>JAUMJM010000092.1:2192500-2792500 GCA_033558235.1 Neomorphus geoffroyi | reverse complement strand
GGCCAGAATTTCATCAGTGTTCAAACTTATTTGACTGTTTTAAAGCATGTACTGAGAACATTTGCATTCATGTCAACATTACAGCCTGGCAGCTGGAACAGAATTGACAACCCCTCACTCCTTTCACGTGCAGGATTGCTGCTGCTGTATCCAAGTGTTTAAAAAAAAGCATTTTAAGACCTCAGACTGCAGTCAAAGCACTTCACAACCTCAGAACACAAACCATATTTTCAAACAATATCTAGCATGTTGCAACTCAATTTTTATACTGTTTGAGGGCCCCAAACAGTTAACAGACGTTGGTAATTGCATCCCATCCCCAGACATACAGGTAGATCTGTAATTCCTGCTTCGGTCTTCGTTTCCACACACGTAACTGACCCCAACAGCGCACCCGCACAGGCTGTGTTCTCCAGTTCAGTTTTGCTCACTGTAAGTCAGTAGGAGGTAACACCAAGTATTGTGACATTTTGTAAACCACCAGGTTCAGCGTGCTTTACATGAAAAAATAAATACAATGTAGAAATAAATATTTTTGTCGTAAAAAATAAAGGTTTTGCTTATCAATAAATAGAACATCTTGGATTCTTCTTCCAAGGCAGCTCTAGTGAATGAGCTTTTTAGCAACTAAGAGGGTGTTCTTCAGAAGCATTGCCACAGTCATAGGTCCTACCCCTCCTGGCACTGGAGTGATAAAGCCAGCCTTCTTCTTCACTTCTAAGAGAAAAGAGAAAAAGGGATTGACTAAGAGTGTTTCCAAAATGTTTTTCCCCTTCCATTGCCCACACAGCCTGACTGGGAAGGAGCACAAAGGACCGCAACTCAGCATACACTGGAGAACACAGGGGAAGTTAAGGTGGAAGCCTTACTGCAGCCACAGAGCGACAGGCTGCAGTCAGGATGGGGCTGCAGGGTGGTTCTCTTCCTGAGAACATTGTCATGCAGTGGCTGGGGGATGGCTTCACCCTCTTTGAGCTGATCACCCTGTGGGAGGCTGTCTGATTCTCGGGGGAGAAACATGCCCGTGTCAAACAGGTGGAAAGCTGCCAAATTCTTTGCCTTAAGGGGCCATTTGTGACTGGCTGACCAGCTGGCCCAGGAGCGCCTGAGTGACAGGAAAGCAACACGACTCGTATCAACCCCTTCTGCCAGATATAAGACTGCACCTTCAACATCTGGTGGGGCTCTAAAAGCTGGGATGTCATTCTGTAGTGAAAGAGGTGACTCTCAAGCCAAGCGTGTTCCTGAGGAGTGGCATGCAGAGCAGGAGTAACTACCAAAACCAACAGCAGAGCACCAGCAGCAGGTCTCACCACAACAAAAATATGACAAGAGAATTTTGAAAGCTGCATATCAGGTTTCTGGACAACAGTTATTAGATTTTAAGGATGGGTAAATGAAATAACACCCCACGGCCTGCACACCCCAAGGCAGGGGCCTCACAGGAGCATGCGCAGAACGTTAACAGCTAACATATCGCTGCCTTGAGGAAGAGAAGAGGAAGCCTCACTGGGGGCAGATGATAATCACACAGGAGGGTTTTAACTGCACAGGTTAGTGGTACTGCTAGCTGTACTGTGAAGTAGCTGGAAAGGTAAACACATTGCAATGCAGATTTTTTACATGTGAATTGTAACAAATTAATTGAGGCCTCCTGTGACAGTTATTCTCAATATTCTGAAACACACATAATTTGTCTTTTTAATAGTTACACTGTTTTGAACTCCCTACCATTTGAGCTTGGTGTTTATGGTTAATACAGTCACTGTGAATTCCCATAATTTTTGAAATGTGCCCACATCTGAAGTAAACCCAGTAATTAACACAAAACATCTTTTAGGCCTTTTAAATTGAAATTAGTTTGTTTCCACAGCAATGTTACATACCTCCTTCTGTGGCACTATTCAAACTACTCCTGCCTTACTTACAAAGGGAGACAACCCACAGTCAGACCATGTCTTACCTACAGACACCTTCTAATCAATCGCACCTACACCACTTACTGCCTCCTGTGTCAATAACTGCTCTCGAGATGCCTGCTGTTCTCCCAGGCATTCCTCTGCCCATCTGGAAGATGCCGGTATGCAAACCAGGTGCCTATGGGGGAGGATCTGCTATTCTGCAGCTTCTATAGAACCTTAAAACCTTACTTTGATTCTTCAGAAGAAATGAAATGTAGATTGTTTCCTTGAGAAACAGGATCCACTGCTTTGGAAGCAGCCCTTCATTCCTAGGTTTCTTTAAAGCTAAGGACATCAGACACCTAATAGGGTTAATCACACAAACCAAGGGCAGGTCTCAACCTGAAGGCAGTTCTGGCTCTTATGCATCTGCATTAAGTGATGCAGAGCAATTCCTGCCTAAGCACTGTTTCCACTCAGCTTTATTGGTCCCTGTAAAGCTACTCTGGACCACTGCATCCCTGCATCAATGTGAATCACGTGCTCGGCAGTCATAGCATATATTCCATGTTCTGCTCTACATGCCCTGGGGTTCTTCTCACTACACATTATGGGATACTAGCCAGTATCTACCCCATTTCTCATGGTTCCTTCTTTTTGACTTTATCCCCTTTCTCTTCCTGCAGCTATTTGAAAAGCATAAAGGAAACTCAAGAAATTATGGCCCAGTGCTGTAAATTTCACAGTGCATACATCTTTCCTCCTCCGGTACCCGTGACAATCAAGGAACAGAGGCATCTTGAGCAGGAAAATTCAGCATAAAATGCAAAACACTGTCTTTGCACTCAGCTCATTTGCATGGACAGGAGAATGGGATATCACTGCAGCCTTTGGATAATAACCAGTGGCAGCAGAAATGCAGGACATCAAAAATTACTTACTTGGACTCCTGCATGACGAACTCTTCTGTGCAGGAGTGCCTCAATTGGGCCACCCAGCAGTGTCCTGCCACCAGTGAGCCATCATCCAGTCTGGCCTCCTGGCCATTACAGCCCGATGCCAATGTTGTTATTTATTTCTTGCCCCACTGGAGCGGAACAACAGGCATTGCTTCCCCTGCTTCTTGCAGAGCAGCAAGATGGTAAGAAGATTACACAGGCTGGATTTCTAGCAATTGCAAAACAAACGCCAGGTCTTCAGAACTGAGAAGTTAACAATAGCAGCTATAGCAAAAGCACTTGGAATATCCATGTTCCATCCAAGTGGCACAGAGAGGCAATTTGGAAAGGATTCAATCATCTCAAGAGAAGCCCTAGAGCCTGGAAGGCAACAAGCTGAACACACTGTGGCAGCAAACAACTGCCAGAAGTGACTGCTGTCACAAAGCCCAAGTTTCCCTTGGGCTGCAGCTAAGGTACAACTTTCCCTGGTTTTCATTCAACTGATTCTCCCCTTTCTGGAACACTCAGTCTATGCAGAAGCAATAAGTGAATCCAGTTCATTCTCCATCTTTATAGCATTCAACATCCTGTTTCCGTGGTTCCCCTGCAGCCAGAATGCACAGTTATCCCTCATTCAAAGGAACTCTGTACGTACACCCATCACATCAATCATCTGTTGAGGCACCCTTTCCTGCTGTTCAGTTCTGGGAACTCCTCCCCGCTTAGGGTGGCACCCACTCCAGAATCTCTTTCACACTGCCTTGGCTGTGGCTGGGAGAAAAATTCTCATTTATAAACCCCTCCACTGATGTCACAACTACATCACTTACACAGGTCTTACATGAAGGATTTCTCTTCTGTCTAGGCATCCAATACACTCAAATCCCAGTGTTAACATCTGCCTGTTGAAGATACGAGAGGAAGCATCTTGATGCTTCACACAGGCATCATTTAAAGTAAACCCCACTGGAGTCCTATACACTTTGGTTCATAGAATCATAAGGTTGGAAGAGATCTCAGATCACTGAGTCCAACTGTGCCTGTCTCCCTACTAAACCATGTCCCTAAGAAACTCATCCACCCATTTTTTAAACACCTCCAGAGATGGTGACTCCACCACCTCCTTGGGCAGCTGTGCCAGTGCCTGACCACCCTTTCAGTAAAGAAATTCTTCCTAATGTCCAGTCTAAACCTCCCCTGGCGCAACTTGTGGCCATTTCCTCTCATCCCATCGCTGTCACTTGTGAGCGGAGCCCAGCACCCACCCCGTCACAGCCTCCTTTCAGGCAGTTGCAGACAGTGATGAGGTCTCCCCTCAGCCTCCTCTTCTCCAAGCTAAACAACCCCAGTTCCTTCAGCTGCTCCTTGTAGGGCTTATTCTCCAGCCCCCTCACCAGCCTCGTTGCCTTTCTCTGGACGCGCTCCAGCCTCTCAATGTCCTTCCTGTAGAAGGGGCCCAAAACTGAACCCAGCACTCGAGGTGCGGCCTCACCGGTGCCGAGCACAGAGGCACAATCACCTCCCTGCTCATGCTGGCCACGCTGTGTCTGACACAGGCCAAGATGCCACTGGCACTGGACCCAGCACTGAACCCTGGGGAACACCACTCGTGACCGGTTTCCAACCGGATTTAATTCCATTTACCACAACCCTTTGGGCCCGGCCAGCCAGACAGTTTTTAACCCAGCAGAGGCTGTGCCTGTCCAGGCCAATGGCAGCCAGTTTGTCCAGCAGGATACTGTGAGAAACGGTGTCCAAGGCTTTAATGAAGTCCAGGTACACCACATCCACAGCCTTTTCCTCATCCATTAAACGGGTAACTTCGTCATAGAAGGAGATCAAGTTGGTCTGGCAGGACCTGCCTTTGGTGAACCCATGTTGGCTGGGCCTGATCACCTGGTTGTCCCACGTATGCTGTATGATAGCACTCATGGTTTCATGAGCACTTCCAGTTCCAAAGGTTAACAACTACATTGGTGTGCATCCTGCTCTACCAGTCCCTCCTGGAAATGGCGCTCCACCCAAAAAAGCCGTTCGAGTTAAACACTCTGTGTAAGTTGTTGCTTTATTTCATGTTCCTGGTCCTTGTAGCCCTCCTCCTCCCTTAGCATTACTGCTGTGGCAACAAAAGCCCTATAAACCAGGGCCAAGCACTCCCACACATGCACAACCCTGTTCATAGAAACAGGTCTTCCTTCCTGTAACAGAAACTTGCTGCACGAACAGAACCAGAATGGTACTGGCAACAATATAAGGATGCCACCATTTCTCCTCCTCCCTGACACTTTGCCCTCCCGCTTGCGGCTCCCAGAAGGTGCAAAATGCCCCCTCTCTGGCCAGTGCATTTTGGCAAATCCTTAACACAAAGAGGTACATGGAATGCACTGTGATGGTTATATAGAATTAGAGAATCACAGAATGCCAGGCTGGAAGGTTCCTCAGGGATCATCTGGTCCAACCCTTTAGGTGATCCATAGTTCAAATGAGATGGCCCAGCATTCTGTTGAGCTGAGCCTTAAAAGCGTCCAGTGCAGAGGAATTTACCTCCTCCCTAGCGAGATGATACTGATGTTTAACTGTTCTCATGGGGAAAAATTCTTCTATAGTATTAACATACAGAGAGGCGTGGCCACAGTTTGAGATACTCCAGTACTATCAGAGTAAGTACCTCAGCGCTCTGCAGCTGACCTCCACAGGCATAGTGTTTTCCTATCTTGCTCTTTCTTGGAATTGCAAAGTAAATTCTTCTGGGCAAAACAGATCCCTTTTTGGATGTGGACAGAGTTTGGAGAGTCCAAATAAAGAGGACACGTGGATGGGGGAAAGCACAAATACTGTTTAAAGCCATTCCATAATGCAGCCTGGGAATTTTGCCCCAAATAAATGGGCAGGCCTGAAGAACAGGGGTATGCTGACGCCATTCCTGCCAAGCCAACCATCAGAGCAGCTGCAATAGTGACACGCACAAGGCTGCTACTGTGAAATATGTGTAAGCAAACTACGACACTTTGGTTTAAACTGGAGTTTAGATCACCAAAGTGTGTTCCTCAGCTGGAGAGCATGTACACATGGACATCAGCTCATGCTGGTGACATGTCCTCAGCCCACTGCAGGAAGCACTGCCGAGGGCAAGGTCTCTTGCTCCAGGTGACTGCGTGCGACTCTGTGCAACTCTGTGCCTACATCAGCAGTGCACACAACTCAAATGGAGATTTTTGATGGTAAAACTTCAAAACTCATTTTCTGAGCAGCTATCAAATTTGCTTGGCCCATGGTGGGAATTTTTTCCCCCCAAGCATTTCTTTCTTTGAATTTAGTAATGAACAATATCAAAATAAAATTGAAATGGCATCCGTTTGTTGTTAAAGAGATAAGATTTAACTTTAGTGCCTAACTGACCCCCTGGAGAAGAGAGGATGCATTGCTAGGGCACGGTAACCAAATCAAAGGAGTTTTCACCCATCTCATAAACTTCATTTCTCCTGCAGGAGATTTTCAGCCAGATGACCTGTGCAGGAAGCCATTTCTATCTATTCCTTATAAGTCAAATTTAACCTCCCATTGCCCAGTTAAATCTCTTCCAGGGCCACATTTGTCTACTTAGAGAAGTGGATGATGAGACAATAATGGTGGGCTACACGGTGTTCAAGAGGTGCAGCATGTCCTGCCAGCCACTATGTTCCTTGCCTTACCTGCAAGAATCATTTCCACTTAGGCTTAAACAGAAACTCAATCAAGTGATCAAATGCAGGAAAAGGATAAAATGCTTTGCTACACCAGCTCATTCCATTCCCCAACTGGCAAATCAAATACTTGGCAAGGGCGATTTGCTTTTCAGTATTTACAACTGTATACACTGGGCTGGTTTTTGTGTTGTTAAGAGATTCAGTGAAACTTTCACCGATACCAATGAACCAACAACAATTTCCCTTTGGCAACGCACAGTGAAATGCTACTTGCAACTGTAGTGGCATAATCCCAACTGAAGTTCCTCCCTCGTTTTTGGATCTTCCCTCCCCCCAGGTAAAATACGGAGAACAACCCACAGCAGACATGACGAGACACATACAGTGCATTGCTGAAACTCTGAATCATGGTCCTGCCATTGAATCTACACCTCTATTACACTCAGAAGGTCTCACATGTAAAGAAAAACAAACAAAAAGGATACAATGTCGTGTTTTTCATTTTTTAACTCCCATACCTGCTTAAGCAAACAAAAAGTCCTGAAAATTCTCTTTACTTCAATTCTGAAAATAGAAAATATAACCTTCTACTTGAGGTAGCACAAGCAGGATAACAAAAGAAAAAGAAAATTCAAGTTGTGCTCTGAAATCAGTCTTTTTCTGCTGGAGCTGTCTGAACGTAGACAGTTACACATTTCCAAACGCATGCCGAGACAATCACTGAGCTCCACTTGTGCAGTAATTTCACTGACTTTAACAGAGACATCACATATGATGAGTACAAGGAGGAACCGAGGCAGCAATGTAATTACAAACACATACAGCTGGCTGGAAACACTTGGAATACAACTAAGCTTTGAGACATTCTGCCAGCCAAGATGCTAATAACTGTGAAAAGAACCCACGGGTAATTTTCATACTTATCAAAATAAGGAACTGTTGAGAACCATTAATAATGTGGGTAAATGCTGTCTAAGCTTCCCACACTCAACTCTGCCAATACGCTTTAATTTTCAACTGCAACAATCCTGCTATTCCAGTCTGGAGCTCCTCCGGAGCAGAGATATTTAATCAAGTCACACTGCAAACTTGCTCTGCAGCACATTAGACATAAAAAGATCAATATGTAACACAATTTGTTATCTGTTAGGCCTGCTTGGACCCAGATTTTAAACAGCTCAAGATGAATTTACATTAAACTGCAGGATGGAGAGTATTTCTACTGCAGAAGTTAACTTTTTCACATACAAGTGTAGAGTGAGAGTGTAAAGGCAGGCTTAGAAGCTGTGGTATAACAGAATTTGCTATGAACGGTGGGAGACCCTGTATTTACGAAAGGGCAGATGATGTTTTTACTGCTTATTCTTGAAACACTACACAAGACTTGCAAAGAAATAAAGAAACCTGGAGACAGGCATCTGCTGCCACCACACTGCCATAAGAGCTCACCTGCATCTCTTCAAGGTTGCTGTTACAAGTAATTAAAAGTAACACTTCCTCTCTCAAATAACACACCAGTGCTTAAGAGCAGATATACAAACATACACTTTGTTTTCTTATTTAATTAAAGAAATTAGCAAAAGTTCCTGCAGGTGTCACCTCATTTGAGGCAATGGCTACCGCAAGGATTTATCATGAATGAATCCCACAAACTTCAACACATTTATTGAACATGTTTGTACAAAGAGTGCTTCACTGACCTTCAAAGTCCACATCCCCCACTAATTTGGTCTTCCCTGTAACCGGATCGTGGATATGATTGATGCCTACGTCAATCACAGCTGCACCTTCTTTGACCATGTCGGTTGTAATCAACTTCGGGATACCTGGAATCATTAAGATATATTTAATTAACATGGCCAGGTAGTCTTAGGTCAGCAGTTTCAAACTAAATCACAGGGTGTGCATGCACATGTATGCATGCACAAAAAAGGATCATTCTTCCACTTGAATTTACCTTGATACACACACACAGAGAAAACAATTATCCCTCAGTTTCACTCAGTTAGTGATTATGAGAAGAAAAGGTGCCATTTGTTCATTTTGACTGAGTTTTTACACCTGACCCTGCAGTCACAAACACAACGTGATCTCAATGAAAGAAGCACCGTGCTGTTTTGTGGCAGCAAGTCCCTTTTGTAGCATTTCCAAAGCCAGGCTGGATGGTGAAGATGCTTTGCAAACCACAAGAAACCACCAGCATCTTCAGAGGTCTGCTGGCCCACAAGTGCTTCCAGCTGCTGGAGCAAGACGGGTACGTTACTGCCACAGCTTCTCTTTCATTTCTATTTGTTTATGCCCAGAGGAGTCATGGCTGTCCCTTTCCTGGAGGTGTTCAAGGCCAGGTCGAATGGGGCTTTAAGCATCTTGATCAAGGGCGAAGTGTTCCTGACTATGGCAGGGGGTGGAACTGGATGGGCTTTGAGGTCACTTCCAACCCAAACCATTCCATGATTCTATGATTTCTTAATATCTGTGTTGGATTTGCGTTACTCTTGTTTCTCTCATTTCTCATGTACTTTACTTGTTAGCTGTGTGACATTTCAAACAGTTACTTAATAATAAGCACCAAGTATATGAAATACCGCTGCTACAAAAAGAAATGCTAGCATGGGGAGAGAATCCCATCCATCCTGCCATCTTATTTTGGATTCCTGTCATTTATAAGCAACAGACAACAAGGTAAAATAAAATGGCCAGTTCAGGTCTACCCATAACAAACAGCATCAGCTCAGCCTGTAGGAGAGAAACAGCTGCCTCTCAAGTTAAGCTTTCTCCACCTGATCTTTTCATAAGCGAGGAAGAAAAACATACTGGATGGAAAAACAGTTGGATAATTGTACCCAGGTAAGAGGCCCCAGTGGTACTTCATGAAAATGAAAGCATGTGCAGAGGGAGTACCAGAAGGGCCAGCGTTCATTTATAATATCACTGGCATGATGGCAGAGAATGCTTGTTATTTAATAGTGGCACAAGGTGCAGGTGAGACAGAGCTGCAAAGTTTAAATAGGTCAGCTGGAAGTGCCACTGGAAAGTGCCACTGAAAAAATAGGAGCAAAGCATCAGAAATCATTTGACATTCAACAGGGAGGAAGGAAAGACACCATATTTAAATACAAATAATTTCCTCTCACAAAGACAAGACAGTGAACAACAGATTAGGCAATTTTTCAGAAAAGGAATTTGGGGTGTGATCAGCTCATCCAGCTTCCCCAGTGTGCCAAAGCCAGATGTAGGACTTGTATGGCAGGCCAACAGCTTCACTTGAGGCAAAGAAAAGACCTTTCTTTCAAGAAATGGAGTTCAATAGGATCCCTTTCAAGAACATCAAGTGCTTAGCCATCACCTGCATTAGGCTGTCGTACCTTAATTGCAACACAGCACTCTTCTCTGTACTCACTTTAAATGACCTCCTACATTTCTTTCCTACCATGCAACTTCCAACTTTGAGAGATGGGAAATGGCAAGTGCATAATTACAATCCACCTTGGTTCTGGAGCAATTCCTCCAATTCTCTGTTCTTCAAGGAACATTCATCCCAGTAAAAGAGCCTATCAATGGGGAAGTCTAAGCTTCCCTCTTCCCACCAAAGCAGCTTTGTCTCAGGTGGAGAGAAGAAAAATAAGAAAAGAATGCCAAGCCATATGGTTTGAGACTGTAGTTTCACTGTAGACAGGTGCTGCTACACAACAGCTTTGGCTTCCTTTAAAGCGCTGGATCAAGACCAGTCAGTCATTCAGGTACAGGCAATACAAGAACCTTTGCTGCTCTCCATTTCTCACTCCCCCATAGGATGCAAGCTTGAAACTCTGCTACTCATGCTGAGCAAGCCAGGACCTCTGATTCTTTCCTGTGCTGTTTGATAACATCTGGCTGCATTTACTTCATCGCACTCTTACGCAATCGGTTGCAAGCTGGCTGGTAGCTGGAGAATGCCCCAGCCTTATGGGGGTAAATGATCCGTGTGCGATAGGGATGGAAGCTCATTAACGGAAGCTGCACAGTTACACCCTTTGTAAAATGGCTTGATAATAGGCCAAATGCTTAATAGCAACAAATAAACTAACCCCCAAACCAAACAAGCAGATCTATTTACTTAAGCCTACTTTACATGCCAAGGAGGAAGAGATAAGTATTAGAACAGCCATTCCTAAAATGCACTGACTGAACTTTTGTAGAAAATGATGAATCCAGTTTTAAACAAGAGAAATAAATCCCATCTAATGCCAGTACAAGGACTGCAAAATAGCCACTCTTGAGCACACTAACCGGCTGCTGTCTGAATACGAGGGCCTGACAGATCAGCAATTCCATACAAAAGGACCACAGATCATGTCTGCAGGGACAGCGCAAGCAGCTGCAGAAGAATTTCATCTGGCATCTGGCACCCCTATCCTTTCTCCTCTTTACCTCCTTTCCGTCCCTGCAGGTAGACGAGTTTTGTCTCTTGAGGCCGACTGGGAAGCCATGACAGCAGGCTGACAAGTCAAAGACTGCCTCCTGCCTCCATACCACCCTGGAAGCACTGCGGTGGCTTTAAAACCACCTCAGGGAAAGCTGCAGTTATTCCTCTGCTCCTGCTCTGGGACGAGGGCAAGAAGAACAGACTTGGTGTGATGTCTGTATTGGCTGGGATAGCAGGCAAAGACAGGAAAGGCTACAGTGTGATGCAAAATGCTGGATGTGCTTATAAGGGAATTCCATTTTGGCTACAAATGCAAAAGCTGCAAGGTATTGAAAGAGTTCAGGAAGCTCCACCTGGAAACAGAGACACAGATTTTAGGGAGGGGTAAGCTGGACAAGAGCAGCATTGTTGGAACTTATGATGCAAGGAGTTGGGAAGGAATGAGAGGGCAGGAATGAACTGCACAGAGAGTTACAATCAAAGTAAGCAGGAAAACTGGGGTCCTGAGGCTGGGAGTCAATGAGAGACCACACATGAAGATGGGGGTCCTCAAACTTCAGAGTAAAACCAGAAGCACATGATTTGAAGCGTAACAAAAGCCATGAATGCAACAAACAGAAAACTCCCCAGAGATCGAGTACCACACTGGAATGAACACTCGCTGCAACAAGCCACCAAACCAGGAACCAGAATGCAGATGGCTCATCTAAAAGTATTTCAGGGGAAGAAGAGAATGAGGGTAGGAACCTTGCTCTTGCATGCAGACCCACACAGAAAGCTGTTCTCCACTTGCACATCTTGCACAGCAGCCTGTGACAGCAGCTGTTTCCTCCTGGCAAAGTAGAAGTCACCTTTTTTGCAACACTCACTGAATGGGTCACGCATTGCTGGGGAATGTGTAATCCCAAAGGTACAATGTGCACAGTTCTCAAATCTTAAGAGGAACCTTGGAGGGATTCCACCTTTCTGAAGCGTCACCTTTCCCTGAGCATCCGCTGGGGCAGGGCGGCATATCGTTTGCACAATCTAGCCCAGGTTTTTTCATCATTCCAAGTGTATCTCCTGTTGTGTAATGAGTGTTGGATCATGCTCCTGTCACAAACGACACGAGGAAAATAAATGTGAAGAACAAACACGGCTGAATCGTCACTGAACCGTTTAACTACAAGCACAACTAATGATGAGCTGTGTTCAGCATAAAAAACAGAAGTGATGATTAAATCGGAAGTAGTGAATTTGGGTGGAAGGTTACCAGTTTGTTCCCAGCTAGCACACCCATTATGATCTTTCATTTCCAGCACGCGAATTCTGGTCAGGCCCACACTTGAGTAATCGAGTGTGGGACAACTGAGCTGTTTCTTGTTCCTGAGTTGGCATGAGAGAGAGATTGTGCAGTAAAGCCCTGAAGCAAAGGACATCTCACTTCAACAGGAAGTAATAAGCTTCAGACAGGTACCTCTCTGTCTTCATCTCAAAAATAAGCAATCGAGACTTTGGTCTTGAGGGTCAAGAAGAGGGAGGAAGGGAGGACAAAAGAGGAAAGACACAAAGACCTCACAGTCCTCCAAAATGGTAGGAGATAAGTAGGATATGCTGAGCTGTGGGAGGACACAGTATTTTATCAGGGCTTTTATTAAGTTGGACTGTTTGGGTTTGGTTTTTAAAAATTAATGTTTCTGTTTCTAACATTCATAAACAAGAAAGCAGATGTTGCTCAGGAGTTCTGCATATTCTTTACTATAGACAAGTCAAACTGTCAGTATTGCACTCTACGTTGCTTTCAGAGTAGACACTGATCTTTCAGACCCCTTCCTTTAGTAATTTACCATTCTTGTCCTCTTTATGTGATAATTATATAAGAAAAAGTAAAATAAAGATTCGGTCATTAATGACACATCTTACCAGAATTCCCAGGGAATTTGGCAAGGCTGCCTTTAACAGCCCAGGAATGATACCATTGTTTTATGAATGCAGCCTCCAGCTGATTTAGAGAAACCCTCCTGTCAAAATGTAAATGACTCATGATTTTTGCACTGTGCAGAGAATGTTTTAATTTACATAATTATACCTGTATAAACTACGCACTGACTGGTTCCCAATCTTGAGTTCACGCTAAAGTCTCCCTAAGGGAAAGGTGTCACATGTGATGGGAAACAGTTTATGAGTCTGCAAATGTGAAGGGCAAGAACAAACAGACAGAGCACTTGCCCTTCTTACAAGAAACCCTACTCACTGCAACAGCCCTCAGCAAGCACAAGCTCCGATTACTTGGAGGAACATGGAACAGTCAGCAGTGTCACCATCACAGACACCAGAGTCTATGTTTTAGGTTTTTAAATGCTGTGATTGGAATATTAATGATGACTGGTATTACCTGCAGCTACTATTACAATGTCAGCGAGTTGTGTGTGGATCTTGAGCTGCTCTTTTGGTGTGTATCTGTGAGTAATGGTCACTGTAGCATCACCTAAAATGTAAGAGATGATCAATTAATATATATATAAATATATATAACATAGAAAATGTCTGCATAGTGTTTACTTTCAGGTGGAAATGACTTGCTTTGGTACGTTAATTAGAGCACAGATGATCACCAGATTCGTCTTGGGATACATCATTTGTTTCAGCATAGGCAGAACGTTCACACTTGCAGTTCACATGCATGATAAAAGGTTTATTCTTAAAAATTCTCACAGGATGAATTCATTCGTACCCCACGGACTAACTTATTCCTTAATCAGCTCCCTCATGTTCAGGGGAATTACACCAAGCAAACCCAGCATGGAAGCCAGTACCTACCTTATGAAGCACAGCTTGTACAGCGTGCCCTAAGACTCAGGTGTTTGTCACAAACTAAAGCTTCAAGTACAAGACCACCAGGTTTGGATCTCTGACCTCAGCCCCGTTTGCCATTCCTCTACCATGAAGCTTCCTAGATGCTTCCCTTGATGTGCTGTTGTTCAGACAGGAAGGAAGACGACCGTCTTTCCTGTACCTGTGACCTAACTTCATAACAGTGTTTCCCTTGAGCCAAAACAGTCTTTCGCCTGTTTTTTTGACAGATTGAGTTCTCTCTGTCAGACTTGACGGCGTAGGGAACAAGTCAATAGCTAAGACAACAAGGATGCTCCTGAGACAGGGGTCTTTACTTAGAAACCCTGCTGACCAATAACCGCATGCAAAGGCCAAACGGCAAAATCCTTCTCTTGACAGGAATGCTACTGGATTTCATCAGGGAGAGGCATTCTTCAACAGAACGCAATCTACAACAGCATCTTTATTTACAAAATGTTGAATTGGACAGATCTAAGAAGGTTTAACACCAGAACGACTTAAGGAATAGATACATTCAATGCATATATTTTTTCACACACTCAAAGCATTCCAAGTCATAATTTTATGTAGCTCAAGTGCAATAGGAATGGAAAAGACTGGGCAAAAAGGTGTTCAGGTTAGGTTACCAGAGTAAGAAGTGTTTGAAGTAATCAAACAGAAGAACATGTCCTTTTGGACAAACTCCTAAGATCTGCTCCTGTATGTATCCATATTGCTTGGAAAGAAGCTACTAATGAACTCTCCTAGTAATCCACAAAACCCTTGTGTTGTTCGATGGAGATACTGAGAGACCACGACCCACAAATTGAACTGACATGGGGACAGAGACTGAAGTCTCATACTGTATCCAGCAGTGAGTGTGGTGATCATTCAAGAGCTATCCAAGAAAACAGCAAAGATGACTCCTCCCAGCACTCTTCCTGACAACTACTTGCAGCATACCCCCCATCTCCACCATCCACTCATGACTGACTCCTACGCCACATTGTCCACCATGAAAGAAAAAGTTTCTGCCATGTCTGATCCCCATGTCTGCTTCCTCTAGAATGTGTCTGATTGATCCAGTCTGTGCCTCTTGTCTCTTTAATTCTCTTCCTCAAGCATCTCATCTTCATCCTGTTTGTGCTGCTCCTTTCCCTCATTTTTGATCCCTCTTCTCCTTCGGTTTCCACTGTGTACATCATCTGCTCTAAGAAGAGCAGACCAGGACACTTCCAGGCAATGAGAACTGAGAAGTACCGATGTGCACAAGCAATTCCATGAAATAAGGGGAACTGCCAGAAGTTCAAGGTCCCTCATCAATGTTCTATAACTTAAGTGCATCGAGAGCGTAGACAGTTAATTGTCTTAAAAACATCTCCACAGAAACATTTCTTATGACAGCAACATCCCAGCTGGTACATAAAGCCTGCATGCCAGGATTCCTCAGCTTTCTTCCTTGAATACCTTTGGGATCATGAAATATCAACTCATACAGGCAAAACAACTGGAACAGGACTGAAGTATTACTCGCGGATACTCCTCACTTTGCCAGTCTGAAGCAGCATGTCTCCAGCTGCAGAATCACCGTGTGTAGGCCACGCGCACACCTTCTCAAGGAAGCAGCATTCAGGCTGCAGAGATTGTTGGATTTTCCTTCTGTGGAGGCCTCATTCTCCAAACATATTAATAACGCTTCCCTTCATCCTCTGCAGAAGAACCATGCCTATTCTTTGATGTGACACACCTTCCTTTTCTTGGCTGATGCTCCATCAATCACACTAAAATTAGGGATCCTCTGAAGGCCCATCCCGTGCACAGGAACGGCAAATAGATAAACCACTGGATTCTGGAAAGAAAGGCTTGACTAAAATAGAGGAGTCTTCTGATACCTATTTTAGGCAAAAGAAAAAAGATGTCTTGCCCAAAATCACAATCATTACTTCCAAAAATAGATACATAATGGGATGCTTTTGCCTTCTTGTCCAGTACTCTCAGGAGAGATGCTGAGAAAAGAGATAAAACTCCAAAGTTAAATATTCACCTCTTCTGAGAAATAAAATCAGGGCTATCTTCCCATCAACGTATTAGCGAGGGATGCATCTATAGTTACTGCAGTCAGCTCCTAAACCAAGGAAATGCTTCTAAAACAAAACCAAAAAAAGCCCAGCAGCTTACAGACTTCAGAAAGGGGAGGGTTTCCATTTAGTAATTAAGACCCTGCATAACACTGCTGAGTCAATTCTCTAGAGAAAGCCTTTTGACCTGCTGACAGGAGACACAGTTTGTATGTCAGGGCGAAGATCGCTGCCGGACCTGATCAGACGTTGCCACCTGCAGGCCATGACAGTTTCTACACATACACTCTCACACAAGCAGACCCCAGGCTTTCCAGTTTTGTTTAGAATCTGCTAAAAAAACCAACTAAAACCAACAACAAAAATCAAGAAAAAAAACTAGTATCCCACATACACACCCCCTGCATCACTTCTCAATAAAAATTACTTAACCAAACCAGCCCAATTGCTGATAAAAGCCTATCCTGAGAAGGTCCTTTTTCAGCAGTTAACTACAGGTCTTGTCTGATCCCCATCCTGAATAAAACATAAAAGGATGAATTGAAAAGCTTGCACTTGCTATATATTTACAGGTCTAAACTGTTCTAAACACATACTTAAGAAGAAAGCCTGCCTTTGCTTGGTAAAAAATACAACTAGCAACCCTGACATTTAAGTTTCAACTCCAAAGAGCCCCTTATCCAGAAGCAACACACCTGATAAAGTTATCTCTTCTTTTATCCTAACGGATGATTCTGACTATGATGCACAAATTTTGCCCTGCTGCTGGCTGCTAAAAAAAATGAGTGGAAAAGGTTATTCTATTTAAGCTATTATTTTTATTACACTCATATTTCCAGTGTTTCCTTTAGCTCTGCCTCCTCGATCTAATTGTACCTTGGCTTCATGCATTCTCTCTCACTGCCTATCTCAGCTCTATTTCAAGTGCCTTCAGTTTCTTCTCTGCCACGAGACATCCAGAAGTTCTGACAGCCGTCACCCAGCCTGCCTTCCCTTCCACACGCCATCCAGGCTGGCCTCTTCCTGCTTGGAGCAGAACAGCAGGAAAAAGCTGACTGCAGAAGATCAACCAGATCTTCAAGGAAGGCCCCAGTTGTGAATCAGGAATGAAAGCTATATGAGACCACCCCAAATACAGAAGCATTTATCACCATGTACATAACAAATACACATTTAATGTTGATTTATTTTGAAAGAAGTACAAATATTCCTTGATTTTGTCACTGCCAGCTGCTTTTTACTGTATATTACCACTTGGTAGGATGGAAAACAAGAAAAAAACACCTCGAAAATAAATCCATTTCTTCAGAATAAGCAAAGATCACTTCGATGAGCTTTCTCTTTCTACACCTAGACTCCACTGTCTTTGTCAGTAAGCGAACAGACGGAAGTTTTTCAGTCCCTACATAGGGTACTTGACATTCCACATCAGTAAACAGAGCTGCCAGTGAATGAACGTGTAATACGTTTGGTATCGGAATGTAAGCAGATGCCTGTGAAGCACAATAATGTTTGTTCATAGGCCAAACTCGCAGACCAGCCCCCAAAACGAGCCACATTGCCAGGCAGTCAGTTAAGAAATACAAACCCAGGATGCAAGTGAACAAAACTGAGCAATAGACTCAGCTAACTCAGAAGTTAAATGTTACAAACCAGATTGAGTTACAGCTAAAACACATCCATGCGACCAACACAGGTTTTGTGACAAGATGCTGAAAGAACGAGGGGTCATCAAGTCTCCTCATTTCCAACTGAGAGACAGTCAAGGAGTTCGCAACATCACTCTGTGTGGTACAGAGCACATTTCAAACACTGAGCAGCAACGCCTGCTCTATTCACAACCCAACACTGGCAGAGAAAGGGCAAAAATGCTACGCATTTCCATGGGAATGGTGATGTGATCAGAACTCGGCACTGACAGTAATTACAACCCAAACATTGAGAGAAGTTTCAAATAGCAGCTTTCCCACAGAGGTTGAATGGAAAAAATCAACTCTGTGATTAGTGAGAAGCTGTTAGTGTTTTATTATATTAATAACAGATTGCATTCCACTTCTATTAAACGTGCCCAGGATTAAACATTCACGTTTACCTCATTTGCGCACGCCAACTCCGCTGTTTCTAACACCCAAATGAAGTTGCAAAAGGACAGCATTCTATTTAAATTGTATTTGTTTTTCTTTCTATAGCACAATTACAGCAGCGCATGGATGCTTCTGCAATTAGAACTACTTAAAAACATTTCCATTGCAACCTCCCCAATTTCCAGAGGGAAATAAACTGCATTGCAGAAAAATGCCCAGGCCAATGGCAATGTCACACAGCTCATAGCACAACGTGATTTTGCTGATCAGTTGGATGTTTTCATAATCACCACCTAACTAACACAGCACAATATAGAAACCATGTCAGATTTTGCCTTATATACATATGTGTGCACGAACAACTTGAAATTAATATGACCTAAGCCTGCGGATAGGGTATTCAGCTATAATACTTTGTATAAACATCCCATGAACCTCTGGAGCTCTGTAAGACCACAGCATCAGGTATTATCCTCAGCGTTCAGCATTAACCGCATTTCAACAGCAGCTCTTCCAAATGGAGGACAAAATGATGAGATTTGCTGGAGCACCTCCCATCTGAGGACAGGCTGAGAGAGTTGGGGTTGTTCAGCCTAGAGAAGAGAAGGCTCTGGGGAGACCTTAGAGCAGCCTCCCAGTACTGAAAGGAGCTCCAGGAAAGCTGGGGAGGGTCTCTTGATCAGGGGGTGCAGGGACAGGACAAGGGGGAACGGCTTTGAATTGGAAGGGGGAGATTTACATTGGACATTAGGAAGAAATTCTTCACAATGAGGATGGGGAGGCCCTGGTCCAGGTTGCCCAGAGCAGTGGTGGCTGCCCCATCCCTGGAGGTGCCCAAGGCCAGGTTGGATGGGGCTTTGATTCCCCTGATCCAGTGGGAGGTGTCCCTGCCCATGGCAGGGTGTGGAACTGGATGGGCTTTGAAGTCCTTTCCAACACAAACCATTCCATGATTCGAAGACAACGCCAGAAAAAGTCGAGTGTAGAAACTGATCTCCTGACAATACGTCAAGAAATGTATAATCAAATGTATTTCCTTGCTCTGGTTGCAAATATTGTATGAGACAAAACTTTCTCTTGTTATCTGAGTCCTCTGTTCAGCTTTATTTTAATGATTTCACAAACGGAAACATTAAAGCAAAACTCATGGACTTACCTCCAGGCCTCTCATGCTCTCCATCAGTGTGTAAAAGCATTGAAATAGGCATTCCAACATGCTTAGATCTTCCAGCCACAACAACGTTTTTTCCAAATGTTTGTATTCCTTATAGGGAAACAAAACCAAGACTATCAAAAAACCTGTATTCTGCTGTTTTATAGACCTAAACCCTTCTTCTCAATCCCCAAGATACAATTATTTGCTATCATGGACTGTCGACACCAACATGACTTGAGAATCTGCAAGGCTGAACTGGAGGGATGAATCCACGAAACAAGTTTTCAGCTTTCACCCTTGAGAAACACAAATGGCAACTCGCTCAGGTTATCTGGATTCCTCTTCAGAGCAACCTGTTTTCTCTTCTCTGACCACAAAAGGAAATGGAAGCTCTTACGTGTGCCAATAAGATCATATGCACTACAAAATGACAAGTATTGAACACGTACACATTCTTTTCTCCTTCCAGCACTGAAATAAACATTCCCATTTTTGCTCTTGTTTCTTCCCCTTCCCTCACAAGAACTTAGGGATTCAAGTCTTCTATTTGATAAATAATCAGGAGGTCAACAATATCACCGAAAGTTCCTTGCAGCAGTATAAAATGCAGAAAACAAGTTACCAAAGTGTTTTATACCAAGTATTCTATGCCGAGTACTGTCTACATGTAATTAATAGTTAGGCTATTGTAAGAGATCTCATCTATTTGCCACCTCCTTATTACTCAGATGAATCCTATACGTGTTTGTTCTTCAATCAGCCCGATGCGTTTAGATAACCTACACCTTTTAAATCATGCCTGATTTGATCCTTCGTTCAAAGGGTTCCAATGTGCTTCAGTCTCTTACCCGTGCGTTTGATGATTTCCCACACGGCAGCAGCGGTGGCTGGTATGACAGAAGGCTGATCAAGACACAGGCGCCCAATGTTGATAATATGAAATCCATCCACGTCCTTTTCAGGTGCAATCGCATTACAAACTGTTCGTTCATCGATGTGATCTAAGAAAGATATTGCTGTCAAATCACAACCCTTTCACTTGCCAGGTGTCATCAATACAGTCTGAATCACTACACACAAGTTGGGCCTAGCCAGGGTAATTATTGTTATTTCTTATGAATAAACTATACTCTCCCTCTAAAGGCAGCAGGTACAGCTTCATGTTTTAGAGTCAGCAACTAAATTATTCCATTTGTGATGCTGTTAATACAACAGATTTGGTCAAAACAGCAGAAGCCGCTATACAGCTGAGAACAATGAGTTAGTAACTATGAAAATAAATGTTGCAGCAAGACACTTCACTTCTGTATTCTGGAAGTTTTCATTATCAAGTGACATCCCAAACTGCTTCCAGGATTATACTTCCAGCTTTATTTCCATCCTAGAAAGATTATTTTTTCTATCTTTTCTATAATGACAGAACACCCATTCTAGGCCCTAACAAAACTCTGTGACTGTGAGGTGATATATACCAACGTCTAATTCGGGGAGCATAACATTATATCTTAAAAAGCCAATTAAAGGGAAATGAGTGCTGATTATGAAGTTCAGACATTCCCATTAAAGTATTAACTAGCTATGTATGGGATGTTTGAATTTAAAAGTCAACCACCTCTAATCAGGTGTTTTGTGATTTTGCATTAAAAAGGAGCTAGCTTATCAAAAGATATCATGCACGTTATAAAACTCAAAGCGTGGTAGTCTCATCTTAAAAGACTCCCAGTTAAAACCAAACAACCTGGAGTCAAACCAGACTGTTATGATTTACAAGTTAATACTCCATTTTCTGATGGGAGGAAGTATCCTTCTGAATCCTCATGAGAGAGGTCTGTGGAAATGAAGATGCTAAGCACAGTGATGCAAGAGTGTCTCAGGAGCCAAACTACCCTAATCCAGGCTGAAGGCAATCGTACCCTTGTTTTTATGTCAACTTGAGGAATCAAAAAAAACCCCCAATGAATAAATTTGAAGTAATGCAATAAACAGTTTTTGTCAAAGAAAACTTGTTAACCTTAGGTAAGTTAGTTGTTAAAACGAACAAACACTTGGCAGTCATGCTTTTCCTTGTGCCTGTGAGGGGACAGAATATTGCTTTGACAAACACCTCCTCTCCAGCCCCCCCAATGGACAGATAATACAGACATTCATGTAAAAGGGCAAGAAATCATGCTTTACACTGATTTTTTTTTTTTTTTTTCCCACTCAAAACTGCTTTGCAGAATTCCAGAAAACGGCACATAGTGCTGGGAAGAAACGCAGCTGCATGGCTGGGACAAACAGGCTGATATGGGCCTGGGCAGAATGGATGTGGACACCTTCCCTTGCTCATCGACACTGCGAAAGCACACTCTTGGGGTGGCCATCCCCAAACAAAGAAACCAACCCAGTTTACACTGTACAGACTAGAGTCTTCTGCATCAATAAATGTATTTTCCTGATTTGCATCCACTTGAGTGTAGGCAACATTGTTTATTCCCAGAGTAACAAACAATATAAGTCTGTTAGGTTCAGTCTCTCAGAACACACTCAGTCTCCTCTCTAGCGATGCTCGCACGAATTTCCTTGCTGTCATTCCAAGCTGCTCTTTACACCAAGTTTCTCTCCGCACTCACCCTTTCACTTGTTAACTCAACTTGCAAGACAACACCCAGCATCACTTGCCAAGCTCCTCTGACAGGCACAGAGCAAAACTTATTTACACAATAAACATGTGCCTCTGATGCTGACATACGAGAAAGACAGACTGGCTTTCAAAAGGGAAGGCTGATGAAAATATAAACATGGCACAAAAAAGATTTGAAAACATAGTATAGGCATCAAGATATACAGACTTGGAGCAAGGAAGACGCTGTTCAGGAGCAGCAACGAGATCCCTGGAAACAGTTTTGAGCAACTTTACAGAGCCACCACTGTGACTTGAACCGGCAACTCCACCAGAACAGCTTGCGCTTTGGCTGGCACAATCTTCCACAGCAGAGGGACATCACTTTGCACTCATTTGTCTCATGCTTCTTTGTTGCTTACAACTAAGAAAAAGTTCATTTATTTGATAGAAAATGAACAACTGACACTTTGTAGCCATCTAACAGGCTATTTAAAACAGATACAGGAACTCTCCCCAAACCACTACCACATCACAAGTAGTGCACTCCAAAGGAGCGCAGAAAGGAAGTTTTCCTCAGGCAAAGATGACAATCCTCAAAGTTAAGATGCTCCAGCTCACAGAACTGAAAAAGAACAAAGCAACTTTCTGCTTCTATTTTTATCCCACACCTGTATGCGGTTTACTGCAAAACCCCCAAATCCCCACACAACCACCTCAACTCTGGAAGAAGCAGCCTCTGCTTATGAAGTTTTCCAAGTTTCTAGGCTTCGTCTCCTTCCATCTCAATGTAAATCAAAAGAATTTTGGAAAACCAGCTAACTTAGCTTTCTGCCCTTCTGTTTCTCCTTTGGGAGAACAAAATGATTCAGTAATTAAGTTATATCTGACATCTGTGATGGAAAGAACCTCCTGAACATTAGCACTTCACGATAACTTCCATATTTAACTTCACAGACAATGACAGAAAAAGTTCTGCTGTCAATTAAACTGCTCTAAGCTTTTCACTACAGCAGGCAACAGCCAGGCTGCAAATGAGCAGATTTTGTGGGTTAGAGGAAGGCTAATTAGTCTTCATATAGTTACTGTGACAGATATACCATAGTTTTTGAGAGGAATCTTCAACAAATTCCTTTAGAGCTTGAACATTCAGGTGTACTAACACCAGACGTGAACCGATGCAACCATAGTTATCTTCAGGGTTTTTTCTTTTCAGATGGTTAAACCGGTTTAAACCCACTGAGCTTCAAGACTTAAGTCTGTTGTTGAACTCTGTATCAGTGCAGGCACACAGCTTGAGCAGACTGTGATGACTTGATATCCTCTGTATCAAAAAATGCACTTCTGCAAGCGGTACCTGACCATTTTACCAGGTACCCCCACAAGTAAGACAAGCGACACGACAACTTCCACTTCTGGGGAATGCAACAGTGGATTGGGATTCAAGTGGATGAGTCTGTTCCCTTTGCTATGCACATCAGAAGATTTCCATCCCTAGGCTGTCAGTGCTCCAAATTATGCATGAATTCCGAGTACTGAAATGAAAATCTGTTACATTACCTGTTTTTCCTAATCTGTTCTAAATGGGAAAGCATTTGTTCCAAGAAAACTGACCACATCAGCTCCCAAACCTTCTCCCTTGGTGTCCAAGATTTCAGCCTCCTGACTTATGTTATACTTCCACCTTGTGGCCAGCTTCTTTCATCAGGCAGCTGATTGCAGCTAGCTTTCATACAATACCAAGCACAAAATTTCCTAATTGGGAATGCTGATGTTTATTACAAACACAAACAAAGCTCCTCTTCCTCTGCAACACTCAGCACCTGTCCCAGTAATTACTGTTTCGTAGATATGAAATGAAGGCAGTGAGAACTGTCTGAAAGTGAAGACTGTAGACTAGAAATAAGAGTGGAAGTGCAGAACTTACCTAGAAACAAATCTTTGCCTTCACCATCTGCCCTCCAGAGCAGACAGTATAAACATACAATTTAGATGAAAGCTGCAAGTTTTATCACTGCCAAATTATCATTTTTCCAGCTGCTGCCAAGTGATATTTTACTGAGATGTTATTGCAAGTTAGGAGAAGTGAAATAAAACCGAAGAATTTGGCAGAAGCTTTTAGGATTTTGTCACAAAGTTCACCTACAACATTAGGGACAGCGTAGAAAACATGAACAAATGTTTAAGGCCTGGAATCATTGTGATAAAGGCTGCAGCATCATCCCCTAGATAGCGTAATTTGATATGATACAGGGGATGAAAAAATGGCAGAGCTCTTGGAGTTCAACGCCAAACTGTGCAGCATGTTAGAAAAACAAAACCACACACAAAACCAAACAAATAATAGAAATAAATGAATGAAGTGTGTGTGTAGGTAAATTCCTTGAAATAACATTTCTGACTGAAATTTAAATGAGGGCAAAGTTGACAATATGAAATGATCTTCAGGAATTCATTTGCTTGTTTGTTTAAAACAAAGTGCAGGTCACTATACAACACCGAACTAACATCTCAACTAATGCTTCATTATGCACAAATTCTCCCAAGAGCTGCTTACGCCGCTAAGATAACTCAAAATTGCCAAACTCTCAGCTTTTATATGGACTATGAGGAGTGGTATAAAAGACATCACCTACCTGGGAGAGGCAGCTGAACTAATAAACCACTGACTGCTGAATCCTTGTTGAGTTTCGCTGTCAGATCTAAGAGTTCTTCCTGAGAAATGTTTTTAGGTCTCAGTATGATTTCACTAGAAATGCCTAATGAATACCAAAACCAGAAGAAATATTAGTATTAGGAAATTTATCTATGGACAGTTTTGCTGTTTTGTCTAAATACACACCTGTTGATTAACAACTGTCTCACATCACCATCGAAGACTTGCTAAAAACTCTGCTCTCGCTGCCTGGTCTTTAATGATGTATTTCTAGGTGTCAAGCACAATCTTACAATTAAACATAAAGGAAAAAAAATCCGTGGTTGGACACAGTAGCTCCAAAGTTAAACAGCAGTTCAGAAGTATTTGGGAAATAAAACATGTAACTTTTCTACAAATGCGTCCTTAAGCATTACAACTAAAACTGTTCAGATCAAGGTCGGCGAGCACTGCTGGCATTTTAACTGATGACTTCTCTACCCCTGTGGGAGAAAACTTGTTACTAGGAAAGAAAGATTTTCAAGTTACTTCACAAGATCGCAGCTTCACTGACAGCAACAGCACTGATGTTCCCTGTTTAGGTTATGACGTTCTTTCATTTGGAGATGAGGCGCTGTGGGGACTTGGCTTTATCCCAGTAATCAGTCACTTGGCTTGAATATTTGCTTTCATTATACCTGGAATTTTGCCCTTCCTATTCAGAGCTGTGAAGCCTTGGTTTTGGACTGGCTTTCCAGGCTCTGCTTTTGGACTTGAAGCATTCAACAGGACAGATATCCCATGAGAGAGAGCAGATGAACACGAAGACTGATATGATGGAGAAACTATTGACACTATGGAGAAAAAGGTTCTTCCTGTGGAACTGGTTTCTTAATCACTGTTCCCACCAATTCTGGGGTCGCAGGGCTTGCTGCCACAGTTGGAGGTGGGCTGAAAACCCCAAATACGAAAGAAGGAATCTAAGAGGTATCGAGGAGTCAAGACCTTAAGCAAGTATTTCACACTCAAAAATAACCAATGCATCTTGCAGAAACAACTGAAAACTTGCATCATTTCTCTCTGATTACTTTAATTCACCAAGCCTCTCAAAGCCAGTTAGGACATTTAACTGTCAAAAACTTGGCCAGGGTTCTCCTCGAGTTTCCAGTTTCTTACAGTAAGGGTACAAACTGTTGGGTAAAATCATTTTAAGATACATAATTGAACTTACAGCTACATTAAAACTACTTTCTTCACGTGTCAGTGCAAGCTCTTTTCTTCAGGTTCATCAGAGAAGATCAGGAGGAAAACAGTGCAAAACTAAATTAAGATACAAAGGAGGTTCCCCCACGCTTTTTCCTGGTTTTTGTTTTTAAATGACAGTATTTTGTGCTTACCCCAGGATCATTTATATCACATGGCACATACCTACAGCTGCAGCTGCTTTTATCTTGTTTCTGACATAGATATGACTGGCTGGATTGTCTCCTACTAACAGGATGGTGAGGTGAGGTCTCTTGTTTCCACAGGATATCCACGAATCCACATCCCTTTGAACTTCTTTCAAAACTTCTTTAGCAAGCTTTGTCCCCGAGATAATGGTTGCTTCATCACTACAAAGACAAAAAGATACACAATATTTAGATTAAGTGTGTGATCTGCCTTGTTAAATACTTGCAAATACTTTGAGTAGTTGATTTTCTAGTGTTTCAAATGCAATTTGAAAAATATACACTACCAACCCATCTCGGGAAAGAAGCATTCTCCCACTCTTGTTTGAAGGGCAGGAATGTGCCATCAGGAAGAAGAGCTCACCAGCCACCTCTCAACTTCCCAACACATGCAGCTAGCCAGGCTGAACATACCTGTGTGCTCTCGCATTTGGGAGCTCTGCAGTGTAAAATACCATTACTGTCACCAAGCTGTAAATATTGCTACTGCAAGAACACCACTCAGGCTGAATTGTTCATAATTTCTTGTGTCTTTTCTAATGGAAGTTTTCAAACAGATTTGAAATTTCATTTCACCTTCATATATAGCAAATAGCTTTGCCGTAAACCAGCCAGAACCTAAATTTTTACAAGGCTGAGGCCAAAACCAAGACTAAAACAAACATTAATTTACCTAGAATATAAAGACTATGACATTGTTTTTCATGGTTAGATATTTCACAATTAACAGCTACTCATGCATTACCATTCTGCTGGTCTACTTAATTAAATAAAAAAAAATTAAGCATGAAAACTTAGGAGTTTTCACTTAACCATACACATTCCAGTTACACAAACTGAAACCTCACACCTTAATAGGTGGGACAAAGGAAGGCTACCTAGGAATGTCCTAAAATCAATTATTTCAGTCTTGATAATGAAAACCGGCTGATATAAATCATCACTGCAAGACATCACACTGTTCATCCTATGAACAATTTTAATTACCCTAATTAATTACTTTATATTTGCAGCTCATGTTTGGCTACTTCAACTTTTGACACTTGAATTTTGCCTGACACATGAAATAAGCAAAGTAGGTGATGGTATTTTACCCCTATTTCCATGTCAGACAGCAGTATTGATATTCTTCTTCATCATTTTTAGTTCTAGTGGCTTTACAATTTCAATTAGAGTAGGTTTAATTCCAAAGGAAAACCTCCCTGGGAAGAAGAGAAAAAAAGCCCTAGCCGATTAAAAAAAAAATGTTTGATTAGGTATTAAGAGAATAAAATCTTGACATGCCTCAGCAATAAAATCTTTGCCTGTCTACCCTGAACATCCAGACCTAAAACGTTTCAACACTATGCAAACACAAGTGCTTAAAGCTTTCACGTCTATCTGTACACAAATAAGTCTAACACAAATGTGTAACAGATTTTGAGTTAGTTTGCCACAACGAAAGTACTTCAAAGTTATATGCAAAACCAGTAAAGCATTCTGGGTTTATGTTAAAACGGGACAGGTTTTCAAAGTGCTACGAGCCGGACTAGGTGGAGTTTTCTGTTCCATGATCTGGGGGATGAACAAGTCTGTACCCAGAACAACATCCAGGGAAGAAATCCCACAGTGTTTTCTGAGATGGTCCAAAACCAATTTCACACTCTTTCTTTGCTACAAGAAATTACACAGCTGGAGTGAAATAACCTATAATTAATGTTCTATTAATAAACTGCATATTTATCTGTTTATTAGTATATCAAACATGAGAAATGTTCAATGATTTGACACCTGGGGAAAACATCTCAAAGCCAGCAGACACACTATTTATTCAGGGTCACTTGTTCACCTTGTACACAAACACAGATGGAAGACCAGCAAGGATTTTAAAGTATTACTCTAAAAGCAAATGGAAGCAATGCACAGTAGTGAGCTCCAAGACAACTTCTTTCCTCTGCTAGTCTTTCTGATGGGAAAAAAATAATCCCAGAAGCACAAACACACTGCCAGGAGCATCATGCCATCCATAACACGGCATTTCTTGAACAATTCTCTGCTTCACTTCTAGTACAAAACTGCCTGCGTGATTTACCTGCGCCCAGAACACCAGCATGGTTTGCTCGCCACCGTCCACCAAAGCACGGACAGAAACTTCTTCTTTAAATACCAGTGGCTAAAAACCCAAAACCACTCCTGAGTTTAAATGCAAATACCAAAAAGGGAACAAACAGGCTAGCAATGCATTGTCCATTTACCCTTCCAAACAGAGAAGTTTCTACTTTTCCTCCTTCCAAGATTATTCTCTGTCTTTCATGTCTCCAGAAATTACTTTCCCAAAGCAAGAAAAGAGTTGCACTGACATTACTTTTCATGTAACATAGCTGATTTATTTTCATAAAATACATTTCACCATTTATTCCTACCACATCTTTAAAGTCTCTGGATTTACTCAACAACCATTAAAGCTCTGAGCGTTTCTCCAGGTGTGATACATAAGGCACTGAGTGTTTATCAGGGAAATATGAAAGAACAGCGTACATGTACACACCCAGTGCACAAACTATCCTTAAATTCAGCTCACCTTCTCATTCCATTAACCTCCTGAGCAGCCAGTGTAAGTAACACAAAGGTCACCTTGAACACCTCTGTGACTTCCTGAACTCAACGGTCCTTTGTCTTCTATGCACCAACTCGTATTTTCATATGTGAAACATATCCAGAAGAACATTTCACTACAACTCAGTAAATACTATCACATTTGTTATTTGGACCTTCAGAACTCTGCCTCAGCAAAACCACAAAGTTATAAAATTAATTCTCACAGAGAAGAAAAAAGGGAGAGAAAATAAGAGCAAGGTTTAAACGTATCACTGAGGAGAAACTTCCAATACCTTGCCATGTTCCTTAGTTGCACTGGAAGGTTATTCAGTATCTTTTACTTCCTTGTTAAAAAGACTGTGTATGCAACTGTCTCAAGTAAACTGTCAA
Organism: Neomorphus geoffroyi; assembly: GCA_033558235.1. NCBI lineage: Eukaryota > Metazoa > Chordata > Aves > Cuculiformes > Neomorphidae > Neomorphus > Neomorphus geoffroyi. Next base: position 2,763,780 of record JAUMJM010000092.1, on the reverse strand, counting down.
ATATAAAACCAGCAAATATTATAATATGTTGCTGCTTCTCAGGTTTCCGATCCAGATAGGTTAAGTCCTTCAATAGAAACACAGAAACACAAGTAAAGTAAAGCATCGGTGGTACAGGAAGGTTATGCTGTAGCAAGCTGTTCAAGACGCTAAAATTAAGAAGTAAATTATCATTTTAAACTTTATCCACATGAAACACTCGACCAGGTGTAACAACAGTTTTAATAGGTGTTACGATGCTACCTTGTCTCACTCCCATCCTACCCACTCATGAGTGCTTTCAGTCTGAACCCTGTGTGAGTTTGCAACAGAACAATTCAGATACTGAATGTTTCTTGTTTTTGCAGTCAGTGACTTGCAAGATATTATAGAAACAAGGAGGCCAGCTGCTCTTTTGGATCTATCTATACACTGAAAGTCCAAAATCATATGGGGAATCACAATGGGATCTTCTCAGTCCCATAAAGACCACATGAAAACCTCTCTAAAATCATCATCACAGGAGTACCTACTTTTCACAGAACTGGAAAAAAGCCCAGTTCCTAGCAGCAAAGAACAGCAGAAGGCACACACTGTTAGAGCAATACAGTCTCTTGTGCCAAACAGGCAGAATTGAATCCTCTGTTGGACAGGATATATGGAATATCCAGGAGGCCAGGCACTTATTTCACTTATCACAGTTCGGCTGACTAATCTCTTCACATTTGAAAACACAAAGCAAAGTCAATGCTTTGAGTGCAGGCTATGCTTGAGCTGAGCAAATGCTCAGGTCAGTAATTAAGATATAACCAGTGTAAATGAGAAGGCTGATAATCAAGAGCTCATCTGAAACCCTCCCATCCAGTCCCAGACAAGCGCTTGCAGTTGCCATGCCGCAATACCAACACGAAAAGCTCAGTCTGACCAGTCCATCAAATGAGAGACAAAGAGGTACCAATGTTGGGAGACCATTCCTCGCCGTATTCAAGCGACTCCTTTTTGCCCAAGGAGTCCAGACTTTCCACAAACACCAGCTGAGCCCTGCTGCAGTGCTGCCCGAGACATATAGTTCTCATCTATTTATATTATTACTGCTACTTTGATTTATTTTTATTTTAAAATGCTTATTTTTTGCTATTTATAAATTTTTCTGCGCACAAAGGAGCACCACAGTATCCCCCCACCTACCTTGGTGAGAACAGAGAGGTGCAAGGGGACAGGATGAGCTGTCACCACCACATGTCCCTTAAGTCAGACAGCAATATTCCTTAGCAAGGTTTAAAAAAACTCACCCAGGTAACATCCACAGATGTCAAAAAAACTAATTAACACAGTCAACTAGCTGCAAGGCACTTTGAGGCACTAGACACAAATGTTTAATGTAACAAAGCATAATTTCTAGAGCTGAAATTAAACTGTTTGGTACCCGATAGCATCCCTCACACTGCTGTGGCAGCCTGACAGTGCTGCACGCAGTAACAAACTCCCAGGGCAGGAAGAACGCTTCCAATGCAAACCATTCCACGATTCTATGAATTCCCCTTGGGGAGGGGGCAAGCAGGAGCTCTCCCCCTGGATTCCCTCTGGATCCACAATCCAGCAGTGGCAGCCCTTCCTCCTGCCTTCCCAGCACCTCTGCCCGCAGGAACGGAGCCACTTTATCCCCAAGGAAAACCGCAGCTCAGCCCCTCAGCAAAAGGGGCGAGGAAGGAAGGAAGGGGGGCGAGGAAGGAAGGAAGGGGGGCGAGGAAGGAAGGAAGGGGGGCGAGGAAGGAAGGAAGGGGGGCGAGGAAGGAAGAAGGAAGGGGGGCGAGGAAGAGGATGAAGGTGCCCGCATGGCACCGTACCTGTCCGCACTGCGCGGGGAGCTGCTGGCGCTGCAGAGCGCTCGCCATCGCGAGGAGAAGGAGCAGGAGGAGGCAAGTGAGGAGTAGCAGGAGGCGGCCATGTCGCTGCCGAGGAGGAGGAGGGGAGAGCGGCGGGCGGAGCCGAGGGGAGGGCACGCCCCGGGGAGGGGCTGGCGAACCGGCGCTGTGGTCGCCAAACCGCGCCTGTACCGCAGCCTTCAACCCCTCTGCCCAGCCCCTGGGAGCCCGCAGCGCTGCGAGGGACTGCGGGAGCCTCGCAGGTGATGGGGAGATGGTGGCCATGGCCGGCAGTGTCCTGGCCTGTGGGGAGCGCTGTTCCCGCCAAAACGGGGTGGGGCAAGGGAGACCCTTCCTCTCCATCCCCGGGCACGGGGAGCCCTTCCTCTGCGTCCCCTGGGAAATGGTGGCCATTCCTCTCCGCCCCGTGTCTCGCACGGATGCCTGTTCCCCCCAAAATGGGGTGTGGGGACGATCATCCCTTCCTGCGCTTCCCCTGACCAGCAGGGACCCTGTTCCCCCCAAAATGGGATGAGGGAATGGCAGCCTTTCCTCTCCCTGACCTACAGGGATCTCTGTTCCTGCCAAAACGAGGTGCGGGAGCGATCATCCCTTCCTCTCCATCCCCTGACCCGCAGGAATCCCTGTTCCCACCAAAATGGGGTGCGGGAATGGCAGCCCTTCCTCTCCATTCCCTGGGCAATGGTAGCCCTTCCTCCCCATCCCCTGACCCTCAGCGATGTCTGTTCCCTCCAAAATGAGGTGAGGAAATGGCAGTCCTTCTTTTCCACCCCTTGGGAAATGGCAGCCATTCCTCTCCATCCCCTGATGCGTAGGGATCTCTTCCCTCCAAAATGGAGTGTGGGAACGATCATCCCTTCCTCTCCCTCCGCTGATGCGAAGCGATCTCTGTTCCCGCCAAAATGGAGTGAGGTCATAGCAGCCCTTCCTTTCTACCCTTTGCCCTGCAGGGATCTCTGTTCCTGACAAAATAGTGTGTGGGAACAGGCGACCCTTCCTCTCCATCCCCTGGGAAATGGCAGCCTTTCCTCTCCCTCCCTGACATGCAGGGATCTCTGTTCCTGCCAAAATGGGGTGAGGGAATAGCAGCCCTTCCTCTCCATCCTCTGACCCGCAGGAACAGGTCCCTTCAGGAAGGCACAGAGATCTCTTCTCTCTGAACCCAAAGGAATAGCTGGAAGTTGTGGCCGGGGTGTTTAGGAAAAAGTTCTTCCCCCAGAGCATGGTGGAGCACTGGAACAGCTCCTCATGGGAGCAGTCACGACACCAAGCCCGACAATATTCCAGAAGCGTTTGGACGATGCCCTCAATACACATGGTGTGAGTTGTCCTGTGCAGGGGACAGGAGCTGGACTTGATGATCCTTGTGGGTCCCTTCCAACTCGGGGCATTCTGTGCTTTTATGAAAGTCTTTTCCCTCCAAAATGGGGTGAGGCAATGGCAGCCCTTCCTCTCCATCCCCTGACCTGAAGGGATTGCTGTTCCCTCCAAAATGGGATGAGGGAGTGATGATCCTTCCTCTCCATCCCCTGACCAACAGGGATCTCTCTTCCCACCAAAGTGGGATGGGAATGAATGTAAACTGAATATCTAAGCTCATTTCTATATGATCTAACCATTTTTTGGAATGCTGATTTTGTTTGACTGTCATATCAATGGCTCCATAGAAACAGAGATGTTCAAATACGTATAGATTGACAATTTATGCGGTGGGGGGAAAGGGAATTGGAAGTCATCCTAAAAAGGGGGTAGATTACCTGAAGGGGGCACATATATTTATGTATATATATCAAATAAAGAATAGGCAAGATGTTAAAAGAAAAGCTGAGGATGACAGAAAACATGATGAAGAAATGAAAAAAAATATCAATAGTCCTAAAAATTGTGTTACAGAGAATTCTGTCAAAGTTTCTTTTTGCCTAGGATCAAAAAGGTTATCCACTCATTTTTTTAATGCTAGGTTTCTGGTTTTGACTACAAAACTTTGAACTGCTGTTAAAATTTTACAGAAACAAAACATTCACAGCATAATTTTCTACTAAATTGGTACACTAGAAGAGAATATCTGCATTATAAACGCCTTTGATCCAATTTCCTATGCAAATTATGGCTGAAGAACTGCTTTACCTCAAAAACACATCAGTTGCAAAATGTTTGACAAATGCGGGTGAGCGTATTTTTAAAGTCAGTGATGCTGAACACAACACCAATGACAATGACAAAGTTACTCGTTATCTCTCATGCAAACCCACCTTTAGTACCAGTTGGCTTCCTGCTGTTTGTACTGACCCCTGCAGACAAATTAAATGGGTTTTCAGGAATAGGAACATGAAAGCTTTTTTCTTGACCTGAACTAACTGCTTAGGTTTTAGATCCCATTTGAGCCTGGAACTTCAATATCACAGCTTTAAAAAAAAAACAAACCAAACACACATCTAAAGTGAACTTTCTCACAAATCTAATCACAGAATCATTTGGTTGGAAAAGACCTTTGAGGTCATCGAGTCCAACCATACCTGTCCTCTACTAAACCATCCCTGAGCACCTCGTCTGCCCGTTTGTTAAACCCCTCAGGGATGGGGACTCCACCACCTCCCTGGCAGCCTCTGTCAGGGCCTGAGAACCCTTTAGGTGAAGAAATTTTTCCTGATGTCTAATCTGAGCCTCCCCTGGCACAACTTGAGGCCATTTCTTCTCATCCTGTCACTTGTCACTTGGAAGAAAGCATTAACACCCACCTTGCTACAACCTCCTTTCAGGCAGTTGTAGACAGTAATGAGATCTCCCCTCAGCCTACTTTTCTCTAGGCTGGACAACCCCGTGTCCCTCAGTCACCTCTTATAAACCTTGTTCTACAGCCCCTTCCCTAGCTCCCATTTGGATAATAACAGAGGCAAGCTTGATGCTTTTCCTGGTCTGTGGTGCCATATGAAAAGCTGCTCACCAGGAGGCACTCGGCCCACACGGCAGCCTGCTGTCACACCATCGTTCCTGCAGCTGCTTGCCTAAATGCACTGCTTGGGGAGTTTGAATGTCATGGCCTTCACTACATCTGCTGCAACGTAGTCTTTGTTCTGAAACTTCCAGTAACGAGCCTCCAGGCCCTTCACTTGTTTCAATGTCTTATTTTCCTGTAGGATCTGTTCCCAGGTGGTGGTGGCAGGGAAGTGGAAACAAAGAGGAGCACGAGTGCTGTTCACCATAGCTGTCAGCTGCATTAGAAGACACGTTAAATCATTCTGTAGGAAATGAAAGAGAAACATAGGTTCAGAATGGGAATTCCTATTTAGGATCTTGAAGAGAAATGCTGACATCAAAGCACAGGTAATCTATTAAAAACTCTTTTACTGTACTTTCCATGCAACTATTAGGAGTCCTCTGGTTTTCAGTCAACACTTTATGCTGAAAAAAATCTTGGCTCCAAGATGCAATTTTAAGGCACAAGCTGAAGAAATAAAAGCCAAGTCTGTTTTAACGAGAGTTTTTAATCTTAGTTATTTTGGCATCCCTTTCTACACATGTAAAAGCAGTAAATCAGTGTTCTCAGAGTGCTAAGGTTTATGGAGAGATGCAGTCTTGTTTAATCACTAGCATTTATTGTCTGGCGTGGTCTGGTTCTGAAATGTCTCCTTAAGCGAACGCTTGCTGGAAGCACAGATGTGAGTTAGGTAGGTTGTGTCGCGCATTGTGTTCCTACAGAGCTCTTAAATATTGAAGATCTTCTCAGCTTTCTGTAGCACAATTAAAATAAATTAGGGTTATCCTTTTCTACTGTGTCTCATTCTAGAACTCTGTGTGAGGGAAAATGAGGTATCTAGTTGGTGCTTCAGCTCTTTGCTGTGAGTACAACAGCAGGGAACAGGGATTTTCAGACTTGAGAAGCTTCTCTTAGGCTTGATTGACGTATCTTAAGTATTCTCTGTTAGGTTATTTAAAAAAGATTATTAAGAATTATAAACATTTTCAAGCCTTCTAGCATGTAGTTTAACCACAGATTACAAATTATGTCTGATAATGGGATCTTCCTGTAGATCTTACTTTAAAGCTTATTCTGTTGAAAAAAGAAAATCATCAATGAGAATTATTTTTCTGACAACATACTCGGCAAAATGTAAACCTAGCACTTCCTGTTGCTTTTACTGCTTTATGCAGACACCATCAGCGCTGCCACTAAAGTCAACGCAAGATGTTGTTATGGGTTTAAAGCAAAATAGATCCACATGAAGTTCACATCAAGCCCATATATCTGTATTCTTGCTAAACTGCTCTTCAACTGCCTTTGCTTTTGATACTCACTATATAACTACTTTTTTTTTGTGAAACACTTATTTGTAGACAATCCCAGAAAGTAACTAATCTCCACTTCATTTGCATAACTAAAAAACTCTGGAAATGATATAAAGTCAGGTCACGATTTTTTCAAGTGGTTTTCAAGTTAAAAATTCAGAGACGATGCTGTATTTCTAATGCTTTTTATATGAGACCCTATAAGCTTATGGCATTTTAGTTACTGAAAACACGTATTGTCCCAAATCTCTCTGAAAATGGTGTAGACTCCAAATAGCTGTCACCAACATAGTACAAGTCACAATTTCACTGTCCTTTCTGCGAGGAATTAGAGATGTGGCAACAGTCATGGGCTGCTGGTGCAAAGTTCCCATCTCTTCATGTCTGGTTCTGGATTCTTTACAGCTTTCTTTCTTTTTGGTTGAGAGCTGAAATTGTCTACCTTTCCATTGCTAACTTTTGCACTGTTTTTTTCCTGCAGGCAAGGACAGATGTTTCCTACTCCGAGTTTGGCTTCTGGGAGCTGAGGAGGCGTTTTGTTCTGCGTGCGTGTTGCAATGCTGGTGTTCGTGGCTGAGGTGAGTGGCCGACTGAAGATTCTGAGCAGGGCTCTAAGGGCTGAAAATCACCTGTGGAAAAGTGATAAACACCCTGGTGGGCTGGGCTTGGGGAAAGACAGGTAGATGTGCATTGGGTTGCTCAGAGCACACTTTTTGGAAGACGCCTGTGTCTCCTGTTGAGGGTTGGTAAATTGGTGTCCAGGGTCTAAGGGTTTCAGATGCGTCCTTGTTGGAGAGCTAGTGTGCTGGCAGCTGTCTGAGATCAGCAGGAGAGTTAGAGGAAAACCCTTAAATGAATTTATGGTTTTGTCTCTTGGGGAGAAGGACATCCTAAAAATAGATACTGGAGATAACAACAATCCATTGGAGGGAAGCATCGAGTGCAGATACCGTGCACAGCATCGTAACTGTGATGATGTATTTAGTGGGGTATCAGGAGCGGAGCTGTGCTACAAGTGTGTAAGAGTGTGAAGGGAGTTCTGAGCTGAGGTGAGAAGTCTGATTTATGCTGGAATGGTAAAGACAAATGTATGCTTAGATTAAATCTTTGAAGTCGGTAGGTGAGCTTTATTTATGGTACCAAATGTTTCACATAGAAAACTTGCATGCTGTTTCTCTTTTTGTGCAAAGCCTTTTTTACGCAGAGCATAAGAACCTGCATTTTAGTTAGGAATAATATTATTTATAATATTATTATTTAGATCTGTGTCATAATAATATTTATTGGAATTTTTTATTCCTTAATCTAGAAACCCCTTGAAATCCAGTGCCTGCACTGCCAGTGTTTTCAGCTACTTTATTCAGTAGTACTGGCAAAAACCCCTCAAACCCTACAGTAGTTGTTGCTAGCTTGGAAACTGAGTTACTGAGCGCGTTCTGTGTGAAAGAGGAGAGCAAACTCCTATCCATGGAGCCAGACACTTGGCTGTGTCTGCTGGAGTAGGTGTCTGTCTATTTTTAGTGCAAAACTGGAGTATACTTGTCAAGAAGTTTTCCTGGCTTCCTGCAGAGGTCACTGCAGATGACCAATGTGTTATTCTGATGGTAACAGTCATCACCTCTGAGTTCCTTGCAGAGTAAGCAATTTCTGATTCCTCAATGAAAGTGTTCTGCTTCCACTGTCTGCAGCTATGGAGTACAAAGCCATATCCTCCATTCCTCTAAATATCTTAGAGATCTGTTTGCAGTTCATCAAGTTTATCACAATAAAGCAGGGAGACTGCTATGCCAATCACTCAAAGCTGGAACTTTACACAGAAACCTTCATTCTTTTTATGCCAAGAAAAATAGTGGCAAGGGTTAAATCCAGTTCTAAGTTGCAACAATAGGCTTGCTGTGACTGTGACATTTAGGTGTCTGTAGGCATTTATGTGAAGCTCCCCGGCTACAGTCAAACTTCACTTTCTTTGTGCTTAGTGTTTGGAGATTTCAAAGAACCGATGACAAGAATTCCCAGGTCCCCAGAAGACTTGAAAAAACTGAGACACTTTTGATGTTGCTTGTTTTACTAGCATTTCTTGTTGGACAATATATTTCCATGGTGAAAATTGGGTGGGAGGCAAAAATCCAGTGTTGCACAAGAAGATATTTCCATTGCTGTTTTAGTAGATTAGGTTGCATCTGAAGAAACACATATGTCATGGAGCAGGAGGGAAGAGCCAGAGCAGTCTTCACTGATCCAGAGGTCTGAAAAACAACAGGAGAAATGGCACCTGTTCCAGGAGGTATACGGGAAGGAAATTGATTATTGTTGGTGGTTTAGTCCCAGTCTGTGGTGTGCACTGGGCAGAGAAAGTGAAGATTCTGCCTCTAAGGCTTGGGATTTTGTGAAATATCTGCTGCTCTGGTCAAGCAAAACATGATGCAGCTCTCTCCATTCCTGAGGCAGATGTGTTGCAACAGGACAGCATGTTGGCCGTGGTTTCTGTCAGGCACCAGCCCCGGGAGGAAAGCTGTTGTCTTTGCAGGGGCACTGAAGTCTGCTGAGGGGCAGCCAGTGTGGGCAGGGCTTTCATAAGGCTGTAAAGAGGGAGCAGTAGCTCCAGGTCTTCTCTAAATGTCAGGAAGGGAATGGTGGGGGGAAAAGGGAGGAACCTGTTTCATGCTGTCTGTCCGTGGGGGTGTTTTGGCACTGCCAGGGTCAGGAACAGAGGGTGCTTGCCTACAGGAATTCCCTAGTGCCAGCGAAGGAGAAAGTTTTTCATGTGCCTTAGTCTGCTCTGTCCTGATTCATCAAAACACTGAGTGCTTTGTTATTGCAGTGCAGTAAGACACCTCTTACCCACGCGCCTGTTTTCCAACAGAGATGGGGAGGGTAAGGGATAAATCCAGCTTCTCCTAACAGTATTGGACTGCAGAGTGAAGTACACGTGACTTTCATAGATCAGTCTGGATGGGATTGAAGATCCATCTAGCCCAGCTTCCTGTCCCAGACAGTAGCCAAAAGCCTACTTTTAGGAAAGAACACAAGTACAGATGGGGCACGTAGTTTCCCAGAATTGCTCCTGTATTGCCAGTGATTTGTGTTTCATGGACTGCTTGAGTGATTTTCTGCCATATCTACATGTTATCCACAGGAGACTCTTGTAAGCTCCTAATATTTACAACATCTTTTGCTATGACTTAGCTACCCAGTGATCTGATTAACCACCTTCCTTTGGATTCCAGCCTGTGCTGCCTGTGTTTGTGCAATCCCGAGACATTAACACACCAGACATTAAATTTGGTCACTGGGTACAGTGGCTTTTCAGGATAAATGTCTTTGTGCAGCATTGCTCTAAATAGGACGTACTTCCTTCTCCAGTCCCTTAGGAGTGTCATAATGCTCTCCCAGGAGAGCTTTATTTGTCGCTCGAACCCCAAGGGCTGGATCTGGGGCCTTTCTGCCCCTTGTGTGATTAACCAAGAGGACATTCATCCCTCTGGCATGCCCTACGGAGCCCATTTTGTAGTCAATCCATGTGGAAAAATTTATCTGTAGTGCACCCCAAATACTATCAAGCAAACTTTTAAGGGCAAACCAAATGAGACACAAGGAAATAGCAGGATAGTAAAAGAGTAAGAGCATGTCTTCTATGTTGTAATGGTTTCTGTGTTGCTGTGTTTGTCATAACCACATAACGACAAATATGAACATACCAGGATTCGGTGGATGTGATGATGCGGCTGGCACTGATCAGGCAGAGCAATGGGCCTGTGCCCTTCTGCCACGTCCACTTATACAAAGTGCGTGCTGCTGGCCTCACTGTGTCTGCTGAACCTTGTGTGCATGAATCAATCCATGTTGTAGCAGAGACATGGGACAGAATAGGGAACTGACCCCATCAACATCACAAAAATGTCCTCTGATGACATTTCTGTGTGATTATGTTCAAGTATTAATATGCCGAGGAAGAGAGTTCTTCCTTTTTCCTTGTGAAGTGTTTCTGTCTAGCGCAGAGGCTGTGAGAGGGTCAGTGCTCAGCAGCTCTGTGCCTGTACATTCTTTAACACCAGCGTTAGGCAGATGTGCTGCACTTGGGTTGAGGAAAGGCTGGCTTGGAATGAACTGGGCGGTAGTTCTAGCTGTTCAGTGTGAGGGACTTCTCTTAATGCTCATTCCAGCCTGATTTTATCTCTGAAGTGGGTTCAAAATGCAAAGGGCCTGTTACATTTTAAAGAGGGCTTGTCTCCTCAGCCAGGGTTTGACGTGCCATGCCTTAATATCAGCTCTCACGTGCTTCTTTTGGCCTTGGAAAGAACGGGTGGATGCTCAGCTCTTTGGAAAGCACCAGCGTTATTCCCAGCCTCCAGTTTTGTACTCTGGGACTGTGCCTGCATCCTCACCTCGATGCTGTGGGACAGGTGGAGCAGAAAGGGTAATAAAGGTGCGGTTCAGTTTAAATAATTATGTCAAAGATAAAGGTGCTTGTGGAGGCAAAAGTGAGGAATGTAAGACGTGTGCTGTTTCCTAATTTTGAGTCTCAGTGTGAGGTGGAAAACAGAATTTTGGATTTTTTCTTTTATTACAGGGCATGTTGATAAATGTTTTGACTGTATTTGGATATAAGCAGTTAGGTGAATCTTTTCTTTTGCTATCTGTGGCTCATGTGGGTGGGAATAATCTATTAAACACAGCAGGGAATTTGCTGTGGAGCCTGCCTGAACTCCTTAAAGATCATTCCTGCCATAAAGTGAAAGAGTTGCCTGTACTGTTAAGGTCAGCAATCTGATTTGGTGCCATTTGTGGGCTGAAATACGAAGTGCTGGGGTTTTCAGAATTGAGGCCAAACAACATTAAGAAATATGAGCTGCATTGGTAAATTTGGGGCAAGGTTGTGTGTTAGGGTAGATTAACTGAACTCAGTGGAGTTCATATTCATAAAGGTTAATACATTTGTATAAAAAATTATGATCAGGCACATGTACATGGATATGCGTTCTCCCTGTGGTTTGAAAACATTACTTGCAGAGAGAACTGTTTATAACACGGGCAGTTTATTTCAAATCCCTCTGAGAATGAATCAGAAGCATTCTGAAATTGCTGACCTGAATTACAATCTGACCACAGTGGGTATTTCCAAAAACCGCAGGTATAGGTCACCCAAAGAAAGTTCAGCCCCAGCCAGCTGTGCTGTAAGGGGTACACTTTCTACAGCTGCATTATCCATGACTTTGGCCCTGAGCTCCTGAGGCCGGTGCATGTGTACGATGGAGGTTTAAACCATTGCCATGCAACAGCAAACATGGGCTGATCTGGAACAGCTGCCCTGCCAGCTAGTTAGGTAGGGATTCACCATTCCATTTTGTTTCTAATTTCCAGACAGACTGCAGGAAAAAACTATTGATTAATCTAATTAAGAATATCAATTACAGTTGGCCTCTGTCCCCTGAAAGCCATGAAGTGTGGGCTCAGCTGGAATATCTGTACTAGCGACTGGGACAGCAGCGTTGCCGTGCCTGTCTTGTTTCTCCCTCAGCCTGCCAGCCTCTGCCAGTCTTCTGGATCTCGAGGAGCAGCTGAAAAACTCATTTCCCAATAGCTCTGCCAGCAGAAGGTAGGGTAGCTCATTTGATCTCCTTCAGATTACACTAGCGGTGTTGTTTTCATCACCTTGTTCAGCCTGGCAAACTTTTAGGTAGTGGCACAGTTTTGAATCATAAGTTGTCAAAGCTCTTTGCAAAATCCCTTCTGTTTCCTCTTGAGAAGGCAAGGGCAGACACAGCTGCACCACGAGGCAGCATCTTTACAGGGGCAGCTTCCCGTAGTACAGCTTCCTGGGGTAGACTTTCAGTGGGATACAAGCTGGGCAGTGTTGACACCATCCAGAGAATCCCTTCCTCAGTGGTGCAGCTTTCCCTGACAGCACAGGGTTCCTTGTCTCGGACACTTCCCGGTACAAAATAAGCTGTCCTAGGAGAAATACTGCTTTCTAAAACATTTGCCATTTGAGTTACGTAACTGTGTTCCTAAATGGCTTAACATTTTTTTACCATTCTGAATACAGATAAAATGATGTTTGCTGATATGGAAAAAAAAGGCTTTCCCCCTTCCTTGCACTGTTAAAACCACTCTTTAATCTATGTTTTTGCAGTAGGAAGGAAATCAGTCTGAATGGCAGCTGGCCTGAATAACAGGCAGAGGGTTTTAGGCAACTCTAAAGATAAGAACTATCTTGGTAGGATTTATTCTGTTCTATATGAACTTAGCCAGAAAGGAAATACATTCCTAGTGTCTGAAACCATGAGACATTTACCACATGATTTTTTTCCCTTAGTTTGACGCGTACTGGGTCAGTACATCAGGCTTGTGTATCGTATGTCACATCTGCCATCTTGTTCCTGGCTGTGTCTTCAGTGCATGGGGTGCCCGGGTCCCCTCTGGGAGGGAATAAAAAAAATGGTTCCATTTATTGTGTGTACTTGAGTTCTAAAAATGTAGTTACAAGTTTTTAATTTCCCTGTAGATGCCCAGGTGGAAGGTGGTAACTATTTCTCTAAGCTGTTAGCCATCATGTAGAACTTCACTGAGTATGACTCTCTTTGAATCAATACCCTTCAACCAAGTTGTCTAAAGCTTCAGACAGTGGCACCCTCCAGTGCTGACCCAAGCTAGGATTTTCATGGTGCAGTTAGGTAGTCTCCACAGGTTCCAAAAGATGCTAAACCTCAATGTCCACATCTAATAGTCCTGTAAAAACATGACTTTTTGAAAGTCACACTTTGCTCATCTGAATTGGGAAATGTGAAGCTAGAATGTTATAACTATTAATGATTGTACTGGTATTGCAACAGATGTGAACACTGAGCTTTTTTTACTTGCAGTGTGGTAAGAATGAATTGGGAATAGTCATTTTTATTTCAAAATAGGTGCCCTTGGCACGTTTGACCACAAATACTGCTCATATCTTAAATTCATAACCTATGAGCTCACTGAGCCATGTAGGTTCTAGTGGCTTTATCTGAGACATTGACCTGCTGAGTCACTTCTGAAAAGGGTATTGACTCTAGGAAATGGATGTCTTAGATCACAATGATGTTTCATCTTCATTTGCTGATCCATCTCCTCACTTGGTTGTTTTTTTCTCAGTAGTTTTTTAACGTGTGTCAGCTCTGATATTGTTTGTTTCAATCTTTCTCAGCTTTATCTGACCATAGCATTACCTGCAGGATGTGTGTGTGTGTGATTGTACTTTGGGTTAAAACAACTCATCTGCCATTGAAAAGATGTGACTAAAACTTTTCGTACATAATAATCTTCCAGAATGAGCATGGGGACAGTTTCATCTCAAAAATAATTTGTCTAAGAGCACTCCCATAGAGAAGTACAGTGTAAGGTGAGATGAGAGTCAGATGTGATCGTGATGTGCTGCCCAGTTTCTGCTCACTAATCAGTTTAAGGTATATAATGCCTTCCTGCCACTGCGATGTGCTGTTATTCATGTGCTCTAGAAGGAAAACATTGCTAATTGCAGAGATGATGACTAGTAAATAGGGTGTGCCTTTGGAAAACCCCCGAAATGAAGAGTTGCTGTTGCACAGAGTGGAGAGAACTGGTGTTTTCAGTGAGCTGTTCATCATCAATCCTAATGAGCTAATGCACAGGACAAGTGCTTAGGTATACGGCAGTTATGAGGCAAATGCTTCAGCAAAACATGTCCAACCGTAGTATAACTGTTGGCTGCAGTGGAGTGGCTTCTGGGCTGAACTTTTCTGTTTAGTATCAATGTAAATGTGAAGTTTGAGACTGTTTTCTAATGATGCTGCTGTAAATTCTCACGCCTTGGGACTGAGACAGCAGATGGGATGGGACAGAAAGGCACTGGAAAAGCAGACAAATAATTCAGATCATGGTAAAAATGCCATGAGAATTAAGGAATCGGAAATTGCAGTCTGCTGTTGCACAACTCCTGAAGAAGGACACTAGGGAGGTCTGTCTTGTTAGCGCCCGACTCCTGGCTTTAGCTACCCAACTTCCTTCATGGGGTTTGAAAACAGGCTGATCATATAGAAAAGATTGTTCAAACTGACAAAGGCCCGTTGCTGTTTTGTATGGAAAAGAGTGCTAAGCTGTTCTGGCACAAAGTGAAAAGGGCCAGACTTTGCGGTAGTGCACCCCAGATGCGATCCTTCTGCTAGAAAAGCTTGTGTGTCAAACAGTCAGCATAAAAATGAATGAGAACAGGTGTTAGGTAGAAATGTAAGTCTTGTATTGTGCTTCACTCTATTTCTCAGTAAGAACTGGTTCTACCTTTCCTCCCCACCAGTCAATATGTAAAAATCCAATGGAAGGGTTTTCTCTTCCACTGAGGCTGAATGAGTTGGTAAGGAGTACATGGTTGCTTACAACATTTTCTAATCCTGTTATCACGATGTTCAGTTTTGTTGACAAGGGGAGGTTTCTGTGTCTGCAGGAAAGACTCCCAGATGTGGCAATTTGCTGGGAGGCCAATCCTTCAGCAGCGTGCGGCTTTGGAGGGGAGGAGACCTCGCTTAGAGCTCTGGGCTGTTTATGGCTGCAGTTTCCCCATTGCTAAGCAGGGTTAATAATAGGTCATTGTCTGTGGAGCAGAGACTTCATTCCTCACTGAAGAAGGCTCTGAAGTGTCTTTTTGCTCTCATCCATCCATGCAGAACTCCATCGTTGTGCTAACATGACAGAATGAGATGTGCACAATCATTTTAGAGTCCTGTTCTTGAAGCGTGTCCTGAGCTTTCTGTTAAAATTCCCCCAGGTACACAGTCATGGTGTAATCTTTCACAGCTATTGTTACCCTTCCTCATCATGCTAAATCTCTACGTCATCCTTCCATGGTGGAAATAACCACTTCCTTTTTTTCCTGCTGACTTTGCTATTCCTGTGGTCTGCCTAGGATATGAGATCAGCAGTGTGAGGGTCAAAACATTGACTCAGCATGTTTTGTGTAACAAACTGCTCTGGTTTATTGCCTCCTTCATTTCATTTGGTGTGTAGGGGAGATTCTTGCAGCTGACTTTTTGTCCTGGAGATGCTGTGGCATCTCAGGGCCTTGGGACGACAGCGCATAACAACAGCCATGTCACATCTCCTTACAGGTCCATCTAGAGCGGTATCTTGGTCCCAGTAAAGTCACCAAGAAAGAATACTTGGGGAAGGAGTAGGGGAGCCATATAAAGATACTTTAAACTGTTGTTTTTCCTCTGTGTTTTCCCAGATGCACTTGAAGCTGAACCAAAGACAGCATCTTAGTATTGAATAGGCCTGGCAGGATTTTCCCTTGTTAATTTGGCTGCTCACTGCCTGAGCCCCTGGACAGGTGTTTACAAAGACACCCACAACATAACTGTTGTAAGAACAACACATTCCTTTAGTTTCTGCTGAACTGGACACCTGTTACCTTCATTTTTTTCCCCTGTTTTTCTTTCAGATTGGAATCAGTGACCAATCATTCCTTATTCTCCATTATGTTTGCCATTTACAGTACGATAGGATGTTGTCTTGTTCCCTCTGCAGAACCCACTCCTGGTCTGGACAATTCTACAGTGCAGTGAAACAGCCATGCAAGCAGCCACAACAATCTGGGATTTTACATTGGGTGTCAGCATTTCATGCCAAGATCAGTATTTTACCTGAAAGGTTATTATTTCAGGTTGAGAAAGTTTTGCTGGAATCAAAGAAGAAAAGGGCTATGTGATTGATGAGAAGACAAGTGTTTCTCTATCCTGCAAAGAGACAAAAGGGGTTTTCACTGAGGAAAAGGACTACAGTTTTTTTTCCCAGACACATTATTAGGGAAGGAAGGAAAGACCTATGTATGCAGAGGGAAAACCATGGAGAGAGTTTTATTAATTCTGGGCAAAGGTAGATTGGAAGTGACAAGAGCTTATAGAGTATTTGGGGAGTGACGTTTCCACAAGAACCTTTGCAAAAGCAGACGTGAGGGCAGGAGCCTTAAACCTTCTTACAGATGATGCCCTGGAGAGGGGCAGTAACATTTGACTAGCAGGGGCAGTTTTGTTTCGGAGAGGCTTGGAAGGAAGTTGATTTGCTGTTTCCCTGCATTGTATTGTATTAATCCTCTGTGTCAATGCAGCCACTCGCTGCCTATTGGAATCTGAATCTGAGATGGCAATTCAGGGCTTAGCATATAGAGCAAAACTGGTTTTATCAGCCACTTTTTGTTACCAACCCCTACTGCAACGTGCTTTTGTGTTCCCAGGACACACTTGGTATGTGTGTCCTCTTGGCAAAGTGAATTGATTAAATAAACCTACTTTATTTCTATTAAACAGAAATAAATAGTCTTTTTTAATCCAAACTCTGGTAAAAACCCAACAGTTTTGTTTCTGATTTGTTGCCTGGATCAGCATTTTTTCAATATATTTCAAAGAAAATTCTTGCAAAAAATACTTTTTCAGTTATCTGTAAGTGTAAGGTGTTAATGGCAAATCTGGTTTGGTTTGGTTTGTTTCCTTCTTCCATTCATTGAGCAGTCAGGGAGTCCTTAAACAGCCTCTGGGACATCATCTCTCAGATTGTCTGGAGACCCACGCTGTTGGTATGCAACCATGATGTCCTGATCAGCACATGCAAGAACTACAGATGTGCCTGTGCTCAGGTGGGAAACAGGAGGTTTTAATGGTGAAAACAAGATTGTATCGAAAGGAAAAAAGAAATGTATTTTAGCAAAACTGTCGTGGCTGAAAATGAATTTCAGATCTAGTTTATTTTCATATAATGCCAGGCATTGCAATTCAGAATATCACCTACAGCCTTGTGATACTTACTGTTGATTTGTATTTACTGTTCAGCCTCTGATGCCTATGAATAAGCCCTGACAATGGTCTGCAGGTGGCAAAACTCTGAGCATGTCTGAAAACAGTAAAGATATTGCACACACATTTTCTTCACATTTCATTTATGAGAAGTTGAGTTGATGGCTTCTTAAAACCTTTTTTATGGAAGAGTCCTTGTGACATTTATAGCTCAGTGATAAAAAAAATTACCCTGACTATATTTAATATGCAATAGACCAAACCCCCCAGTTTTCAATCACTGAAATCTTACAGCATTAGTTTCACTTCATTGACAGTATTACTTCTAAGCAAGGTTTTAACTGATATCAAGGCATTCCTTTTTCCCCTTTCTTTTCCTTTCTATTTTTTCTTTCTCTTAGTATGAATCTCCTTTGGTTCATATTTCTTTACTTTGAAAACTACAGCCTTCTTAGACTGGACAGAATTACACTCACAGTCGTTCAGAACAAGGCATAGAGCTGGTTCAGTGAAACTGTGATCCAGGGGGTGCTGAACCTGTGCCGGTGTTCCCGTCTGTGCAAGGCAAGCTTGGGCACTGGTGAGGATATCACTTTTAATGCCTCCACAGTTAAGCACTGTGTGGAATTTTGCCATGAAGTACAAGCCTGCTAGCGCTGTGACAGCCTGCTGAGTCCAGCAGTGCCTTCTGCAGGGGAACAGCCTGTGTGTGCAAAGCGGTGAGGACAGAAAAAGCCAGAGTGAAAGTGTGGATATCCTGACTCTGGAGACAAAGGCGAAGGGCATTTCTGCGCAGATTTCCCTTGCTCACAGAGATGCCGCTGTTTCCTTCACTGATGCCGTTTCTTGGCTGAACTGTAATACAAATATTGTCATGAGTCACAGCAGCCACACAACAGCGAGATTAATTTACAAACATTGATGCCAGACAAAACCAGATTCTCTTTTAGTGGAAAATAATGATTACTTTCTTTTTTTGTTTCTTTTTAGCTGAATGTTTGTGTAATTTGCACGAGTGGCAAGTCACTTGACACTATTCTAGACTGAGTTTGCCCGGATAGCTACCTTGTGTGATTTATCTCCGAGGAGGTGCGCCCACCCACGGACACAGGGGAAGCTTGTCCTAATGCTCGTAGTCACTCGTGCAGAGCAGCTGGCACAGGGCAGTGCTGAACAACACCGCGCTATTGCTTCCAAGGCTGCTCCTCCAGGAAGCCAAAACGCTGCCCTTGGCCATTTGGAGCTGAACACAGCCCCTAGGAGCCCTGGATCAATATATGTGTTTGAAAAGTATGACACCTACCCGTTAGTTTTAAATTACTGAGATCTGGCAGGGAGGACGTGTTTCTGCCTCATCTACAGACCAACCCAGTCTAGTCCTCCAGTGTTCCTAGCCCTGCGCTACCTGAACGGGTCTCAGAGAAAGAGCACCGAAGGTCATTGATGTTTGTACTGGAGAAAATAGGCTCTTTGGTGGAATAATTCCAGTTCCTAGGTATTGCTGGCAGTTGCCTGTGTAGAATTCTGTTAATTACCACCTTCACCCATTTGGCCTGGGGATCTAAACAGATCTGCTGGCTGTTCCTCAACGTTGCTCTGCAGTGGAATGAACATTTCGCTTTGGTTAGTATTGGCGCCAGAGGAGGGTGCAGACAAGGCTGGGGATTATAAACCTAAGGGCTGCCAACTCCTCAGCATCTGTGAGCCGCGGCTTCTCTCGCCTGCAGACTTTGCTTACGTGATTTCCACAGTGTTGCAGTGTGGGCCCTGGGGAATGGTTTCTGCATTGGCCAGGTGCTTGGGCAACATTACTGCTGGTACAGTTTGAAAGCAGTGACACCGCAGCTCTGCTGCCAACGTCATCTCCGTGAGGAGAGGAAAGGGAAGGGAAGCTGATAATGCCTGCAGCTGAATCAAGGGAAAAAATTAATCAGAGACATCAGGAGGGATAAAAAGTTTGTGTCTCAAGAAATGGCTGCTGTTTATGGGTTTGAGATAGCTCCTTCACTTAGCAAGAACTGGGTATTTAAGACCTGCAGACTTTGTACAGGTAACAACTTGTAAGTTCCCATCACTACAATTATTTTGGCATCCCACAGCATCAGGTGCAGTGAAGCGTGGGGCTTCTGGCCTGGGAGAGGAAAAAAACTGAGCTGAAGAGGCAGGCAGCTGCTCCATGTGAAAGCAGCCTGGAGGTGAAACCTATTTGGGCTGAAATTCCACACTGCTACCTCGTGTGAAAGAGCCGTGAATATATTCAGCTTGGAAGCTTAAGATGCTAGGAAGGATGTGGGGCTCTGAGGAAGCAACTCAGGGTAAATACCAGGAGCAAGAAAGCCAACAAGCTTTGCGATGGACTTTGACTGAATTATGCCACATGCTATGCAGCACCCAAGTGTATGGACTGGATTTCCTGGCAGGCATTCCAGACCCATGTTTCCTCAGCGATGCAAACAAAAATGTTATCCCAGCTTGTGAGATTGAGCACAGAGCACCAGAGAGGTGACAGAAGTTACCTGAGATCTCGAGCCACAAAGCCCAGGGCTTTCCCAGCCCTACCCACTGCAGACACTGGGATACCTTCCTGTTTTCAGGTCAGATATCACAGGTTAAAATGTACAATCACAACTCTTACATTTGTCCGTCTTTCCTTCTGAGGAAAGCTGCATCTTCAGCTGGAAATCGCTGACAGCTGAACTGTGGAGTAGATTTGAGAAAGGAAATCCAGTGCTTCAAGGGCAGCATCAACAAGAGGCAAGGACAGGCTCCAAATCAATGGATGTGGGGCCCACGGACACCATGACTGAGACCAGTAGGGCTGCAGGAGCCAAAATCCTGGTCAGTTCATCAGTCCTCTCTTACCATGGTAACCCTTCAGAGCAAACAGCCAATCCCATACCTCACTCTGCGCTTACTCTTGTCCCTTGATATAATCATCCACCTGTTTCCCTTCCTCGCTGATCTGCCCGGCTGAATCTGCCCGGGTTTCTTTTGACTGACCTGACACCTCCCTACCCATCTGACAGAAAGCAGAGACAAACACGCTTGAAAATCAAGCACTGCGAAGCACAGGGCATCGAGGCAGAGCAGCAGCGTCCCATCTGCAGGGTCCTGAGACAAAAAAAGAGATTCCCAAAGGCTGTGCCAGGGCTTCGCTGCAGGTATGTGTAATGATGTCAGCCAGCTGTCCAGCCTAGACATTGGCCACATCGAGCTCTGTCCTGGTTCAAGAGAAGTGGCAGATGTGTGCCATCCCGACATGAAGCCAGGGTGCAGCAGGAGCAAGCATCTACATGGTGCTGAGGCTTGGGAGCATTCCAGACCCCACAGCCTGGCAAACTTTCTGCCCACAAAATACTTTTTGGCCTTTCCCAGCAGAGTTTGTTTCTTTCCCCCTCTTGTGCTTCTCAGGGAAGAGCTCTAACAGACAGCTGGTTATTAGAAATAGATGAAGTCGAACTAGGCTGAATGGTCCAAGCTTTCTTCTTCGGGCCTGTTGTCGTAAATGCAGCATGACAAGTGACAGCGGTGCGATACGCTACACAGTTACTCCAGGCTGTCACTTCTCGGGCCCTGGCTGCAATCTCATTGTTCTCAAAGTATTTAAGGGACAAATTCACCAATGTCAGTGAATTTCCATTAGCTGAAGAAATAATCCCATTCCAACAGTCCATGAATATGATTTTCTTGTCCTGCTACCTCAAAGACAGTGCAAGTCCTACACGCCCAGCAAACGTTCTGTGTAGCTGAACCGCAACGCAGAAGAATTGTAATATAAAGGAAATAAATTGAGTTTTCTTACCAGGAAAGCTGCTCGTAAAGGAGAGAATCAGGAGGGAGATGGCAGCCTTGCTGTCCATGACTGCTCTCTGTACCTTCCTGTGCAAACAGATTCTGCTGTCTCCAGACCCACATGGGACTGCTGACACTGTTTCAGTCCAGGATCCGCTTCTCGCACACGTGGATGTAGAGGGAACGACTCGCACCTCTGCCTTTTGCCTCAACCAGAGCAAGCAGCGGGGAAGTCTAAGGTGAAGCAGCTTGTGCTCACACATCTGAAACTGAGCAGTATCTTGGAGCCACTCTGCTACCTATGATTCTTCCTTAATTCCAAGGCAACCATAAAACACTGAGAGAGAATAACATGCTGATTAAAGCAGGGAGTGGGATATTGAACTTCATTGGTTGTTGGCATTTGTAGCACAGAACTTGCTTGATGTTCTCTCTGTGCTAAAACACAAGGCAGAATCCGTAATGGAACTCTGGTGAAAATCTAGGCAATTGTGTTATTCGGGTAAGATGAGAAAGTCAGAGCATTATCACATTAAGATAACCATCTTTAAGGATCTCTGAAATACACTTATATGCTATCCTATATAACGGCCAGCAAATTCATGGGCCAGGATTGAGCAGGGAGGCTTCCTGGGGCTGAGGACTCGCTTGGCTGTGGGAAGAGAGCCTTTAGCTATATGGATGAGGTGTGCCATGCCACATGGCATCTCTGATGTCCAGAAGACACCTCCTGACCTCCTGCATTGTTATTTGTGTTTTCAACACCTCTGAATATGAGACAGTGTCTTAGAAAGCACTTAAAGCTTTAACTTGGTCATTCCAGCTCCTGTTCCTTTAAAAAGGGCATGTGTGGTTTAGTGTTTTATTTAATGTGGATTTAAGTTACTTGTGCAACACCACACACACAAAAAAACCCCGGCTGTGGAAATGCTGGGAACAGCCCCAGTCTCCTGCTCCCGTCGGTGCCCTTAGCCCTCTTTGGTTTTACTCTGTTCTCAGCCAAGGACAATGGAATTCCTTTTTGCAAGTCCCTCCAGATTTGCAGGCACAAAGAGGCTGCCTCTTCTTACACTCTTGCATTTAACCCTGTTGAATATATATCTCTTTTTTCAGATCTCTTCCCCTCACTGCTTTCTGGGTGTCTCTCCTGAGAGCAAAAGTCCCATTTCTACTAAGAAAAAGGCATCCATTTGCCACCCCATTGGTCGCTGCGTCCTGACCTGTGGCCAGACATGTGTATGTGCTTTCCATCCCAGTCCCACCCTGCTGTCTCTGGTCGTGATTGCTGGCGATTTTGGTATACCTGAAATATTACATGCAGAAAGAATTCCTCAAACTGTGGCGCTCCATCCCATCCCGTCAGTGCCACAGCACCGGCCTGCGGTGTTGTGCGAGTGAGCGGTACCCACAAAATGAACAGCTATTTGTGAGTTTGTGTGTGCATCTATTGTGAGTTTGGTCATTTCATGAAATGACTGAAATGTTTGTAGTGTTAGAAAATGACTGAAAAAATAGGTTAAAATGTTAAAAAGCATCTTATTACAAGTGGTTTGGGATTAGTAATTCAAAAGTACAAGTAAGAACATTTTTTTTGTGAGTAACTGAACCAGCAATGCTCGTCGTTTAAGTACCTTCAGCTTCGAGGTGGGTCACATCATGGGCCAGTGGATATAAAATATCTATTGTTTGAGTCATTTTCTGATGTCATAACACACAGATGTGTGTGTGTGTATAGTTGTCATACTGTAAACCCCACCCTTTGACAGACATTTATTTATTTAACTGGGTACCTAGTAAGCAACACCTCCTGTTCTCCGTTGCTTTTTGGCATGTAGCTTTTTCTGGCTTACGCTCTCCCCTAATTTCCTCTCTCTTTAATGTTTGCGAAGTTGCAGAATTGGATTCCTTGTTTTTCTTAGATGTAGGACATCTTTTTAGCCCTTCACTACACTAAATCTCTGCGTTTGTCTCATGAATAAGTCAGGTGAAATTATTTCTCTGGAACGCTTTTTAATACAGTAAAAATTTTGCCCTTGAAGAGCAGGAGTAGGAAGATGGTACCACTAAAAAAACCTATAATGATATCTCCTTTTCTGAGCAACATCACACTTTTTGCTGACCACAACAGCCTAAATGTTTAGCTTCAGAATTCTGGCATTGCAGAGAGAAAAGCTATTTTATACATCAAGAAGCTGCCAAAAGTCAGTAAGATTTTCCTCTATGTCCACAACTTGAAAAAGTAACATCCAGTTACTTTCTAGAGCAAGAGGCAGAAATGAGGAACAAGGACAATCTTGTTCCTATGGAGTTGCTTTCCAGTCATTTCTCTCCAAGGAATGCTAGAGGAGGAGCCAGCTCTCTTCAGGTGTCACGGGAGCACACTGTGCGGATCCCAGTCACATCAGCATGGACAGCAGGTAGTTACACCTTCAGACCAGGTTCTGCCAAATTTCGTCATCAAACAGCAGCTGGTGTTTCTGTCACCAAATGAGTCCTGTGTTCCCAGTGACTGGAGAGACCGTCTGCACTGGAAACCTGCTCTAAAAAAGGATCCAGAGATGGGGATTCTTTGCTCTAAAAGGTATCAAGGCTGCCTGTTACAGCTGGGACCTGGACAATTTCTCTTTCTGGAACCCAAATCTGCTGGTTCCACTTGTGAGCTGCCCTGGTTTCTGACCGCAGTGGACACTGTTACTCCTTCCCGTCCAGCCTAACACGTTATCTTGAGGCACAGCCCTGCTTTAAGTTAAACTGGAATACGAGTTCCTGCTGAGTGCAGGTGCTTGCTTGGATTCACTGCGCCCACCCTGGGGTCGATCTCTCTTCATTCGACAGCTCCAGGTGAGGATTTTATACTAAAGTGCCTCTGAATCTAAAAACCCCTTTGCTCAGTACAGTGTTCCCAATGCTTTGGAGAGAGCTGGACCACAGGTGTGTTGAGGAACGTGTGGTCAGGCACAGAGGCTGCTGCTTCCCAGCTAGCCAAACGGACTCAGGTACGCAGGGCCATCTTAACACTGAATTGACTGAAAAACCCAACATGTTTTTTAACAAGAAAGTATTTTATTGTGTTATATTTCATTTCATTATCATTTCATGATAACTCCTCCTTTTTACATCAAGACATTTCCCACAGCAGAGTAAGAAAAATCCCTTATTCTGTATGAATTATGACAGTATGCCATACAAGTAGACATAAAATATCTAAGCCTCTTCAGAACATTTACTGTTCCTTTACATCTTGTGTATAAATACCAAATAATTAAATGTAAACTCATTTAAAACCCAAACAACCCACCTCAACATTATCTTGTTAGAACATAAAGCATTCTCAGAACAAAACCTGTCAGACCTCTGCATATCAAACATTCGCACAGTCACTTCCGTGAGGGACCCGTCTTCGTTTGGGATATTCGTGCTGTTTATAGGAACTCATTGGCTAATGGGGTTTGAAGAGAAGGAACTTGCACAGAGGTAGGGGTACTTGAGTGCTGAGAATTACAGCAAGGTCACTGAGAGGCGCCTTGCCAAGTCTGTGTTGTCTTATCAAACATGTTCAGTCACCTCATCAAGCAATAAATACACCTTAGGGACAGGCAGTAATAAATACGAGGGGAAGAGAAAGTCTTGAAGAGACCGAACATCAAATTGCTGGTCTGCAAACTCATGAGAGAGATGGGCTTCCAGCATCCACTTCCCGCTGTCATCTGGGGAGCCTGGGTAGCTTCATTTGGAGGTGTTTCTTCCCTCAGGGCTGGTTTGTGACCTGCAACAGGCAGAATTCAAATCATAAAGCCAGTTAGGAAAACTTTCCTTAAATTCTCGCCTCACATAATAAATCCCACAGAAGATGTATTTCTGGAAAGGATGCCTGATGGTGATTATAGAATTATGGAATGGTTTTGGTGGGAAAGAACCTCAAAGCCCATCCAGCTCCAACCCTCCTCCCACTGGATCAACCTTCCAACCTGACACCCCTCCAGGGATGGGACAGCCACGACTTCTCTGGGAAACCTGTGCCAGGGCCTCCCCACCCTCACAGGAAAACGTTTCTTGCTAATACGAATCCTCCACACTAATGTGATGCAGGACCGCTCTGGGCATTGGCCATTAATGCTCTGCCAGACCTGCAGGGCTGTCTCTTCCCAGCCACTCTTTGGCGAGTCTGTGCATACCTTCCCCACCAAAGCCAGCAGCAGGCTTGTGCTGGCATTCCCAGAGCACCCACCTCATTCCAACCCAGCCCATGCCCATCCTGACTCCCAAGGAGCTCGGAAAGCAGGAGCTGCCTGGTGGTACCTGCGGAGGATGCCGGTGAGGATGCGCTTGACCCACGGCGCCGAGGGGTTCAGGCAGATGGTCTGTCCCTGCTTCGTGGTGGCTCTGCGGGCAAGGGAGTGGGTGAGGCCAGGCAGGTTGGGGACCAGGCTGGAGGGGGGACACAGGGCACTTACATGACCTCGGGCACAGCGCAGTGTGGGCCCTCGGCGAGCAGCTCCACGTAGGCCAGGCGTCGCAGTGGGATCAGCTGGGACACAGTGCGCAGGCAGCGGCAGCGCAGCTCCCCGGCTGGTGGCCCACCTGCAGGAGGGGAAACTGCTGGGTCCAGGGAGCTCTGAGACTCCTGACCCAAACCCAGAACCCCCAGTCTTGAACACTGCTGAGCCCGGAACACTCAACCCTGCCCCCCAAACCCAGCTGGGTCTCGAGCTTCGAACTCTGTCAGGTCTTGAACCCTGAGCCGCAAACTTCCCGGGTCTCGAACCTCACCGAGTCCCAAGTTCCCAGCCCTGAACCTGCCAGGTGTTGAACCCTGCTGGATCCTGAACCCTCAGCCCTGACCCCAAAACCCCACCGGGTCTCAAACCCTGTCAGATGTTGAACCCTGAGCCCCAAACCTGCTGAGTCTCAAACCACGAATCCTGCCAGGCCCCAAGTTCCCCGCCTCAGACCCCGCCGGGGCTTGAACCATCAGCCCCCAACACCTCCAGATCTCGAACTCGGAGCCTCGCTGGCGATCGAGCCCCAGACTCTGCTGGGTCTCACACTCTGAGCCTCGAACCCCACTGGGTCTTGAGTCCCACAGCCCGGCAGCTCTCGAGCCTCGCCCCCTGAGCCCCGCTGGGTCCCGCAGGGCGGCGGGTCCCGGCTGCGCTTACCGCGGCAGCGAGCGGCTGCCAGGAGGAGGAGAAGGGGCGGGAGGAGGCGGAGGAGCGGGCTCATGGCTGGTGCTGGCGGCCGAGATGCCGGTCCCCGTGTCCGCCCCTGCTTTTATCCCCGCTGGGCAGGGGAAACCTGATTCACCGCCGCCGCGCATCGCCCTCCCCTCCTTGCGCAGCCCGGGCGGGCGCTGCACCCTCTGCCCTGCCCGGAACCCCCAGCCCGGCCCCGCAGCCGGCAAGAGGCATGGGGGGGGGAGCAGGGGCTGGAGGGGCTCCAGGCGGGCTCCCTGCCTCAGGGGGCTCCCTGCCCCGGCTCCCTGCTCCAGGTGTGCTCCCTCTTCCAGGGGGCCTCCCTGCTCCAGGAGGGCTCCCTGCCCCGGCTCCCTGCTCCAGAGGTCTCTGCTCCAGAGATCTCTGTGCCCTGGGCCAGCTCCTTGCTCCAGTTGTGCTCCCTGCTCCAGGAGGACTCCCTGCCCTGGGTGGGCTCCCTGTTCCACTGCCTACAGCCTGCTCCGCTCACCAGGGAGCCTGCAGTGCCAGGGAGCTACCAGGGGAATTCACATGGCTGCAGATTGTCCTGTGGGCATCAGAGTCTGCAGGTTACATATAGCCCAGCCCAAGTTTTCATGAGGTCCATAACCCTGCAAGATGCCAGTGGAAACTGAGGCATAAATCCATTGTCTTCTGCATCTAAGGATAGGTACCCATTTTGGTTTAGAACCTGGGTTTCTCTGCCAAGCACACAGTAATTTCCTGGTGGATTCAATCGTTAGCTGCCAAGCAAAGGGCCCTGAATGTTCTGCAAAGAAGTGAGTAGTAGGAGCCCTTTTCAGCTGGCCAGAAAGATGTCCCAACTTAAAGTCCGCCAGAGGATCCAGGGGTGCCTCTGAGCAGCAGGCGTAGTCCATAGGTGTCACAGCCATCCCATCCTTTCTTCCCAGTCTTTGGAGACCATGCATTGCTTTATTTCAGTGTTCCAGCTTTTCTTTAGGCTGCTGTTTTGCTTTCTGGGACAGTGAAGAGTGGTTAAAATTGTTCCTCTGAGATCTTTCCAAAGATACAATACTTGGGTTAATCATTTTTCCTTGGCCTGGGCACTGAAAGAGCTGATTTGGTATCAGGCAATGGACATGTCGGGGGTTTTTACCTCAGGCAGGGGGACATGGCAACACAGATTGATTTGTTGGTGCAGTGTCTGCTTAATTGCACATCAACTCTGCTTAATTGCAGAATGTTTCCAGGAAAAGGGAAGCTGAGAACAGACCTAACTTTGTGTTAGCCCGCCAGGTATTTCCCTGCACGCTGACCGATTTGGCTGCCTCGCCTTTGTTAAGGAGCTGGGTGTGCACTCACTGGTTTGGGTATGGCCAGTGCCGTCCCTGTGGCTGTTGGTCCATCGGATCTGTATCCTTTGGGCACTTGACTGTTTCCCTTTGCCACCCTGCAGGGGGTTATGGAAGCACTAAGGTAACCAGGAGGGGAAGAACTCTGAGAAGTGTGGGTTTGCATTTCTCCCCAAAGTAGGGTAGGGAGCAAATACTTAATTCCTACCCATCTGCAGTTCCTTCTGCCTTGCTCAGGAGTTTTCCAAGAGCACTGCAGGCTCAAGCTCAGTAGGTAACACCAGCTGTCAGACACTCGCCTGAATGCTGGTCCTTCCTCTGGGGCACCAAAGCTCAGCTATGACCCTGCCTGTTACTGTGAAATTTCCTTACACAGTGCCGAGGGAAAAGGACCTTTTCATGCTGAGAATCCTGTTTCTCCAATGCAAAACCTATTCAGAGCACACCCTGTAGTGATATGCTCGGTGCACCAGATGCAAGGGGATCATGAAGACACAGACTAGGTTTAAAGTCTAAGGAGTATGGTCTCTGTGAACCATTTTCTGACCTTTTTCTCCCTGTATTTCAGGTCCCTCACCCTCCCACCATGATATAAACTGTCATTTCCTGGCTGGTGGCTGTTTATAAGCTAGGGCATTAAGTGCTGGCTTTTGTTTATTTGGGAAAATCTTGTCCGTGCTATCAGTTTGTTTTTCTTTTTGCGGCAATGTTCTGTGCAAGCAGGCTCTGCTTTGGGAAGCATCCGCTTAATCACAGTTCTGAACGCAGCTGTCTCGATTTCAGGGCAAAGACTCCACGCATGGTATGAAGTCCTCACCCCACTGACATCAGCAGCAACTGAGATGACTTCAGTTGTCACTTTAAGTAGGTCAGGTATGAGGCTGACCTGCGTTTTACCACCTTTTTAAGTGACTTCTGGAGGGCCAAGCTCTTAGAAGATTGCTACAGATGGTGCATTAAGGGCCCGTCTCATGGAGGAAAAGGATCTCTGTTAGAGCGTAGCTGGTGCCTTCTGTCACTTAGAAATCTGCATCCACAGAGCATCAGCTACTTCAGTTATACCCAGATCTCTCAGTAGGGATTTCTATCCAGGAACAGGCTGAGCTGAATGGAATCTGTAGCAATACCAAGGGTTACGTGGTTTTGGCGGTTAAGCACACAGATGGTGCAACAGCAGCGACAAACTCCTGGTGTGGTGCAAAACTCCTCTGTGTGCCTTCTGTCCCGTGGGTTTCAAACCATCATCTTCAGCAACACAATCTTAAATTGCATTGCTTTCCTCTGCCATCTCGAACATCTGGAAAGCCACTTCCTTGTCTTTCTTGTCTCCAGTGGGAAATTTCGTAACAAATAATCAAGAGGGCCTTAAAACACAAAAGCTGCTGCCAAGTAAAGCTGTGCTTCTTGGGAACTGGAAAGGTTTCCATCTCTTTAGCAGAAGAGGCATGTTCAAAATCCAGAGGAGAAGTGTGTGTGTGATTTGGAACGCAACCTGTTTGGCGCTCCTCGAACCAACTGGACACTGTGCCCATGTTCTCCTGGGCCTAGCACCACCTCCCTCTACCCACACAACTTTTCAAAGCAATCATCTGCTTTGTTTTTCTTCAACTGGGACAAATCCATTCCCATGCATCCGCTTCCCACCGACAGCTTTTGGTGTGAATTACAGCATGGTTTGGCGTTAGTGCAGCAGAGAAGCTGTCAAGTTAGGTTGCTTTTAGGGGAGATCTGAGCACCGAGCATCCCTTAACAGTGAAATAAGGATGTGTCAGGGAAGCAGACACTCACTGCAGAAAGATGTGAAGAAGCTCTGAGCTTGCCTCACACCATGCCAGAAAGGAAATACTCTTCAATCAGCACGTGGCCAGCTGGCAAATGTGTAACATCTGCAGTGCTTACGAGGCAGCTTATTTGCCCTGTCATTTCCCTCTGATGTAATTACAATTTTGCTTGACAAAAGAACATTTATGGATGGGCTGGGATGTCTTCATTCTCTGACAGCTGGCCTGACCTTTAGCCTGACTTGTGCAGATACCTGCCCGGGAAGGCGCAAACCAGTGTTATCAGGATCCTATTTTAGGCACAAAGACGATAAAAAGTCAAATGAGCATCATTTATTCTGTCCCTTTCCCAGTGAAACAAGAACACCTCATGCTGTTTGATCTATTCCTTTGTCTTGGACCAGCATGATAATCCGTAATGTAGGCGGTGACTCGGAGGCAGCAGGAATTGTGAATACGTGACCCACTATGTCACTTTTAGATAGACTCCCAACTAAATAAAGAGGAAGATAACTCAGGATCCTCGCAAAGGAATGAACTCTTTCAAGGGTTATGTGAAGGGAAATTAGCTGAGTTTTGTGAATGGGAACAGCCCAGCCTCCCGGCCAGGCTTTTCCGGCTACAGGGAGATTTGCCTCCCTTTTCTCATTGACACAAGCGGTCAGTCAAGCTTGATCATTAGTTACTGGTGCGAGGTGAGAGGCTGACTGGTCTGCTGCTGAAAGGCCATAGGTGTACTCTTCTCTTGCACAAGTGCCCTCCTGGAAGTCAGGAGAAGAAAGGGAGGTGGATCAGGTAATTTTCTTGTGCCAGTGAGTATGAATCAGGGGAGCTCAAGGAGAAGGAGTAATCTTAAAAGCATTTATCTGTGGTGAGGTTAGGGTGTCAAGAGGTCTCTGTGATGACACAAGGAGAAAAAGAACGCGTGTCATAACCTAAGGCAAATGTGCAATCTGCACAGCTCATCCTGCTGCGCTGCGTGGATGATATTTTTAGGAAATGGAGGGCAGGTCCAGTAACGTTCACCTCCCCTTGGCATGGACATGGAGACCTGACTCCTGCTCCCACCAGGGGAGGATTATTGCAAGGGATAATTCAGGTGCTCCGAGCAAACGAGCAGCAGAATGGATGAAACTGGTTTTCAGAGGACTTGAGGCTAGTGATTGGGTTCTCTGGGACACAATCCATCCAAGGAATTTCCCCAGTTAAGGCATCCATAGCTTCTCTTTCTCTCTCTGCCTTAGGATCTCCAACATGTTAGCAAAGTGAGTTACGTGTGCTGCAGCCTTTTCCTCAGCGTGAGCACAACGCAATTTCTACAGCTGCCTGCAGGCTGTCAGAAAACATCCAGAAAGGACATATCTTTGATCCTAACACTTTGGGAATGGCCAGCACTCAGAAGCTGTCAAGGGAACGGAGCGATACAGAATGATCGAGGCAGCTTCATCACATCATAGACTTTATTTACTGAGAGAACCATGGTAGGTGCTGCCGAACAGATGAGGAGCTAGATTTCAGTACTGTTCCACTCCCAGATGGTCATCCAAGTAAAGGAATCACATCTGCAAAAGAGCAGTGCAGACAGAACCTGCCTAGGTTGTCTGTGGCAGCTACAGGCAGGTGACAATCTCCCACCTTTCCAGAGCTATTGCAGTACGTGTGTACTGAGGAGATGGGGTGGGAGGTGGAAAGATAGAGACTCAGGTGAGGACAGAAATGCTGGAATCCTGCTGCCATTCTCAAAGTGAGGTGAGAATCCCTGTTAAGCTCGTGCTCACCATCGCTTTGTCCATCACCTTCTCCCCTGGCTGCCTGGAAGTGGAAGCCCTGTTTTTTCCAGCGCTGGATGCTGGGGGCTAAGATTGCTGGAAAGGGAGAGAAGGTGTCTGTTCCCTGCCCCAGTGGCTCCCAGCACAGTGGCTCCTTCAGGTACAGGGCAGGGGGAAGCACAGCTCTGCACAGTCCGGGGTTGCATGGGAC
The DNA here is from genome assembly GCA_033558235.1 of Neomorphus geoffroyi. NCBI lineage: Eukaryota > Metazoa > Chordata > Aves > Cuculiformes > Neomorphidae > Neomorphus > Neomorphus geoffroyi. The sequence goes on along the minus strand of JAUMJM010000092.1, from coordinate 2,732,777 downwards.
CTCGAGGAGACTCACCCGTTCCCTGGAAGGAGCTGGGGATTTTCTGTGGAGGATCTCGATTTGCTTTCTGTGGAACTGCACACTCTCATCCAGCAGGGCTCGCTCCCTGGAGCACTGCTTCCTTTGAGAATGTCAGTCAGTTTTCCTGCAGCTAGGAGACGCTCCAATTTCTTCACCTACACTCCACAAGCTTTCTATTCCTCCTCTGCACCAACAGGCCCCCCTGTTTTCAAGGCTATCAAAGCATTTTGGTAACTTTTGTTATAAAGCAGCAAAAATAGCTGTTTTCTGGGAGATTTAAAGCAGATCAGATGATGCAAATTTCTGAGCTTTATTTACACACAGGTTTAGTTCAATTACAGTTTAAGTACGTCCTTTTGAAATGAATTTGAAATGAAATAATATAAAACATGTCCCCCTTTTTTGCAGCTGATCCATTTTCTCTCTTCTGCAGGCACTTGTGAACAGGAGTGGAGCTCAGCAAATCAAGTTGTTCCTGGCTCAGCCTGCCAGGAGTCTTGCCCTGACAACTTGAATGCCTCGTGTATCCCAAAAGCTTCCAGGTCAGTTTTTTGTACCACACATCATGTATGGCTTTGATTTACGACATGTTTATGACTGTGCAGGAGTTCAGGATTTGCCAGAGGGTCTGTGGTCTTAGATCTCCCTTCTTCTGCAACTTTCTAATCTTTATTTACTTAATGAATGGTTCTTTGCTGTAAAATATACATCTGAAGCTTTGAACATTTATGCAAAATCTGATAATCCCATCCAGATTCCAGCAAAATGTTCCTGGTTTGTGAAGAAGAAATCTGCTCATGAATCATTACTGGAGTGACTTGAAACCAGGCACGTTATAGTGACTGTTTTGAACTGGCTTGACTTGATTTTCTGGGAAAAATAGACGTAGTTTCCTTATAAGAAGGCTGTCAGCACAGAGGCAGCTCCTTGCAACTAAAGTACATAGCTCTTATTTACTTTCTTTTAGAGAGAAACCAGGTAATCATTGTATTATAATGACATCATCAGGGCAAGATAGGAATTAACTGTCGGGAAAACTGTACTGGCAGGGGTGCCGAGATGGAAAGCAAAACAGGGCAATGATTGAAATTCCAAGGATCACAGTACAATAATCCCAGAAGAGGATTTACTGTCTGACCGCAAATCCAAGTCAGGACTGAAACCAGGTAAGATACAGCGTATGAATCAGTCCTAGCGAGCTCCTAATTAAGTGATACACAGAGACTCTCTTTCCTGAGCTTGGTCACCTACAGATCACATCGTTTGTGTGGCTGCTGGCTCAGTGTTCCTGGAGATCAGCCGAGCGGGAAGGTTGCATGTCATAGGCAAATGGCAATTGCCCCATGGAATCGGGAATATCTCATGAGTAATTTGCACACCTTTCCAGATGCAGTTTAGTAATGACATCCTTGGAAGCTGTTGGCTTCTGGCTTGCACTTACAAGGAAATTACATGATCTGGACATCTCTCTGTCCTGCTCTGTCAGTCCCTCCTGTCCCCAGTTCCACCCTTCCAGTAAAGTCTGGCCACCTTCAGAAATATTAAACGAAGGGCCTTCAAAGGATATCAGCCAAATTAGTGAAAAGAATGTTTAATGAAGGAGAGTGCCAGACCAGCACTGCTGCTGAGGGACAATCTGTGACACGAGCTGGGTGCTTCTACCTTGCCAGCCTGCTGATCCAGACGTTCCTGCTTGCAGCCAGAGCATAGCTTGGAGTTCACTGCCTCCCGTGCTCTCTCCAGTCCAGCCCTTTTGGAGTGGTTAGAACATGAAACATGCTGGGAAGCGTGGAGTGGCTTATATGGCCTTAGGGACAAAATACCATCCCTTCTTTTTAATTTAGTTGAAAACATTGATTATTTTTAATGAAGATTATTTCTCCCCTAATGTGGATATGAAACTGTGCATAAAGCTGATGTTCTGTGCAACTTGCGCTTCCCTCTTCAAGACAAAACCTTGTAGCAGTGATGCTCTTCCAGGCTCTGTTTCTGCAGCCTGGCTCATCCTTTCAAGCAGTAATAGCAGCTGGAGAAGTCGGAGCCAGGGAGAGGCAGGGACAGGCTTTCCTTGAAAACTAGAGAGGTTCCCTGAGAAAACCATATGAAACATAGCTGTTAAGAATGGGCAACTGGACACAGATGCTTAGGGGCTACCACTGAGCAGAAAAGTTGGAAACCTCCCCTGGAATGCCTTGAGATCACAGGGATGGAGCCACCTTTCCGTCCAGGCTACGGCACCATGAGCACTGTGCTCTGAGTCCCCGGTGTGGCTGCCCAAGGAAATGCCATGTTCTTTGCAGGACAACGCTAATGAGCACAGCTCTTTATTTGCACATGTGCCTTACTGTGTCTGTAGGAACACACACTTGAATGACCTTAGTCCATGGGAATCAGGTGCCCCTTCCCACCCTCATGGACCTCTATGTGCCCATAACAAGTCTTCTGATCAGAGCCCTCACAAGTAGAACAGCAAACCCAAGGCTCACGCTGCGCTGTCAGGAAGAAGGATTTGTGCAGCTGTAGCAGATGAGGCACAGATTATCCCGTGCAGATCACTGAATCTCTCCTTAGCAGATCCAGCTCTGGACGAATGTGGAAATCAGATCTGTTGAGTAAGGAATTGTCACTCATACACAGCCAGATGATGTGTTGTTCTTGGACAGCACACATGAGTAAGGATTGTTGATGTGATAGCACTGGGTTTTATGCCTGGATGACTATTCCAAACCCCTGAACTGTCAGGCTCATTCCACAGCGGTTACTGTGGAGGAAATTCCAGCAGTCTCAGGGGGTCAGGAGCATGCGTCTGTTTGGGGCACGGAGCAGCAATGTGTGAAACTGGGCAGTGGCTCTCCTGAAGGCACATGTGCCGAGCCCAGTGGTAGTCAGAGAGCTTGTGAGCTCACTGGGCTGTGGTAGTGCTGCAGAGCTCGGTCCGGTGAGTCAGTGCTCGCACAGACAGCCATGGCACGAGGGAAATGGGCATCTGGGGTATTTCGAAAGGCACAGCCAGCTGCCTGTGCAAAGCCTTGTACCTGCAGCCGCCCCAATCCCCTCAAGCTCCGTTCCATGTGGATGTGGGTCAGGTCTCCTTTGTCCAGCTTACAGCAGCAAGGCTGAGCTGTAGGCGAACTCTCCTTTCCTCCAGCTCCTCTCACTGCCTCTGGCATATTTCCTCTTGAAAGTAAGGAAGAGACAGGGAACAGGTAGCATAAGGTCAGCCAGAATTTAGGAAGCGGACTTCTCCGCTGCCTGCTGCCATGCCTCTTTCAGGAGGGATAAGTCTGCCATGCAGGGGCCCAGGAGCTCACTTCGCATTAGTTGTCATGGGGAGCGGTGTCGGTGTGGCTGTGACAGAGCTCACCAAGCGTTTGTAGTTGCCTCATTGATGTTACCGTTCACGTTACCTGCCTTGCTTAGTCTTTCTGCTGTGTGAAGGCACTCTGAAATCTGTCCGTGTCCTTAGCATAGGCCTCAGGGCTACCAGAGCATGGAAAGCTGTCCTGGCTTAGTCAGGCCCTAGGGAAACGCATCCAGAGCATTACTGGCCACATGACTCAGTCTTCTTCATGTAATCCAGTTGTTAATCCATGAAATGCAGGAAGTGATCCCGTTGCATGCTGGCTGCGTGCCTTTCCACGGCAGGTATTTAACTTGGCATCCGCAGCGAGAGCGTGCAGTCGCTGGCAGCCGGCCCAGGGAGGCCAAAAGGCAATTAAACGAGCCTCGACGGCTCTCTCATTTCAGCCATTGAGGACTTTTCCTAATGGCACAGAAATGAGTTTTGGAGGATACAAATCTTGGGACTTTTTACCATTGCCTGGAAATGATTTAACGTGGGCAATCTCTGATGGGGCAGGGGGTTCCTGACCAGTCAGCTCTTTCCTTTACAGTGGTGGGAAGAAATACATGGGGCTCCCCAGGGAGCGGGACCAAAAGACTGCTTAAAAAAGGTGTCTTTTTTAGGTTTGAAAACTCAAACCAGTATTTTCAGTTCTATCCGAGCAGCTCCTGAACAGTAAAATGCTTCGTTTCAGGGCATTATTAACTCAGATGAAGTTGTTGCTTCCTGAGGGTGTCCCTCAAAGAAGCTGTGGAAACCAAGTCCTAATACTTTAAGCCTGATAGCAAAGATTTCCCTCAACTGGGAAGCGAGTTGAACAAATTAGATCTGCAAGTAGTTGGAAGTGAAGCAAATATCATTCTCTTAAAAAATGAACTGTCCAGCCATTTAAAACATAAACTGTTCACCCAGTTAAAAACCAAGCTGTTCACCCAATGAAAAAACCAACCCAAAATGCCAAACAACAAAAAAATCCTCCCAACCAGGGTTAATCAGTGGAGCTGAGTGATCTTTGAGGGTGTGAGGTGGATAGTTGTGGTCTTCTGGTTGGAGTGACGACAGCAGCTGAGAAAGCAATGACACGGGACTGGCGACCGCATGAAAACGGGAACATGGGTTGGAATCATCACAAAAGCTTTGAAGTCCTCTCCCCTGACACGCACACCCTAATCCTCTGTGTTACTTTCATTGGTTGTGTTGCAATGAGGGAAAAGCAAAGCAGTTATCCTTGAGTTACCCCTGAGAAGGTAACAGGGAATACTTTCTGAAAGCACTTAGTGCCGTGTGCAGGTTCCTTCTTCACCTTATTTGGACTCTGTAGTAAAATTGATTACACCATTCCTGGCAGAAAAGAAATGCCTGCTGTTTAGTTGAAAGGAAGAAAAAGATAGTATTGGTAAGTTAATTATCTGGAAGAGCGTACAAAACATTGGGAGGGACAGGTGCTCGTTTCAGGTCGTCACAGGGAGAAGGAGCTGTCTGGAGGAAAAGCATCGATGACATTTTTGGTCCATGTGTTCTCCACTGACGTCGCTGTCAATGTTTTTTCTTTCCCATTATTCTGAATTTCTCCCTTTCATCCCTCATTTTTTCAGTTTTCAGCTTGTTTGACTTCAATAGCCTCAATACACAGAGGCTACAGGGTTATGAAGGGAGACTGTGCTAAAAATCACAATAAAAATGTGAGCACAGCATTTTTTCTTTCCTAAAATGGCAAACAAGGGCTGGTGTCCAGAGTGCCTGGAGAGGGCAGAAAAGTAAGCAAGCTGGAGGGTTTCTCTACAAAACAGGATGCTGAAAAAAGCAACTTCGGATTTGCTTGAAACTCAGGATTTTTACCTTTGTTTTTCTTCTAAATATTCAGAATTCTCATGAAATTAAGTTGCTCAGGACACTGACAGAAAAGAGTCATTTCAGTTATCAGAGCAGTTTAGTTTAGATAAACAGTTTACCATTAGCATTAGTATGCCTGAATTTGATCCAGTCATTGTTTCTGGTGAAGTCTTTCAGTTTAAATCCTTGTTTTCCTCAAGGACCACTGTCCCATCAGCACAATTCCCACCTGGGCAGCCCATTGGAAACAAGCTGTGTTCCGTACTTCTCATGGAGAGCCCACTTCTGCAGCCCTTACCGGTCCAGCATTTCCCATCTCCTCATTTGTTTCTTCCAACAGCTGCCTTAGTACCAGAGGCCGTTGCATGTGCTCCTTCCTTCTCTATCCCATCAGGAATAACATGATGAGAATTTTCTAACAAGGAAATGGTTCTGTAGCACTTGGCCTGCCAGCAGGTCAAGAAGGTGTGGATGGGTTTATAGCTCTTCCCCATATTTCCCACCCAATCTCATCTCCTCCTGAATTTGGGGAAAGGTTTGGGTATGCAAAAGCCACTTATTTTGTGTTAAACTTAATGAACAGTGGGTGAAGCTGCCATGTTCAATGTGAACCAGCTCTAATAACGCCTGGTTTCTTTGGCTCTCTTGATTAAACTGGTGTTCATGCAGAGCAGAACTTACCCAAATCACTTCTCATGTGTCTTTGCTGACAGAGGTGAGGTACCAAGCTGAGAAATCCCAGAGAGAAGCAGGAGGTGGTGCTGCTCACAAGAGGAGCTGGAGAATACAGGGACTCCACGTCTTAACTTTCTGGAGGAGAGATTAGCAGAAAGTGAGGAGTTGGTAGAATTTTGACAACATGAATTCAGTGAGTGAGCAAACATGTTCGTGTTAGCTTGATCCTGGCTCCGTTGCTGGCAGTGCCTGGCTTAGTCAGTCATGAGCCAGCCGGATTGCGGTGCAGTTGTTTATTGGTTGTTGATCATCCAAAAAGAAAGCTCTTGAAGCATCTGAGTTCTTGTCAGGTTGCTCTCTCTTCTTTGTGTTGGGTGACAAAGGGCCTCTTGCATAGAACTCTGACACCAACGTGCACAGCTCTTATGGAAAAGCCAGGCTGGGTTAAATATGAGTTGGTGCTCAAGGAAAGCTGTAGAGGCTGGTGGTCCCAAGTTCTGGGAGAAGTACAGGCTGTGTGTCAGAACCTTTGAATGAAAGAGAATGGAGCCTAGGTGGTCCCACAGTGGGTGGTGCTTGATTTTGAGTGTGCCCTTCTGTTGCCACTTACAGAATCATAGATCTTGAACAGTCCTGCTCAATATCTTCATCAATGAGCCAGAGGAGGGGATTGAGTGTACCCTCAGGAAGTTCACGGATGACACTAAACTGAGTGGAAGCGTTCGTCTTCAAATTCAGCTTTGGGTGGTTCAGTCAGGGCTGTTCCTGACTGTAGGCATTGGCATCCCCATCGGATGTGATGGAAATTGGAAACACGGGAAATTCGTTTTGGGAGCCCTTTCTGTCAGTAGAGCTGCTGAGTAAATGTTCTGCTGACCAGTTTGCTTTCTCACTCGGCCAGTGTCATCCTTGCGCAATCAAAGTAATTCCAAACCAGGTCTTGCGTAACAGCATGGGAAACCTGTCAGATGGCATCTCTGGACTTCTGTGGAGATGGACCAGTCCCAGACTGCCTTGGGGTTCTCTTGCGGTGGAAATCCCCTTCTCATGGATTGTGTCTGTGGGACAAATTGCTGCGGTTTTATTAAACTGTGGTGTCTCTGAGCAGCAATTTCTAGGCTAAATGGGAATTTACTGCCCTCCCTGTTTTAAGAGGAAGGTCGATTTGTCCATCTCCTCTGTAATTCCTGCTCCATTCTGAACTGTCAGTGCTGGAGATCACCTTCCCCTCACGGCAGCAGTGTTGTGTTTGCTGTTCCAATAGCAGTGTTTTCACTCCTAACCGCACACATCTTGCAGTTGTCTTTGGAAGGCTGCCAGCCCCTCTTTTAGAACATCACAGCTTATTTTGAACACTCTCCATCTCTTGGATTTCGTAGTCTCGCTTCCTTCTGATTTCAGTTCCTTTTGCCTGGTTCCAGAGGGAGGAATAGTCCAGAAACTCTCATTTCATAGCGTCAAAGTCCTCGCGGTTTTTCTTTCTGCATACTGTCTGGATCCTGAGGCACCTGTGAAGCCGGAAGCAAATGGATGCTTTTCCCCAAATCTGGCTCTCTGTCAGCTTCCAGGGAACTCTGGCTTGCTGGGAAGAGCTCCACTGTGTCCTTGTTTGTGAGCAGTCGAGTTCAGAATTGAACAATCAGTGGGTGCACACAGACCCAGGCAGCAGCGGGGCGGCTGGAGCAGTGTCCTGGAGACAAGTTCCTATAAATCACATACGGCTCCCGGTGTCGCAGGAGGACAGGGACAACTGCAGCTACTGGGGTTTCCTACTCACTCTGTGGACACGTTTTAGATGTTCCTGTCTCAGGAGATAAAAATTAGATGCAGATGATATTCGACATGGCCTGAAAGTTCTCTGCTTTGTTGCACAGCACTAAAAAAATTGGTTTATCTTCTGTCTTCCAGATGTAAAACATAGCTGAATGCTCTCATGGATCTGTAGTGATCTCAAAAATCCCGCTTTTAAATGAGTGCGAAGCATCTGCATCTCCTTGTGTCACCTTTGCCCTCCAGCAGTGCTGCCAGCTGTGCCAAAGTTATGATCCTTTCACCCCATAGGACCACAGAAAAACAAAGGATCCCGTTTCTTTCTGGTTTCCAAACGCCTTCCTTCTGGAGTTCTGCACTTATGTGGTTACTTACAAAACCACTTTAATGTTTGGGGTTTTTTACCAAGTAGCTGTGCCAGATTAGAAGAGTTTCTAAGGGCCACATCTAAAAGCAGGGTTTTCTCAGTGCCCCAGCTTTCAGGCCTTATTTTGAGGTGCCCAGTTGTCCCCTTTCACAGACAGAGCCCACCTGCTCAGGCATCTGGTTTCCAGGGACAGGTGAACAAATTCATACTTGTACACCCTCCACCCTCCATCCTCTACCAAAAAGACCATTTTCCCTTCATTTTCATTGCAGAACTTGCATCAACAGAGCGAGACCTGCACATACCATCCCCAGTCTCTGTGACAAGACCTGAATTCAGGGCTCAGGAAGGTAAACTTAGGAAACAGGAGAGAGTTGCAATGGAGTCAGATACTACCTTAATGAAATCAGTTTTGTGTACAAAGAGAGGTCAGAGTTATTTTTGCCTGGATGCTGGCAGTCAAAAATCTGTTTACGCTGTTATTTCCAGACAGCGATTAGCCCAGAGCATCCCCAGTGTTTTCTGTGGAACATATTACCATTGCTTTTCTTGGCTGAGAGCACCTATTGGGCTACACCCCGCTCCATCCCCATCTCTGACCTTGTCTTCCTGCTATATGGGAGAGGGTTTCCAGTCTGGGGCCTGATCCAGGTGCGTGTCCAGGTTTCTCTCCCATGGAGACCAGGGTATGGCAGGGAGTGATAAAAATTCAGATCTTGTCCTGACAGGGAGTTGAGATGCATCTGGATCATTTGTGCAGCTCCAAGAGCTCTGGAGTGCTGTCAAAACTGTCACTTCAGATGGAGCTGCTGGGAATGGGCAGCATCCTGTCTGGCTCTCATCAGTCAGCGCCATCCCTTTCCACATGTGTGTTTTTCCCAGATCCTTTTTTTGCACAGTGAAATGGGCTTCTGTTTTGCTGCAGATTTTTGCATTTGGAAGAGATAGTAGTTGTTCACAGAAGTTGTAACTAATAAGGGGCAGTGATTGTATCTTATCAGTTTCTGTATGATTTAAGCTTAACCCATGACGCTGTATATACTGTATTTCCTCACTGTCATTTGCCTTCTGCATCACTATCCCACACCCCCATAATGTGTGCTGGGATCTTGCTTCCATCAACACATGCTGTTATTACAGTCCTGCCATTCCTGGTGCCTCCACATCCGGACATTCCCCTCCATTCCCTGCTCAAACCAGGCTTAGTTGGTATCACAACCTCTACAGTGTGAGGCAGGCAGGGATACAAAGCCACGTGATGGAGATGGTGTGGTGGAGGAAGCCTCCTGCTCACCTAGAGCTCTCTGCAGGGTACGTCGCTTCTCAGGGTCAGTTCTCATGCGTCTGTTCTGGGCTGTTGGCAAGGCCAGCCAAGGGCCAACCAGAGCAGCCGAGAGAGACACTGGTACTGTGAGTGTGAAGAGGAATCCAGTCCCAGTCGTAAGCACTAAGGACAGAAACACCCCAGAACATGCCCATTTCAGGTAGGGAAGTGCATACATGGGGGCTCATTCTGCATGGAAGCAAGATGTCTGTGGGTTAAACAAACCACACAACTCTTGCTCATTGTTTGAAAGTAATACAGAATCATAGAATCGCTCGGTTGGAAGAGACCTCGGAGATCACAGAGTCCAACTGTGCCTGTCTCCCTACTAAACCCTGTCCCTAAGAAACTCATCCACCTGTCTTTTAAACACCTCCAGGGATGGTGACTCCACCACCTCCCTGGGCAGCTGTGCCCATCCCTGACCACCCTTTCAGTAAAGAAATTCTTCCTAATGTCCAGTCTGAACCTCCCCTGGCCGTTTCCACTCATCCTAGAGGTATTGCAGAGACGTAGATCACGCACGGCACTTGGATACCTGCTTCTTCTCTGCATAAGGGGCTTGGATGTCTTGGCAGATGTTGGGCAGGGAATCGACATCGAGCGCCTGGATCTGAGCAGTCCCACCCTCGATGTACGGACGCTGGATCCACTTGCCAGGCAGCTCCCCAGATATTGCGTCTTCAGCCTGACAGCTTAGCGTGGGACACTGTATTTCTGGGTCATGGTGATGAGATGGACTGCTGGGGGTTCCTAACGCAGAAGGCAAACATCCCATCTCTGGCTGCAGATGCAGGAGCCTCTGGAGCAGCAGAAACATCCACCTGAAAAGAAAAGGTGTGGGTGGGTGGCTTATCAAGTCAGTGTGTCCAGCCTCAATGATCTTCAGTGCAGATGTGAGAGGGTGAAGACAAGGTAAATGTCCTGCTAATGCAGCAGGGGCAAAGTCGAGTTTCTGAGTACATGGGGAACTGTATCTTGTGGATCTGGGACTTTGTGGGGGCTGGTTTGGGTGGGAATCAGAACCTTGTACCGTGCAGTGGTTGAAATCAGTTGGAATTAAGGATGTGCTTTGATTAAATTCAGTTTCCATTTGAGTGCTGGGGAAAAAGTTCCCTTAAAGACGTATCTGCATCCTCAGTATCAGGGAGCAACTGTGCTGGAATTTGCTGGCATTACAGCAATTTCAGATTCATGGCAACTGAACTGCAGAATATCTGCTGTCTTCAGCTGTCAGAGGCCTTAACCATTAGTGCGAAACAGGAAAGAATTCATGCAGGCAGACATGTTTTCTTACTCAGATCAAACACTCAGCATTCAGAAATACTCAGAATGAGGCCATTTACTTTACAGGCTTTCCTGAAAGGAGAAAATGCAGGATTTCCAACACTGCTGCTCAGAAGACATTTTTGATTGCAGGGTCACAAAGTGCACTTCTTTATCAGTCATGTCTGATTGTGATATGGTAAAAGAAGCAAATTGAGTCTGTGAGTCACATTGTTTTAGAGACTAAGCCTGTCCACCTGAAGGCAATAACTGTTCCCACAGAAGAACATTGCTGGACTTCAGATTCATGGAATCATAGACTCATAGAATAGTTTCAGTTGGAAAAGACCCTAAAGGTCATCAAGTCCAACCATCGATCCAGCCCTACTAAGTCCTCCACCAGACCATGAGCAAGGCTGAAAGGTTGGTCTGAAATTACCTCCTGCATCTCTTTATAGGTGGATACAATAGTTTACCAGCAACAGGTAGAATTTATGGCTCTTAAGAGCCAGAATAATGATTTGTTGGCAGCAGGAGATCTGAGTTGGTGTGACAGGGTGGTGATTGTTGTTTCTGTCCCTGCAGAGAAAGGGGCACTCTGGAAAAGCCTGAGCTGAGCTCAGAGCTGGAGGTGGTGGCACTCATGTCCTGCCCATTGTGCTTGGGGTGAGATCAGATTAAAAGCAAAGGAATTAATTTTGCTTGTCCTTGAGCATCTCCAGGAATTTTTACCAAACGCTATTATTTGTCTGATTTTTTGACCTAATAATAGTTCTGCTTGACTGGGCAGTAACTTTTAAACCTGTTGTTATCTGAGAAAGCAGCGTTAAGCTCATACTCTTAGACAGTGGCACTAGAAGTAATCCCATCCATTCAGGCAGGTCACCTGCGTGAGTTCCTGCCTCCTCAATGTGACTTTCAAGTTTCCTTCATAAATCACACTGGGTTCTGTGTACACCAGAAAATGTAGGAATGGCCACTGCGGATCAGAGTGACGATCCATCAAAGCTGGGAAAAGAGGAAGAGGACAAGCATTTGGGGCTAGCTGTCTAGAACATTCCCACCCTCTAGCCAATTCTCGAGCAGGAGCTTCCTACCCTGGATACCATTGCTGTGCATCTTGGCACTCCGGTGGATTTTCTCCTGTGTTCTGGTTGAATCGTATCTCCAGTCCCCGTACACTTCTGAAACGCACAAAATTCTAAGTAGTAAATATACATTAATGCCTTTCCAAGTATTTCTTTGTCATCACTTTGAAGCGTGTGTATAAATGCTCCCATTTGTCCAGTCCTTTTTGGTACAGAATGATTGTTATAGCGGAAAAGCAAATTCAAACCAAATTCCATGGCTCTGTCATACAGAGTTCAGAAAAATGAATACTGCATAAAGGGAAGTATTATCTGAGCCTGAATGAAGTCAGACAAGAAGAAAATAGGGCACAAATAGTTTTCTAGTGTGAGCAGATTGTTTAACTCTATGCCAGGAGGTCGGAGTGAGCCTGAAGAGGGCAGGGAGTTTCTCTGCAAGCCGGGGCTGTTGGAAGTGAGAATGACTGATTGGGTGTTTGTCACTGCCGGCACGTACAAACATGCGCGTGGCTTTTAGCAGGTAGGTCACTGGGTGGCTTTGGAAAGCTGCTGTGGTTTCAGTCATAAGGGCTGGAAAAGTGTGCTTGATTTGGGACACAGCTCCTGCTATTGGGAAGAGCCAAGGGCAGCAGCGATGCCATTACTGATTAGATAAGAGGTGTCAGCCTGTTCCTGAGCATTACGGATGTCTGGGACATGTAAGTCATCCCCTGACACACCCTCAGAGCTTGTGTTTCGTGTTCAGTGGTTGGTTATGTCAAAAAACTTCCTAAATGTCATAAAAGAAACAGTTTTCCTGCGAGCGGCACATCGCCCTGGGCTGGAGAGGGCTGGCCGTGCACACCAGAAACCTTGCTGAGGGCCGAAATGTAACCAGACATGAGATCAGCACTGACTGATACGGAAAAATCCATGTACCTTGTATCAGCAGTGTTGTTTCACTTACTGAGTCCTGCCGCTCATTTTCCTGGGCACTGCATTTCCGTGCCCCAGCTTGTCGGTTTGTGTTCTGGGCACTTTAGCAGTTCACATGTTTTGAAACTTCACTTCTTTACTTTTTGCCTGCCATGAGTTTTAGTGGAGATGCCAGGATTCGATTTCCTATCTAGTACTAAAAAATAAAGCAAATTTCTGCATTTTCTTTGTACCTATAAGAACAAGCAACCTCCTTTTCACCCCGGCAAACCAGGAAATGAGTCCTCTCTCTGTCTCGACTGCTTTCCCTTCCTAATTGAGGTCATTTCTTGTCAGCCCTGGTGTCTGGAATGAAGATAAGCATCTCAAATGTTTCTGCAGAGGGATTTTGGCTGTTCTTTGTACAGCTGCCTAGGGATTTAGAAACTTCATTGACCAATGATTTTGGCATTTTTTTAACGTTAATTCACATAAATCTTGTGTCATTTTGTGTTGTTAGAGGAGAAACCCAAGGTGAACATCAGGGAAGGCTGAAATCTTAAGTGCTGTAGGCACTGAGGAAGATTCCAGCCTGGATGTCTCTATGGGAAGGAATTCTGCAGCGGTTCTGTCCCATGTCCAGGCCAGGGTGGTGGCAGGTGACACTTCCAATATTGTCCTTTAGTCCTTTCCTGTGCCCAGGTATATATTCCTTCTCCTTTACCCCTGTGGTAGCTTGACCAAAGGGAGAACTGAAGGTGCTCATCTGTTGCACATCTGCTCATTAATTATCTCCCATTATAGCAGGTGGCTGTGCCTTCTGGAGTTCTAGTGGGTAGGAACTGCCTTTCATTTAGAAGACCTTTCCTTTGACCATGGCATTAGTTTGTTTTGCAGTGCTTTGCCCCCACACAGGGGCTCGTTCTCCTGCAGTCTTATTCCTTCGAGAAGTTCTTCGTCAAGCAATCCGGGCTTCCTCCAGCACATGCAGTCTCACCACTTGATGCTTTAGCACTCACCTACCAGGGCAAGAATGCCTTCTGCCAGCGCTTGGGTGGTGCTGATGCTTCGTGGCCATAAGCAAAGCAGGAAATGGAGCAAGAAAAAGGTTGTTTCCAAAAAAATGCCTGCGTTCCTTCTTATTTGGATTTTAAAATGTCACTGCTAAGTGAGACACAAAACCCTGCCAGGAGTCACTGGTAGAGTCTGATGTAGCTTGAGCATAGGCTAGCAGAACTCTCAGAGATGGTCTGGCCTCGTGGAAAGATGTCACCGTGCTGCCTGCCTGATGAAAGGACGGATGAGACTTGGTACCAGTGAGCCTTGTGCCTGTAACCTAACTGTGTGCGCAGAGGAACTGTAGGTTCCCTGCTGTCACCAAGGAGACGGGTTTGTAGAGCCATGTACAATGTCTTATGGCAGCCAAAAAGGCACCCAGAGACTGAGGAAGCGTTTAGAAAGGACTTACGGAGGAAAAAAAGTACAGAAAATATGAGAAAATCACATTCCTTTTAGTGTGTTGTGCTGAAAGCAACCGGCTGTGTGCGCTTCTCCAGCGTGACTGACCGGCACAAGTCATCCTCACGAGATGCTGAGCAGCCCAGAAGTGCAATGGGTTTGAGGAAAATGGATTGTACGTGCTGCAAACACGCAGCTGTCGTAGTGCAGGGGCTGCACCTGAAGTGCTGAGCGTTAGCTCTGATGGAAGGAAACCAGCCGATTCCTTTATTCCTTAGAGTCTCAGCCTGCCTCCCAGGTTCTTCATGCATGGTATCTTCCATTCTAGAAATCCACAAGAACTGTGACATCATCTCTGCCCTGCCTGGCACTAACAGTTATTATTGAAAATAATTAACTGCAGGTAATTATTATTTATGAAAACTGAATGTTCACGGTGGTTTTTGACAGCAGAGATCTCAGGCTTATGTTTACAGGTGGCAAAATTGTCTTGTTTTTTCTGTGCACAGAAACAAAGGCCCTCTCGCTGCCCCAGAAATTTCCCTGGCCATTTGTCTGGCTTCCAAAAGATCCATTTCCCATGGCTCTGCTGATAATATCCTTTTATAAACAAGAATAAATGCAACACTTGGAACACGTCTGCAATGCCGAGCCAGCGCCACGTGCAATTGTTGTGGGGTTTTCCCATGTTGTGTGATTCCACCAGAAGAATCGCTCTCATTTCCAGAATGGGAAGGACTCTGTAAATGAAAGCAAGCAAAGCGTGGATAATGCATCTGTCACCTGATGCACAACCAGGATGTTTGTTTTAGTCAGTGTTCAGCACGGACGGAGAAGCGGAGGCCAGCAAACCAGTGTTTGTATTCCCTGTTCTCCTAAGGAAGAGGGAAAAGTATTTTTCAGGGACTTTCCAGTATTTCTTTGAATGATTTCCTCTATGGTTTGCAGCAGTTATACATTGTTAGAGAGAAATATGCTTTTGATCTTATAGATCAGTAACGTTGAAACTGGAGGGAACGTATTCCAGTCCATAGCTGGGAAGGCTCTGGATGCAAGAGCAGAACTACAGGACCCAGGCATGGAAAGGGAGTTTGGGGATGGTGTAGGTGTTGGGTCATAGGTTGGACTCAATGATCTCAAAAGTCTTTTCCAACCTTACGATACTGTGATACTGTGAAATGACATGAGGTTGTTGCTCAGTTGGGTGGCTGTTGCTGCTGTCCTTTTGCCCCCAGACTAAATGAAGTGGTTGGGAAGGGAGATGAAGTACAAGACCAAGAGAACAGCTGAGGACAGCAGGGACACGTAGACACCTCTGGTACATCTGATTGTGAGGAGAGCAGGAGAAGAGTGGGTGGAAGTGATGGACACCCGTGGTGCTGTCACCTGACAGAGTTCTAGAGACACGATGTAGATGCTGAACGAAGTGGCCAAGGGAATCAGGGAAAGGAGAAGATGGACAAGAACGTGTAGTGAGCTACAATGAAATCTCGAGGTCCTTCCTCTCTCTCTGGTGCAAATGTCCTGACCCTTCCTTACACAGAAATGTATGCACACACACAGACGATTACCACGTGGTCCCCAGGTTCTCAAAGGGTGCAGATTTCTCCTATGGCTTCTCCATGACCTGGTGACCAGAGGGCCACAGGGCACAGAGTTTAGAGCTCCAGTGTACGAGTACCTCAAACTGATGCCAAATTAACATGGGTCGAGGAGAAGACTGGCATCAGCCTTACTGCAAAGGGGCTTCAAGAAGAAGAGAGCCAAAGAGAGCTCTCATTTCGTCATCACAACATTACTTGGCAAAAATCCTCCTGCTGTTTTAGTCCTGTCTAGATTGTAGGTAAAAGTGAAGTGGAAGCATAATGCCTCAAGCAGACAGGAGTGCAAAGCAATAGGCTGTAAGTCTGCATCCTCTCTCTCTTATTCTCATCTTCCTGAAGATGCCCAACACGCCCCTGGCTTTCATTTGGCCGATGTTATGCTTGGAGCTGGTGACTGCAGAGCTGTCAGCGTGGGTGTTTTATACTGCTGTCGTGTGGGCTGCTCTGGGTGATGCATTGCACCCCTGAGAGCTCCAGGAGATGGTGGGGGAGCAACGCAAAGCATCCCAAGTTTATCCCTTCCTTGGTGTTTGTATGTGGTGTGAGTGATTCTCTGCTAAAGGGGCGCAGCATCGGTGCCCGTGTGTGGTGGGGAGGAACAGCCACGACATTTAAAAGAGAGCGTCTTGCACTGAACACCCTCCACTTCTGGGGTCAGAAGAGGAAGCAGTTGTTGTAAATACTTGATATTTCATACCCAAAGTGAAGGTCACAAATTCCCATTTTGATAGTCAAATAGTGGCCTTTTCCTGTAGTAAAGATTCACAGCTCTGGGCTGGGCACTGGCAGTGCTCAGGCATCTGAGAGCAGCAGTCTCTTGTCTGCAAGGTGCTTAAATACAGACCTCGCTCTACAGCCAGCTGGTCCCCAGGGGCTGGGAGCAGCCTGAAGGGAGCAGAGTGAGCTCTACAAGTTTGTTATCGCAGCCAGCACTGTCAGGCTACTGCAACAGCATGAGGGATGGTACCAGGTACCAAACAGTTTCATTTCAGCTCCAGAAATCAGGCTGAGGCAGCAAAAATGAATCATGGAATGCTTTGGCTTGGAAGGGACCTCAAAGCCCATCCAGTGCCACCCCCTGCCGTGGGCAGGGACACCTCCCACTGGATCAGGAGGCTCCAAGCCCCATCCAACCTGGCCTTGAACACCTCCAGGGATGGGGCAGCCACCACTGGGCCAGGGCCTCCCCACCCTCACAGCAAAACATTCCTCCCCAAGATCTCAGCTCAGTCATCTCATCTCTTTCAGCTTCAAACCATTCCCCTCATCCTGTCCCTGCACTCCCTGATCCAGAGCCCCTCCCCAGCTTTCCTGGAGCCCCTTTCAGTACTGGGAGGCTGCTCTAAGGTCTCCCTGGAGCCTTCTCTTCTCCAGGCTGACCAACCCCAGCTGTCTCAGTGTGAAGCAGGCTATTTCCAAATACCAAGTTAAAATTTCCAAAAATGAAGCAATGAAATAAAATAAAGCAGATGAACATTTGAAATAATCAGGTAACAAACAGATATTTTGTACAAAACATTTATTAATGCATTGTTAGGAATAATTACCCTCTTACAAGTAAGTTCTGTTTAAGATGCTGTTTTGTCCATTAACTGATTCAGTAGCCAATTAGACATAGGACAAGTCCTTGTACAGAGCAGTGGGAGGGTGGCTATTTCTTAAGAAATTAATAGCAAGAGTGGAAAATGCAGTAGTAATAAAATAAATTATCATCATTTTCTCTCTCATATAGAAACTACTAAATAAATACATTTATAAATACCATGGATATCACAATAAGTAAATACCAGACCTACTCTCATACAGATTCCCTAGGCTGGGTGTGTAAAGTCAGAGATGAGAGCTGAGGAGAGCGTTGTTGACACAACATACAGGGCACTCCAGGGGAGTGGGTGGATTTGCCGTCAGAATAGCAAAACAATGAGGCTTAGTGTGAGTGCATTGCACTCAACTACTTGTGTTTGGCTGAAGCAGCTGCCAAGGGCTCTTCATTTCCCTTAGCAAAACCACTTTGCTGTTCAGCATCCTTGGTGTCAGCGGGCAGCCTGTCTCCAGACAGTGCTGACCCTCCTGACAGACTGGCTTAAATAAATAGATAAATAAATAAATAAGTAAATGAAACAGTCCGTAATTCGCACGGTAACACTGATGCAGGGGATGGTGCGCTGCCCACGGGCTGCTGTTCCCAGAGGTCTCTCAGCAGAGGAGCAGTTCCCAGCTTTTTTCTATCCTGGTGTTTCTTAGAGCGGCGCGTCAGAGTTGAGCTGAGCCCTGTCAGGAGGAGAGGGAAGAGGATGAGTTAAAAGGGGTTCTGGAACGATTCTGGGTGCTCGGCATTGCAGAACAGGTAAGGATGAGGGGGCTGGTTTCAGCTCTTTGTGCTGTGCTGAGGCATGGGAGAACAAAAGGTTCGAAAGCAACCTCTGAAATCCGTGTGTGCGTGTCTGGGGCCCTACTAGGGACCAGCTGCACCCTGAGTGTCCGCATTTGCTCGCATCAAGAAACTCGTTAACTCAGAAATGTGAGTTATAAACTCCTGCTGCTGTAAGGACGGAGGAGATGAATCTTTTAAAGGCTTGTTTTCCAACTGGAGCCAAGCACTTGTGTGCTCCTTTCCCTCCAGATGGAGCGGCCCATACTCAGAGGTTTAGCAGAGAGACTAATTCTGTAATTAAGCAACAAGTTCTTTAGATCTGATTAAGAGGAAATGGAAAGTATCACTAAGACATCCTACAAATTGGCTTTTTGGGGGGATCTTTACCACTCAGCTACCCAAATTGAGAGGGAACGGGACTTACTTGGCCAGAATTGCCTTGATGATCAGCTGTACCCAGGGAGCAGTGGGCTCCAAGCACACCTCTTTGCCATCCTTCAGAGTAGCTCTGCAAAACAGGGAATGAGGAAAAGTCAGGAAACTCCTGCGGGGATTTGTTTTACTCACGGGATGTAACATTGCAGGTTTGGATTAGTTAGAATAAATTCATCCCAGTGCCCTAGGTCCTATTGACCACTTTGTCATATGTGTTCCACAACTGAGGAGACTGAAGCTGTCCAGGGATTGCTTGGGGCTCTCAAAGCAGTCACAGTTCCCCAAAGCCTTTCTCAATACCTAAGGGTACTTGGTTTGAATTTGTTTACTTTGGAAAAGCTTTTTTACACAATGATGGTACAAAGGTGTTTCAGCAGGATTTAGACACCTTTGTCCCTCCTCCATGCTATTCAAGAGCAGATCGGTTCCATTGTTGCCCTAAATCTACTTCTGGGAACTTAATTTTCCTCTGTGAGGTTGAAGTAGGTGGTTTCAATGGGAGCTGTGCCTGCCTGGGAAAAGCAGGTTTTAAACTACAGTTAAAGTCGTTAAAAAACTCATGTTTTAAAAACTGATCAGGCAATTAAATTCATGTGTTACCACCAGGAATATTTAGTATGTCCCATGGCAGATAAATAACGATCAGTTCAGGGTCATAGAGCCCATGGGAAACATGATGTATTACTTCAAATCATCTCCCTTGAAAGAATAACCAGATCCAAGCACATCACACCAGCCTGGCAATTGTGCCTGCTGTGCAGCGTAAAAGCCCCCACAGGGGCAGAGAGAGGGTGAAGGAGAGGAGAGAGGCTCTTGCAGGGCTACTTACATGACTTCAACATTCTTGCAGTGGGGGCCGCTCTGCGTCAGCTTCACATCCTGGATGGATTTGGGAGGGATGAACCTGGAGTGGGTGGCTATGCACTGGCACCGCAGCTCGGTCCCCATCCGGGCCAGGGTCATACCTGTAGGCAGAGAAGGAAGATCGGGGTTGGAGGGGTGGTCCTGCCTTGTCCGTGTTGGACACAAAGCACGGCTGCTCTGTTCTAACATCCTCATTGAAATACTGCGTTTGGCCAGGCTGCCCGAGTCCTTTCGCTGTAACCATCAACTACTCATTTCTTTCTGAGATGCTGATGCAGGTGCATTTGCAACTAAACTAACCCATCTTTTTGAAATAAACCCACATAGTCCATGGTTACTGGTACCGACCGCACTGTACAGTTAATTGCATTACTTTAATGTCTGGATCCACAACCTGGCAGCTCAACAGAAGACAGAACCCTAGCATTTTCATTAATTCAAGGCTCGTCCATGCTCATATGTTCATACTGCTTGTTCTCTGCTCCCAGCTGTAGGTTTTGCTTGAGGCCGTGTGATCATTAAATAAGAAATATGAGATCATAATCTGTTCTTTGCTTGGGAAGAAAGAACAAGATGCAGATGCTTGGGAAGAAGGTCCCATCTCTAGCTGCGTGCATGTCAGGTGGAACACAGAAACAGAACAAATGGAAGTTGCATTCTTATAGTTTTTCCCAGCAGATGTCAGTAACTCTTCAGTTCAAGGGTTACGTGGGAGATTTCTCACTGAAGACTTGCTGAGAACCTCTGGAAGGCAGCGAATTTGTCGAAACTAGCATAAAGCCCCCTCTCTGCAAGGACAAGCATCCTGGTAGGTGCCTGCAGCCCTGGGGATCTGGGATGGATTTACCTACCTTGGGACACAGCTGCAGAGACCAGGAAGAGAGCGAGGACAGCCACGAGCTTGCCGTTCATGGTGAGATGGGAGGTTTTTGGGCTGCTGTAGCTCTGGTTCTGAGGAGCGGTGAGCTCTGTTGTGCTGGAGGGTTGCTGGTGTCTGCTCTGGGTGACCCATCCTGCTTATATACAATTTGTGCCCAGCCAGGCACTCTGCTCGCCTGGAGATTACGTGAGAGGAATTTCCCAGATGCAGTAAAAATGAGTCACATGACTCTTGTGAAACTCCTTCCTTGATGACGAGGGATTATTCTGCTGTGTGTATGAAATTAGACTTGCATTTATTAAAATATGTCAGTAGTGGCCATGCATTCTGATGTCTTTGTAGCCTTCTGTAAATGCTGTGCTTTTTTAGTGCATCCCTCAGGCAGTGATGGCTCTTATGAGGGTTTCAGTTACCTTTTCGGGGTAGCTTTTCATTGTTTTGTTCCGGGTAGGAACTGGTGCTTGTAGGGATGCCAGATCTACACTTGAGATATTTGATTTCTTATCTCTGTTTATTGTGACAGCTTCAATGCATCTGGTTTTAAGCCTCTGGAGTGGAACTTGGGCAGTGCTGATATCACTGCAGAGCTTTTTCGCTGAGGTCAGGATTTGGTCTCAGCACTATTTTGATGGTACTGATTTGGATTTGTTGTTCTTTTTTTTGTCTGTTCAAGTGGCATCTTACAAAGTGAATTCACGACTAATGCTGTCTGTAAATGAATTAATCTCTAATACTGCTTACTGTTCAAGTAAAGGAATCAAGGGTGCAGCATTCAAAACTTCCTGCAGGAAGCAGATATCAAATTCCAAATGGCTTGGAAAACGTCTTTCCTGCATATATCATGTCACAAGTGAACGAAGCCTGCTGGACAAACTGGCTGCCATCGGCATGGACAGGCACACCCTTTGCTGGGTTAACAACTGTCTGTCTGGCCGGGCTCAAAGGGTTGTGGTAAATGGAAGTAAATCCAGTTGGAAACCGGTCACGAGCAGTGTTCCCCAGGGTTCAGTGCTGGGTCCAGTCCTGTTTAACATCTTTATCAATGATCTCGACGAAGGCATCGAGTGCACCCTCAGCAAGTTTGCAGATGACACCAAGCTGGGTGCAAGTGTGGATCTGCTTGAAGGCAGGGGGGCTCTGCAGAGGGATCTGGACAGGCTGGATCCATGGGCTGAGACCAACGGGATGAGGTTCAACAAGTGCAGGGTCCTCCATTTGGGTCATAACAACCCCGTGCGGCGTTACAGGCTTGGGGAGGAGTGGCTGGAGAGCTGCCTGGCAGAGAAGGACCTGGGGGTGCTGGCTGACAGGGGCTGAACATGAGCCAGCAGTGGCCCAGGTAGCCAAGAGGGCCAATGGCATCTTGGCCTGTGTCAGACCCAGCGTGGGCAGCAGGAGCAGGGAGGGGATTGTGCCCCTGTGCCCAGCGCTGGGGAGGTCACACCTCGAGTGCTGGGGTCAGTTTTGGGCCCCTCTCTACAAGAAGGACATTGAGGGGCTGGAGCGCGTCCAGACAAGGCAACGAGGCTGGGGAGGGGCTGGAGAACAAGTCCTGTGAGGAGAAACTGAGGGAACTGGGGTTGTTTAGCTTGGAGAAGAGGAGGCTGAGGGGAGACCTCATCCCTGTCTGCAACTGCCTGAAAGGAGGCTGTGACGGGGTGGGGGCTGGGCTCTTCTCACAAGTGACAGCGATGGGATGAGAGGAAATGGCCACAAGTTGCACCAGGGGAGGTTTAGACTGGACATTAGGAAGAATTTCTTTACTGAAAGAGTGGTCAAGGACTAGAAGAGGCTGCCCACAGGGGTGGTAGAGTCACCATCTCTGGAGGTGTTTAAAAAATGGGTGGATGAGTTCCTTAGGGACAGGGTTTAGTAGGGAGACAGGCACAGTTGGACTCAGTGATCTCAGAAGTCTCTTCCAACCGAGTGATTCTATGATTCTATCAATTGTAATTAATGAATTCTAAACAGAGGGAGCTTTGTCTGCAAAGTGGCATGACCTGCTGAACACAGCCGCTTGTACTTCCTTTGTGAGCCTGGATATTTCTAATACGTGTTTTCTGTAACCTTTCCAGTGACCGTAATGCTGGGTCTCAGGGCAGGGAAGGAACATCCTGGGTTCTGGCACCGCAGCCAATGCTGTGGAAGAACTGACTGCAGAACTCTGAGGGTTTATTTGCCGGGGCTGATAGAGATCTTGCCCTACCAGGGAGGCAATTTCAAGGGAAGGCTTGGGCTCAGTTGCTGATCTGTTGCTTAAGTGAAGATTTGGGTTTCTAACCCATCTGGAATGAGTGATCAGGATGAGCCATTGCATTTTGATGCTGTAAAAATGTTGTCCTTTTTGACTATGACGACTTTGCTGCTCGTCGTCTCCAACCTCAAAGCTTCATGTTTCTATGCTCTGAGGATTTACTGAGAGGCTTCTCCCCCGCTCTGAGGAGTTTGTTAAACCTTAGTTATCTTTGATAAGAGGAGTTTTACCAAACACTGAAGGTTATGCATTATTGTTCCTGCTGTATCCATCGTGTATGTTCTGTTAAATTAACAGAGTGATTTCACTGGCATCGGTGTAGATCATAGAATCACAGAACTATGGAATGGTTTGGGTTGGAAGAGACCTCAAAGCCCACCCAGTCCCACCCCTTGCCATGGGCAGGGACACCTCTCACTGGATCAGGGGGCTCCAAGCCCCATCCAACCTGGCTTTGAACACCTCCAGGGATGGGGCAGCCACCACTGCTCTGGGCAACCTGAGCCGGGGTCTCCCCACCCTCACAGTGAAGAATTCCTTCCTAATGTCTGATCTAAATCTTTCTCCTTCCAATTTAAAGCCGTTCTTCTTCATCCTATCTCTGCACTCCCTGATCAAGAGCCCCTCCCCAGCTTTCCTGGAGCCCCTTTCAGTACCAGGAGACTGTTCCAAGGTTTCCCTGGAGCCTTTTCTTCTCCAGGCTGGACAATCCCAACTCTCACAGACCGACACACTTCCTATGCGGTGCCTGAAAGCCCAGGGCATGCAGGTATGCGCTTGCCTTTTCTGCAGCCTTTCAGAGGTCGGGCTGATTGCACCACCGCCGTTTTGTTTGTTTGTTTCAAGCACGCTTTGTTTGCACTGTGCGGAGCATGGAAGACCTCCGCTCGCGGCAGTATCAGCTTGCTCCATGACATTAGCCTTCAAAAGGAGCAGCAATTCCATTCGCACCAGTCAGCCCTGCTGGCTGGCGGACAAACACACGCTGCCAAGCTCAGACAATGGATTTGTCATTCCCGTAGGCAGGGGCTGGGATGAGATCCCGGGCGAAGCGTTGAAGGCATGTTGGGAGAACCTGGGCAAAACTTGGCAATCCCAGAATGCAGGTTAGGAGTGCCAGGCCCCTGGGCTTGATCTCATGAGTCAACCCTTTTACGCCGCTATCGCCTGTGTTACCTCACCTTCTCATCGTCCCAATGAAACTGTGTTGCACCAGGGAGAAAGCAGAGGTAGCAGAGATGCTTCAGCTTTTAGACAACCTAGTGGATTTTCCTTTCATTACCAACATCCTGCTCCTGCAGAGAGAGGCGCGCTCCTAGCGCAGGGACAGGGTTAATCACAGAGGTGGAACGGGCTCTTGGCTTCCCTTTTGACCTGGGGATTTCTGCAGCTCCGCTAGTGCTGCTCTCAGGAAACAGCTGAGTCTGCAGGGAGGGAGGACAAGGAGTCACTGGTTTTACTTGGGGATCTGAGGGGAATTTCCTCTTTTTGCCTCAGACATTAATGTCATTTCACCGCACACCAAAATTAGATAATAAGGCTGCAAATAGTGACTGGGAAAAGTGGGGCACTGATCACGTTTTAGTTACCCTGTGTGCGTGCAGACGTATGGAGAGACAGAGAGAGAACACAACAGAGAAGAATGACTAAAGCCCCATTCCAAGTAAACTGGTTAACCCCAGCATCCGTTGGAGTGGGTCCAGAGGAGGTCACGTAGATGATCCGAGGGCTGGAGCCCCTCTGCTGTGAGGACAGGCTGGGAGAGTTGGGGTTGTTCAGCCTGGAGAGGAGAAGGCTCTGGGGAGACCTTAGAGCAGCTTCCAGTGCTGAAAGGGGCTCCAGGAAAGCTGGGGAGGGGCTCCTGATCAGGGCCTGCAGGGATAGGATGAGGGGGAATGGCTTTAAATTAGAAGGGGAAAATGCTGGGGCTGGGAAGATATCACTTCTGCTTCTCCGAAACTGAGCACAGCGGAGAGCAATGAACGCTTGTGGAAATTATCAGAGAGGCGGAGTGTTGGGAGCAGATCTGTAAAAACCAAACGTCTTCTAGATATCTGGGTTTGACTTGGTAGATGAGGAAGTGCCAGCAAAGAAAGGAGGAAGGCTTAGGTCTGTTTCTGATTGTTTTTTTGCAGCTCAGGTGTGTAAATATGACAGGTTGTGTGCCCTTAGGCAGCTCACACGGAGTGTTGGGCTTCCCTGAATCACTCTGCAATTAGAGAATACCAGCACTGCCTGTTGGGGATGGAAATACTGCACATGGTTAGCAGTGAGCAGCAATTCAGAACTTACTGATAATTTGAGGTACATCAAGAAATTGGATCTTTAGCAGCACTTAATTGTACACCAATGTAATATTTAACATGGTGAATGCATGGAATGTGTTATAATTAAAACAGTAACTTAATTATAGAATTGGTAATGGCAATATTCACTTATTCACTGCATGGTTAATAAGAACATTTACAAGCATAGAGATGTGGAAATATCTATGTGCACAGAGACATATTGATATTTAAGGATAAAAGGTAAATGAATACCCGTAGGTACAAAGATACATACATGTATTTAAGCACTCTGATAGACAAGGAGAGAGATAAAGAGACAAGCAGGGAGGCTGGCCTGAAAATCTCCCTCCTGAGACTGGTGAGAGCTCACAGACATTGCATCCGCATTCCTAGCAGGCGATTGCTGGATCTCAAAGGGTCAACGTTGCCTCAGTCTTTCCGTCTGCTTTGTTAGCCAACGATTGCCTGTGCTACTCCTGAGCGGTGTCCCTGCTCCAGGGGAGATGCTGGTGCCAGCCTGCCATGACCCAGGAGTGCTCTAAGGGCTTTCCGTATGATCTCTTACTTATAGAATCTGAGATAACTGGCTTTCGTTAGATATTTGGATACTCATTTTGATGTTTAAATATTCGTTTTGGCCACAACCAGGATACCATATTTCTGGCAACTCATAGAATCATAGAGTGGTTTGGGTTGGAAGGGAACCCAAAGCCCATCCAGTTCCAACCCCTCTGCCATGGGCAGGGACACCTCCCACTAAACCATTCTGCTCAAGGCCCCGTCCGACCTGGCCAACTTCTATGTGTTGCACCAGACCACCTCACTTGGCCCCTGCTGCAGGTATCGGGCACGTTCAGCCATCATGAGGTGACTGATGGCTGCTCTTTTGGGCAATAAGAGGCCTTCTCCAGACACAAAGGAGCCCAAATGCACTGAGACCATGCCTGAGCGCCCTGGCCCTCTGCACTTTCACAATAACTGATTCAAGATGACTGATTGCCCATCCATCCTTAAGCAATAAGAGAGTTGCTTCCCAAGCAGAGCAGTATGGGGTATAATTAAGGAGTGCCTGAATTCCCTGTACAATGGGAGCTCTTTTCCCCTGCATGCCTGGATGGTTCTGGTCAATGTGTACCTGGCATCCTCATTGCTGCTGGAGACCTTCCAACGAGGAATTCCCACCATCAGTGTTCTCCAGCCGTTTTTGACTCTCTTCAGCACTCGATTTATTTCACCCACATCCTGATGGGCTGTGAGAAGAACCTTTTGTCTGGTTTCTTGTGCTCGTTGCAGGAGGTTTGGCAGGCCAGGATGATGGAGGAGTTGTTTGGTTACAGTTGGATTCATTCTGATAAATGTCGGCCTTAGCTGGTGATATAACGTAATCAAAGGAGAAACCATCCTGAGTAGTTTTGGGCACAGAAAGTTACAATCACAACCAGTGGGCACAGAGAAGTTCTGCATAGGTTGCAAGTGTTGCTTACGTTGTGATTCCTCTGTTACTATGGACTCACACGGTGTTCCCATGGACACACATCTTCTCCCAGTACAGATAACAGCTTCAGGAACTTCAGTTGGATGAATTTCAAAGTGACAGTTGTTTTGTTTCATGCCCAAACAGGTGTCTGGAGCTTTTGCAAGTGGAACCTTTTTGTTCTCGCTCAGTACAGCTATTCACACCCGTTGTTGGGCACTTCCCTCCTTTTGCTGAGCCCACACTCTGTGCTCTGTGGGGTAGAGGACGGTTCCATGGAGACTTAACCCCAGCGCAGTGTTGGGTGTGGGTTACCTGCAGAAGCACGGTGCTTGGTGAGGGCAAACGTGACACTGTTGACTGGGTGACAATTGCAGCTGACTGATTGCCAACACAGCTGAAACTTGTGGCTTCCTGAACCCCACCAGGGCCAGGATGGATACTTGGCCCGAAGGCCCTGCGCTGCCATCCAGCACACGCCAGCGATGCTCGTTCAAAATAGCGAAACCCAGAATGTTTTCATGGTACTCTTTAATTGCAAAGTGAGGACTCCACCTGGGTTCCTCTCTTGGGAGCCTTAAATGAACCTTCGCAGCTGATTTTGCAGGGCTCGCCGTGTCCTCTGCAGTGGCTTTGGGCCCCTGCCCCTGGCTCGGCCGCCCGACTGTGTCCGCAGTGAGATTCCTGCTTTGATGATGAGTCGAGCTGCCTATGCAGAGGGATCTGAGGGGAAGGAGGGCTTGTTTTCCTCAGCACAGGCAGCAGGATCGCTCCAGGTATCCCAGCCCAATCCTCAGGAGGTACCGTCAGGTTTTGATGTGAGCTGTGTCAGGGGGTTGGGGTTTGCACTGACGTTATTTCAGCCTTTCTTCCTGTCGTTGCCTTTTGTCTCTCTTCCTGCTGTGGTTCCGTAGCTGTGCAGTTGGCAGGGTCATTTTTAATTCGTCTCCCTCCCTGCCGCTCATTCCTGCTCTCGGATCCTTTCTCTCTTGTATATTTTTGTATCCTGACAGGCTTCTCAGCGCGCTTGCAGCCTTGTACAAATCACGCCTTTGTCTTCTTCAGCCTTATGTGAACTCCTGGCAGCCTTGGCTGCCTCGCTACACCAGCTTATTGTTTCCTTCTGGCATCCCAGCTGTGCCAGTCACTACAGATCCAGTCTCCTGGGCAGGTGGGATTTGGGGGAATGCTGTGTTTTTGTAAATCCTCGGGGATTTTGCTCATCACACCTCTGACTACACCGATTCATCACGATTGGAAATGTTTTACATGGTCATGATTTAGCAGCAATTTAGAATTCAGTGATAGCTTGAAGTAAATCATTAGCTTTTGAGCAGCAATTAATCATAAAATTGTGTGTATGAAATATTTCCATCCACAACACAGCTTTTTACTTGATTTGCTGTTTAATTTATGTATTTATAAAGGTAACAGAATAGGTATGTATTGATGTGGCTGCATGTTTATTTATGATCTGTGTTTCACCTCTGCCTGGAAAGAGTCAATTCCATATGGCAGTTTCAGGTTAAAAGTTGTTGTGGGTCAAATGAAATGTTTAATTCGATCTGATTCGATATGAGAGCTCACTGACAATATTAACATAAGAGATCTAGTAATAATAGAGAAAGATACATCAATATTAATTATAATATCAACGTGAGCAAATATTGACAAATATTCATATTCAAACCAGAGTCGATCTGCCTGGCGTTGCCAGAGGAGGGGCTGATTCCGACTAGGAGCAGTTAGGGACCCACAGATGGGGTTCGCTGCTCCGAGAAGGTCGTGGTATCGCTTTGGTTGCGTTTCCCTTTCATGAGCTTGGCAGGAAGCGTTTTCGGAGTGTGGAAATAAGATATGGAAGTGGCAGGAGGAAGCATGTGTTGGGGTTTAGGAAGTTCGTGCCGGGAGCTTTAGACCAAATTAGAAGAGGTCAGTAAATGTAGTATACGTCACGCCTTCGCCTCCTGCTGTCAGGCCGCAGCTCGCTGTCGCCTGCCCCTCTGCTCCAGCTGCAGGCAGCACCGTTCCGCACCTGGACCTGGGCCCGTCCTGGCAGCGTGGTCACCGCAGCACTTGCTTGGAGATGGACAGGTTCCTGGCAGCACCCGGGTGGGTGCAGGTAGAGAGCCTTCCTGTGCAAGACAGGCAAACCCACAATGGCTTAGAATCATAAATGAGATCTGTTCTGCATAGAAGCTGCTGTGGGTAAACTGGCTGATCTCTGGGATCCTGCCCTCAGCACTTACTGTCCTCAGAAATCAGGTTTGTGCTGCCAGGCAACAACAACCTGTAGCAAATCATAGGAGAAAACATCTTTAACGCCCTTTCTGACTGTAGAAAGCAATTAACAATCACTGCAATGGGAATTAACACATTCAACCCATGTTCAGTCTTACAAGTGGTCTCGTGGACCCTTGAACTGTAACCTTTAACATGGTGAATATGGAGGCTGCAGAATCCTTTTGCAAAGGAAAAAATGCAGTGTATTATAGTGTCAGGTGAGAGAAAATAAATAGCAAAATACTTGCCTTTCTATTCAAATCAATAATGTGCTGTTTTCTTCAGAAATATGACTTCTAAACTTCAGTTTGTCTCTACGTATATATGTGGGTCTCTCTGCCTCCATCTTCCTGTCTCTAAGTGGAAACTACAGCACGATAATGACCCTTCAGAAGTAACACAATAATTTAGCACCTCTAATTTGAATTTATTTCCTTCTGGAAACGTTAACTCGCAGCTGTTGGGCTGCCCCAGGGCTGCGGTGCCGTCGAGCAGACCCAGCAAAGAGCCTCCCTGGAGATGGCCCAGGTGCCCGTTGTTGCGCTGCGCTGCGGGTACACCCGGGCACATACGGGTTGGCAATGTTTTTAATGAGCCTGCTGGAATTTTTACATGATTTCTGTTCCCTATGAGTTCACAGTTCAGCAGATCTTCCAGGAACCTAAACATCTTGGAAGCTGTTTTTTTTAACCCAGCTGGTCTGCAATGACTGGTCACTGCTGAGGCTGACGATGTGCCGGGCTGCACAGGGGGGTGACCATACAGGTGGTGTTTGCTTGTGAAACCACAGTGAAAGCATAAACTCCTGCCAGCTCCCTTCTCTTGACATGAATGCACGGTCCAGTTCACATGAGTAGTGACTTCAAATGAAGCTTACCCTACCTTTGACTTGGTACTCACATGGAGTGTACAGTGTAAGTCACGCTCCTCACACAGGAAGCTGTTCGACGTGCAGTTCTGACACTGGGAATAACTCGCAGTATTCCAGACTTTGTGCCCCAGCACGGCACGGGGTTCCATGTGCCCAGGTTTCCTTATACGTGACTGGGGCATCCAAAATCCAAATCTCTGCACGGTCCTTTCAGTGGCACCTCAGGATTCCCTACCCTCTGCTGCTCTATGTCTTTGATTATTTTTTTAGATTGTTGTTCTTCTCCATCCCTTTCCATTTGTGCTTCTTCCTGGGATGCTGATTTTAAGCTACAACGCTGGGCTTGCCCTGGGGAATCAATACAACATGAGCAGGCATCCCCTGACCCCAAATGAAGAGACTTTCCCCCCCATCTCTGAATGTGGAGTTCAAATGCCTGTGCAAAAACTGTAACCCAGTTTAATTACAGGAACGTTTTCATCCCAGTCTTACGGACCCTGTTTTGCCATGACTGGCGGAGTTGTTTATCCGGTGTCTTACGAAGGCCAGGCATGACCGGTCTCTATTGTTCTCCGAAAGGGTTTTGTCAATAGCACCTTGGCTAAAGGGATTTAAGTGCTTAATTCTGTGCTGCAAAGCTCTCCAGTCATTGAACAGGGAAGGATGAGTCTGAAAAGGCTGCGGCATTGTCACCTCAGTCAGTGAAGCTCTTCTGAAAATGTCATTTGTGCAGAACGTGGAAAGAGGGAGGATCTGGCAATAGGAGCTGTCAGAACCCCTGGTGGAAGTGAGCGCTCGGAAGCTGCTTGTTTTTCTTTCTGCCCTCATGCACCTGGAATAATCACAGGTGTTTGAACCAGAGGATAAACACAAGCCGTAAGTGAAACCTCTCATGTGTGCCTCCGGAATCTGTCTCTGGAATGTGGGTGGCTCAGTCATCGGGGTATCGGATAGCCTTACTGCTCTGAGGTGGGAAAAGGCAGTCTCAGGGAAAGAACCCAGACCAAGCTGATAAAACGTGTTGTCCGTTTAGATTTCTGTACTTTGCTGGAGTTAGGAAGGCAGTTGGGTTTTGGAAAGCAGAACCGTGCCAAACAAGAGCCTCAGCGTTGTGTGCAGGGAGATGGTGGTTTGTCCTGGACACACCTGGGGTCTGGCTTCTGCTCACAGGGCAGCACCTGGCATTCGTTAGCTGAAATCATTAACTACTTCATAGCTGCTTTGATTGTTAAGTGTCTCAATGCAAATATATTTGCCAGGAGCATCAGTGATTCTGTGGAGTCCCAGTTCAGCTTTGGAGAGGCAGAAGGCAGAAGCAACGGGGCAGGACAGCCCTCGTTTATATTAGAGGCAGCCATCGAGCCAGCAGAGCTGCAGTGCTTCTCTGAGCGGCCTCTGGAAGGCGGTTTGGGAAGCGTGAGGGTGGCGGTTGTATTCCTGAGAAAGGTACATGTGAGTGACACAGGAAAGAAATGCAGTGTTTTATCGTTTCTAGCCAGCCTCTGAATCCCATCCCACTGGTGAGCGATGATGTGTGGAGAAGGAGGGATGCCCTGCCTGGGGTCCTGGGAGAGCAGCCGCTGCTGATGGCTTGGGCAGAGGAATTTCTGGGAAGAGCCCTTTCTTGGCTGCAATTCAGCTCCCAGGTTTTGAGGAGCTGGTGTTTTGCTGGTGCCAAGGGTCTCACACTTGCTGTAAGTACCTGTCTGGCACAAAAAGTGGTGCCAGGCCTTAAGGATACACACATATTTCTTCAGCTGGGCATCTGAAGTGGCTCTTCCCTGCCTCTCCCCATTCCTGGCTGGCATTCCTGACACTTACCTCCAGGTCAGCCCTCTGAAAGAAGTCAGCTTGTCCAAAGCACTCAGAAAGGGGGAGGCTCGGTGCTGTATGAGAAGCCCCAACAATGCCCGTGCCCCTGGGATGCTTCCCCTCCTTGTCATTCCAAGGATGGGCTTTGGCAGAAAGAGGAGTGCAGCACTGGCCGAAGGGGCAGGGATGGGGTCACAGAGCAAAGCGGGGTCAGAATCGCTGGCATCTCACACAAGGGCTTGCTCAAACAGTACCAGAAATTCCCTTTTCATCTTGCATCGTGAACAAACACGAGCTCTTTGTGCAGAACACGGAGCGGCTCCTTGTTGGAAAAGGCAGAAGAAAAACAAATATCAAAGCATTTGTTCAGCTTTCCCATTTTCCCAAGTGTTTGGTGCTCGTATCCCAGCCGCTTCCCTGGCAGTGGCTGTGTCACCGTACACTCAGGACTCTTAGGACCCCCCCCAACGTGTTCCTTCCTCCTCATTGGAACTGGGGAGGATGCTCAGTGACTTCCACAATGTTCGTCAGGTTTCCCTGCTCATTTAAGTTAATGAGAAACCTTGTTTGGTGCCGAACTCTCAGCTGACGTCCTGTCTGAGCACCTCTACTGCCACGGCCTTGGCATTCCCGTAACCAACCAATACTTGTTCTATCGGTGAATTTCATCGCCCAAACCTCTGAAAACACAGAATCAGGCAAGAAAAGAGGAAGAAAGTAGATAATTTTTATAATTCCTCCTATATGTCCTTCCAAGAGCCCATTACATGATAGAAAGTGAGAGAAAATGCATCCTCTTTTTCAGTTCTGTATTGCAATAAGGAAAGTGTAACAATAACACACAATGCAGAAGGGAAAACTTTTCAGCAATCATTTATTAGGTACAGGAATATAAATATTTCTATAAATAAATAAATAGTGAAGACCGCTGCCTTCTTATGCAAAATTAAATAAATATGCAAAAGTAAATAAATAAAAATAAATATATAAATTAACAAAGTGTTTTTTCTATGAATAAGATGGCATTAAAACATCTGATTATAGCTTCACAGCATGAATTCACAGTAAAGAACAGCTTGAAAATGACGGCAGAAACTCTTCTATCTCAGAATTTTGGCTTCCTACTTTTGTGAGTTCTCCTCTTGCAGTCAGCTGCCTGCTCCGAGCAGCGGGGATGCGGGTGCAGGCGTTGTTGGTCTTTTCCTAAGCTGCTGGCAAAAAGGGAAGGTGTTGCTTAGCAAAGCTCTGCAGAGAGAGCACCGCGCTGATCCAGCTGTGCTGGGCACAGCTGGCTCAGAGCCATTTCCATCTCCGCTCACAAGCTGGTCTTTCTGCCAGCTGTCTCTGGTGTCAGTGGTTTCTCTCCTAAATGAGGGGACCTCTTCAGAAGATGTGAAGGGCAGTTGTCAGCTGAAGCGGGGGATCCACACTTGATGCTGTTGGAGGTGTGAACGCAGGAGTCAGGAGGAGGTGGGCTGCGTACCCGAAGTGGGATGAGCGTCTCCCTCCTGTTTGCCTTCCTGGAAGCCTAAGGACCCTTTCTATCTTCATCTTAGGACACAGTGGCAGGTTTGTCGTTTGCCCTAGAAAGAAGGAAAACGCAAAGGAGACGATTAGAACTTGTCCATGGAACAGGCATCACTCGCTTGGGCACTGGTACGCTGTGGCCTTGGCACAAGTACTCAATATCAGTGGCTTCCATAGCTCTGTGCTTCCCTTGACACCCCTCGGGCCTCATTTCCCCCACCCATCTAAACACCGTTAGTATTGAAAGCCTGGTTGTTGCTTTCTACCGGAGAAGTTGTTGATAACACCTGGATTTCCTGAGCCCCTGGGCTGCAGCTCTCAGGGTGCTTGTGCCGTAGGTAAGATGTGGTTGGCATTCCCATGGGAGCACGGCACAGTAACCATCAGACCTAGTGCTGGAATTAAAGCTCAAAGCTGTGGCAGGGTCTGTTGGCGACACAAATGGTAGCAGCTGCCTGAGGAGGCAGAGCCTTTGAACACTTCATGCTGTAAGAGTTGGCTAAAACCCCACAGGTTTGATGAGCCGTGCCCATCAGGAACAAAGGACTCACTTGTCCAGGATCGCCTTGATGATCAGCTTCACCCAGGGAGCGGTGGGGTCCAGGCACACCTCCTTGCCGTCTCGCAGGGTAGCTCTGCGTGGAGGAAAAGGGAAGGGAAAGGGTATGCTCAGTGAATTCCATGGCCGTGTCCCTGTTCTCTCCTAACACCTTTCCCAGGGTACACTTAAACCTTCCCCTTTGCTTTAAGCTGTATCAGCTGAGGCTGGAGCCTAACATAAAGCTGTTTGTTTTAAATGGTTTCATATTTTCTCGTATCTGTTTGAATGCATTAAATCATTTGCAGGACTCTCACTCTTTTGAATGTTGCTGTGGTTTTTTCCCCTAGAGTGCTTTGTGTTTGTGATCATAGAATCGCTTGGTTGGAAAAGACCTTTGAGATCATTGAGTCCAGCCATAAACACGAAACTGGAGACACATGACGGGGTTTAGTTGATGGGCTAAACTTTCCCATCTTGATTTCAAATCAAGATTTTGTTATAGTAAGAGCTCTGGAGTTGTGACCAGATTATATGATTTGTGTGCTAACAGTAGTTCTTTTCATTGCCTCAGTTAAGAGAGGGATCATATTTTTGACCTCGCCATTACAATTCATGTTGTGCTTACTTGCTCAGCATGGCTCCGTGAGTTTAAATTCTCTTCTCATGTGCTGGTGGAATTCAGAGCTTTAGAAAGTTATTTGCTGCCTAATGGCTGTGGGGTTAGGCTGAAATATTGCATGGGTTGTTTAAAAAATAGAGATGGGCAAAAAAGGACACTCAAAGGACACTCAGCTTATACCACGCAGCACACTGTTTGTAGGAGCAAGGAGCACTGCTGTCCTGCGCTGGGCAGCCATGCCTGCTGGCTTGTCACATCCCTCAGAGCACGCCTACATCATCCCTCACGTCCAACCCGTTTCCTCTGTGTTAGCTCATCAGGAGGAGTTTGCAACAGCACTTACATGACTTCGACATTCTTGCAGTGCGGCCCGCTGGGGATGAGGTTCACATTGTGGATGAACTTGGGGTGGATGAACTTGGAGTGGGTGTTTATGCACTGGCACCTGAGCTCCATTGCTGAGCGTGGCAGGGCCTCGCCTGTAAAACAAAAAAAGGATAAGATGGATTGTTCCACTGCTTCCACGGGAAGCACGACATCCTCTCTTAGCTTAGGGCATTAGAACAGAATCACAGAATCATTTAGGTTGGAAAAGACCTTTAAGGTCTTCAAGTCCCACCATAAATAGGTATTATTTGCTGTGCTCGTAGGACAGCACTGCAGCCCCGTCAGCATTTACCCTCGCAGCTAGCTGGGAGAGCTCTAGGAAGGATTTTCTTACCTTGTGTTCCAAGGACTGAGATGAGGAGCAGAGCCAGGACAGCAGACGCAGCCTTGCCCATCATGGTGCAGGAGTGTTCCTTCCTCGTGTGGCCCAGGCCTGGCTCTGCAATGAGATGAGCTCTGGCAGCTCCACACCATCCAGTGCCTCTGCTCGGGGACCAGCCAGGTTTATATGGTCCCCTCTGTGCTCCGGCACCACGGGTGGGTCACTGCGGTGGAAACTCCGAACCTGTCAGATGCTGCAGTGAGTCACGGGGCGCGGGTAAACCCCTTTCCCTTGATAACCATCAAGTTGCTTTTCATTAACAGGAAGTGCTTTGATAATTAAAGAAGTATAGAAACACAGAATAGGTGCAGGGCAGCATCTGTAGGCACTGTAATCCTCCATTTCTTGAGGTTATTTTCTTCCGTCCCCCCTGACTTTTCCTATTCTTACGTTACTCCATACATTCCCACTTCTGGCGGAAGGTGTTTGATCAGTGACTTTCTGTCCGTGTGTCTCTGGGCTGTGACCATTTCTCATTTTAAGACGTGACACAAGTAGGAGCTGATGCTTTGTAGAAATGAGAGGTGCTGGGGCTGGATTTCCATGAGCCCCCCTTGTCCTCATATACAATCACCTTTTTAAACATCTCCCTTTCCAGGCTGAGATAAGGCCTGCAGAACCCCTTACAGTTCTTTTGGACACAGTAAAACTGAGCAGCACTGAAATAAATTCGGAATCCAGGCTGACCCTGCTCTGCTGAAAACACACGGAGTAGATTGTTGTGATGACACAATAAATTGCTTTGCCTGACCAACTGGGTTTCTTGGGGTTTTTTTGAGGATGGCTGCTTCTTCTGAAGCCCCAACTCCTTACCTAATTGCTGCTTTGAATCTGGGCTGAAGAGAATTCTCAAAGGTGCTGCAGGATTCTGTGTCTGAAATAAAGGGAGGCACCTCAGCAAACTGAAATCTGACCCTGTAAGGAGCTGAGTCTGGTAAAATTGAAGGAAAAGGGATCGTGAAGGAGGATTATTCAGATAAAGTCAGTACAATCATTTTTGTTAGTGATAGAAAAGAATGTTATAACACAAGCAGGTTGTTTTGGCTTAACCTTTAAGGAATCTGTTATTATTCTTGTGCCAGGTAAGGTGGACGATGAAAGGAACAAAGCGTAGGACAAGGTATGGATGGATGTAGATTTGTGGTTCTCTGACTCATCATGAAGGACGCGGAGATTTATGTGTGCCAGGCTGAAATTCACTTACTGTCACTTCATGAGTTGGTGCCCATAACTTACACAGTCAGGTTTATAAATGGAAGAGGTGTTCTGAACACGTAAGAACATGTGTAGCTATGGTGTTAAGCCCCTGCTTCTCCTGTCAGTCCCCAGCTTGCAGTGGACACAGCTGGATGAGCTGACCTGAGCACGTGAGCCCTAAATATGTGAGACCTTTGTGTGTTGCTGCTCAGATCTAAGGGGTTCAGGTGCCTGACCTCTGTGACAGATGACGTAACGATTGCATCTTGCTGGGGAGCAATGGGGAGAGCTAAGCAGGGCTCTGGGCCCGTGTTCTGACTTGTGATTGAAGAGGTGGCCTGCAAAAAAACCCCACAGAGCACAAAGATAAAATGCCTTCTGTGGTTACAGGGAGAAGTCAGAAAAGATGAACCATGGGTGAAAAGATCACATGGTTTGTTGTAAACCCGTGTGATGTGGGCAAGAGTTGCTGTTTCACTTCACTTGTGGCCTGGGGGATGTGAGGCAGGTGGGTTAAATGCTGCTGAATTTCCAATGCATGCAGTCTCTGATTGAATAGATAATTCCCGAGCCTTAAATACGACTATTGCAAACAATACCTGGTAGCTCCAGATGAACAAACACTGCTTTTATCTTAAGGGTCATAAATTCAGTTATTGAGAAGCTCCAGTTTTCTTGGCATCAGTGCCAGCTGATAAAATTGCTGGGAAGTGGGCTCTCTGGCAAAAAATGGCACACAGGAATGCAGACGGTCCCGTGTCCTGCCCTTGGCATCGCTGTGTGTACAGAATCACCCGACAAACTGATCCGTGCTATGTGAGCTCAGATCGATCCACAGGCATAAAACTTGCTGATCCCACTGATCAAGTCTTCCTCATCAGTAATGCCACAGCCCAGCAAGGGGTGGGAGACGGCTTGGGGCGCCCGAGTGAGAAATCAGAGTCTCTCAGATCACTTTCTGTGTGCTGCTCCCCAACTTTTGTGCTCTGGAGCTTCACCTTTCCATGTGCTCTCACAAGCAGTGGGGGATTTCTTGCCCCTGCAGAATCCACGGCACTGCTCTGCCCACTCTTCCCTCAGCAACTGATCACCGGTATCTTTAGAAATGCTGCCTCATGCCTGGAATTTTAGATCCAAACATGCAAAATGTGGTTTAGAAATAGCTGGGTAGCTGAGTCAGTGAACGTGGCAGCTTCTGTGGGGTTTTTTAGGGAATACTCGGCTCAGCAGGAAAAGGCAGTCCTGCTCAGCTTTAGATCCCCTGCATGTAAATTCTTCCTCTTGTTTTCTCCTACTTCTGTGGCCTGGCGGTGAGCAAAACCTGTGCACACTTGTGATCAGGAAAGGGAAAACTTTTCCACTTCTTTGCCTCTTTCTCTGGCAGCCCTGGGTCCTCAGTGTCATCTGTGTCTTGGTGGTGACGCATTCTCAACCGCAGAACTCACCTGAGCTCGACAGAGACCTTACTTACAGCTACAGATGCCATAAGTCGGTGTCTTTTCCCCTGCTTCTTAATTATATAGCGACAACCTCCCCCAAGATTTTACGTTCGCCAGCTGGCACACTTCATGAATTTTAAGCACAAGTCTTACAAGGAGCGTCTGAGGGCCCTGGGGCTGTTTAGCTTGGAGAAGAGGAGGCTGAGGGGAGACCTCATCGCTCTCTGCAGCTCCCAGAAAGGAGGTTGTGGTGAGGTGGGTGCTGGGCTCTTCTCCCCGGTAACAAGTGGCAGGACGAGAGGAAATGGCTCCAAGTTGCATCAGGGGAGGGTTAGATCGGATATTGAGAAAGATTGCTTTACTGAGAAAGTGGTGAAGCCCTGGCAGAGGCTGCCCAGGGCAGTGGGGGAGTCTCCATCCCTGGAGGGCTTCAAAAAATGTGTAGCTGGGGCACTGGTTTAGCAGGCACAGTGGAGTTGGGCTGACGGTTGAACTGGATGAACTTAGAGGTCTTTTCCAACCTTAATGATTCCATGATTCTATATGAAAGACATGGACTAAACAGCTGTAATAGAAACGCAGACACGAGACACATGTTCAGTACCCATCGTCCTCACGCACTTCCGCAGTGTCTGGGTCAGCCTCTACAAAAGTATTGGTGCTCTTTTGTTTGGTTCATGTGCAGTTCTGAAAACCGAACTCCTTCTGATGAGCCCTTCTTCCCGGGCAAGGCTTGCTGAAATTCCCTGGTTGTCTCTGCCCCTCTTCCTGATGCTGCTTAGCCTTGGTATTTGCCATCAATAATGGGATGGGAATGGCCTTCCTTTGGTTCTGGAGCGCTGGGCATGGAGCACAATGCCTTTTCTGCCTCCATCCTCTGCTAGGCAGGTGTTACAAAGGTCACTGTGCAAGACCTTTAGCACAGAAGCATCCCTTAGTCATGAAGTTGCACAAAACTTTCTGAGAAGGAGGATGCAAGCCAGTGCTCCGCTGTTCCGCAGTGCCACTTCCTCACCGCCCAGGAGGCACCAATCCCCGTTCCTGTGTTTTCCGTGCGGGCCATGATTCTGGCTGCAGAGCTGTGCGGTTGCAACAGCTGTGCTGGTGAGTACTTTTTTCCAGATACTCTGCTGATGAAGTCTCTGGTTTAGGGACAGGAAAAGGACCGCTGTTTGGAGAGGACCTGGCACCAGGATCTCCTGCAGCACCAGCAAGGGCTCCAGCAATACATGATCATAGAACACCCAGGCCAGCAGGGCGAGGGAGGGGTTCTGCCCCTCTGCTCCGCTCTTGTGTGACCCTACCTGGAGTCCTGCATCCAGTTCTGGAATCCATAACGTAAGAAGAAAATGGAACTGTTGGAGTGGGTTCATAGGAGGCCACGGAGATGATCCAAGGGCTGGAGCAGTTCTGCTGTGAGGGTGCACTGGGAGAATTGGGGCTTTTCAGCATGGAGAGGAGAAGGCTTCGGAGAGACCTTAGAGCGGCCTCCCAGTGCTGAAAGGGGCTCCAGGAAAGCTGGGGAGGGGATTTTTAGAAGGGCCTGGAGTGATAGGACAAGGGGGAATGGCTTTAAATTGGAAGGGAGAGATTTACATTGGACATTAGGAAGAAATTCTTCACAATGAGGGTGGGGAGGCCCTGGCCCAGGTTGCCCAGAGCAGTGGTGGCTGCCCCATCCCTGGAGGTGTTCAAGGCCAGGTTGGATGGGGCTTGGAGCCCCCTGACCCAGTGGGAGGTGTCCCTGGCCATGGCAGGGGTGGGACTGGATGGACTTCGAGGTCCTTTCAAGCCCAAACCATTCTATGATACTATGAACACACCTCAAACCATTACTATCACTTCTTTCTCTCTCCTGATGTTTCTGTTAGTGGCTCCGTTTCCTGTTGTTGGTCCTGTTTGCGGTTCTGGATCCTCGTGCTGTGCATTTAACACTTCCCCCTCACAGCTGGACTGCTGAAATTCCTCAACAGCGATGTTGAGCATCACTACAGCAAAGGCCCTGAACCTTGAGCAGAACCTTTGCGGTTGGCTCAGAGCTTTGATCACAGTGCCCAGCAGTCCGAGGGAACCCAGCATTGCAGCCCTTCCTCTCTGTGCCCTTTGGCCCATTCACAACAGGATCAGAAGCCTTTCACCAGTTGGGTTTGATGGAAAATATCTGCCTTTGTGTATTCCTGGGGTTTTCCTCTGTGTGTGGCAACTGCAGAGGAAATTAAGTCATCTCCAGAAAGGGAAGTAGTTTTGAGGGGGGAAGAAGAAGGGAACGAAAACAGACAGGATGCTGCCCAAGCTTAACCAGGATGTTCAGGCTGCTCAACATCCAGCAACGTTTTCAAAGAAAAAGTGACCCCTGTGGTTTAATAATTGCATTGGGTGCATTGAATAAACAATGGCAGTGGGATTACTGAGGGACTTTCCAGCCTTTCAGCCGCTATTGCCACGTGTCATCTCTCATATTCGATAAATACCTTTTTTCATTAATCATCCTCAGTATCTGAAAACCCAGCACAATGCGTGAAACAGAGAGTTACTCAAGCAAATACTGTATTCAATGTGACGAGGCCCAGACTTGCA
Source organism: Neomorphus geoffroyi (assembly GCA_033558235.1). NCBI lineage: Eukaryota > Metazoa > Chordata > Aves > Cuculiformes > Neomorphidae > Neomorphus > Neomorphus geoffroyi. Next base: position 2,692,930 of record JAUMJM010000092.1, on the reverse strand, counting down.
GGATGGTGGCAGAGAGTAAGGCAAGGGCTGGAGAAGGTAGTGAGGAGTAGAACACACTCACACTCCCTCCCTTGCTCCCTGGCCTCCCCTCTGCACATTTCTGTCCCCTCAGCTGTGCCCAAACTAGAGCTCTGGTTTCTACCAGAGGGAGGAGGGTAAAGTAATGACAGTTTTTCCAAGGCTGCTCTATTTTCAAGGCCATTGCAAAGCAGAATTAACACCCCTGTGCTTGTGGGTATCGCAATTCCAATGACCCCCTACCAGTGTAAATCAGGGAGAAATGAAAATCAGGGGAGTCACATTTCGGCATTGGGTCTAAACGAGGTCCTGAGCTCAGAGACGGTGAGATGTTGAAAAGCACAACAGCTTCGGGGAAACAGAAGAGAGTGCATTGGCCTCGAATTCCTGTGTGGAAATCATCAAGGCCTTTTTTCTTTCCAAAGTTCCAGCTGTGTGGAGGAAAAATCAGGTTGGACTGGAGGTGGAGGGCTTACGTGTAGCGTCTTGCCTGCACCTGAGAGAACAAAAGGTGGAGAGAAAAGAGCTTGGTGAGGAAGGAAACTGCAGCTGTGTTTCACCCAGGACGCCCATCCCTGGTGAGTGGGAAGCTGGCTCCTCCTGGGACTGGTGGCCACAGCAGACTATGCTTACATTTACATCACCTGAAACCAAGGCAGAGGTTTTGGCTCCTCAAACAAAAACGCCTGACACTGCCAATGCCCCTGTGGAAGTGCTGAACTGGAGGCCCAAAGGGAATAACTCATCCTAGGGAATTTGGTTCTGGTGCAGTCCTGCTGGTCCAACCCCGCAGAAGCACAAGCTGACTCCAAGCAGGAATCCTTTGGCCGGGAATTCTTCCCTGCTGGTTTATGGTTAAATATTTGCCCTTCCAAGTGCCCAACATGGGTTTTCAGAGTGAACAGCTGGTGTTTGCTCTGCTCTGCGGTGTTGGGCTGGAATATCTGCTAGGGGAGAGATGGGTTTCCCCTGTTAAAAAGCAGAAATAAGGATTCACACTGCAGTTGCACCGAGATGTTCCGCTCCCTCCTGCAGCTGTTACAGACGCTGGGCAGCCGTCGGCAAAGCCAGCTGAGATGGGAACAGAGCCCAGCTCCTGTCTCTTCCCACCCATTCCTGCTCCTCAATGATAAAGAGCAAAGGCGGCACCTCCAGCATACGCTGTGTGGGAAAGTAGTGATTTTCAGAGGATCCAAACTCTTTTTTCTTGTCCCTGGCTTTCCCCCTTCCTTCCTTCATTTCAGGGGGTCATTTTGTTCCTATCTCAAACTGACAACCCCAGGAAATAATTATTGCATTATTCAGAATTCTTGGTGACTCCTCCTATGGAGAACGTCCTTTAACTCCCATGGATTTTGTTTCACAGCCCAACAGCCAGCAGTAGGACAGATGGATGAATCATGGAATCACAGAATGCCAGGCTGGAAGTGACCTCAGGTATCATCTGGTCCAACCCTTTAGATGATCTATAGTTCAAATGAGGTGGCCCAGTACCTGTCGAGCTGCACCTTAAAAGTATCCAGTATAGAGGAACCCTCTGCCTCCCTGGGGAGACGATTCCAATGTTTCAATGTCCTCATGGGGAAAAATTCTCTTCTGGAATCCCGTCTCCTCGAGAGGAACTTGTACCCTTTGCCCCTTGTCTTTTCCAGGCGACTCCTCATAAAAGGGAGTCTCCATCCTCTTGGCAGATGCCCTTTAGGCACTGGTCCATGGCAATAAGGTCTCCCCTAAGCCTTCTCCTCTCAAGGCTGAACGAACCCCGTTTGTTGGATGCTTCAGGTTTGATGTGTTTCACCTTCCCCGCTCCTCATAGATTTGTAAGAGTAAACCAGAGCGCCTGTGTGACAGGAAGAGCTTGTGGGTTTGTGCCTCAGATTTTCCCAAGCCCTCACGAGCAGCTCTCTAGGTGTTTAAAGGCCCAGTGATACGAAGACAGAATTCAAATTTTTAAGCCTGCAGCGTTCTAGCCCTTTTGGAAAGCAGCTCTATTGTGTGTAAAGTCTTTCAGGCTTTGTGAACTTGAAACGAAATCCACTGTTGTTCAGCAGAGTAAATCCATGTCTGACCATCTCGGTCATAACACTGAGTCGCATCTCCTCCCATCCTAAACTCCGGGTGCCTTTGCAGTTCACCCTGGTGCTTGGGGAAGGTGATGGAGCTGTTCTTCAACTCACCAAAAGAAAGTGCCCTGGAAGTTGAAAGCATCACTTGTGATCGACCCTGAACAGTTCCTGCCCGACAGATCTCCTTTCTCTGACTGAGCTGTGTCCAGTGTGGCCGTGGGTCGGACACTTGCCAAAGCTCCTCCAGCCGAGATCCGAGCTAGCTTGACCTGTCATAGTTAGAACTGCGAGTGGATTTGTACCTTCAGCAACTCCTAAGGTGTGTCCTGAACTCCTGAGAGCCCTTACTTCCCTCTGCCGTTCCCAGCCTAACCTCTCCTCAGTGTTCTGCTGCAGGCCATGGATTCTCTTGGAATAAAAGGCATCCTCTCCTATTTACTGTAGGAAAAGTGTTTGCCATTGGGATGCAATGAAAGATGAGAAAATTACTCTTGTATGTCACTGTTCCTCTGACTTCCAGCCTAGAGCTATTTTACTTTTATACAAAGTAATATAATTGGAATACAGGAATTTACCTGCTTCAGCTTATCATGAACAGCTGTGTTGACACAGACCATTAGTGGTGCCCAACCCAAACCCCTGAGTATTTGCTGCGGATCAAGGATATGCACCCACAGCCAGGAGCCTGGTTTTCCCCAGCACTTTTTCTCTGAAAGCCTGACAATACCTGTTTGTGAAGTCCAACCAGTTGAGGTACCCACTCCGCAGATGGTTAAGCAGGAAACTATCCATTATGAGCCCAAGGCATGCACTGGGGTAGTCCCCGAGCCCAGTGTGTCCCTACCCACATAAACCAGTATCCCTTCCCCTTTCCTCTGAAGTGCAATAACTGCTGGAGGGCTTGGGAACTGTTCAGAGTTGTTCTCGGGCTCGATTCCAGCACATCCTTTATCCTTGTCACTGCAGCAGTGGCGTGCACGGCTGCACACAGGCTGACTGTTCCAGAAGGTTTGTGGTGTCTGTCACACAGCCTTCGGAAAAGATTCCTGTTGCTCCTGCAAAACTTCCATGGTTTCTGCAGGTCTGGAGTGCAAAATGTCCTTAGGCAGTAAGATGTCCTCCAGAAGAGTTTGTCACAGGCTGTCAGAGCGTAAATAAAAACGCAAGAGACCTTAGGACCCCTTCTTCTTTGTCAGACCTTATGTTTGCATCTGATTTTTGGTTTTGATGCTGTTGGCACAGGTTGTCCGTGGATGTCCCTGGGGGTGTTCAAGACCAGGTTGGATGGGGCTTTGAGCCCCCTGATCCAGTGAGAGGTGTCCCTGCCCATGGCAGGGGTGGGACTGGATGGGCTTTGAGGTCCCTTCCAACCCAAACCATTCCATGCTTCTGTGGTTCTCTCCTGAAAACACTGCCCTCGTGTTGTAGTTCTGCTGTTCTAATTGAGGCATTTGGCCAAGTCCTGTTCTGCCAAATCCACAAAAAATTTGCTAATTTTAAAGGATGGGGGATACTTTGAGGCAATTTTTTTTCTCCTTCATACTTAGTGCGTCCTTCCTAAGAATCTTTGAGGTGTCCAAAAGCAACTCTGGCCTTCCCACCACCTAGGATTTCTGACGGAGCAAACCTCAGAGACCAGGCATTCCTCAGAGCTGGGAAGGAATACGCGGAGCGGCCATTCCCTGCCTGGTTTGTAACACAGCTTTGAGAGTCAGAGCTTCCCCAGGTCACCTTGTTCTGGTGCCAGTATCAGGTCTGTCACCACAACTCAAACTGTTTTCCCTTTCTCTGAAGGTGACATGAACAAAGCCATGTTTTATACTTTGAGGTTCGCTGTCGACAGTCTCAAAGATGTAGCCCTTGCGCTGGCTGTAGCCTGCAGTTTCTTCCATAGAAGGTCCTTCCCTCCCTAGATCTCCCAAAGCTTGCAGGATTCAGATGTCCCATGTCTGTCTTCAGAAATTTCCCTCTCCCTATTTCAGATAACTTCTTCAACAAATCATTGTGTGAGCACACACAACGTGCCTGTCCAAAGCAGGGCCAATGAGAGCAGGCAGCTCAGGACCATGTTGAGCCGAGTTTTGAGCATCTCTAAGGGTGGAGACTTCACAACCTCTGTGTGCTTTCATTTTATGTTAGAGTTTTGGCAGGATCTCCTTGTTCATCCACGCAGGCTTCCTGCTGCCTTTACTTGATTCCCTGCTTGGTGGGATGGACAACTCCTCTGTGTGGCAGGGAGGTGGTACTTGAAAATCAGCCAATGCTCCTGGAGCCCTCTGCTCTCCAGGATAGTCCCCCATGGGATTCTTCTGAGCAGATCCCTGAAGATCCATCCAGCCTGGGTTTGAACACCTCCAGGGATGGAGCAGCCACGACTTCTCCAGGCAACCTGGGACAGCGTCTCCCCACCCTCACAGGAAAACATTTCTTCCTATGCTGATAACCAAATCGTTTTGGGGTGGTAACAGGAGGGTGACATTTCTTGAACTGGCAAGGAGCACCACAACACCAACTGTAGCCGAGTTTTTGCCAGAGCCTGGCTCTGTGACTCCAAGTGACCTCCTACAGCAGCTGATTCGTGGATCCCGGCAAAGCAGTCAGGTGGTAACTGTTACTTTGCCAAAGTGTGACATTCAGAGCCTTATGGCCACCTTGACTCTTAGCACATCTCGTAGCCCAGGGGTGCAGCTGCTCTAACGCTCCTACTGCACCTGAGCTTCATTCTTACTTCTGTGCTGATGGCAAATCCGGTTCCGATTGCAGGTGGAGCATGATGCATGATTCAAGAGTGATGGAAGCCTCTGTGAGCACAAAGGCCCAGCAAGCCGCTACAGGTGGGACAGAAACAATTTGCAGGGGATGGTGCCCTAAGGAGTAATTCCCAACTGCTGTGTTGGAAGGGTTTGCCCAGCCTGAGGAAGTTCTGTACCTACGCACAACCGTGTTAGCCTGGAGCCACCTTTGGTGAGAGCTGTAAGTGACACATGTGGAACTGCAGAGTTTCTGCAGCGTCCCTGCACTTCTCAGCACTGCTCCTGGAATTCTTAGAAGCTTTTCTGCGTTGAGAGCCACTTTGGAAAGCACTGTAGGTGATAAAGCAGTCCAGTTGTCTCCCATTGCTCCAAGTCTGTGGTTGGACTCGCTGATCTCAAAGGTCTTTTTGAACGAAGTGATTCTATGATTCTAAGTCTCAATAGCTTTAGGAGAGGGCAAGGAATGATCTTTTTAGCCCTTGTGGACCAGAGTCCATAACTCAGACTCATTGCTACAAAGTACAGCAAGTCCTTGGCTGTGTGAGCGGTGGGTTGTGAACACCATGCAATTGTTCGTTCCCAAAGATTTGGCCTGTGCTCGGTGAGGGAAATGGAACAGCATTTGTGACCAGGGAACAGTCACTAAACCGATTGAAACCGAACAGTTACTAAACAGTTTGAAATCGATTTCCTTCCAGCTGAGGTTGCAAAATGAGCAGGATGTTCACTGGTTGACTTGAACGTCACTCTGTTCACCTTTCACGTGAGGTTTCGAAGCACTATGGAAGTGTGGGAAAGGGAATAGCTGCGATTACACCTGAACTCACAGCCCTCTTGAAGCAGCAAGAATCTTGAAGCAGTAAGTCTTGAGTTCCAAGATGTAGAATTGGACAGGGAGGGAAAAAATGAGTTTGGGCGGGGGGAACGTGCAGCCTCATTGACATTTTCAATCTTTTATGCCCAGTTTGAAGACAGAGCTCCATTTCTGCCCACCTGATGAAGCACTGCCTGCTGGAATACATGCTCAGAATGCAAAAGCTGGTGTGAACAGAGCCTTGTTGCTCTGGTGTGAACACTCCTATCGGGATGGACACTCCTATCGGGATGGACAAGAAAACCCTGTTCAAGGCCTTCTCTCACAGCAGCATTTTTCAGCAGGTACTTTTCCATTGGTGTTTTGTGATACTTTTTCAAGAAATTACTAATTAAAAATTGTGTGTCATACCTTAAATTCATCATACTGCGTGCTGAAGGAATGCCTGTAATGCCACATAAGCCAGTGCGTGTCCTACTCTTTTCACAACTCGGTCCAAAGGAAATGCCAAACCTTATGGTAATCGTTTTCCAGGATCAGTTCCAGATGGAAGGCACGTGTGTGTAGGAGAAGGCATAAAAGTTTGGGACTCATACGCGTTTTTGGAGTACTTGTGTGATGTGTTGACGGTGTGAAGGGTGAACCAGGTGGCACGAGTTCAGGCAAGAAGTTAATTGCTTTCCTTCTGAAGGCACTAAAAATTACACTGTACTGTTGAGGCAGAACAGTAAAGGCAAGTTGTGTTGCACAACGGTGAGTTCCTCAGAGCCCTCCTGCGCTGACCTCTCCTTATTTCTGCTCTGAATCAAAGGTATTTCCAAATAATGAACTATTATTGTTCTGGTTTGCTGTGGTTTGGACGCATTAACCCAGAAAGGAGTAGTGTTTCTCATTAACCCACAGTCAAATCAGAGTTTCAGCAGAGGACTTTGAGATCTGGAAATAGGAACGGACATTTCTGAGGTGTTCATCATTGTAGACAGGGTTTTTTCACTGCAATGCTGGTTTGTTTATTTTTAGAGTGATTATTATTGTTTTGAGTGGGTGCCATGATAGTGGTAGTGAAATAACAGAGGAAATGGTGCAAAAGCTGCCCTGCAGAGGTGGGAAGGAGGCAAGGGCTGAGGAAGGCACAGGAGCGTTGTACGCTGGCTTCCCCTCAGCCATGTGTCTCAAACTACACCCCTAGTTGCCACAACATCACCTGGAAAACTCTTTACCATGTGGAGCACCGGCCGTGCTGTGTCTGTTGGCAGGTGGTACCTGGAGCGTGGGCAGTGATGGCTCTGAAGCCTGACAGAGCTAAGGCACCATCAGATGAAGTTATACAACACAATGGAGCTGCAAGACATAATGATGTGTTTTGCAGAACGAAAACTGCCTTGAGGAAGCCTCACTGACATATCGGTCACTTCACTTAGTGGCAATTCAGTCCCACTGGCTCTTCCTACTCGGAGCAAGGGCTGTGGATGGTGGAAGCGTGGGCATAGCCAGACCATACTGTGATTGTTTCTGGCCTGCCTCTGCTCTCACTGCCACAGCTTTACAGCTGGAGCCTTGTGTTGCACGTGGCCGCTGTGGTGCAAAGCGAAACAAACAGGCTGGAGGCCAAGGAGCCGCTGTGGCCTCAGGTGAGTTCGTCACAGAGGTGCCTGGTGTCCCTCAGGCTGTGAATGCCTCCCAGTGCTGTTTCTCTGCAGAAGGCGGTGCCAGTACATTGGTCCTCAAGGCCACGTAGCAGCCATCACTCATTCCTTGATGAACTTAGAGGTCTTTTCCACCCTTAAGGATTCTGTGGTTCTATGAATCATTCATTGTGAGGACATCCAAAGGCCATTTTCATGTCATTCGTTCATTTGGAGGCAGAAACTTGCTAATGAGTTCCAGCCAGACAACAAAGCGTAGCCGCAGCAGCGTGTCGCAACCTCGCTGCGTTGCAGTGTCATCCCGGGAGCCCTGTGTCAGCGCTCACTTCTGCACTGACGGCACGCAGGCAAGGACGTTTTGCAAGAGCAGCGGTGGTCCCTCTTCCAGGAGAGCGGAAGAGCTTCCTGCCTAGGAGTGGCCATCAGCATTTTAACGTTTCTAAGCAAGAATGCTTCTGCTTCGAGCAGGGAGGGGGAGGGGATTCTACTCTTCTGTTCCACTCTTGTGTGACACCATCGGGAGGCCTGTGCCCAGTTCTGGAATCCCTAACACAGGAAGGATGTGGAACTTTTGGAGTGGGCCCAGAGGAGGCCACGGAGATGATCCAAGGGCTGGAGCACCTCTGCTGTGAGGCCAGGCTGGGAAAGTTGGGTTTGTCCAGCCTGGAGAACAGAAGGCTTCAGGGAGACCTTAGAGCGGCTCCCAGTGCTGAAAGGGGCTCCAGGAAAACTGGGGAGGGGCTTTTTACAAGGGTCTGGAGTGATAGGATAAGGGGAAACAGCTTTAAATTGGAAGGGGGGAGATTTAGATTGGACATTAGGAAGAAATTCTTCACGCTGAGGGCGGGGAGGCCCTGGCCCAGGTTGCCCAGAGCAGTGGTGGCTGCCCCATCCCTGGAGGTGTTCAAGGCCAGGCTGGATGGGGCTTGGAGCCCCCTGATCCAATGGGAGGTGTCCCTGCCCTTGGCAGGGAAGCTGGATGTGCTTTCATGTTCATTCCCACCCAAACCATTCCATGGTTCTGTGAAGTGGATGCGTTAGATCCTCTCCTGCAGCGTCAGCCCAGTAGGCAGCACACATGGGCAACAGTCAGGAATGGCAGTGTCCACCTACAGGATTCCCAGCAGCAATTCTGGTCTTACCGGATGGCACCTTAGAGCCCTCGGTGCAGGCCATGCAGTGGGTCGTACGGCTCCAGCACCAGCACACATCCCATTTCCCTGTCTCTAGAATCACAGGACGTCGTCTGAAGCCGCACTTTTGCACGGTACCTCAGCAGAAATGCATCACTGCAGCCATGACCCAGGCCCGCGGAGCTCCACACACCGCGCGGTGCAGAGCTCGGACAGGGCCTCTCCACCCCCCTCAGCTCTTGCCCAGCCAGCAGCCGCTTGCTTCTGTTCCAAGCGATGAAGATGAATCACAAAGCTGAGGTCGAAGCCTGGAGCTGAAGCTCTGGGGATTTGAACAGAGGGATTTTGTCGAAGGCTCACCCCAAGGAAATGAAATCACTTTGTGAGGAGAAAACAGATGTGGTGTGTGGGGTTGGGGGGAACGTTAACGTTCTACAGGCAAGTTTACAGCACAGCCTTTGATATTTAAAGTTGTGCTCTTGAATCTGCAGGTGGATACGTAAATAAATGCCCTGATTTTCACATTTGTAACTGCTGTCCAAGTCGCTGGGGATCTGTGAGAGCAATAACCAAGACAGTTTCAGTGTCTTAGTTACAAAAGGGCCTACGTGAAGCACGAACCCATTGGGAGATTTCTCACTAAGGCAAGTCCCTCGGGAAAGGATAATACAGGGACAACCTAGGACAAAATCAGTGTGTGAAGGAGATTTATTGCAGGTACCTGAAGTGGCAGGTGGTCGAACTCCAAGAAGAGACAATCCCAGGCCTAAAGCATTAGCCTGGAATTCAGGAGAGTACAGGCCAGCTCTTCGCAAAAGCAGGATTTGGTAAAGTACGACCCTGGAAGAGCTTTAAAGGAAATATCCTCTTCATTCAGTGGGAAAAGATGCAGATTACGGCTATTTTAACACTTTGGGCGCTTTGACCTTTTAAAATGGAAACCTAATCTGTAAGTCAGAAAAACAAAGGCTTGCTTTCTCCCTGTCTGAAATAAGTCCACCTTATAATCCTCTGGGAAGGACTCGGGCAATGTATTTCACCCTGATCGTGTTTCATAAACAAATAAACCGACAGCAAAAGGCGTTTCAGTTGGGTTATGGTTTAGCCCCACACCCTGGAGCCAGGAAGCGCAGCTGCAGGTGACCCTGGTTCCCATGTAGGCTGGTTTGTTTTCACAGCGGTGCCGGCTGCAGGTGCCAGCGGAAAGCCCAGTTCCTGCCAGGAGCTGGCACAGGTCTCACTTCGGATGAGGGATTTGCCTGGGATTTGAGGGATTCGCATTCCTTGACCCGGTATGTTGTTGGGGCTTGCAGGGGTCTTGTTCACCCATTGAGGTCACAGAGGGGATTTCCCTTTCACCCTTTGCACAGCTGCAATCTGATATTTTTCCCATATCACATGCCTTAACAGGTTAAAAGCAGCACCAGCATTTTCTCCTGGCATCCAGTGCAAACTTCAAGCACCTAAGTCAGGGACCCACATCCCACCACCATCACATTCCAAATGACAACATCAAATTCCTTGCACATGTGCACAGTTTACCACTCATGACTTTAGAAGCTAAAAGGTGCTGTTTCAGAAGCTTTAAAACAGCTAAATGCAATAAGCATCTGCTCATTTAACAGCTATTGGAATATTTTACCTCAAAAAGCCTGAGATGAAGCATTACCTGAGCAGATGCCAAGGAAGAGGGGATGTTGTGGGAGGGTGCCAACTTTGCTGAAAGCAGTGTGATTTTCAGAGTGCACCTTCAGGTCTTTTTGTAAGCCAGGTACGTTGAATCCCAAAGAAAGTACCCAAACTCACATCATCCCGTGGAAAAACTCGTGTCCATGGATTGCCTCTCCTTCAGGTTTTGAACTGTGTGTTTAAAAGCTTTCCAAGATTCTGCCCTAATATGGTGTCCAAGCATGGACTTGAATTGAGTTCCTGAGGATGGCTTTGAACAGGAATGGAATAAACTGGTGCCCATGTGGTTGTCAGAGCTGGTAACAGAGGGACTCATGCTTTATTTCGTGACAAACAGAGCTGTTTATGATCATGCACTGGCAGGAACCTGCAGCCCCGCGCCGCTGCGCGCCCTGCTCGTGCCTCCCAGGAAACGGCGAGCTGCTGGATGGCAGCCAAGCCTCGGCACAAAAGGGCTGCCTTGTATTGGCATGGCTGGTTTGGAGCTCATCCTTGTAGTGTTCTGCTGTGTCAGTTTGGGGCACACTGGGCTGCTCCTGGAGATTGTCCCATTATCCACACAGGCCGTAACTGGAGAGGAGCTTCTGTTTATCAACAAGTCAAACTGTTCAGCAGCCTTGCTGAAAACAGCTTCTGATAGACCATGAGGGCCTCCTCCCAGAAGCCCTCTTGGTGGGATCCTCTTGCAGCACCAGCCCCAATATCACTCCCAATCTTTCCCATAAAGGTTTTATTTGCTGTCTGTGCAGAGAGAAATCCCACCTATCCTTCCTGCCGGTGCTGCGGGGCTGGCAGCCTCCTGAGAACTGCAGCACACCCCTATCTCAAGTGGTTTAGGTGCTGACAGATGCAGCAGAGCGGAGCTCAGCCCTGCGTATGTGATTGCAGTTTGAGGGGAGAGCCTCTCCTGCCTCTTTGCAGTCCAGAAACTCATTCATCTGAAAGCTAAAATAAAGGACATTTCCCTGTTCATGGCAACAACAGAAGCACCTTCTTGCACTTACACCCCAGTGGGCTGGAGTGGCCATATCCATTTCTGGTTTTGCCCAGGACTTACCATTTTTGGTCCATTTTTCCTTTGATAATATTGTCTTTGTGAGGAATATTGGGGTTTCTCTTTGCAGGTGCTTCCATAACAACCTCAGGTAAGCAGGAGGCTGCAATGTCCTTTGAGCTTCTTTGTCCAGGACCAGTTTTCTTTTCTGTCATCAAACACTGTAGAGCCTAGAACCAAAACCAGACACCTCATGATGCTCTTTTTCTGCTCTTATTTCTTGTCCAGGATACCACAGAGGATGGACTCATCTTCTGTTTCACTTCTGCTCCCACAGGCCTGGACCCAGCGTGGACACCCACCCCTTTGGTAAGGAAATGCTGCGTGTGGTTGCTCAGGTGCAGCTGCACACAGGTGACCTGTGGGGACAGTAAGACAGACACACGGGTCTATGTCCATCCCTTCCCACCCTCTTCTCTCCCTTTGGCCTCCCGCGGGGTCCGCACAGGTTCACAGTTCCACCCAGAGGCCAACTTGGATACAGCAGCCAGAGCTGCTCCTAAGGGCACTGAGAGACCTTCAACACCAAAGCCTGCATGTCCAGCCCTGGGCTTTTCACGTACGGTGAGTTCATTCCACCCGAGCATTTCACTCTCACCCTGGAAGCTGCCACTGTGTGTGACTGGAGTTGTTCCACACGGTTGTCCCTCGCTGTAACCATGGATTAGCAGTATTAGATGTGGTCCAAAGGTCCCTGGTGGGAGCCTTGGTTGATGCCCACTGTTCCACACTTACCTTGTGTGGGAAGAGGACAAGACCTTTTTCCTCTTTGTCCGTAACTCAGCTCTGGCTCCGTGTCCAAGAGCACTGGCCGCAGAGCAGCTCTGCGGGACTCGGCTCTCCTCTGCCCAGTAGGAAAGGTGACCGTCCTGCCTTTTGTTTCAAACCATTTACTCCTCTACGAGTCATTTCTCTCTGTTCTGAGGGAGTCTCTGGTGATGGACTCTGCTGGTTTCCTGCAGGGAGCCAGAGTTTCCCTGCTGCCTGTGTCCCCACTGCCTGTAGGATCCTAGCAGGTCCTGAGCCACAAACCCTTCCTGATATTTTAGGTGCAATCCCTGGCTCTGTCCCTTGGGGGTTTTTTTACTGTTTTGCCTGGTAAAGGCACCAACTGGTCTGTAGTTTCCCACACTGAGAAGACTCACCTTTAAAACCAGATCATCTCCAAGTGTGGCACCAAGACAGGTGGAAATGAGAGGTCTGGCATCTGCTCTGCTTTATCTCCACGTGTAGCCCAGTTCATGTTTTCTCCATTCACTCATTCCTTAGACATGGAAACTTCCTTCCATCCTAATTAGCCTCCTTAATGCTGGTTAATTACATAAGCCCCTGAAGCATCCTTCCAACATAAGTTTAGCAGCTATTTTTCCCGCTCTCTGGAGTCAATAGTGCACTCTCACCAGTGACTCCGCTACACAAACATCGACAGCTCTGACACTCCCTTCACCAACAGGAGAGGGAACTGATTTCAGCTTCGCCAGCTAAATACAAGCTTTCATCACCATGAACTCTGGATGCATCCCTGGGGCCACCCCCTCTTGTGGTGCATCCTGTCTCCTGCATTACCTGGCAGGTGCTACGCAGAGTTCATGGGGGGCTTCCTATGTCTGTGTCGGTGACTTCGGTTCCATGTAATTATTAGTGTTAGTGTTCAGATTGGAATAGTGTTGTTTTCAGTTCTTTAAAGGCCAGCAAATGTGTAATCAAAAGCATTCAGAGTCTCCACAGTCAGGAAAAGGTGAGGAACTAAGAGAAGTGGTTGGCAGACACAATATCCTTTATTAGCCCATCATCTTTACATCAAATGTTTAAACACAACAGCATTCAATCAGTTCCTCCACGTTGAGCTTGAATGGGGTCATGGGCCCATGGGTGGGAGATAGGGGAGGGAGACACAAGTGGAAGGAGTTGGACATTCCAGGTGAGGCTAACCAGGATCATTAGGGTGAATTGGTGGCCTCAGAGCACAGGCACTGAAAGAGATCTTCCTGCATCCAGGAAGGCTTCCAATAGCATATATTTCTGGAAATGGACTTGGTGGAAAACAGAGCTAAAGAAAATCAAGAGAGATCAGAATTTACAAGTGAAGTGAGAGTTCTCAAGAGGACTTCTGACGAAACCCAATATCCATTGTGGTTTGCTTTCAGCTGGTAAACTATGTATAAAATCAGGCATGAAAATACATTATGAAATGTTGGGTCCCAACGTCTGAGTTTGGACAGATTCTGCATTAATTAAAGAATTACTCCACTCCTGAAAGTATTTCACCAGCTTATGATTGGAATTACTTTTACTCCGCAGAGCTCTGGCAGGCTGTAAAAACGCATGCGATGCAGGACCATGCACAATTGGGCCAGAGATCAAAGTTCCAGGATAGAAACATGAGGATCTGAGTGTCTTAGCTCAGTCTTTTTTCTCTCCATTTGCCATTGTGTTGGCTTTTTGTAGTAAAACAAGAACAGCCAGCAAAGCCAGTTGAAATGAAGATCTTGGAATAGAAGTGTGTTAAGCCCCAGTGTCCAGTGAGGCAGCGCCAGCACCCTGGGCAACAGCCCTGGCTCACGCTGGGTCTCTGGTGGACACTTTGCTGGAGGAGCCAGCAGGGGCCAGTGCAGGCTCATTGTGTTGGGCCACCAAGCCCAGCTGGCGCTGCAAGCTCCTGCCCCACTGGTCTCCTGGCAGTAGCTTGGCTGCTTAGCAGCGCCTTGGTCATCATAGGGAGTGCAGGGACAGGATGAGGGGAAACGGTTTGAGCTGAAAGAAGGGAGATTGAGATGAGATCTTAAGAGGAAATGTTTTCCTGTGAGGGTGAGGAGGCCCTGGCCCAGGTTTCCCAGAGCAGTGGTGGCTGCCCCATCCCTGGAGGTGTTCAAGGCCAGGTTGGATGGGGCTCTGAGCCCCCTGATGCAGTGGGAGGTGTCCCTGGCCATGGCAGGGGTGGAACTGGATGGGCTTTGAGGTCCCTTCCCACCCAAACCATTTCATGATTCTATGGTCTCACCTGCTTGCAGCCTCCTCTGGTGCCTCAATAAGCCAAGCTGAGCAGAACCAGCAAGCGTAGACACATTGAACCAAGAGTCCAAGTACAAGACAAGGTCATGGTGATGGCATAGGGGCAAGGCCAAGAAATCAGTCCCCACATCCCTGTCAGATCATCCACTGACCAAGTCTAGAGCAACCAGAAAGCAATCCACTCTGCAGATCAGCGTCAGTAGGGTCAATGGCCGGACATAGTTGCATCGACACTGAAGCAGAGCTCAACACCCTTCCAACAGGGCTCAAAATAAGAGCAGTTCCGCCACGTTGAGCTTGAATAGGGTCATGGGCCCATGGGTGGGAGACAGGGGAGGGAGACACAAGTGGAAGGAGTTGGACATTCCAGGTGAGGCTAACCAGGATCATTAGGGTGAATTGATGGCCTCAGAGCAAAGGCACTGAAAGAGATCTTCCTGTTCATTTTCCAGCGTGGAGTTGTGTGTGTGCCATTGCCATGCAAAGTCCAGTACGCCAGGAAAAAGCATTCCTGCACCTGGCACAGCCTGGCTTATCGATGGGGGAAGAGGAAGCAGAAGGATCCAGCCCTGGAAGAATGTCGCCTTTGATGAGATTTCAGGTAAGCAAGGGCAGCTTCTGTGAGCAGCAGAGGCAAAGACTGTCCCTCTGAAGAACGCTGTCCTTCGAGTGCTGATCTGTGATGTTCTATCATGTTCTATGTCAAAAGAGCGTCGCCAGGCTTGAATGCTCACATCAATCTTGTACAAATGGTTGCTGATGTGTGAGTGTTCAGGCTCAGGGCTTTGCCCCGTACTGAATTTTTCACACAGGGGTCTGAAATTCTCAAATTTATTGCCATAAAGGAAGGCTTGAAAGTTCAGAGCAAACTCTTGTGGCGCTGCTACAGACACACACAGGGGCCACAGAGGATCTGTGCTCTGGCAGAGGGCATTTGGCTCCCCGTCCAGATGCCTCCAGCAGCAGCCATACACGTACCGCTCAGATGTGGTTCCTGCTTCTGCAATAACCTTTGCATCAAATTTCACACCTGAAATTGCTTCCATTCCTGCACCTGTTGGGACCTGTGCTCTCCGCACGGAGCTGGGTGAGCACGTGTTCAGTTCACAGCCCTAACGCCACTCCTGTTTCTCTGCAGCTTTTCAACTGCCTGACCATCCTCTCCGTAGAGCATCTCCGAACCCAGCAGCCCTCAGTTTCCTGCGGCGAGGATCACCTCCTGCAAGCGCACTGCATTCCCCTTGCGCCGCGTGCATTGGAGGAGGTGGGACAGCACCATCGCAGAGGCTGGGTGAGCATTTCCAATGGGCAGCTCATTCGGATTCTTTACCTGTAGGGACTTGTGCACGGGCTGGAAGTGAGGTATTGCCCGCGGGGCTGAAAATGACAGTTTGAGATGGATCAAATTCCACACTGGAAGACACGCCCTGCGAACAACTGTGTGGGGAAGAATCCTTCCAGAACTTCAGCGTCTTCTAAACAGCTATTGACTTGTGTTCCCTCACACAGGAACGGGCAGAGCTCAAGGTTCAAATGAGACAGTGGGTTTATGTACCACTGTGTTCCGTGTGCCTCCATTCTCATCCAGCTTTGTTATCCCAAACCACTTCTAGACTAGAAAAACATTCAGATGTCCTCAACGATGAGATCACATTTTAGCCCTGTAGATTCCCACAAAACCTAGTGTAGGTTGTAAACGCGTTAGCCAAGCATTGCAAGAGAATTTAGCCCTTCAGAATTAGAGGCACTATTGTTTCCACCAGCGCCCCTGGAATGCCACTGCCTCTGCCATCAAGCTGAGGCGTAGCTGCCACCCGTAGCGCCAGACACCCACTGTGCTCCAGGACTCCACTCAGGAGATTTGGGACTTCAGAACAACAATGTGATCCATACAATCCAACACTTGGGAGAAGAATGTGAACACAACATGGTAAGAATATTTACTCTTAGTACGCTATGCCAGCCAGCCGCACACCCAAAGGGCTGTTTGGTATCGTAGGAACGCAGCATTATGGAAGGACACGTGTGATCCAGAGCAAGCAGTTGCAGTGTCTGGGCGGGATTTTCAGCAGGAACACTGAGCATAGACAAGGAACGTCTCTGCCAAAGTGTGAGCTATCTTAGAGAGAGCAGAAGAGTCAGAGGGGTCTCTTAAAATGACCAAATGGACTTGGAGCTGTTGGAGCAGGTCCAGAGGAGGCCACGGAGATAATCCAAGGGCTGAAGCACCTCCTGTAGGAGGCCAGGCTGAGAAGGTTGGGTTGTTCAGCCTAGAGAAGAGAAGGCTTCGGGGAGACCTTAGAGCAGCCTCCCAGTATTGAAAGGGGCTCCAGGAAAGCTGGGGAGGGGCTTTTTAGCAAGATCTGTTGTGACAGGACAAGGAGTAATTATTTTAAACTAAGGGAGGGGAGATTTAGACTGGATATAAGGAAGTCGTATTTTCCTCTGAGGGTGGGGAGGCACTGGCACAGGCTACCGGAGAGGTGGGCAGTGCCCTGTCCCTGGAGGTGTTCAAAGCCAGGTTGCTGAGGCTTGCTTCATGGCTTGCAACATCCTGGGGTGGGGAGAACAAGGACAATCTGGGCACAGTTTCCCCCCCTCAAGTAGTCACACACTGTGCAAATGGACTCTTTCCACTCACACGTAATGTAAAGGCAAGGACAGAAGTAACAGAGAACGAAGGGGGTGTTTTGCAAGGGGAGGTCGAGCTCCAGCAGGCAGGAACGCTGTCACGGGAACGACAGCAAGAGCTGCGAGCCAACACTGAGATCTGAAGCTTCCCCAGAGCTCTGGTTCAGCTCGAGGATGGCCGTTTGACTTTGGGGAGCACTGGTCTGATATGTTTAGAAGGAACAGAGAACAGGAGAGGGTCCACATTACAACTCAGCTTCCTTAAGGAAGCGATGATTAGAGAAAAGTCATTAGCAAATGGAAATGGGAGTCAGGTGCCTCAGTCACCTGGCCCGCAATTATGGTGGATCCATAAAAGGGTCCTGAACACCAGCTGGGGGGAGAAGGGTTTTATGGGAGGTTATGAAGAGAAGGGTATTCCAGGGGTTTTGTGCTTTGAAGGCAGAAGCACCCAAGCATAGTGTGACATGTGGAAAGAAATCTAAAGGAAGTGGTATTTTATGTAAAACTTTGGATTTGAGGGAAGTCTGAGTCTGGAAACCTTGAGTGTGGAAGAACTAGGGCTCACTTGTGCTATGTAAATTGGCTGGGTGTGGGGAGGAGGTGATTTTATTCCTGGCTGAGCTCTAATGAGAGTGTGAAGCTATGACTGTAGCTCTTCTCGACAGGGCAGCTCCCTCTGACTGTGCCCTTCAAAATATTTTGTAGCTTCAGGCAATGCAAATCTCCCTACGTGGCTTTAGGGAGTTCTGTCATATTGAATGCAGATGACTTAATGGATGAGTGTAATTAATACCAAGCCATGATGTGTGATGGTGTTTCAGATGCTGAGGCAGGACCTGCCTCCGTATGAGTTGCTCGCGAGGGTAACAACGATACCCACAAGCTGCTTTCTGCGCAGGGAAAGGTCAGTACTTGGGGCGTTCCTGCTCTGCAAATGATGCCAGAACCCACAGCCTGTGGCTCATGTGCTGCTGCAAACATCAGCTCTGCTTCCAGTCCTACAGGACTTGTGACCCCTAAAACTCAAAATACTGCATTTAAGGGATTATGGCTCATGACAGATTTTGAGGAGTTGTACTGGGTGTGTGCATTACATATTTAATGATCTGAGCTGGTTATCTGTTTCTTAGTTTCTGTTCTCTGTGCTTATCAGTTGTGTCTGCAAAACATGTCCTGGCACACAGGGATTGCTGCTGGCGCTTCGGCGTGATGACAGAAAACAGTCTTTCTAAGGAGTGGGAGGTCCTTGGCAGGGTAAATCCAGTTGTCTTGAATTCCTTAGTTGTGGCTCTTATCAATGTGATCCTCATGGCACTGCTTGTAATGTAAAGGGAAGAACTGGTCTCTTATTTCAGATTACTTTCAGATCTTGTAAGCTAAGGCTCTCTCTACCTTTGCATCCCAGTGGCTGGCTCAAAGTCCAGTAGGAATTTTCTCTGTTTGGAGTTAATGATCCAAAGTTGTCCAGAAACAGCTGTTTGCACCCAATATCGGGGGTTTCCCTTCTTGCTGAAGCAGAGAAATGTGCTGTGAGCTCACGTATATCCTGTTGTGTTTGTTGTAGAATGGTTTGGATTGGAAGGGACCTTAAAGGCCAGTGCTTCCTGCAGTCCAGCACGCCCATTGGCCCTGCCCGTAGCCAGCCTGCCTCCCTGGCTGTGCTCTACAGGGATAGAGTGGGAGCTCTCTTTGGTTTTCCCATTGAAGATGTTCTTGTAGCTTTGCCAGTCTGCTGATTAATGATTTGAGGCCAAGTTATTAAACAGGTGAGCTCCGACTTGCAGTTATTTAGCCTAAGATTATTTGAATGTTAATCTTGCAAGGAGCTGGGAATGTCATGCCTTTAGTGCCTTTGGAGACTCAAGGATCATCACATTCCCTGCCTGCTCTACAGAAATCATAGTTAAACTTTCACTTAAGGACAAAATAACTTAACCGTGTTGTGACTTGTTCTCAGGTTTCCAGGGCAGAGAAATTATGATTGCTATGAAAGATGAGAAAATAACGCTTAATGCATTGATTATTTACTTTGCTATGAAAGGAGTAGAAGCATTCTCTTTCTTGGAGTCTATACTAAACTAATTCTTGCTGTGTGACCCTAAAGACCTCTTCTCTTTCCTCTCCCCAAGCGATACCTGTCCCTAGCCTGCACCAACGAATCACTGCCAAGTGCTGACCAGGTAATTGTGTGGGACTCGAGGGAGATCAGAACTCGGGAGCAAGTGTGAGCATGAAAACTAGAAACCAATCCGAGCCCCGGTCCCCAGGCCTGTGTGGAAATCCACACACCAAGTTTAGCTGGACATGAGCACCATCAGCCTTTACTGTGGTGGGGGTTTTAGTACTTTATTGTATCAGATCTTTACCAAGGCATCTCTGCGTGAGTCTCAGTAATCTTAGTATTGGGTTTTCAAAACTTGCTTTTAAACTTTGAAAAAGTTGTTCCTAAAAGCTTTCATCTTAAAACAGGTCAAAGAGAACCTCAAGTTTAGAGTCAGTATGAAGCCTGAGTTCAACTGAAGCGTTACCATCACACTGCCCTGCTGTAAGCTCTTAGTGTGGTCTTCAGTTCTAAAAATACTCTGGTACCTCCTGGTACATGCAGCTTTACTGTGTGAGCATCCAGCATTCCTGTTGGAAAGATGGGCCTGACATTATCATGGGTCAGACTCAGAGGTGCTTGGCTGTGCTTGGTCTCTGCCCGAGCTCGCTGACCCAAGAGCCATGGAGTGCTGAAATGTCTGAAACCAGGACAGGGAACATCAAACTTGGTTTTGAACGAGCTTTATGGGTGTGTGTTGAACAACACCAGAAGAGATGGAGCAGCTCCAAAGGTTGAGCTTGGCATGAAGCTTCAAGCCCACCACAGGATGGAGCTTCTACGTTGTTGTGAATTGAGCAAAAATCCCGTGTGTTGACTTCTTCCCAGGTTTTGAGAGACTGCTCAGTGTTGTATATGCCAAAGAAATCCTCACTTAAACACCTTCCAGGTGCAGAGTCAGAAACTGCACCATGAACTGTGATCCCACTGACATCTCGTGTTGTGTGTACAGTGGTGAGTCTGGCAGGAGAGGTGCTCACCAGAGGAGAGCGATGTGAGCAGGAATCCAGCAGTTATGGGGCTGTTCTCCCTCTCCTGAACATGAAATCACCTACACCATGAGTAACCTGCTATAAATCACAGTGCGATGAGATGGATATGAAGGTGAATTCAGGCTCGTTATTATTTATGTTCTTCTCTCTGTGGCCTTGTAAGTTCCAGGCTTCATCTTGGGAAGGAATTGCTGCTATAAATGGATGGACAGATGGACCACTAGAACTTGGAAGGTGTCTGTTGGCTCGAATGGATTTTACAGCTTGAACATGTGCTTATACAATGAGCTGCTGGGCAATTAAGCTCCATAGCAATGCCTTCTCTTAGACACATCTCTTGCCCAGTGAGTAACGCTCCTAGGGCTGTATAACAGCCTGTATAACAGTTATGCACAAAACTGAGTGTACAGCTGTGTGTGATCGGGCTGTGTTGTCCCCATTTCTGCTGTAATGTTATAGAAACAGAATGGTTTAGGTTGGAAAAGACCTTTGAGATCATTGAGTCCAACTGTAAGCCTAGCACTGCAAAGCTCACCAGTAAATCTTATCACTAAATGCCACATCTACAGGTCTTTTACATACCTCCAAGGTATTTATAAATCCACATATCTGTGCTTGGGCATGATCCGATTGTATTGGTCATCCCACCAAATACCAAACACTGGTGTGTATCTGGAGAAGGAGAATGCCTTTATCCTGTGACATGGAGCGCAGCCCAGGTGAGAGGTTTGATCCTGGCAGTGCTTCCAGCACAGGACGTCTCAGGGTGAGCCCTGCCAGGAGTGATTGCGAAGAGTCAGCAGGTTGTCTCTCATTATGACGTTAGCAATTAAAGTGTTAACTGGAGCCTCTGTAGGTGTAGCCGTGGTGCAGGGAGCACTCCTGTCAGCGCTGGAGGAAGGAGAGCGGGTAGGTAAATATTCCCGACATGCACCAAGGTGCGGGGAGTGTCCTGGCTTTCCAGCACTCCCAGTTTGTTAGGCAAACTAGCACTTAGGGGCTCCGTGGGCTCCCTGAAGCGGCAGGGTGGCTGTTGGGCGCTGCGTGCTGTCATGCCTCTGCCAGGGCTCGGGGAAAGGGGTGTGAGACTCCTCTGCTGCTCCTCCTGGGACCCCACACGCAGGTAAGGAACACGGCAGGAGCTGTTCCGCGGCTCACAGTGTGACCTGCAGGTCAGGGCAAAGCCAGTCCTGCATGGGCACCCGGGGCTCGATCGGGTTTCGTTTGGGGCATCAGGTGCTGGAAGGGAGGAGAAATGTTCAGTCAGGAATCCTCAGCAAAGAAGCTCCTAAATTTCGCAGTGGCTTGTGAGTCAAGGTTGTGATTAGAAAGGGCAGGTTAGGGTCGAGCTGCTGCTCGGTGTGCTCGGGGGTGTGAGCCCTCGCTGCCCTTCAGCTGGGCGCTCTGGTGGCTGCAGAGGTTTTATCAGTGACCTTGTCTGCGCCTTTTGGTGGGTGAAAGCTCTCTCTCCTGAAATGGAAAGTAACTTGTCTTCCTATCGATGCTGTACTGAGCGTTGTGAGTAGATGGGGTGTGCAAGCCCTGCTCTGTCATCCCTGAGTGAAGCAGGGAGCTCGGGTAGCTCTCCCTGCGTGACTCGGAAAGCGGAGGGGCCGTATCCATGGATAAACACCACCTCACTTCTGGTTCCAGCAATCCAAGCCCATTCTGCCCCTGTTCTGTGTTCAGGGGTGCAGTTGCTGCTCTGCGCTGGACCAGTTAATTGTTGAAATGAAGTGTAAAGAAGTCTGCAAGATAGGGAAACCCCCTGGTTTGCAGTGGGGAAAATGCACGTTTGGAACAAGTCCTTTCTTCTGGTGAGACCTTTGCTTTGCCGGTGAGGACGTGCAAGTTAATAGAAGTTCATAGACAGCTGAGCCTGGCGGCTCCTGTGCAAGAAGCTGAGCAAGTTCACCCCATCTAGGCTCCCTGTGGCTTTGGAACTGCTTTGGGAAGCACTAGATAAAGCCCCTGGAAATCTGGGGGGGAGGTTTGGGGTTGGAGTGTTTCCTCAGGCTGGTAGGAGCTGCGTAGGGCACTGCTCGCGCTGCACTGCTGCCTGAACAGACGGATGTGCCACAGAGCACATCCAGGCTACAAATTAGTGCTGCTTCTCTGCTTGTGCATGGTTCAGCTCTGGGTGCTGGGGGGCTGCTCTTCCCAGCCCCCATCTACAGCCGCCACCTCCTAGCCGTGTGTCAGGATCTCTGTGTCTGTTTGCTCTCACCTCTGCATCACTGCTCTGCTGTCCTGTCCCTGGGCTGTCCTGTACACAAATAACCAAAATATCAGGGTACTTAATAAAAATAATGAATCCCTCCCGCCTGCCTCTCCACTCACACTTGGACCTTCTCGGGGGAAAAAACATTCCGGGTGAGATCTAAAGCTTACAGAGACGTTCACTGCCGTTGAGATGTCTGTTCCGTGATATGGCTATTTATCCTCTAACAGCTTTGGCATTCTGCAGTGGCCTCTTTTCCTAGACTTTTCCTTTTCCTTCCTTCTCCAAGCTTCTTCCTCTAGAGCTGCTTGTTTTGCATCTGCCTCGCTTCTCCTTTACTCCCACCTCCTCCTTCTGTTTCTTTTCTTTCCTTCCAGAGGTGTTTTAGGCTTCATTCTGTCTTCCTCTGAGCATGAAGTTGTTTTAGTTCAGTCTCTGGTCCTACCAAGGTTCTGCTTCCAAGGTCCTACTGGAGGGAATTGTGTAGTTCCAGTCCAGTGTGATGTAATGAAGGTGTAGTGTCTGACACCAAGTGAGTCAGGAGACAGCTTAAATGGAGGGCTATGACCTTAGTGTGCTGGAAGAGCTGGGACATCAGCGTGTTCGTTAGTTCAAATCATAGGGAGTGAAGAAATGAAATGTGTTTTTTCCAGTTTTCTTCCTCAAAAGAGCTACAGGGAAGTGCCGTGGCAAACACTACGATACCGGGAGGCAATAGAAGAGGTGGTGGCTTTGTGGATTTATGGGGCGCCAGTGTAAACACTTCTATTTGTTGTGTCAGGTGATCGTGCTGGAGAAGCTGGTGCACCCTCTTAGCCTGTGGGTTTCAGGCTTAACTCAAAATAAGGGCTGTGGAGCCAAAATGTAACTGTGGGAAGGGTGAGCAGAGAAGGGTTTTATCTCTGGGGTGAGTGGGTGGTGTGGAGATCCAAGCCTGATGAGCCAACCGGTCACCTCGGTGAGGAAGGTGCAATGAGCACTGTTTGTGCTCTGCACAAGCTGGAGGAGAGGCACCCTGTTCTTGTCTGGGCACTGGTGGGAAATGAGGGGGAGGCACTGCTGAAGAGCTATTCCCGTCGCCAACTGCTCTTCCAGTTAGTTTCAGTGTCAGCATTTCAGCAGCATCCAGCTGATTTAAAGGCAAGTAATGTAGAGCAAGACCTTCACTGTGCGACAGGACAGGCTGTCCGGTGATCGCCTCCTGCATGGGTCACTTCTCGGTCTGTAGAGATCAGCTTTTTCCTTCACACGGATCGTTCCAAGGTCAAATTCTACTGAAAAGAATGCAGCCACGAGCAATGCAGAGGTGCTGTAGCTTGCTGGAGTCTCTGCTCTCAGTTTAGTAGTGGTGACTTGGCTTTCTGCTGCCTTTAACATGTTGTTTCCTGACAGATCGAGGAAGTTCCAACGCGTATCCAGGTGTTCCAGCACCAATGTGCATGAACTCCTCTGCAGCTTTGCAAAGTGGTTTGAAATTACCCCAGCATAGGTGGTTGGTGCAGTCAGAGATTTTGGTAAATCATGTAAAAGCAGATTTTGATGTGTGGCCAGTGGTTGCTGAACTCCTCTCGGAGGCAAAGCAGACAACGCTGATACACTTGTGTGCACAGTCTCTTCCTTGCACACAAACTCATGTCTGCATGGAAGTCCCTGGGCTTGCTTGGCTTTCAGGGATGCTTCTGCCTTGACAGATGCCACCCAAACGACAATGGGGATGTGGGACCCTTCATGCTCTGTTCAGTGAACCACGGCTCCAGCACTGTTGGAAGCCCCAGCTGCTCACGTAGAGCTCCTACCATGGAATCATTTGATTGTCAAAGACCTTTGAGATCAAGTCCAACCGTGCCTGTCCACTACTGAACCATCCCTGATATTTCAGAAGCACACCCTGGTTTGACATGTTGTGAAATAACTTCCACTTTCTTCTGTAGGGTAAACATAATGTATTTTTATGCAAAACTTGTCGCTTCTCCACATACATTTTTGGTTTAGAAGCCATTCATCTGTGATTATGGGGACTTCCAAGAAAGCAGCTCAGCAGCATAGGATCCCTGCGCAGAAGCCAGTCACTTATTCCTTAGCCAGCCGTGGTCTTTTCAAGCTTCAGTGTCTTTACTGAATTGACTTTCTGAAGGCTGCTTGTTGTTAGTACTGCAGACAATGAACTGCTCTTCAGGTATCTCTGCCCAGGCTCTGTCCCCTACGGTCTAGAATCAGACTGGAGTCCAGCTCCTGGGCTAAGGGAGAAGGGACATCAGGGACAGTTAGGAAACTCCTCTGTTATCATGCCCAAGTAAGAGAAATATAAGTGAAGTGATCACCTTCCAGTGCAGTCTCTGGAGGTTTTACTGCTTTCTATGGATTCATTTCTACCACCACCCCCAATCTATGCGATGCCGCTTCTTGGGTTTGAGAAGGAGGTTTTTCAGTGCAGCAGCAATCACCAATGTTGAATTTCAGAGTCTCTTTGGTTCCTTTCCTCAGCCTGCCTTTTCCTCTAGCACCCGAGGGGGAGCGAGAGCAGCCAAGGCTCTGTAATTAAGCTTATTGAAGAATGCATTGTTGCAGTCTGGGGCTGGCTTGCTGCTCACACAACGCGCTGGAATCACTGCGTGGAGATGTGTAAATTCTATTGCTACATTACTTTAATTACATCCTTGTTCGTTCTTTAATATCTCAGCTGCTTTCTTCGTGTGCTGCAGGACCCTGCCAACGATCAGCACTTCTCCTGTCTGGTTTCACAGTGGTAGAGGCTGCTTTGCTGAGTCACTGGGTTTGGGTGACCCTGGGCAATGCGCTATTCATAATTAGCAAATGAACCTTAATGAGTAAGTGGGTTGCAGTCTCGGTCTCTTCACAAGTGAAGCATAATGATGGAGCTGTAGAGCACTGCTGAAGCTACCTGAGAGAGTCCTGGTGTGTGTAGTGCTTGGGATGTAAGGTACTGTGGGGTCTTTGGTGGGAATGGCTTCCTTAATTCGAGTGGGAAATACTTGGGTATTTATATCCCACTTAAAGGCTAACAACAAATCAGTCAGAATGTGGCGTAGTTAGCGCGCCCGTCTCACTCGGCTTTGCTGCTGTGTTTGCCATTTACTGTTTCTTGGTGGCATTAGTGGACTTACAGTTATTTTTTTAATCTTTTCTTTAGATTCATCCCTTCTGAATAAATGAAGAAAGTGACTATGAAAGCACAGCACCTGCCTTCTGTTGCCATCAATGAGGAGAAGTTCATAACCAGGTAAGCTATTAAAAAAAACCCCAAACCCTCAGTGACTTTGCTGCCTTGTTTCAGTTTACTCCACATCCATTCATTAATGGGGGATCCTGTAGAGAGCTGAGCCTGGAGCAGGAGCAGCTCCTACAGCAGTTCCTACCACTTCCGTTCCGACTGGTGTCCACAGGACAACGTTGCCCTTTATACAGATTTCAAAGAGCGTTAAACCTTTTGTTCATTAGGTAGAACAGCACTTTCTGAGGAAGCTGCAATAAAATTCCAGATTAGGGAAGAAAACCTTCCTATTTCTGAAATCCATTGGAACGGAACACAAGTTCCAGTTGTGAACTTGAGCTCTGCTGAGGCGTAGGGTTTGGTCTGTAGTCCTCGTGGCAGGGTTTCTCTCCAGCTCTGGTTCGTGGCCAGTGAAAGCGGATCCTTAACCTACCTGCAGAAACTTGGAATTGCACTCACACTGGATCTCCCAGGATGCTTTTCCACAGTTACCTCTGACTGATGGGACTTCACCCTAACGTTGCTGTAAACCCTGGTGCAGAGCTCTATCCTTTTTTTAAGGGATTGTTTTTTCCCTTGTTGCCCAGCACTGGAAGAAGGGGTTCTTTCCTCACTTCATTTCTATCCCTTGTGATGTTCCCATGGGAAGAGGCTGACTGTAAACGGGCCTGGGATGGAATTTCTCCCACTGCTGTGGGTGTTTGCATCTGAATCCTGACAGTGTAATGTGTGGCATGCGCAGAGCTGGTGTCTTCTCGCTCTTTAAGGCAGGTGGCAGAGCTCTGCCCAAAGCACACGGGCAGTCAGTGGTCCTGAAGAGCTGTTCCCCTTGTACTGCTACATGTCCGTGGTAATTTATCTGTGCAGACTTTCATGTACTCGGCGCACAAAAGCATTTGGAAATGTACCAGATGACCCCCTGTCTCTGGGGTTTTATTCCTCTGTGTATTTGCCAGTTCACATGATGAAATGTGGATCCTGGTCGAGACCCTTCTGTCTTTCAGCCACGGCTTAAAGTGCTGTTTGAGGTTCTCTGCCTTGTGATAAAACGAGTGTTTCAAGAATCACTGACGCTGCATACACGCTCCAGCTCGCTTCCAGTGCAGTTTCCATTGTCACCCCTCACCTATACCTTGGATCTGCTGTCTGGGAGTTGCACAACGGCTGACTCAAACGGCTGACCAAAGCTCAGAGGATGACTTGGCTGGCTGAGCTATTGTGTCTTCAAGCATAACTGCCATAAATGTCCATGGGTAAATGCTTAGGGCTCAGAGGAGCACAGGCAACTTGTCCTTGGTTGGAGTCTCACGTGATCACAGCCTGGCCTCGGCTGCATTGGCCACTGGGCTGCTTGGCCTCACAGCTGCCTTTTGTCCACCTTTGCTACTGAAAAACATGCTGAGGCTGCATGTTCTGGGTTTGTCTGAGTTGTTGGACCAGTTACTGTGGCTTCCCTTGAAGTCTGCATTTGTCACTTGTCACAAAGCTCCACGAGGAGTCTTACAATGCAACGGAGCCACTGATTTTCTGGCAGCGTAACAAGGAAGAGGTGACCATCAGCCTCTTGGTTAGGGTGGTCTTTGGCCTCCACAGTGAAGACGTGCTGTGACGGGACTCGTTCTGGAGCTGGTAGGCTGCTACATGGGTTACTCCTTCCTGGGGCTAGAAGAAGGAAAACATTTTCTCCTGTAATATCCCCACTGCACAAGGACAAGTGAGTTGGTGTGAGGTGATCTCTGCTTTGGGGCTTTTCTAACCATTTGTGTGGTTCATCACCATTGGCTGCACCAATGCAAGACTGAAACCTGCAAGGTTTGTTTGTGCAGACTTGGGAAGTTAATGGGAAGGTTTTTTTAGATGAGACAAGAAACTAAGAGAAAACCTTCAGAGCTTGCTCTGAGAAATGCAGTCGGCCACAGAGATACCCCTTACCCATCCCTTGGGGCTTTGGAGCCTGGGGGTTTCATTTGTCCGTGCAGTCAATGTGGATTAGGAGTAATAGAATCATGAAATGGTTTGGGTGGGAAGGGAGCTCAAAGCCCATCCAGTCCCACCCCTGCCACGGGCAGGGACCCCTCCCACTGGATCAGGGGGCTCCAAGCCCCATCCAACCTGGCCTTGAACACCTCCAGGGATGGGGCAGCCACCACTGCTCTGGGCAACCTGGGCCAGGGCCTCCCCACCCTCACAGGAAAACATTTGACAAGTAGGAGTAGGTGAAGGTGTTGGGTCATAGGTTGGACTCGATGATCTCAAAGGTCTTTTCCAACCTTATGATACTGTGATACTGTCATTTCTCCCCAAGATCTCATGTCATTCTCCCCTCTTTCAGCTGAAAACTGTTCCACCTCATCTTACCCCTGCCCTCCCTGATCAAGAGCCACTCCCTCCCCAGCTTTCCTGTAGGCCAATAGATGGGCCTCAGTGAGACCAGTCGTTATTCCCAGTCTGTCTTCATGGAGCTGATATCTTCAACTTTCTACTTGGGAAAAGCTTGCAAAATAGCTCTGTCAATAAAATGATTGCCAAAGGCACTGGGCTGCAGAATAGGAGGACTTATAATTTAATCGCCTCGCAAGCAGGATCAGCGGGTCTGTCACAACTCAGATCAAATATCTTACTTGCATGTTAATCTTGCCTTGCAGCTGGATTTTGCGTGAGGCCAAGACCTGCTTAATCCTGCTCCCTTTGAGCCAGCCTGATCCAGATTTCACTGGTACCTGATTGATATCTGAGTCTGTTAATGCTTTACCTTGCAGTGGGATGACTTGGGTCCAGCCCCTCAGAGCCCTTGAGAGACAGCCCACAGGGACCTCTTCCAGCACAAAGCAAGGAAAGCCTTTCACCTCCCCTGTTACTGAGGTTAAAAAGCAAAGTGACTGGAAATAGATGTTGCAAACGCTGGTTTGGAGCACAGAGCTTTGATAAAGCCATGTCAAAGCATTGTTGGGGAAGCAGCAGTAGGTTAACCAAGTAAATAATTGACACCCAGGGTGTTGATGCAGTTAACCTTGTTAGGTTCAGCCCTCGTGTTACCTGCTGAGGAAAGGCCTTGTTTAACCTTTTCCCGGCTCCCCAAGCAGCAGGACTCTGCCGAGTTCAGTTTGTGAAGCGGAGCAAGGCACTGGGTGCTGCAGGAGTGCCGGCTGTGCGCAGGGATCCAGCCACTGCTGGAATTGCCCAGGAGCTCCGGAGATCACAGTTAGAACCCCGTAGCTGAAGCTCTTCCTTCCAGACGGAGCTGCCAAAGGAAAGGGGAGGTAGAGGTGGCCTAGGAACTGGGATGTGCCCCAGCTCTGACTTGGTTATTTCAAAACACCATCAAAGTTGAAAGGTTTTCTTAAACCCTCTTCTGCAGTGGGGTCAGTTTGTCAGGGATAGAGATGGGGATCGTTATTGCTGGTTGTGGGTCTGAAATACTACGTTTTAAGCATCATGGTGTGCCTCACATCGCCTTCCTGCCTCAGCGCTGAGCTGTCAGAGCAGGATGTAGTGCTGCTTTTTTCAATTAAATCCTGAGATCCTGTTTGAAATCTGAGTTGGGGGGCAGGTTTATAGTCCTGGTGTGTTGGCTGAGGGTCCCTTCAGCCCCATCCACTCTCCTCCAAGTGGAGCTGTTGTGTTTCACACAAAAAGGAACTGATGTGTTTTGTGTGAGCATCCAGTAGATACCTGAAATAAGAGTATCTGAAAAGATGTAAAACCCCAATGGAAACCCTCATGCAGGGGTAAAATCGTAACCTAACTATTAATCCATGAGGGCAGTGGCTGGGAGTGTTGTTCCTGCTTGCTTCCTCCTCGCGGCTGTAGCAGTCTAAAGTACGGGCTACACTAGGGCAGTGTGATTGGTGTCACGTCAGACTGTGACTAATTAATTTCCACTGTGTATCAGGTCTTTAAAGAGGCAAATTAATAAGAAATCAAGTATTCTGAGCGAATTTTGCTCCTGGAAAATGATGTAAGAATCATAAACTTGCACAGAGAGGCAGTGGGTATCGGGGATGCAGGGCGTTCTGCTGCTGCTCAGCGTCCGCATCTCACGGTAGCAGAGATGTTCAAGTGCCCTTTTTTTTTTTTTGCAATTGTTTATTCTAGAGAGCAGCTCAGTTCCCTGCTGAAGACTTACAACTCCTACTATTCCGATCAAGAACACCTGCAGCTGTCTCAGACTGAGGTAAGGAGCTGTGTAAAACCAGCACAGGAAGCTTTGTGTGACTGTAGGGAAAGCCTTGATGGGTGCTGAGGTTCGTTGCGGCTGGACTGAACAGCGTGGGGTGCAGGGAAAACACCCCAACAAGTGCAGGATGGAAATGCTTGAGGAGAGCAGCAAGAGGTATGTTCAGACCAGAAGGAGTTTTAGGATTTCATTTTATTCCTGTTACTTTCAGAGGAAATCTATTACTATTACCTGATTGTTATTACACCATTGTTATGCAGCACTCCTTCTTTTTTTGAACTCCAGCAAGAAGGACGCAAGCCATTTATTGAAGGAATCTTGTCGATATTTTGGGGAGTCCGGCATCCCATCCGACTGAAAATTCAGGATGAGAAGCAGATACCCTCTTTTGTGACCCTGAAGTCAGCAGAGAGTGTGGGTCTGTTCCCTGGTAAAAGGTAATGTATTAAATTCCACAAGGAGGAGGCAGGCTCAGGTGTGAGACAGCTCGTGTGAGTGGTTTCAGTGGATGTGGCTGGTTCTGTTCGCTGGGTTTCCCAAGGCTGTGGTTGTCGCTCACTGCAGCAACTTGTACTGGTGGAAGTGGTGTGGTCCTTCAGCTTCTGCTGGGCAGAAAGATTCATCTTCATAGCACCTCAGTTGCATCCAGTACCAGAAGGGAGCTACAGAAAAGCTGGGGAGGGACCTTTTCCAAGGGCCTATAGTGACAGGATGAGGGGGAGCGGCTTTAAATCAGAACGGGGAAGGTTTAGATTGGACATTAGGGAAAAATTCTTCCCTGTGAGGGTGGGGAGGCCCTGGCCCAGGCTGCCCAGAGCAGTGGTGGCTGCCCCATCCCTGGAGGTGTTCCAGGCCAGGCTGGATGGGGCTTGGAGCCCCCTGATCCAGTGGGAGGTGTCCCTGCCCATGGCAGGGGGTGGCACTGGATGGGCTTTGAGGTCCCTTCTGACCCAAACCATTCTGTGATCTTAGTCTGGCTTTCAGCTTGGGCGCAGCTGGGAAGGTGGAGGAGGCTGCTCTGTCTGTACGGGGATGTTTGTGTATAGGAGTTTATCAGCCCCCAGCCCATACAGGTGGACGTATGTTCACTGGTCACATTGACAGCAACTGAGAGACCTCGTGCCAGTGCACATCCTACAGCCCGATGCAAAAAGCTGAGTGCCTGTCCGTCGCTGGGGAACCCCTGGGTGCGGCGGGTGTGGAGCCATTGCTTCTCAGGGCAGAGTTCAAAGCAGGGAACAAATATTGGCTTTGTCCCTGTAAAATCTGTTGTTAAGCCCTTTAAATACACCCGGGCCAGCTGCTCCGTCAGGCTGCTGCCTGTGACGCTGTGTATCCCGAGCGCGACGTGCTGCCCTGACTCCTGCTGGAGGTTCCTGGCCCTGGTGGGGCAATCTGTGCTGTCTGTTGAGCTGGAGCTGAGTCACAGGGCACACAGCCCGAGCCCGTGTTCACCCGGAACGTCTCCCCGGTGAATTCCACACTTCAGAGTGCGGTATTTGATTGCCCCTTGTCTCAGCTGGTACCTGTTGGAGTTGTGGGTTTAATCCTGCTGTGTGGCAGCTGTGGAGTTTCTGTAAAGTCAGGACAGCCTCCCTCCCCGACCCTCGCTGGAGGTAAGGGATGCAGCCCGACAGCAGTGCCCAGGGAAAAGGCAGATCGGGCTCTGCTCACCCTGACCGGCTGTGGTGGCGCAGGGCAGAGCCCAGGCTGGAGGTGCAGGTTGTGCTTTGCCTTCTGTTTCCCAAAACGTTAGGACTGGTGGGGATCTGACTCTTAAAGTCAATATTAATTCATGATCACAGAGGCACGAGGCTGCCTGGACACGCTTTAAGGTGTGCAGAGCAGCGTGACTGATCTCAAATGACCTTTGTAAATGCACAGAATGCACAGAGAGCGTCCTTCTGCGTGTTTGTCGGAGTTGGTTGGATATAAAGGAAATGGAAATATAAGGAGGTGGATCTTTAATGTTTTCCTACTGATTGATCTGGATAAAGAATCACAGCAAGTTATTTAAGGGGCATCTTGGTCCACGTTCAACAGGCTCTGAACAGGGTTGTGTTACAGTCAGGATCCCCGCTCATACTACGTTTTATTGATGTTATGTTGGCATAAACTAAAATCCTTGGCTTCCTATCCCACATGGAGCTCTGCAGTCGTGTTCCAAAGTCTTGAACAGGGATAGGGATGCATTGCATGGAGCCTGGCTACAGGATAATTGAAATCACCGAGTTAAAGAGGAGTAATCGGCTGTAACGGTGTGTTGGGTGTTGCAGGGGGATGACGCGCTGGGGAGAGTTCGATGACCTGCATCATATTAGTGGAGAGACACTGACATCTGCTGAAGAGTCAAACCTTGAGCCAAGTGAGTGCTGGTCCTGCTCTCCCACTCCGACCCCCCATCTAAAATAATTATTAATAAGTAGTCCCTGTGCCTGGAGCCACCTCCTGCAGGGGTGCTGGCAGGGAGGGCAGCACGGTGGCACAATGCGCTAATGTGGTTTCACCTTGTCCAGGTTATTCGTGTTACGAAAGCCGCACGCTGAAGTTGAAGAGTGAGCAGGAACACAACTGCGCTACCCTGCCCAGGGCTGTGTGCGGCACTGCAGCCGTGCGGAAGAGGAGCCGGCTCCCCACAATAATGAGGATGGAAGTAGAAACTCACAGGTTCTCAATCAACGGCCACTTCTACAACTATGAGGTACAGGTGTCAACACCTGTCTGTCCTCCCAGAGGTGGGGTGCTGGGACAGATAGGGATGTCACTGCCCTGGTGCCAGCCCCTCCCGTCTGCTCCCAGGCTCTGTGGGTTCCAAGTGTGTGTGGCTGCTCCACGGTTGGACCCACACTGGTCCCACGCAGTGGGGTGCTCTCCTGGGCACACCACAGCAGTGGCAGCACCCCTGGCAGCTCATGCTAGGCAGAGCTGTGCCCGTTTATCTCCGTTTGAGTCCCAGCCATCGAGTACAGCCATCCTCATATGCCCTTTGCTGCTGTGCTTGTTCCTAGACATCCGTTTTCACTCCGGCTTTTGGATCAGAGACCAAAATAAGAGTAAACAGCCAGATGAGAACAAGAGAAGTGATAGAACAGTTGCTTCGGAAGTTTAAGGTAACTCTGCATGCTTGCAGGAGCAAGTGTGGTCCCTGCGCTGGAAATGTTGCTGTGCTGTCACACCAGCACTGTGTGGAGGTGGGAAATCACCGGGAGGGGAAAGTGCACAGAAATGCGTGTAGGAAAAACCACATGGGCCGTGTTGAAGCAAAGGACGGCCTTTATTTCACAGCTGTTGGAGATAGAAGAGGTGTATTAGGTGTCCAGTGAAAGAAGAACTGCAGAGCAGCCTCTCTAAACTCAGGCACAGGAGGGGGAAGCGCTGCTGTGCTTGAGCTTTTCCGGCATGGGAAAGGCCATTTGCTCGATGCACGGGGCCGTGCTTCCCTCTAGTGAGGAGCCCGGTCAGTCTTGTGCTGTGAAGAGCAGGAAGCCCTCTCTGAGCCCGAGGGGCTGGGCTGGGCGCTGGGTGCAGGGTGCTCCACAAAGGCAAAGTTAAACCAGTGCTGAAGGCCAGCGCTGTCCTGTCTGAAATCACCTCTTCGTTTCTGGGAGATTCTTTGCTACCACCTTTTGTTTATGTGTCAATACCTGGTAAGAAATGTATCTTCCGTCGGTGCTGTCTGTGGCTCCGGAATCTCCTGGCAGTGAAATGGCAAGGGTAGCTGTTGGTCTGAGAAGGCTTCTTTGTGTTTTGCAGATAGAGAACAGCCCACAGGAATTTGCACTTTACATTATCCACGCGTCTGGAGGTAAGTGTGGCCCCTTCACTGGGAGCAAGGGGTTCGTCACAGCCGTCTGTCCTTGTTCAGCCAGTTCAAATGATGTTTGAAATTATGAAGCAGGTTTGGTTTAGGGAGTCGTGGTTGAGCTGAGGGGCCTGGGATCACTCCTCGGTGCTTACATGGCCACTGGAATTGTTGTTTGTGGTGCAGCCACCAGATCTTCCAAAATGCGTGGTGTAAGTTAGGCACCACATCCTCCTGCAGATGTGCCTGAGACTCGTTAGGTTCTAAGAACTACACATCAGTCAAATGTGGGACCTTTGTCAAGAAATAAGACTGCATGGGGTACCTCGAGGGACCCTCTTGTGTTCTGTGCATCACGACATTGCCTTTACATCCCAGAGAAGAAGCAGCTGAGGAGTGGAGATGTCCCCTTACTGCACAGACTCCTGCAGGGACCCTCGGAGAAGATCGCCAAGTTCTTCCTCATGGACAGGGACGTGGAAGAGGTCAGCGGTGACGTACGTATCTCCAGTTCTGACAGTTCGTGGTGTTTCTCTCAGGTAGCGTCCTTGCTAACGAACATTCTTGTCATCTTCTCACTAGGTTGCTCAGTACATTCAGTTCCATCTTCCCTTTTTGGAGTCCATTCTGCGCAGACTCAATCAAGAAGAAGAGCAGGAGATTCAACAGACAATAGCAAGGTAAATTGAAGTAAAATGAGTGGGGCTGCTTTGAGCCCAGGAGCACACTGACAGTTACGGGTTGGCCCAAGAGGCAAGCGTCTCTGTAGCCGGGTGCAGTCAGAATGCTGCACTGTGGATGCTCCAGTGAAACCCAGTGGGATTTATAATCCCTTTTGTGTCCTTCATACTCAGTGAGCTGCTGCTGTTCAAGGTTCCAGAATAAATACCTACTACATACGCACATGATGTCTTTCTGGAAAAAGGGACCTTCAGGATCACTTCTGCTTACTTTATTTCTCTTCTAAGCCTCAGCCTGCTTCCTCGGTCTCTGCTCGCTGTTGTGTTTCTTTGGGATGTCCAAACCCAGCACACCGTGTGTACTGGTTTGGCAGTGTAGGATTTAAGCTAAATTAGTGCCAAATGCTTAACGTCTCTCTAGAACTTCCCCTCTGGATGGCAAGAGTTTTTCTGATGGAAGCTCCAAATGGCCACTGGGTACCAGTTAGAAGCACCACAATTTCTGAACAGACACGGGTCCTGGGGTCAAAAGCAGGGAGAGTCGATGCCTGCTGTGGATCTGCTATCAAATCACCATCTGCTAATCCCTGTGAACTGAAGCAGGCAGGAATTGTAAAGAAAAATAATAGCAATGGCTGTATTTTGTCAGAGAAGCTGTAGTTACAACACTTCTCAGCTGTTCAGCCATAACATTAGAACTCTGATTCAGTTTTTGCAGGGTTCTGTGTTACTGAAATGTGTTTTCTGTCTTTATCTCAGGTACCTGAGGGAGAAGAGTCTGATAAGCCAGCACCTCCACAGCCGAACTGCTAAAAGGACAGAGACAACTGTCTGATGCGAGTGGTTGGTTGTGAGTACCCCACGTACCACCTGTGCCAGCGGGGATTTGGTACGTTTGTGTGACTGTGCTGTGATGGACAGTGCTTAGAGTAGGGGTGTTCAGAGACCTCGAGTTTCTCAGTAACTGTGCCACCAAAACTGACCCCCCTGTTCTCCAGCTCGGGAGGACAAGTTGGGAACCACTGATGAAGATGCTCTCAATCGCCCAAAGGTGGATGCTGAATCGAGCTTGAAACTTACGATAGGGAAGAAGGCTTTAACGCTGCTGATGCACAAACCTTTGCCACAACCTTGGCAGAGAAGAAAAATATCACAGTAACCAGTCTGTTAATGGTACGCAAAATATGAAAATTGGGTACATGGATTTCCTTCTCCTACAGAAATGCTGAATTATGTTAGGAGGAGGCTTTTCCATTGTGCTAAGGGGCAAAAGGTGTTGATGTATCGCAGATTGCAGCGAGGCTTTTCATTTACCCTAAAAAACACCCACACAAGAGACCTGAAACCCCCCAGCCTTCAGGTCAGTAGGTGCCTGACTTGCTTCAGCTTGGAGCTGCGCTTAGAGAAAGATACATGGAAACCCTCCCACTTAACAGCTCCTCAGCTCTTAAACCACGGGGGGGGATTTATGTCCGGAACCTCTCCTGAGCTGCACAGTAAGAGCTCTCGTTAACAGTGCTGCATCTGTGTGATTGGGACCTGGAAGGCACCTCAGCTTGGGCTGTTGTTGAAGCGAATGATTGTGTCACTCGCTGTGCGTTACATGTGAAGATGGAGGTTGGATGTGTTCAGTGAGAGGCTGAACACCAGAGCTGTGCTGGCTCTGTCCCACAGATGTGGTTTGGGACCGCCCACCCGTGGGCCTGAGCGTGCTCGATGTTAAAGCTCAATCCGTAGAGGTGTAAATAAAACCCAATCTGTGCACAATCAATCGCCCTCCTGTGTCAGTGTGTGTTTTACACCGTGTCTGTGCACCCTCGGCTACCTCTGCTTGTGCAGGTAGCGAACACTGAGAGGGAACTGATGTACAGAAAATGCTGCCTAGAAATCAAGAGGAACAAAGTGAAAGTGAGAAACTGCACCCAGCTTGAGACAAGGTTCTGTGGGTGGAAATGTAAAGCTAAGAAGTCCGTGCTGATCAGAGCTGTTGTGGCCAGGGCAAGGGCTTTGTTTTAATGTCTTCTATTATAATCCTGCCCAGAGGCACAGAGCGGAGAAACACAAATGCTGCGGCTGTTCAGACACGCCGTGTTCAGGAAGGGTCACTGGAGAACATCGTACTCAGATGTCTCTTCCTTCCAGCCAAAGGCTTCCAGAAAAGATGCTTTTCTTTCTTTACTGGTTTTGATGTGATTTTCCTGTGCCTTGTAATGTAAGACAAGGTAAAACCTGAGAGCAGTTGGTGTGTTACCCCAGCTGGGGGTGGGTCTGGCCCCTCCCAGTGCTCTCCCTGACTGTTGCTCTGCTGCCCGGGTGTACCAGCAGCCCGCGTTCCGTTCTCTCCCTGGCACGGTGCTCAGTTCCCTCCTTTCAGGGTGCCCAAGGGAATCTCTTTCTGTGCCTTAAGGCAACTTTCCAGCTTCCCTTCAGCAGCCCATGGCAGTGAGGGAATGGGCTGGGTTTCAAGGACAGAGATAAATGCAAAACTAATTTGGTGATTTAAAACTAATTTAGAAGTGGTACAGGCAGATTTCTTTAATTTGATCTCATTTGCATTTATGTTTTATAAGCCTGAGATATGAACAACCTTTCTTATTGGGTGTTGGTGACTGCTTGGTCTAAGGAAGGTAACGTTCTAGAAAATGGTGGCCAGTCTAAACCCTGACTTTCCATCCCTTCACCGATTCTCTCGGTGCATTTCTTTAAGGTGAAGCCCCCTCGCTCTGGGCTGAAGCTGCCTCCAAGTTACTTGTTTGGTTTACAGTTCCCGTGTCCTTGATTGTGTTGAATCTCAGCAATGGGAGCTAGGTATGAAGTTTGCCTCAGGTTTTCTCCCTCTGAAGGGCATTGATCACACGTCTAATATCCAGGCAAGCTGAGCTCTGCGAGCAGACTGGGTTTGTGGTGCCACAGCAGATTCCATGTGGGAATTGGTGTTTTATTCTCTCACCAGGTCAGAGAGCAGCTGGTGGAAAGCTCCACGGCTGCATTAGTTGTGAGGAAAGAGCCACAGCCGTGTCCACTGTGACAAATCGTGTGTTCCTGTTTACACTTCATGAATGCTTAGAAAAGAGATGCTCGCTGTTCAGTTTGTGTGAGTAAACATCATTCAGCCAGCGCCTTCCAACGGGCCGTGCGAGCACTTTATGCTGACAGCATCTTCTCACTTCTCTTGATAAGCTGAGGACCCTGAAAAAAGGCAAAGTATCCATGAGCAACGGAGCGAGGAGGACGACTTTGCGAGGCCATTAAGGAGAACAGCAGCCGCAGCTAAGGCTTTGTCCCAACACCGTTCCCGCAGGGGGCGGGCACATCTCCCACTGTTTAATACATGTTCTGCTTTTGCCGCTCAGCTCCGATTGCCTTAGAAAATTGGGTATTCATCAGAAAAACCCTGATGCTCAGTTCTGTTCAGAGGAGTCAGCAGAGCACCTCTCTGCTGTTGGGGTGCACTCAGATGGGAGGCTTCTTAAGAAAGAATTTCCTGTATTTCATCGTTTAAAACAGAGCAAAGCGTAGGAAGGAGCAAGGCTGAAGGTCACGGGTGGTTTGATAAAGCTCAGCTCAGAATATTTGGAAGAGCAGGCAAAAGCGGGTTGGCTGGAGGGTGAAGAGAAGCCGAAGCAGCTCTGCAGAGTGAGGTCACTGAGCTGAAATAACACAGGAGAGACAGGAGGAAAGGAGAAGCAGGGAGAGTAAGGAGGGAAAAGGCTTTGGCCTAGAATTTGAATCTATGCTTCCTCTCCGTTGCAGGGGAAGAGGAGAAATGGGGTAAGAACTGTCAGCCAGGGGAAGGCTCTGCCCAGGTTCTTCAACAATGTGAGTCCCAGTGACCCCCAGAGGTAACGATGCGGCTGAGCTCTGTATCACACAAGACTAATTGATCTCAAAGGTCTGTTCCAAGCTTATGATACTGTGATACTGTAATCAGATCAGCTCTCTGCTGCTCATTCACTCAGGATCCCTCTACCCTCCTGCAGGCAGCGATGTCTGCAGGCGTGGTGCCTGGTCAGGCTTAGGGTTTGCTGCCTACAGGAGAAATTCCCTCTTGCTTATACCCCGCGTTTCCGTTCTGATTCAGAAGGTGTGGGTGAGACACAAACCGTACCTCTCTGGCAAAACAGGCCTCGGGCTCTCCTGCTCGGCAGCACTGCTCCCTCATGGCAGCGAAGGCGGCTGTGACGGCGCTCAGCTGCTCCTGGGTAATGCTGGGCTTGTACTTGATGAGGTTGATGAGCATCCTGCAAGGGAAGCAACACCAGTGCTGTGAGCCGGGAGGTCGGTGTGCGGCTCGCCAAGGGTTCCTCAGACAGAGCGCCCTGGCTGGTCAGTGCCCGCTTCCTGTTTGCAGCAGGGAGCGCAGATGCCCCCTTTCCCCTGTGAAATCAAATATCAGGGCCCATCTCTGGAGCTGCTCCACCACAAACAGCCCTGCTGAAGCCTGCAGACAGGTTGTGTTGTGCACCACTCCAGAGGGCCCAGGACATCCCGGGATCACCCAGCAGGAGTTAATGGCCGGAGCATTCTCTGCTCTTGCAGTGGCTGTGGGGCCTCCAGCATCCAAGTTCTCCTTGACCAAGGCAACCAAACCC
Source organism: Neomorphus geoffroyi (assembly GCA_033558235.1). NCBI lineage: Eukaryota > Metazoa > Chordata > Aves > Cuculiformes > Neomorphidae > Neomorphus > Neomorphus geoffroyi. The sequence continues at coordinate 2,654,314 of JAUMJM010000092.1, read as the reverse complement.
CAGAGCTTTCCAGAGACCAAGGAGCGCATGGGATGAGGGGAAAGGTATGGGCTTTCCCTCTGGGAGATGAGCCTGAACTGAACCATGAAGGTCAGGCAGGACTTGAGGCTGCGACCTCCTTGTTCTTCTGGTCGCTCTGTATACTTGTGCCGTTCCCATCAGGGATGGCAGGAGAGCATGTTTATCAGACCTGGCCTTGGACGCTTATTGCTGCTGCTCTAGTGTGGTGTCCACCAGCACAGGTTCCAGTCTTCCGAAGTGCCTTTCCTCTCACCTAAGGTGAGTCAATACGGGTTGGACCGGATCACAGAAGGACCAGCAGGAGGGGAAAGATGGGGAGCTTGGAAACGGGGTTGAGGGGCTCTTTCTGATGGCAGAGGTGGCCAGGGAGTGGCCAAGGGCAATGCTCACGTTGCCAGGATAAGAATGCGAAACACAGGGTAACAGCGAGACAGGCACGGCTTACTGCTGCTTCTTGTGCTGTAACTGTTCTGCTTCAGGTGTGCACAAGTCTTCATGGAACGCGAAGAGACCAGGAGTCAAGGGCAGGGGCACGTAACTCTCGTCCAGTTCCAGTTTCCCCATGCAGGGCCTCCGGGAAGCATAGGAGCTGCTGCAGCAGTGGCAGACTCCCGGGTTGATAGGATTGGCCAGGTGCCTTCTGCAGATTTCTCCAAGCACCAGATCCAGCTGGGTGGAGAGAAGGGAAAAAACCAATTTGACCTTACTTTTTCAAGTCCCTGAAATATATGCTGCACTTCTTAAAGTTATAAAATCACTGAGAATTGCACGAAAACTCACTGTAAGGCAAAGAATGGTTTGTATTTCTACTGAATGCTTTGGTCAGTGCAGAAATGGCTTGGATTTTTCATCATAAATACATGTTTGCAGGTTTAGGGGCTGTCCTTTGCGCACAGCAATGATGTGATCTCTAACTAAAACTCTGCTGGTGTTCAATTTGCTCCCCCCCACAGGGCTTCTGTGGGTACGTTCGCCTGTTCCGGTGACTGGGACGTTGCACAAGAGGGTGGCTGGAGGCTGGGCTGAAGCTGTGGAAGAGCTTTGGCTTACAGGCCTGGAGAGCTCTCTAAAACTGATCCTTTCTGTAGAGAGCGATGGCTTTGGTCACCAGGAAAGGATGAACTCAACAGGAGCTCAAGAACTTCCATGGGACCAGGGCCGGACTCTGCGCTGCGTAACTGCTCATGGCCGAGCCCTACCCAGGCCTTGTCCTGTCCCGCACGTCAGTTCAGGCGCCGACTGCAGCCGTGCTGAGCCGTGCTTCCTTCAGGCACGGAAGTCCACCTTCAGGCCAGCTCACCAGCCTGCTCAACTTTCTTCTCACCTTTACTCCAAGCTCTTGGACAGCAGAAGTTATGACAGAGTTTCAGGAAGAAGCAGGAATCAGATCCGGAAGGGCAATACTCACGTTCTCCTCGGCACAAGGCAGGAGCTTGTCCTGGCTTAACCGGCAGCACTTGGAGCCGACTGCAGTCATTTCCCTGGTGAATCGGATCAGCTCTGCAGATGTCAGCTGAGGCATCTTCTTGGTGAAGCTCACGAGAAGCCTGAAACGATCATTTCTTTGATGTTGGTGGGTTTGTTCCCCCAGGCAGCAGTGAGCAAGCACTGCCAAGCGCCAGCCAAACACCCCGGAACCCGCGGTGGTGCAGGGGCAGGACTCCAACTCCCGCAGGCGAGGGTAAGCCTGGCCCCTCTGAGCTCTCCTTTTCGTGACCGATCTCTTACAGATTAAATGGCTAAAACTCAGGACAGCATCGCCAGGTCTGTGTCGCTGGGCCCTCTGCCTGCTGGTACAGCGGTTCTCCTGTGTTGTGCCTTTCTCTGACAGTACAGGCAGCCCGAGAGCAAAACGGAGCTCCAGCACCGCCTGGGCAGAGGGGCTGAGGGCAGAAGGTAAGCTCCAAACAGCCCACTTGCTTTTTCTTTTTACCAAGCTGGTAATGATGGTTATTTGGGGCCAGGAAAGCCTTAAAAACCGATGCAACAGGCAGGAGAAGCCCACCAGATTGGCTGGAAACCTGGGGTTCTGAGGGGCTTTTAAAGATCTGCGGGAGCGCAGAGAGCCCAACGTCTCCCCAGAGGGGCCAGCTGGAGCTGAGCTTTCAGTGCGCCCACAGTTCAGAGGTTTCACTGAGATTGCTCGCATACTTTGAGTTCGACACACGCTAATTAGCATTGCAAATCGGGGCCAGAGTTCCTCTGGGAGGCCTGTGCCTGCACGTTGGGTGGAAGCGCAGCGTGTGGCTCAGCAAGTCTGGTGTTGCTCTCTGCTGCAGTTAGATGTTTGTTGCAATTGTTCAGGTTTACATCTGCTGCAGGAGCTGGGGGCAGCAAAGTCTTTTGCAAAAGACACAGCAACGGTCTTTTGGCCAAAGTTGTGACTCTCAAGTTACAGCCCAGAGCTCACAGTGCAGCTGTAAAGCCAGAAGATCGTAGGAGACATAGAATTATAGAACTGCTTGATTGGAAAAGATCTTTCAGTGAGTCCAACCATCCCTGTCCCCTACTGAACCACCCCTGAGCACCTCGTCTGCCCATCTGTAAAGCCCTCCAGGGATGGGGACCCCACCGCCTCCCTGGATGGGAGATTGATCCGGTTGTCACTGCACTGTTTTTGAGCTGAGTTAAGGAGAGAACTTGTGAGAGGCCAGCACGTTGCCTTGGCAAGGAGAGAAAGAAATCCTAGCAGCCATTAATATATTGGCCCAAATATTCCGTGACGTCTTTTATCCTGGCTCTTTTGACGTTCTTTGCTTGTGTGGTTTTGCTCCAGCCTGAGTTGTGCCCAGCTGGTAAAGTGTAATGAAAGCAGATAGAAAGTATTACTCGTTTTGGAAATAGTAATCGCCTTTCTCCTTGTAAATATCACAGCTCGTCTTCATGACGCTTTCTGTTTCATAAATATGTTTCTTCAGCTCTTCCTCCTGAAAAAAAAGACGTTAATTTGAGGAGCTGTCATACTGGGGGAGTGCAGGAGGCCCTGCTGCCGGGGCATCCACAGCTCCCTCTCACCTGGCAGGTACCACCCAGCTTTGATTCTATCAGGACGCCTTCATCAGTCTGACTCCTCTACAAACTGCAACATGATAAACGTCCACCCTCAGCCACCTTCGTTTCATGTAAGTGGTGGAGGGCAAGGTCTGGGACACGGGTGGCTCCTGGCTTCACTTATTTACAGTGCCAGTGCCGTTATATGAGACAGTAACCGTAAGCGCCTTGGACGCTGGCGGGAACGCAGCTGTCCCTGCTGGGGAGCCCAGAGGAGAGCGGGGCTCACAGCAACGTTAGCTCCGCCCCCTTCCCCAGCACCTCTCTAGCCACGTGAAAGTGCTCTGCGATGGAAGATTGCAAAGGCTCTGATGCTTTTCAATACGGCATCAGTTGGGCTTGATCATATTCCCTGGGTTCGTTACAGGTGCCGTGGGTCCTCGCTCTAGACCTGGAGCAGGGATATTTGGGCTCGATGATCCTTGCGGGTCCCTTCCAACTCAGGTCATCCTGTCCTACTGGCAATGTAGCAGAACCAGCTGTGTGGGGCCATGCTCGCCTCCCTCAGCCGGACGCACCCACCCCTCTGCTGCGGCAGCCGTCTGGAGCGCCGGGCTGGCAGCACTCGGTCAGGAGCTCCTCGTAGCCTTTCCCGATTCTTAAAAGCATTTGAGCAGAAAAATTGGGGTGTCTCCGGGAGTATTCATACAGGAACCTGCAACACATGGAGCACCAGGAGTTAGAGATGTGTTGCAACAACTGTCCGCAAGGTCAGGGTGGTGGGGAGAGCGGGGCTGCTCTTGGGGTGGCTCTGCCTGACATCCGGAGGAGCAGGGGGAACTTCACAGCCCCTCAGCCCGGGACTGAAAGGACTCAACGCGTGGCTGGCTGAGCGCAGCCTTGCCTGAGCCAGCCCTGCGTGTGGGACGGCCCCGACTCAGCGTTAGCTTGGCTTTGTTGGGCTCGGGGTTTGCTCTTCTTTAATCCTGTCTCCATGATCCCTTATCTATTCCGGTAACACTCGCTTCTGAGCAGTCGCCCAGCAGTGAGTTGTGCTTTTCATACCTGGAGGTGATGCGCGTTATTTGCAGTGAATTCCCTGTCTCTGGGGCTCGGTGCCGGTTCTGTTGCAGCCTGGGGCATTCCCGCCTGCGTTTCTTACAGGCAGGATCAGGGCCTCGTGGCACAAGGCACCTCAGCTGGAACAGAAATGGGCCAGTGGTGTCTGAGTCAGGAGTCTGCCTGACACAAGTGGTTTTGCCCTCCCACTAAAGAGCAGATCAGAGCCCAGGTTTGGGTGTGAGCCCAGGACCGACAGTGCCTAAACCTCACAGGCTTGTCCCTGTGAAACAACCACCGTGCCCTGCTCTGCTCTTGTTCCTGTTCCACATGCTCTGGGGCTGTGTGGTGCTTTACCAGGATCAGGCTGTCCACCGACCCATGTCCGCTCGCCGAGCAGGTGAGACCGAGGCTGATGAGCCTGGCCTTAGTGTCCCAGCTGTCACCAAGTATTGGAACGGCGCCATGAAAGAGCCGAGGACTGAGTTACCTGGCTAGGTGGGTGTCTTTCTCCTGGGCAAAGTGCTCACATATTCCTTTGTCTTCTATGAACTCCCTGACGTGGGGGGACAGCTCTGCGGGCGGATCATCGTTGTCTGCGTTAACGATGCATTCGCTTCTCTGTAACAGAGGCTTTTCACAGCACTTCTTAATCTTGTGGGATAGGTTGTCTTGGTTGCTGCAGACGTATTGTAGGATCTCCTCCTGCAGGGAAAAACAGGGAATGAAGGGAACTTCACCAGATTTTGGGGTTGCTGTTTATTTGGATCGGGGTTTATCTCTGTTTTACAGAGAAGGTGACTCCCAGACAGGAAACCACCAACCCGAGTCACTGTCTAGACAGGCAGGGAGACAAATGGGTTTGGTGTGTGAGAAGAGGACAGGTAGATGCTGTGTCCTGCCAAAAGCCACCCGGAGCACACCTGGCACATCTGGGAGCTGCCACCAAACCTGTTCAAACAGTGTTAGGTCATTTGAGTCACAAAGGGACCTTTCTGCCCTTCGTGATGGCTTGACATCAGGATAAGCCAAATGGGAAAATTCAACTCCAGTTCTGGAGGACAAGCAGAGCAGGAAAACAAATCTCAAAACAACAACAAACATGCACTCAATTCCTGCAAATATCAAATGCGATTTACTCTCTTGCGCAGGCAGTCCAGCGTATCTCCACGACAGCACCGCTTGTGCATGTGGGCAATGTCTGTCACAAGTTTGCCAACAGTAACGAAATCAGCTTTGGGGAACTTCTGGCTTATCTGAGCGAGTTTCCTGCAACAGAGAAAACCAGTTACAGTTTATATTGACAGTGTGAATATTCACAGGGACAGGTATCAACGCCTTCCTGGGGGGGGGTATCCCAGCTGCTCAGGAATGGTCTCTCCCTGCTCCCACTGGAGGTAACAAATAACTAACTACTGGCTTCAATTTTCAGCACTATCTAAGGATCCAAGGTGAGTTTCCATGGGAGATGGTGGAAAGAGATGTGGTGGGTGAGCATGAAATTATAGGAGCAACCTTGTGCCAACCATGGTTGAAAAATTAGGGGTATTTTGCTCACATTCGTGCTCACTTCCATCACAGAGAGCTGTTCCTTTCAGACGCTGGGTTTAGCTTTTCGGAGCTAACGGCAGTTTGTAAGGAAGCGGTGACTGCTGGCATGCATAGATCTGTGTTCCTAATCCGTCTGCCCCGTTGGCTGCTGCCGGGGCCCGGCACACGGAGGGGATGTGGTGGGTCCTGCGGCTCTGCTCTGCGCTCTGTGCAGGCGCGGAGACACCCACAGCCGACGCGCGGCATCCACACTCCATTTAAAATAGCAATAAAGGTGGGGGAGACTCACAAAGCCTTTAAGGTCCTTTCTCCAGACTTCTTCAGGATCGCACATGTGTGCTCCTGCCGCAGGCTGCTGTCTTGTATGGGCTTCACCACCTCTGGTGCCTGGCAGAAAGGAGGTGCAGACCAGGAAAGGGGAAAAGACAACGCTTTATGCTGAAACTACAATGGGTTTTTAAACAGGGGGGGTTAATAGTGAAAGAAAACACTGTTCAAGCTGCAATTTGAACTGAATTCTGCTTGCTTTAAGTTCACCAGCATTTATTGTGTTCTGTGCAAGGAAACCCCCTTTTAGACAACAGTTCAGGGGGTTAGCACGGGGGAAGAAATGGTCACCTGGGAGCTCTGTGACCGGCTTGGCACTGCTGATGTTAAACTGCCACCGCTCGCAGCCCAGCCAACTGCATCAAAGGCACATTCAGCCAGGGCGAGGCCCTCAGCCTTATTTTCCACCATTCCAAGTGGTTTGCTCTGGATTTCTGACCCTGGTTCAGGGCCAGGGGTGTTTCTGCAGGGCAAGCGCTTGTGGAGCAGGAGCTGTGTCACAGGGGTACCCACCGGGCAAAGGCCAGAGCCCTGCACTGGGCACGGCACCATGTCCTCTCTTGGCATCCCTGCACCAACCCAGCACGGGCAGTGACGCTGTCACGGGGTGCGGGGATGGCCTCGATGATCCCACTGCATCAGTAATTGTTTTGCTACAGGGATGGCACATTGATCACTGAAATCCCTGCGATGGGCACGCAATACCTGTCTCTGAAAGCAATCCTCCTGGTTCAGAGCGGGCTCCTCTGCGCTTCCACAGCAGTCCTTCATCATCTCTTCATACCGGAGAGCGACAGACAGGATCGTTGGGGCATAGAGGAAGGGATGCCTTCTGGAGACCTCATAGATAAAGCTGAAGCCGAGAGGAAAATGCCTGTAGTTTCAGGTGAGCCCCTGCGTGCAGGAGGCAGCAGCACCATTGCAGTGACCACTTCCCTGCCGTGAGGATGAGCTGCAGAGCATGGTGTTTAGCTTGGAAAATTCTGATGGGGCTTACATTTTCCTGCAAATTGAAGTCTCAAATCCTGCCAGTTCTGGCCTAGAGGCAGCAAAACTTCTGCCTTGTCTTTAAGGACTAAAGGGAAGCACTTGGTTTCCAGCAAGTCCTGTATGAGGACTGCAATAAACCCAGCCCAATAAACCCTCGCACCTGTCTCCAAAGCCAGAGGGGCAGAAGGGCCTTCACGTAGCGGCAGTTACAGCTGGGTGGGTTACACAGGTAATTCACATTACCAAGAGAAATGAGTCCATGATTACAGAGACTCTTGGACTGAAATACTTGGTCGCTACCGCATTTTCCAACTCCAGGCTCACAACTCTCCAATCCAGGCAACCAGCCTGTGATTTATTTACTTACTATCCCATTAGTGGGTGTTGCTGCTGTGAGTAGTTTTTGCAGGCAGCTTCAGTATTCGGCCTTTCAAAAGGAGCCACGGACCCTCTGGATGAATTTTTAAGGACGAGGAAGCAGTCGTTTCTTTCGGGATCCTTTTTACCACAGCACTCGGAAAACCCAGGGAGACTTTCCTCCCGGCATATTGTGTCGAGGAAAGTCCTGCCCTGGGAAAAAGGAGAAAAAACATTGTTATAGTGTGTGTGTGAGGGCTCCGTTCACTCTGAGCTCCACGAGGAGGCTGCTTCGAGCCATCAGGTCCTGACTTGCATAAACTCACGCTTTCTGTCTTTATTACCTCCCGCTTTGGCTGCAGGGACAACCAGGCTGACCGCTAAAGCCCAGGGGTGATGGTTTCTCAGGCTCGGGTCGCTGCTGCTCTGCCACAACAGGCTGCAACACGGAGCAGTTCGCAAAAGCTCTGAACTTAAAACATTACTCAGACCCGTTTTCTTGATAACAAAGCTGACTGTTCAGTTTGCGCGCTGCTGTTGGCAGCGGCACAGGGGCTGTGCTTACTCTCTGCAGCCAGGTTTGTGCAACGAATCCCACCTTGCCTCTCATCTACCACGCGCAGAGCTGGGGCCAGCTGGCAGTCACGGCTCAGCTGGGAAGGGTTTTAATTCAAGGCTGGTTTCAGTGTGTTGACAAACCAGAAATGAGCCGTTACACAGACTGACAGGCGGGATTCAGTCTGCCAGATCCGGAAGTGGCATCAACACTCAACCCCCAACACTGTGAGTTAATGCAGTGATTTGCTAGCAGTCACCTTTGCTAGAAATACCTGCTTTGGCCTCTCCTGGCTGTTGTTACACAGGCTGTAAAAGCACAACTTTCCAAAGAGCTTTTAGAAAGATACAGGTCAGGGGTTTCAAAAGATGCTGTGACATTTGGGGTGGGGGGAGCAGAGGGGCTTTGTTTTCCTCCACTTTTCTTGGGATGTTTCATCAATGGGTGCTTGGAGAACGAGCGTCACTAAGGCCAAACATGCACATACAAACAAGTCCCCTCTCAGTGACGTGCTTAGAATCACAGAACGACCCGAGCTGGAAGGGACCCACAAGGACCACGGAGTGCAGCTGCTGTCCCTGCCCAGGACCCTCCCAACACTCCCCCCGGGGCACTGAGGGCACTGGCCAAAGGCTTCTGCAGTGCTGGCACACTGGGTGCCGGCACTGCTGCCCTGGGGAGCTGTTCCAGGGCTCCCCCACGAGGGCTCTGAAACTGCAAGTGACTGCTGAGCCCTTTTCCACACGAGAAGCATGGGTGCGCTTACCAGAGGCTGCAGACACGCGGGGCTGGCACCGGCCGCAGCCGCACAGCGTCGGGCAAGCGCCGTGACGGCCTCGGCCATTGCAGCTGCTTTGCCAAACGTCCCTTCTGGCACGTACTGTGCGAACATGATCAGGGCACTGCGAGGACAACACACAGCGTTAAACCTGCTGCTGGCTGCCTGGAAGCTAACGGCGCGGCTCGTGCATACGAGGCAGCCGGAAGATTCCTGTCACCCCGGGCTGAGCTGGCGAGTGTTCAGCTCGCCATGCGCGCTCATCTCCAACTGACACAGGGATGCCCAGGGCAGCAAACTTGTAAGTAGACGCTTTACCTGGGCAACTTACATGGCTTTGAAATTTTTCTCCTGCAGCTGGGAAAAGCGTTGTCCAATGCTGGTTTTTTCCTCTGAAAAACAAGATAATTTGAATAAAAAATGTTTACTAAATGCTTCATCAAATACCTTTTTTTTTCTTGTACTGGAGAATTGGAGAAAGATAATTGAGACCTGGGGTACTTGTGCTGGAGGAGGAGGGCAGAAGAGTTTACTTTCTACTTGGCCAGAGCATGAGGGTGTGAAACTATTTGTTTCTGACCCACAATATAATAGGGCCAAGATAATGCGAACTGGCCCAGAGGAACCCAAGTGTGGCCAAGATCCTGTCCGGGTGTTTTCCCTTTGCCACGAGGCCTTCATTAAGAGGCAAAGCTAAATGCAAGAATCCCTTGAGTTCTGTGTTTAGCAGGGAATATCCCAAGAAATCGATTTTAAACCAAGGAGCCTGCTCGCTAATCAAGGTGCTGTTGTCTCACCCTTGTGTCGGCAGGGCTGAGGACAGTGTAAAAGCGTCAGTGAGTGACGCGAGGGTGTCAGCTGAGACAGTCGCACGAGATAACTAACACACCCGTTGGTTCTGGTGTGCACTGTTGTGCCGTTTAGGGCATCTGGAAGTCCTGCAGAGGGAAATCCCCTGACTAAGGATATGTCGTGTGAAAGGAGCGCCAGGACCGCGCACTGCTGGAGCGTCCAGCTCTCTCATTTTAGGCCCTGAACCTGAGTGAGCAGTGTGGTCCCCGCAGGCTCCTTCAGCAGTCGGTGAAGAGGGAGAGAGACCCCTCCAGAGGCTAATGCAGAGCAACAGCGTAGCACAGCCGCTCAGAACAGCCGCCTGGAGGTGCCAGCCCTCCTGGGACGCCACTGTCTCGCTCCCCTGTGCTCTGGGGAGCAAGGCTGGAACACCACGGGTTTTGCAGTACCTGCGCTCCATCAGTAGTGCAACAACATCCCTGTGGATTAAACTCTTCTCCCAGTAACCACCATCCTGCACCCCACACGGATCCTCAAGCCATAAAGAAGCCACACAGCTACATCTCAGGCTGATCAACAAAGCTTCATTCAGACCGAGTTTTGTCACCTGCCCTTGGCCCAGAAGGGAGCAGCTGGTGGCACCGTGCACTCCCAAATGACCCTGCGTGCTCCGTATCACACACAGAGCAGAGTGAAAGTCTGAGATGCATTCCTACCTGTGTCCTGGTAGCTCCTAGGCAGGGCTCTGACCGCAGCAAGGCTCACCAGTAAAACAACACCAATTGTTGCTCTCGCGCTCATCCTGCTGGATTCTGGCAGGGGGCTGGGGTGACCCTGGTTCAGCTGTGAAAGGCGGGGGGAATCCAGGGGGAAAAGTTACTTTTATACTCTCTCAAATGATCTCTGGTTAACCAAAACCCTTTTACTGTCACATATCGCACCAGCCCTCTTGGAATAGTCGCCCAGTAATCAGAGGTGCCGTTATTTGCCCAGGATGACGAACTGAGCAGCTTCTTGCAAAGAAAGGACCTTGGAGATGCTTTTTTCCCCTGAAATTTAGATAAATAGACATTAATAACTTATCACACTTCAAACAAGAAGTTTAAACACTCCAGGGCTGTTTATGGTGCGCACTGATCTCTACTCACAGATTTGTTCAAAGGTGGTTGCTGTGCAGAAGACGCCTTCATAACAGGTTGTAGGCTGGAAAATCCCCCATGGAGCCATTAACCTGGTGTTTGTGCTCCCCTCCGAGCTGAACAAGCTCTCTCTTGCTCCCAGCTCCCAGGGTGTCCTGGTGAAAAGGTTGAATTAAGTAACCCCTACACTGTTTTTGCAGCATTAACAATAACTATCAAATCGTCTGCAAATGTTGAAACATCAACTCCAAAACTGTAGAATGAAGGGGGAAATTCCTGTTCATAGAGTTGGTTTTCTGACTTTAAAAAGTGTGCAGTATGCGTCAGCATGATGAAAACATCGAATTTTTGGAGATCGAAGGGCTTCAGAGAGGCACAGGTACTGGTAGCAAAGAGGTGGGCGGGCAAGGGCACGGCTGTTTGGTCTGAGGGAAGAGGCAGAGCCAGAGCTTTTCATTCCCGTAGAGAGAAAATGGCAATACTCGTGTTCCACGCTGTGGGAGACACCGAGGGGTTTTGTCATCACGCGAGAAGGTATCAAAAGGGAGAAGGAGTTTGAGTGAAAAGATGGGAGTGGGGTCAGCAGAACAGGAGAGCTGAGGGAGGCACAGATAAGCTCTGTCACGGTGATGAATGAGAAGATGGAGAAATCTACTGGAAAGGAAGAGCTCTGGAGGCTTGGGATGTATTTCTACATACAGGATCCTCACCAAGTCCAGAGGGGCTGATCAGAGGAGGCTCTTCTCACGTGTTACCAAAAGCTGATTCCCTTTTGCTTTTGGGAGTCAGCTCTCCCTCCTGCCCACTGGCTGTGGATCTCCCTCTCCTCCAGGCCCAGAGACTCGGCAGCTGCAGGAGCAGAGGCTCCATGGGGCAATATGGGGGCCATCCAGTGTCCTCCTGCTACTGCTTTCCCAGAGTGGGCAGGGAGAGGTGGGGATTTGTCCTCCCATTTTCAGAACAAACCCTTCGTACAACCTCGTTATTATAAAAACAAAGGGGTGAGGGCGCACCCTATGAACTGGAGGCGCAGAAAGAACTGAGACATTGATGTCAGAGCCATCTTTGGCCCAGAGGAGTTGCGTTTCAGAGATGATGCACATGCAATGTGTTCTCCTAACTACTCCTGGAAGCTGCATTTGGCTGCTGCATTTAAACCCCTTTAATTAAATGTCCCCACTGCCCTTTTCCATGCTCAGCAGGATGGTGAACTGCTTTTCACTTTCCCTTGAACGTACTTGCCCGTATTTGGATGGCAATCGGCCCGTTCACAGCGAACACCCATCCTGCACAGGAGGGAAATGCATGTGTAGTGTTTAACTGGAAAGAAAGCGGGGAGCGAACACTAGAGATGAGACCCACTGAAGAGCTTACGTCCTCATTAAGAGTTCCCAGTGTCCTTCCAAGTACAGAAACCATGCTGGCCTGTTTGGTTTTACCCCTACGGAGGACTCAGCGGTGCCCAGAACTTAGAACTGGCCTTGCAAGGCCAAGGCAGAGGTAGAAGCAGGTGATTGCCCTCAGGGTGTGGAGCTGGGAGCTCCCCCAGCTGGGGCTGGTTGGGGGGGGGATGCCACCACACCCCTGAAACTCTGCTCTCTGGAGGAGTCTGGCTCTGTGTTTCACAGCTGAGGTGAGTCGGCTCCTGTGGTGAGTTCTGCTCGGTGGCATCCACCGGGTTTTAGGGGAAGGGCTGTGTCCTGGGCTGGTATCTGCTCCTGAGAGCCTTCAGTCGCTGGTTATCAAACTAGGCCAAGGGCAAACGTACGTGCCCATAGCTCAGCTATTGTGTTTCTGCTCTTGCTAAAAAGAGCAGAATTTGTGAATCCCCCTGTTGCTGGAGTTGGTTTCTTCATGGTTGTATCAACATTTTAACTCTTTAATTTAAGAACCAGCAGCCGTGTTTTCTGGTAGCGTTAAGCGGACTTGATGCTCTTAGAGGTCTTTTCCAGCCTTGATACAAAGCAATACAGGCACAGGGTTCAGTTACACCCTTTCTTTACAGTCGGGAGATATCATTCTTGTCAAATCCTGAGCGTCCCCTCTAAGAACAGTGATGTCCCAGGAATTTCACACACCTGGAAGAGCTTGGCTTCTTCCCAAGTAGCCACACACTGCTGCAAGTGGTTTAACAGGATGTGGCCATGCTGGGAAGTCTGGCAGCAAGAACTGCTCTTTCCAGCTCCTGCAAATGACTAATTACATCAGAGTCATTAATGAACTTCTATGTGACCTGGACATTATTTCCTGATGGGTACAGTTTGCCAAAAGTGCATGTCTTAACCTCTTTCCTCACTCCATGTGTAATATGGACCTTGTTATTTTTAAGAGGCTTTATAGATTCATGGGGAAGTATGACTTGTTCCATGGCAAACGGGCAAATTTTGATGTGTGTTCACAGGTTGTTGCCCAGCCATGCCTCTTTGATGATGCACGTTGAAAAGATGCACATGACATAACACAAACTAATTTCTCTGACTAAAAGGATCCATTTTAAATTCTTTTAACTTGAGGGAACAGAAAGATTTGTGTACGGTGCCTGGCTTCTCCCTTTTCCCCCTGCTGTGCTGCTGGCCCCCTGGTTTGGTAGGAATTGACCTTTTTTCCTTGAGTCCTTGTCTTGGTGAGTGTTTGCCCTGGGGGTGTGTAAGCCTGCGGGCATGGGAGAACCTCCTGCAGCACAGGTCGGAGCCTGCCCAGGCCACGTACGTGCTGGCGTAAATCAGTAACGGAGTCCTCTGTCCTTCGGTTCCTCTGAGTCACCTGCCTGGGAACGAAGCCACTTCCCTCCTGGCATTTCTGGCCATGCTCCTCTCTGTCCCGGCTGTCTCTGGGCTTGCAGGGGCACATTTCTCTGTGTGTCAGAGGGACACATGGGTGCAAGTGCACCGGGTGTTTCGCCTGGTCCCAGCGTTGGAAATAATCCAATGGGTGTCCCAGGAGGATGTGCCTGGATGTTTGTAGAGGAGGTCTCCTAGTGTGCCAATAAAGGAGAAAGCTTTCCTTGCCTTTACAGTGCAGATCCTGTATTCAGCTTCTCTGATACGGGTACAAAGAGAAAGCAGAAGGCACCAAGCCTGGTAACAAACAGAGATTAAATCTTCGCGTACAGGATTCACTCATTTGCTTCGAACGCTACAGTCCTCTACAAAATAAATCCATGTGAAACTCACAATCTTTCTTGCACTGTGGCTCCTCTCTCCCTTCACGTCCCTTCTCTTTCCCCTCATTCTCGCCGTATTTCTGTTGGGACGGCTGCTCTCGGGGATGCCTGCGGGCTGTGTGACACCGTGTGGGTAGCAGGGGCACAGAGCCATCTCGCTTTCTTGAAGAGGTTCAGTCAGTGACGGATACACCGCGAAAGGCCACCTTATTGCCTGAACAGATGTGATTGTTCTCTATTCATGGTGAAGGATTCCTGGGTCACTTGTTCTCATTCCTCCAGAGCTCCTAAGGAACGATCCAGGTTTGGTCCACGTGAGGCTGTTCTCCCAGCTCCAGCTGCCTGAAGCTGGGCCTCTCTTAATGGCACGTGTTAAGCAACGAGAGCACGAGAGGGAAAGGCAGCCATCCCAGCAGTGCTGCCCATTGAGGTGAAGCTCCATGCCGCTCTCCCCACTTCCTCCACACAGCGTTCAGCCCTTTGCTTTAGTCTGAGTACAGGATGCCAGGCTTGCCTGTAAAATGCTGTTTGGTCGCCTCCGTGAGATGAGGACCCAGTCGTACCCTGTGAGTTTTGCTACTCGAATTTCCACCCTGCCCTACTCCTCGCCTTCCATTTGACTCCAGGACCACGGCAACAGCAAAATGCACTTCTACAAAGTAGAAAAGAAATATTCTAGTAACTCCAGCAGCTATTGCTCATCTCGGGAAGAATCTCTCTTACAACAGTCACTTCTGGTAGTAAAAAGAGGAGAGAGAATAGGTAGCTATGATGGACAGAGAGAACTGACACCTGTATCCCAGAGTCCACGTCCCAGTCTCATTCAAGGGCTGGTGCTGGTACCAGTATGGCTTCACCAAGAGAACCGAGCGTCTGGTTTTGTTCTGCAGGGTGCTCTTTTACGCTATAATGAAATGGTTCCATTGGCCGTCACCTCACTCTGCCTTAGGTGAGGATCATTTCCAGGAGAGGCTCTTCCACTTTTCCGTATTCAGTGCAGTCAACATCCTGCTGGAGATTCCAGGCTGAAGTAGTTATGGTCTCCAAAGAGGGAGGAAAGACGTCATTACCGATCCTGGGTGCTTGCTGCGTATTGGGGGAGGGGTCTGCAGCCCAGCATTTGGTGTGGAAGTTTACAGAAGGGGTGTTTTGTAGAGACTGCTGTGAACGTGTTTGTTACCAACACGACATGCCCTTTCTCGGGAAGCAAAGCCCATGTGCCAGCTAATTAGGAGAGCAGAGGATGAACTTAAAACATCTAGAAAGGAAGAAGTAAGATGTTCCTCAAGTTAAAATCCTCTCTCCCACCCTCCCCTTAACTCCTTAGGCAAATCCCTCCTGCTTTTATCTGTTCCAAATCCCCCTGCGGGCTGATTGCGACAGAGCTGGACACAACAAAGTACAAAGGGTGACATTTACAGCTTGTCCTTGTCTTTATTTGGCACCTGTAGGTGTAATGGTCCAGCCAAGCGAAACACCCTGCTGAGTGTCACAACAAGTTATCTTAGCACAGCACAGGTGCTCTTATCTCCAACTTAGGTTGCAGCGAGCTGCTTACACAGCGCTTTGGAGTGGGCAGGGAACTTCCTCCCTGTGCCCACAGGTAGCGACACAAACCACGCGCATTTGGAGGAGGCCCCGATTAATTCCTTGCAGCTGCTCTGTGAAAGGCACTGCTCCCAAGACACTGCGTGTTGCACAGCTCGCTCTGCACAGCGTGCGGTTTAGGGGTTTGAAGTACGATTCCCCCGTGACTGCTGGAGCAAAGTGTCTGGCCTCACCTTGTCCAGGCTTCCTTTTATTGTTAATTTAAAGGAGAGACACCAACAAGATGGTGTTTGAGTCTGATGCTTATGTAAACCATCGAGAAGGTGCTTGCTAAGGTTGGTAATCGCAAGCCCAAGGTGCAGTTCAGGCCGCGGCGCATTAGGGCTGGTTGCCCTCACTGCGGGCTCTCTCTGCCTGAAGAAAGCAAGCAAGGGGGGCCCCGCAGCTCCCAAAAGGAACAAACACCATGGATGGGGACTGTAACACCAAAAACCACAGAGAGGCTCACAGAAAGCTGGAGTGTATCGGTTTGAGCTTGTAAAAACCATCCCTAACGCGTGCTGTGTTCTGCAGTGGGACGTTTACGTTCCTGGCCCACTTTGTGGATCAAACCCCGCATCTTGCAGGTTCATAACGTGAGTCAAAGCTGCCAAAAGCCTTTAGTACGAGTGATATCAGAGGAGTGTCCTTATCAGGGAGCAAAAAATAAATCTATTTGTGTGTCTGCTAATGGCCCAAATGAATTCTGAAACTCCCCGTGTGCCTCCTTGCATCTGCATCCCAAAGGGTTGTCAGTGTTCCATATTTAAGAACACGTACAAACACAGGTACAGAGAAATACAACGATAGACAAAGATTTCAAGGGATTTACATGGAGAAATCCTCACTCCCACGCTTACCAGTTTTCTCCTCTTTGTGAATTCTCAAATTCAAGGCTCTTGGAGAGTTGTTACTTTTCCTGGAGAAAGAGAAAAGAGAGGGAAGCGGAGAAATTGAGAATTAAACCTAGGAAATCACAGATGCAATCACCTAGAATATTGAAACCTGAACATAGGGAAGAGGTTTCTGAAGAAAAGTGCTTCTCTTTCCATATTTTTGACCGATAAATGATCTGCTCTGACAGCGGTGGGTGAAGGGCTCCAGAATTCGAACCACATGCACAGTGTTTTTAAGCACATACTCCTATTCCTTCAAACTGTCCTACCTGACTAAAAAGCACAAACCGGGCAGTTTCCTCACCCTTCCAGGAGTGGCTCTTTGTCCTGATGCTCCTTGAACATCGTCCTAATGTTCCAGGCTCTGCTGTGGCTGAAGGCAGCGGTCACTGGGAGCTTTGGAAGTGAGGAGATGCTGATTTCTGTCAGGGTCGGCGCTGGTGCAGTGCTCAGCTGGGAACTTGTCCTGAGAGAGCTTCTCCAGCAGGGGCCACAAGAACAGAAGCGAGGGAAGAACATGGGGGTGGTGGGATTGCATTACGAGTCTGCACGATTCTGTCAATTCAGACGGCTGTAAAATCCATAGCTTGTTTAACTCTGGGGGTGGACTCTCTGTGACGGTTCCCTCTCAGTCTGAGCGGGCTGGAAAAATGACCATAATTACTATTAAGGGTTTAAACCACTGCGGTGCAACCGCACCGGTGTGAACGGTGGACAAACTCTGTGCACTTGCTGAGCTGTGCTTTTCATAACGGCACTTCTGGAAATACTGTCCCCAAAGAGGAGTACTTTGTGAAACAGAGGCGCGTTTCAGACTTCCAGGCACTGCAGCCTCTGCACCCCGAGACGTCGGCAGCAATCCGTAGGCACGAGGCTGAGAGCACAGCTGCCTACGAGGAGCTACATAAAGCCACGGGGATCACAGTTCCCAAAGGACCTTGATGCTTCTGCACATAACCGTGCGAACTCCTCAGAAGGCGTCCAGCAGCCTGCACTGCTCTTCCACGTGGTCCCAGAAACCTGTGTCCTCCCAGGTTTATTTTGTTTGTTTTCCTATTTATATTGACTACAAATATTTCAACTGAGAACTCCTTGTGCTTCAGTCCAAGAAGCTTCTAGGTGCTTTAAGCTCCTATTTTTAATTGTTAATGATAACCGATAATAAAATCTTTCTCCGTCTCAGCATGATTGGTGATTTGTTTTGAGGGGTCTTTTTGCATTCCCTTCATTACTAGGATCTACCAGTCAGGATTAATGTTCCCAGAAAAGGCAACGTGCCCTGCCCCAAGCTGCACTCCCTGACCCCACCTGCGGAGGCCCTACCACACAGGTAGGACCAAGGTGTGCTGTGAGGACGTGCAAGGTGGCACTGCTTCCAGATTCGAGCAAGCACAGGGAATCTCTCTCTGAGCTGGGGGGTTTCTACTCTGTGGAAAAGCAGAAGTGAAACGAGAACTGTGAAACTGGTGCCTCACTTGGTCTGCTTTAAAACCGCTTCCCTGTACATTTCTGAGTCTGAGGATAAAGTCACCCTGGGGAACAAAGGAAGGGACAGTGTGGCTTCGTGCTGCATTTGCCCCTTTTGGGAATGAATTCAGGAGCCGGGCTGCAGTTCACAGAAATGCCGGTGTCCCACCAACTCTTGATGGGGGCGGTACCAGTGCCTCCAGCTGCTGTGGACCAAGCTGGGCTTGAAGACTTCATAACACATCACCCTGCAGCTGCGCGGTGCCGGGGCATTTCTGTTTGTTACCTCTGTGTCCTTAAAGGCTTCTGTGGGTGCCCTGAGCTCTGGTGACAGAGCACACTCAATATAAATCACTGCCATAAGACTTCCGCAAGAGACAGGAGCAGCTGGAAGGTTTCAGTGCGTCCCACTGGCAAGGACTGTGTAAAAAGGCAAGTCTTCGGCACAGCGATGTGCGTCTGTGTGCAGCTTTGCAGCCCTTTAATTAGCCACCACTTCATGATCAGAGTGTGGTAGAGGTGTGGAGAGGAGCGCCCGATTGATTAATTCAGGGATAAGGAAAGGAAGGAGATTAGGGCAGGTGGGAAGGGATTCTGATGGATGCAGGTGTGTGTGGTCAGCTGAAGGCATTAAAGGCTGAAGGAGAAGGCAGAGGGAAGTGGATGCAGCCACTTGCTCTTTTGCATCAGGAGCAACAGAATGAAGACCTTGCCTTCTAATCGCCTCCCACAAAAGTGGCACTCTAGCTTCTGGAGCTGGCTGTTACTCTGGAAACTCTGGAATCTGCAGCAAGAACTTCATCCAACAATGGTGGGTTTTGCATTTGTTAAAAATTAATGACTTCGTGTTTGTTTGTTGCACTGTCTTAGCATAAGAAATCTACGTATAACAAATAAGTTAAAGGATGAAGTCTGAGGTGATTTCACCAATTAGTGTTAATGGCTGGTGCTGTCAGAACTGTCTCCTGGAAAGGATGGGTGTGTGATTCCTATCAGGCTTTGTCTAAAGATTGGAAAACTTGACTTATGGGAGTAGTTTTTGTTACAAACTCAGCTCACAGGCGAGGATTTGTGCCTTCAAAAAAGCTTGTGTTTGCCTTCAAATCAGTGTGCTGGGTTTTGTTTTGGCTCCCCCTTTGACTATCCAAGAACGCTCGTGTATTTCTCAGTGAGTTCAAGGGACTGGAAGTTGCAATGGAAGGAATATAAGACTTAAAAGCCTCTTGAAATAACCTAACAAAAGCTGCTGCGTGGAACAGGTCACAGGTGTTGTGCTAACAGTTACCGTAACACCTGGTCTTTCTGAAACTCGAAGGCATCATTCAGGTTTGGTAGCAGAAATGTTCCAGGGAATAGAGGAGGCTTCCCTATCTTTTTAGGTCACATGTAAGTGGTTAAGGGATGGTTTTGTAGGAGTGTGGTCCTAGCTACGGCTGCAGGTGTGCTTATTCCTCTTCCTTCTGAACTCGGCCTCTACAAGAGAAAAAGGAAAGCCGTCTTGTTACTGAGAAACCCGTATGGACCAAACAGTATCAGCTGTGGAAAACCGAGAGCCCCAGGGAAACTGCTCAGCCGGGGAGCAAAAGCTCTTCAGAAGTCTTTTTCAGAACCACACCAACTCTGAGGCTTAAAGTATCTGAAGTGCTGCAGCTCAGCTACAGTGCTGTCTTTCTGCAGACTGAAAGACCCTATGATGTGCAAGAGCGACCGAGATGGGCTCCTTGGGTTGTAGAGAAGGGTTGGGGTGGAGGGGAACCCAGTCTTCTCACATAGTTTGGGTACACTGATACCGGACCCTGCTCTCCTGACGCATTATGCTTTTCAGCATTGAGCAATGCAGACTGGAAACCACTCACACATGAATTCAGGATCTCTCTGGCGCCCGCAAAATTACCAACACGTTAATTATGAACACATTTTCCATTAGTAAACCTTAACTGCAATCTTAACCTGCTTTGTGTTCGGTATTACTCAATGTGCAGTTGAAACCCCGTGCCAGATCATAGACGCGACAGAACGGGAACCAGCACACCAAAGAATTATGATGGGAGGTGATGTGGGGACTAGCTGGAAATCTAACAAGAAAGCCAAGCTTCTTGGTGGGTCCGTGGGGCTCATGCTGGTTTCTGTGCTGTGGAATCTTCCCCAAACCTCTTCATTGAACAAGCTTAACTTATCCTAATTAACACGGCCAGGCTGTTGGAGAGCGGTTCAGTTTTAGCTGCGAGTGACTGCCCGCTCTTTGGGTGGTGAATTGCACATCAGGAATGGTCTTTATAATGACTGTTTGTGCTCCCCTAAACTGACAGAAAAGGTGTTTCACTGCAGCTGGTGAGTGAGTCTTGCTCAAATTCACAACCCTTTAAATCTGAACGAGTGTTTGAATGCCTCGGGGTCACCTGGACTCCTCCAAACCAACACATAACTGTGGCTTGCATTGGCTATATGGTTCCAGAGAAGGATCCCAGCGCAGGAATTACAGGCACAAAGAGTTTCAAGGCTGAGAAAACTGGCCTTATGAAATGCCTTATTAATCAAGGGCTCATCTAATGATGCAAAGGTCCTTGTTAAGGTATAGAAGGCTTGGGGGCTTTGTGTTTATGGACTGAAACTAAATAAGTACTGAAAAATCATTCTGCTTTAGTGGCCTAGAACTGCAAGACTTCTTTCAGGAGCTTCCTGCAATGAAAGGCATGGTTTAGGTTGGTGGGTTTTGGAGAGACATCTCTAAAGGCAAAAGCTGTTTTAAAAACAACTTCAGATGCGAAGTGTCTAAAATCAGATCTGTGCAACTCTTCGCAGGTTTGTTGCTGAGGTAAAAATAATCTTTTTTTACTTTTCATAAAAGCTTGTTGCCAGCCCCACCTTGTGTAGAGCGAGCAGTTCCTTGGAACAGTCTTTTAATATGTAACTATAATTGCTGAAGGGAAGTGTCACATGAACCTGCAACTGACCTGGAATATTGAAGTCTATTTAAATTTCACTTCACCTTTCCTCTTTCATGCCTGTTTTCCAAGAGCAAGAAACTGGAAAACCCCACTGGAATCCCTGCCCATAAATACTACTTTTAGCACCCAGTTTGTGTGGGGGCGCTGCAGAGCTTTGCCTCATGGTAGTCACCAGCAGCCAAGGACAGATGCAGACTTATAAAGCTTTTATTTGTTCTCCATTTTTTTTCAAAGTAACAGGATTGAAAAGTTCCTGGAAAAGCACGTGGTTTGACAAAACACTGATTTGGGAAATACTCATTCAGTATCAAAGGAAGAAAAAGGTAGTGGGTGGAAGAAGATACACAGAAGTGTTTTTCTTCATGTTTTTCCCCACTGGCAACCTAGATCAGAGAAACAAAAAGGGTTACTTTGTGAAATGGTGCCACAGCAGCAGTGCTTCAGCTCTGTGTGCTGTGTAGTGGCAGAAGGCTTGCTTAGAAAAAGCCAGCAACTGGTGGCTCAAGAGAAACTTGGTGGTTTTTTGAGTTAAAGGACATGAATGGGTGGGAGAGGGGGCAAAGAGGGGTAGGTAGATCAATGACATGATATACACATATTGTTGCTGTTACCTACCACACGTTACGCGCCGATTCCTAATGTGGCTCTGCTCTGGACTATTAGGTTTGCGCCCTAGAAAAAGGAATACAAACAGCTGTGAGAGAAACCAAGGGAAGGAAGTGTATAGTGGTTGGGCAGAACTTCTATAAACTTAAACTTGTGTCTGTGCTATGGTTGGAAGGATAACTCCAATGGCACCTCCTAACCTTAGAACCTGTGCTCTCCTCTGTTGGGTGTTCTTCCTAGAATCATGGAATGGTTTGGGTTGGAAGGGACCACAAAGGTCATCTTGTCCAACCCCCAGCTTTTCAAGAGATAGAAAATAAACTTTTAGAATGAGTTAGAGATTAAATAAGTCTTTCCTAAGTCTTTCTAATGTATTTACCTATGCAATACTTCAGTTTGAAATAAAAAAAAGGATTCAATCAATAACCAGTTTAGGATATCAGGAGAACAGTTCCGTGCTCAAATGATACATAGCAACTCAAAGGTTGCTGTGTACTTTGTACTTCCTGTAAAGGCTTTGCGCTTGCCCAGCAATGGGGCTACAAATAAACATCTTCTGCGATTACTTCAGAGATGGGTAAATGTTGAATGAATGAATGAATGTATTTGTGGTTGATCAGCTTGAAAACAATGGTATGACTGCTGGTAGGACATCATCAACCAGACTCTGCCTCCTAATCATAGAATCCTGGAATAGTTTGGGTTGGAAGGAACCTTAAAGATCACCCAGTTCCAACCCCATACCACGGGCAGGGAAACCTTCCACAGGCTGCTCAATATCTCTGTATCTGCTAGGTGTCTCCATTAACTGATCCAGGTGCCCTTTTCACTGGCAATCCTTCGGAGTTCTATAGGAATCTGTTGCACAAAGGGAAGCTGACATATGCTAGAGATAGATTTCAAATTTTACACATAAATATTTTTTAACTACCACTTGTAGATACGCAACTTTTCCAGACAAGGCCCTAAAGAACCTGGTCTAATCAAGAATTAAGCTGTGCTTTGAGCAAGTGACTGGATGAGCTCCAGACAACTTTGCCACATGGAATAGTTCAGTGTCTACAATGTGTGACTAACCTGTACAGTCAACGTATATGTTATGCGCTGCAGGCACTCTTAGTGTAAAGGCACAGCAACAAGGAACCATAGCAGAGTGCAGAACTACTTCCCTAGAGCGTGTTTCCTAGTGAGTTTCCTGTATGTGTTTTATGTTTTGGTTTTTATATTTTTTAAAGGAGATAGGAAATACCTCTTCCCCAAAGCATGTGTCAATATCGGATTGCTTGCAGCACTTCTCTACCATGGCAGTGAAACCATCACCAATTGTCTTGATTTGGTCTTCTGTCATCTGGGGCTTGCGCTTAATGAGGTTGACCAGCAATCTGAAAATCAAGCCACAATACATGGTTAAGGCTACTTGTAGTTATATTTCCCAGTTTTAAATTCCTCATTTCACGCAGGTACAGCTTATTTACAAGGGGGTTTTTTGAAATTACAGAACGGTTTGGATTGGAAGGGACCATGAAGGTCATCTTTTATCATGCCTGGAGGAGTCTCTGCCTATTTGACTCCAAATTCCCAGAACCATCTGTTCACTTTTTGTTATCCCAGAGGCAGGTAGGAAAAAACTTACTGCAATCGTCTGTGTGTTATCTTAATTAAGTACATCTCATGACTTGCACTGGCAGTGGGTCTACAAGAAGCTGGTCAGCTAGGATACCGGCTCAATTTGAAGAAAAGGCCCTATTTTGCCTTTTCCAAACCGCGTGATGTCATGCACTGACAAGCTCGGCACAAACACGCAGTTCCATCTGTTCCCCCCCCCCAAGCATTACATGTCAGTAATTTTTTACATGTTGTCTCCTTTAGCTTACTTCATCTGCCCTGATTCCTTTTCAGTAGGAGTAGCACTGCACAGTTTTTCATCGAAGTTGAACATATTAGGGTCAAACGCTGGAGGCACATATTTGGTATCTACTCCCATGGCCGTGAAACATGGTCTTCTGTAAGCGTAGGAATCGCTGCAGCAGTGAGACACGTTGTCATTTATAGGTGAGGTCTCCTGCCTCCTGCACATATCGTGAATCACCATGCTCAGCTGAAAAGAGAAGGATGGGGGGACAAACATGACTTATGCCTTCTACTGTAACATAAGAAATAGGTGGTGTTTGTGTCACGATAGCATAGCTGGAAGTGGAAGCTGTCGGATCTAAACACCTGCTTGGAAATGGCATGGTCTTAAAATTCAAAACAAATAGGTATTCCTGGAGTGGGGCGTTCCTTAACCTGCAAACAGTGTCCACTGGGCTACAATCAGTGAGTACAGGGTGTGGGAGTTAAGAGACTGTTTAGCTTTTCCAAATGCAAGCTGTTGTAGATCAAATTGACTGACTTCTGCTTTCTGACGGAGAGCCAAGTTTAGCTCAAGTGTTCACAATCTTCCATCAGACAGCTATTTATATTCTTACATCCATTAAAAATGAACAGACTCGGAATTCTGTTAGAAGTGTACCTTAGTTTATGGAAAATCATCATGAGTATCCTATCTTGCCAGACTTTAACGTTTTTGAGAACAGAAGAAACCTCCAAGAGGAGCAGAGAGAATAAACAAATGCACTCACATATCCCTCGGAACAAGACAGGCGTCTGTCTTCAGGAAGCTGGCAGCACTTGGTACCAACGGCTGTCATTTTCTTTCCAATCTCCAGCAAGGTATCGGTTGGCACTTGAGGCATTTTCTTAGTGTAGCGGATCAGAATTCTGAAAAAGTCGTATCTAGAATCACTCTTAGCTCACATTGGAAGAATGTTCTACTGAGCTAAACCACTGAAGTGAAAACAGAAGTGAAGAACAAATGTGCGCAAAGCAGCCACCATGAGTGTTCACTGTCAAGAACGTTGATCAGAAAGTGCTTACCCTTTAAGGAAGTCTTGCTCGCCGTGGGCATTGAAAAGGTCGCAGTTTGTCTTTACAAGATCCTGAGTTTCTTGGATGTGTTTGTTCAATTCCTCTTGCTGCAAGCAAGTATAAATCGATGAGTAATATTAGAGCAGGACATCCTGGTAATGGTCATACAAATCTACCTTTTGACCTTTTCTCGTTCTAATTGGCTGTATGATACCCATTTTGCAAGGCTGATCACTTATAGCCTGGATGGCAGAGGGGGGACTTGAGTCTCATACAAATTTCCATCAAAAATGCAAAAAGATTTTTAAATTCAATTTATTCTGTTGGACTTCCTTTCCAGACAATGGGGTTCTTTGTTTGTTGGTTTTGATTGTCAAGTATAGGATTATGAACTATGAGGAGAACATCCTCTTTCTTTCCTGTGGCCAAAGCTGGCAGGGACTCAGCTTGTGCTGTGTGTGTGATTCTGTTGAAGATGAGGAAACCAAAGTTTAGGCATCTCTGTGTGAGCTGGTTCCCGTCGTAACCCATGAGCAGCCATGCTCAGTGTAAGCAGTGGAGCCCACAGAATACTTTTGCTGACCAGCGATTAATAATCTTCATCAGGACAAGCTGAGACACTTCTGAGAGACAGAGGCACCAGGCAGTTGAGTGAGACTGATTTGAAGTTTTGTGAGGTGGCCAACAGAGTTACTTTGTGATCTGAGAAAACTCTGTCGTCTTGTCCTGGGCCCTGGAGTGCCTCATCTCCCATCAGAACACTGACTTCCCCTGGGATTAATCCCTCAAAATGCTTTCTGCCTGCTCTTCCGTAGGAGCTTCTCAACCCAATTGTTTCAAGATGGGTACAGATCAAGCATTCTTGTTATCTGCCAAATAGATTTTGCACCTACAGCATTTCCGTAGCACTCGGGAGGGTTGTCTGTTTTGCAGCACTTCTCCAGGAGTGTTTCATATCCCTTAATAATTCTCAGAATCATCTGCGTGGAGAACTCGGGGTGTCTTCGTGAGTATTCATAAAGAAACCTGAAAGACACACAAGATGGCAGAATTACAGCTCCTGAATACCGTGCTGCTTTCTTCATGCACAACACAATGATTGACACTGACAGTTCCTCAGGTGAGACCAAGGAAGGTGGACAGTGAGCTTGGAATGCTGTTTGCTTGTTTTAGTAGCATTTTTTCAGTCATTCTGCTGTCTGCTAAGAGGGCGGATGTGAGGGGAACAAAATAGTTCTCAGGACAGAGTAATTCTTAAGCAATGTATGTGGGCTTGGAAAGCCCTTGAATAAGAGGCACTGATAAATTCAGCTTTGATAAGCAGGGCAGTGCTGAACAGGAACAGTCACAAAGCACAAATGAGAAAACAGGGGTTCAACTCGGGTTGAAGCTGCATTAGTTACAGTGGACTCCCATGGGGTAATCTCTTGTCTCCATAGACACCTGAAATGCCCAAGAGGGCAGTTTTTCCAGAGGTGCAAAAGGCTGTGGTCCAGAAAAGACAGGATAACTCACAGGAACGTTCAAATACAAACACCCATACTGCTGGCACTACTTACATTGACAAGAACGCGTCGTGGTCTGCCTCATAGCTTTTACACACTTCTTTATCTTGGACATATTTTTCAACTAGTGATGGAAGACCTTCTGGTTTTTCATCAAAATCTGCTTCCATAATGCACTGGCCTTGTTCCACAATGGGCTTCTCACAGCACTCTTTGATTTTGCTTGAAAAAACTTCTTGTTTAGAGCACACATAGCTCATCAACTCTGCCTGTAAAATAAACATTATCAGACAAGCTATGAAATAATAATTTAGAGATAGATTATCTCCTCTCTTTTTTCAGACTTTTCCTTCATTCATACTTAGCACTTTCCTAAAGAAATGGTGTCTCCATAAAAACAGAAATAATCAGAGGGGTGAGCACATCCTGTGTGTGTTGAGCATGATGTTTGCAGGTGAGATTACAGTTCCCTCCTTGATCTTAGAAAGTCTCAGGAGGCAAAGTCTGGAAAGCCAAAGAAAGTCATGGAATGGGATGCCGGACTGATCTTGTCAGTCCAGTCAGGTGTCTGTTCAGCTCTGATAGAGGACAAAATATAAAATGCCTCAAAGCTGGCTAAAAAATTGTGTCCAAGTTCCAGCCAGCCAGGCAGTATTTAAATTCTGTCACTAGGGCCTAGTTCTGCTAATCCTCCCATGCAAGCTGTTCTTGAGCTCCTTGGTGCTACAGGAAAGCTGGATTAATGGCAGCAGACAACAGGACAGCCAAAAAGTTGTGGCCTTGTTGCCTCTGCTTTGTTTGATTTGAAGTAAATGCTACCAGTCTCTCTGACAACTGTTTTGAGTCCCCCAAAGACACGCGCTACGCTGTAAGCAACAGCTCCGTGCCCTCAAGATCATAAAGGGCTGGCTCTGGAACCAGTCTGAAACCTCATTCCAGTAACAGCTGAGCCAGCCATGAGTGTCTTGGTGGCTGATGAACCTTCCAGCAGTGCAGAGCACAAGTTCCCTGGACTGCGAATGAAAAGCTGCAGAAATTGTCATCTGAAACGCTTTGTAAGCACGTAATATGTTTCCGGCTCACCCTGTCATCCATGCACTCTATCATGTCCCCTGAGCAGCACTCTCTGTAGACATCCTTAACTTCTTTTACAACTTTAACAAGCTCTTCGAAGGGAGCTTTGGGGTATTTCTGGCTCAGGCGAACGAGCTTGCTAGGTGAAAAAGAAGAGAAATACACTTATTAAAGCCCCATATGGAACAAAACCTTGCAATTGTTAACACTTGCACTGTAGATCAACATTATTTCAAGTAAACAGTCCTTCATCTTCTCTTCTAATTTCTGGTGGCTGCAACAAATGGGTGTTAACACCTCACCAGGAACCCAGTGCTCCTTTAAAACAGACAGAAAGAAACAAGACTGGGATTCTTCTGCTCTGTCTGGGCTGTCTGTGTAATGATTGCACCTAAGAATTCCCCGTTGTTCTTGGGTGACGGTGAAGCAGCTCTAGATTGTTTAGCACAGATGTATACAGCCCTGATTAAACCTTTAAATTGATGCTGACCACATGTAGTGAGGTAACCCTCATCCATGCTGCTGTGTCAGACCACCCACAGGATGGAAGCAGTTGTCTGTGCTTGGGCAGGCAATCCATTTATTAATTGCAAAAGTCTTTCTTAAGCTCTCAGCATCTCCTGGGTTGGTTCTAGAGATGGTTTCACTTCTCCCTAACTCTCACATCTGATCATTTTCCTAACACTCACTATCAGCCTTATGATTCGGGAGGTCAGTTTTCAGCCCACTGGAGACTTGGATTGGAAGGACACCAACTACACCCTTGACTGTTGTCCTAGCACTGGGAGACTGTTGGACAATGGTCCTCAGCCAACTGTAAACTGGGAAAAACCCTGAGTGCAGCGTTCAGACTCAAACAGAAGCAAATTGCATATATGCTGATCTTTTCCTGTTGAGTAGTTTCAGGCTTAGGTTACTTTTATAAAAAAAAAAAACTTGAGTGAAGCTTACTTTCCTTTGAAGGTTCTCTCTCCAAACTTGTCGAGGACTCCACAGAAGTACTGCTGCTTCATGCCGATTTTCTTGGCCTTTTCCTTTATGGCAGTCGCCTACAGTAACAGATGCACATTGTCCCATTAGAGTGATTACATCTAACGGACTGAGGAACAGGCAGATTGGACAGCCCCATTCAGAAAGACAGCAGGTTCTGCTCTGGTTAGGGCTGATGAAAAGCCAAGCAAACGGAGGAGTGCTTTTCACAGTCCTAACCTGTTTACAATCCAGCATTTAACTTCCAGTCTACACACTATACCTTACTGTGTGGTGCAACTCTTGTACTGACAGACTGCTGTTCACCACATACTTTGATTTCATTTAAACCCTATGGTTTCAGTGGAGCCCAGGTTCTCTTTCAAAGCACCACAGTGATTACACAGATGTCACTGGGGCTGAGCTTCGGACAAAGGACAAGTTTGGCTCCTACCATTCTCAAGGTTAGCAAGGAATTTTGGCTTCAGTTCTCTCAGCTCCTTCCAGTACCTGAAGGGGGCTACAGGAAAGCTGGGGAGGAGCTTTTTACAGGGGTATGTAGTGATAGGGCGAGGGGGAATGGCTTTAAATCAGAAGGGGGAAGATTTAGATTAAACATTAGGAAGAAATTCTTTAAAGTGAGGGTGGGGAGGCCCTGGCCCAGGTTGCCCAGAGCAGTGGTGGCTGCCCCATCCCTGGAGGTGCTCCAGCCCAGGTCAGATGGGGCTTTGAGCATCCTGCTTCCTCTGCAGCAAGCTTTCTCACCACAGTTTACCACAGATGAAAATTTCCAAGCGTTACGCGTTCTTTGTTTTTAGTGCATCTGTGCAAAACTCAGGGCTCCCTGACAACATGCTAGCAAAGGGACAAAATGTCAAGCTTAATCTACAGCTTGATGCCTTTGTTTTCTCTTAAACAAATCCAAATATGAGGTTTTTGACCATCTTGGTTTCTACAATGACACACAAAAATGTATACTGAAAACCACCCCAGGGAAGCACAATTCTGGAATGATAAACCATAATTTAACTTTGGCCTTTTAAAGCCACTTCTCAATTTAAAGAGAACTGCTGCTAAGACAGGAAACCTCTGTGTGGAAGACCAGTTGCTCAGCCTCCACCTTAGCTTCCAGCCACACTGAAAATTGTGACGTACCTTTTCATTCAAGCAAGTATCAATGTCGCTCTCTTTGCAACAGCCTTGAAGTGCATGTTCGTAATCAACAGCCAGGCTGAGGATTGTTGGGGCGTACAGGAAGGGGTTTCTTCTTGCAACAGCGTAGATGAAGCTATAAGGAAAAGGAAAACATAAGTTACGCATTCCAACCACAACAGCAACCTTAAGCCCCTTACAGCTTCTATCACTATTATTTCTAGTTTAGAAAAGTAATCTGCTTTCCCAACACAATGCTGAAGGACAAACTCTCTGGTGTCAGCTGCTCAGTTTGTACGCATGCTTTTTCAAAATGCATTGTTAGATTCTTGATAATTCTGATTTTAAGAGTGAAAAATGAATCTGTGGCCATTTTGCCAAGATTTTATTGCCAACTTCTATTGGTTTTATGTTACCTTTCTTCATCTTTTCCAAATACAATGGGGGTAGTAGAAAGATGGAATGACTGAGTTATTAAATCAATATTGAAAACACTGTGGGGTTTCTGGGGGTTTTGGGAAAAAAAAACAGTCCCCTAAGATTTATAAAATGTGATCCCTTAAAGCCCATTTGATCTGGCATGGAACAAATGTCCAAGCAATCAGCTTTGGATATTTAATGACTGAGCAACTGTTTCAAATATGCAGATATGAGGTTGAATACTTGCAACTTCTTCATGAGTGCTGCAAGCCCACACACACCATGTGGCTTGGGGACCCTCTTCTGCACCACTACTCAGTACAAAATGGCCATTTCTCTTACTGTCCCAGCAAAGACACTCGGTCGTCCTGGTACTCCTTGCATATCACGTCAGCAGCTGGTCTTTGGTAGGGCTGAATGAAGTCTGGTTGGTTCACTTTAAAGGACAAGAAACACTCATTTCTTTCTGGATCGGGTTTGCCACAGCAGTCAGCCATCGCACCGTAGGAGTCGCGGAGCTTTTCCACTTGGCAGATTTCATCCAGGAAAATGGCAGGCTATAAGGGAGATGCTGAGGGTCAGAATTATTGTTTACAGAAAGTGTGCATTCTATTTACCTGTGCAAGAAAACCCAGACTGAAAAGTAAATATATTTTTACTAGATAAGATTTAGACCATAAATCAGAATAATTCATTGTTCTCAAATGAATTTCATTAAGTTTTATTTTATTTGGTCCAATATCAAAACTGTTACAACGCCTTACTGAAAAAAACAATTTTAATTTAAAATACTCTGTGGAAAACAGTGATCTCCCTTCGCTTATGAGCTGACTAAACTGAATTTTTAGATCAATTGAAGCAAGATTTTATGTTCTATTTGATCAGCTTGGGAAACCTTTAGGGAGAACTAATGCAGTCATGTCGTTTGGTCTGAATGTCTGAGCTCACAAGCACCTGGCTTTGTACTATTTGCACTAAATGCTAACGCCTATTTCCAGGCAAAGCTAACATAAATGTGCCAAAGCTTGGTGTTTGGGCTCCAATCTATGGCTCCACAGATCATTTAGGCATTTCTGAAAGGCAGAAGTTCAGAACCTGACAAAAACAAGACTAAAATCTGAGCATCGGCTGAAGACAAGAGCAGCACCTGAAGAGCTCGGGTATAGATCCTCACCGAGGATGGTTCTGGTAGCTGCACAGAATTATAGGAAACGCAACACCCAAGGGTTCACTGCCTACCAGGGATTTTGAGCAGTCGGGAGCATCCTCGTTGGCCACGCACTTATGTGCCAGATCAACAACATCCTTCACCAGCTTAGACAGGCCTTCGTAAGAGCATCTCTGGAGATACTGGGCAAAGGTGATCAAGGTCCTGGAACACAGAGCGCATCGTGGAACATGGAGGGCAGACACACACAGGCTGTACTTTTGAAGGTGCTTCTGTATTTAAAGCTGTTTGTTTAAATGCCGTGCCCAAATGCTGGAACAGAGCACCAGCAGGGGCCTAGCACCACATCCCCTATCCTTCCTCTTCTCACCTCCTTTCTGAAGAATGTTTTCCACTTCACTTCCCAAGAACAAAAGGCTTGATTAACAGATTACAAACAAACAGAAGAATACTGTGATTTGAGTTTTCTGCCACTTTCATCAGCATATTTGTAAATGCCATAAACTAAGAAATGATCTTCAGGCTGTCTTCTTTCAGAATGAGTTAATTCCTGTCAGTGCCCTCTGCCATCCCCAAAACCAGTTCCAAAAGAGGATTCTTTTCCCAGAGAGCAAAAAACTCATCCTGACTTTTGCAGGCCTTAAAATATTTGTACGCTTTGTATACTGACAGTAAGAAGGCTGACTCACTGCTGTGCTTCAGTGAGGCAAATACATCTCCACTAGGTCATACAGTGTGGTTTTGTTTCCCTTTTTTGTCCAATACCAACAGAGATGGAAAACAGTCAGAAAATGTAAGGCGAACATTCACTTACACTGCCTTAAATGTCTCTTCCTTCAAATCCCTGAAGCGATGGGCGATCTCACTCTTGTGGTCTAGGAGGAAAAAGAGAGAACAATGATGGTCCCATTGGCTGTGCTACAGCCCTTAAAGAACGTATTCTGGTCACCTCACACCAGGTTTTCACAAGTGTTCAGTGTTCACCCATGCTCAAGGGAGTTACTTCATGGCTTTGAAACAGTGTAAGCTAGTGCTGAGTGCTGGCAAAATCCCACCTTTGGGTAAATCATCCGGGGTAATCTACTGCTTTCCCAGGAGCTTCGATCTAAAGCTTCCCCTTGAACTCTCTGCTGTCTCAGACGAACACTCTTCTCCGTTTGTCTGCAGGTACCCAACTCTTACATGTGCTCATCTTTGAAGTAACCCAA
Source organism: Neomorphus geoffroyi (assembly GCA_033558235.1). Classification (NCBI taxonomy): domain Eukaryota; kingdom Metazoa; phylum Chordata; class Aves; order Cuculiformes; family Neomorphidae; genus Neomorphus; species Neomorphus geoffroyi. The sequence goes on along the minus strand of JAUMJM010000092.1, from coordinate 2,622,683 downwards.
GAGCGTGATCTTTAGGATTCTAATACAGTATTTACCCCCGTAAGCACAAAATGACTACTGGAGCTTATTATTAAGGGTTAGCAAACGTGTCCTCTGCATAACCAACACCGCTACTGGGTCTGTGCAGCTGCAGTTTGATTTCAGCAAGAATTAGCAGAATTTTCTCTTTAGGAACACAGAATTACTAGCTTGGCAGATTCATACTCTTGTTCCACCCAGTGAGTATCATCTCTGCTCTTCAAGTAAAGCAGGTTAACACAATAAATACAGGTTGTAGTTCTACCTGATGTAGATTTGGGGATTTTTGTCCCACTCGTGTGAAAGCCATTGCCTTTAATCGGTGAGATCACTTCTGAACTACCATTCCAAAGACAGAGCTTCCAAAAGCATGGTGGATCTGCTTTCTCTGTGCTGGGAAGTAACTGATTCCAAATAATTGGCATCTGTTCATGCACTACACTGCAGAGGGACATCACCAAACTGACTTGCCTAGTTAAGCTGTCTGGAGTGTCCTCACCATTTCTCCATTTAGTTTCTTTTCAAGTCAACCATATTTTTCTGTTCTCTTTGGATCAGGTTTGCAAGAATCATTCATGAAATTGCATTAAAGTCATTGCATTGCTCTAAAAAAGACTGCAAAGACAACTCATGACTCCGTCCTTACCTGCATCGCGAGCAGCTCTTTGCAGGTTCCTGGATGTAGCAGAACTAAAGAGGAAAATAAAGGATATTAATGTTACCCACTTCATGGTTGCAGATTTTGATGTGAGCTAAATAGCTCAGAAATGCTAGGAAGATTGAAGGGAAAGCGTTTTCTTATATACCCTTTACTGCCCGGGTTTGTAAAACATTAACCGCAGAGCTGGCATCTGTAGATTTCCACTTGGTCTGAGGAAGATTACAAAACTTGGACTGTCCTTGCCAAAAATGAATTTGATATTATTTGTTTATTATCTGCTACTCTGGGTCTTTTTGTCCAGGAAAGGTTGAACCCTCCAGCACCCAAATAGATAAAGTTTTGCGTAAATTTCCTTATCAAATGACAAACAAGGAGTTCAAGGCATCAGACAAAAAAGTCATCGAGTTGAAGCCTAAAGCCATGGGGCATTTTTTTTTGCTCATATTTGTCCAAAAGCAAAGCGGGTTGGTACTGTACAGTAACGACTCACACACACAGGACTTGGTGCCCATATCTGCTTGCAATTAGAGAACTGCAATTTAAATCACTTGATAAAGGTGAGATGGCTCATTGAGACTCTGGTATAAAGAATACAGATGGGTACAATAAGCGATGAGCCCAAAGGTACAGGTCAACAGCGTCTTCCATTTCAATTGGCTTAAAGAAATGGAGGTAGAAATGTGGAACTGGATAACAGGAAATCTGAATCACACAGTATAGGTAGCTCTGGAGCAGAACAATTTCATGCAGACAACATATCAGTGTCAGTAAGCTGGAACTGACACTTTTACACTGTAAGGCTGCATCTCACTCCAAACTGGGACATACGTGTAGGGTAACACCCAAGAGGAAGGCTGCGCAAATAGCCAAAGGGCTGATTTGAGCACCGGAGTTGTCAGGAGTTGTCCTGCTCTGATTTCTGTGGGTGCTGCTGTTCCCTAGGATACAGAAAACTGTCAAGTGTGCGTGTAGATGAGCTGTTTGCAAGAGATGTCATTTCGTAACCCTCATTCATGCTGACATCCTCTCAAGAGTAACCTTTTAATTCAGCACCGTTCTCCTCTTCAAAAACGCGTTATCGATCAGTCAGTAAGGTTGGAGATGAGACACAAAGAAAACTGTGAAGTCTGAGAGAGCCATGGGACACGGAATAGAATGAAGATCATTTTTCCAGAACAGTTGGTGAGAGGCTTAAAGACAAATAACAAGTACGAGGTTGGATCCTTACTGAGTGCAAAGTGATGTTATAGTTTACTTTGAATGGATTCCTCTCTCTGGTGGTGGATTTCAACCCACACGACTGCTCTCACTGTGGTGCTGGAGGTCATGCTCTGCCTCACAACTTGATGTTTCCAGTGGCCACTGCCTACCTGGTACAGCCCAGAGCAAGGTCTCCTAACACTTCCTTAGGTCTTTAGGTTCCCTCTCCTTCTTTATTTTGTCCCTCCCATGAGCAGTTTGACCACAACTCTGTGTTAGTCCTACAGGGAGCAGTATGAGTAATTCAATTTCCAGGTTTTTGGAAATATGAAAAAATAAATAAGACTTCACTTTGTATCTGAACTTGAGCTTTCAAACATGCCTTAAGTAAATCAAATGATGTGTCTGAGCATAAAATATTTGCAGGCAATTTTAGAAGAAGGTCAAGGCAGTGCCTCCTGTCTTCCAGAAAGACTGTTCTGTTCTCCAAAACCACACAGAACTGTGAAGAGTGTACGGAATAGTTTGGCACAATGACATTTGTATTATCTGTGCCTTTTGCAAGCAGGTTTTGCACTTCCCCAAGTCTGCGCTTGATGGCTTGGTAGGTGAAAACCAGGATTCTTGCCTGTGGTTTAAAGGAACAAGCCTCTGCTTTGGGAATTAAAGCTCATATGGATAACTCTTAGATGAAGGATGGTGGGTGAAGCCCAGTTTGCAGACAAGCAACCTGGTTTCATCCTAGTGATAGAAATAACCATTTTTAAGTGGTTGTAGCAAAATCCCAGCTTTCTGGAGAGTGATGGCATTTAGGATGACTAACGTGGATCTTTCAGACCTGTGCAGCTTTAGCCTAACAGAATCCCAAGGAAGAGCTGGATAGACACTTCAGTCTATCCAAATCCTGGTGCCAATGAAGAACCCACCACTAAAACACGGACCTGTAATGTTCAGAACAGTGCAGCCTGCCCGGCAGCTTCTTTGCACAGTCCCTTACATCACTGACACTTGGATATATCAGCGTTCCCAGTCTGGGAGCGTCCGCCTGTGTTTCGCATTGATATAAATGGTGAGAGGAGGAATCAAGGGCTTAGCAGTACTTGTTCCGAGCTCCCAGATAAACAGAGCTACCTCAGCAACCTGATCAGCACCTTCTGCCCCAATGAACGTTGCTGTAAAAGACGAATATAGCTTTCCTACGACCATCAGCTTGATTCCTGTGTCTCCTTCTGCAGCTGAACAGAGATAAGCACAATTAGGTGTCCTATTGGTAACCATAAAGGGACTGTAAAATGCAGCCAGAACAGAACATTGCCCAAATCTAAGAGGTGAAAAAACACATCTGTGGCAAATCCCCCCTTAGAACAGCTCCTGGAATGCTCACAACCCTCAGAAAATGACGCCTAAGGACTTGAGGAGGGAAAGCATTTTCTGTTACACTGCAGTTTAGTGCCAGAAAAGGTCTCGATATGCAGTGTTGCATCTTGAAAGCCATCTGGAATTTTCCCTGGCAGCATTGTGCAGTGTTAGCAAGAACACGGCTGGTCCCCTGGAGTTAATATGTAAGTTTGGAATACAGGGTCCATGTTTATTTCCAGATATCTTCTGTTGTCTGTCCTGTACTTCATGCCAACATTTCATATAACTGCTGAATGAGAGAGCTGAGCTCCAGTGTGGGTGTTTGCTCATCAATATTAGCTGTTATACTAACCTTCCTGTTACCCAATTCCTCCCCAACGCACCGAGCGCGCTCTCCGCAAAGCTCTCCTGGCACTGCAGAATGGAACATAGCACTTGCATTTTCAGATGAATGCACTGTCACACACAGCTACGGCTAAAGTCACAGATGGTAGCCAGGGTTATCTCAGATGTGGGGGACAGAGGGACAGCAATTCCGAGAGTAATTGAGCTGGAGAAAAAAAGATGCTTCACTTTTACCTATCCCACCACATAATGGTGTACAAAGCGACAGCGCACAGACAGAGCGGACGGCTTCATTCTCAGGCTCCCCCTGCAGAGATATTTTCAGGGATGCCTGTTTAATCAGCTTCTGCTTGCATGTGGCCAGGCTCTGTTTTGTGCTGCGTGCTCTCTTATGCTGATACAACACCCTTAGTGAGGATGGAGAGATGCCATGGCAGAGCCATATCTCTGGAGGAATTTCTGAGCCATGAATAACATCTCCTTTATCAGAAAAATCCACCCATCCACATCTGTGTGCAGGGGGTTTGAACTAAAAGGAGATTGCAGGAGAGGGGAGGGCACTCAGATTGAAGGGGAAGCTATCCCCAAGCCATTGGGATTCGTGTTCCTACTAAAAGTTACACCTATGTGGACCAAACTACTAAAACTGCAGGAGACTCATGAGTAACAAACCAGCTGTATCATCGTAAGGACAACCACCAGAGCGCTTTGGGGGAGGAAGTCCTTTTCAAAGAGATCTCTTGAAAACCAAAGGCTATTGATAACTCTTTCATTTAACGGCCTTATTTACGGCTGTTTCCCCTTTGTTTTGGAGAAAGCGTTGTTTGTGTAGATGGACCATGAGATACACACCAAAGCTCGAGATGCTGTGTGCCAGTAACCGCAGTTTTGGTTTGGAGGGGGGTTTGTTCTTTGTTTTGCTTTGTCTTTTTGCGTATTGCATGATAACAGGAGAAAGGCAGCTGACTAGCAATCGTTTTTACCTCCTCAAAATGAAAAATACCCACTGCCAAAGCAGATGGAACTAGCAAACAGAATGCTGCTTCCCTTCTCATCTATCTGCAGGCGGAGGGGAGACAACGCTGAAAGCGGTGTCGCTGTCTCCTGATCCCTGTCCTGAGACTACAGGCATGTGCCTTAGCTGTCATATTTCTCTATAGGACAGCAGCTCATTTTTAAAATAATTAATTATCAGTGTATTTCTGAATGAATGTCTGTAGTTCTGGACACACGATCAGGTACTGGGCTTTTCCTGCTCTGCTGCATTGTGTTTGCTCTTCTTATCACGGATGTTTGGCTCCCATGAGAAACAAGTCAAACATCTCCAACAGATACGTGCCTTCTATTTGAACAGAGATGGACTCATAGATACCAAACGAGCAAGAAGGCCTGTCTGATGAGCAAACATAAATGTGGAAAGGATTGCATCTCTGCAGCAGAACAGACTTGCTAAGGTGTAGCTAAAAGCATCCCATGACAGGGCACAGCTGCTGGGCATGCGCGCAGTTCTGATGCTAAGCCGTTCATCTTGGGTATCAGCCACTCACCTGCTGATTTAGAGAGTCCTCACTCACTAAAATACGCATTGTTAAATGAACCAGAATGACAATTCACAGTCTCGCTTTGGAGCCCACAGGAAAGCTGGGGAGAGGCTCTTGATCAGTGGGTGCAGGGATGGGACGAAGGAAACGGTTTGAAGCTGAAAGAGGGGAGATTGAGATGACATCTTAGGGAGAAATGTTTTCCTGTGAGGGTGGGGAAGCCCTGGCCCAGGTTGCCCAGAGCAGTGGTGGCTGCCCCATCCCTGGAAGGCTAGATGAGGCTTTGAGCCCCCTGATCCAGTGGGAGGTGTCCCTGCCCATGGCAGGGGGTGGAACTAGATGGACTTTAAGATCCCTTCCAACCCAAACCTTTCCTTGATTCTATGATTCTAAGATATGTACAGTTTAACAGTGAGCCAGAAACCACTTCTTTCTTCCATCTTCCCTCCCTACATCGATCAAAGAGAAGAGTTCATACCCTGTTGCGTTTCTTGGGCTGCCTTCACATCCAAAATATTCTTCCTTTCAACATTACGCTCTACACTGCCCGAGTCCTGTTATCAAGCACTGTTGCCTGTCCTTTTCAAATCCTGCATGCTTGATCCCTAGGGCATTCTACCATCCCTAGCAAGGTGTCTCACAAAGGCCACAACAAAGTGATTTAGCTGTTTTTCTGATCAAGCAAGAGTTGCCAGTCTCATGCTTTGGCAGCCAGTACAAGAGCCGTGTTGTTTTGCCTTGTGAGATCATACCTTACTGATTCTATTGACTCCTCCGTAAAGCATTCAATTGCTTGAACCTACCCAAGCACACAGCCTTCCATGTTTTGTGAGGCCACCAGCTGGAAAGTTCTGTGACTTCTAAGGACCTGTTTCTTTTTCCCATATCCCTGTGAGGTTTTTGTCTGTTGATACAAGCAGGCAAACTGCAAAGCAGATGAGGTACTGGCCTGATTATGTTATCCATTTCTAGTTATAAAGTCCCTCCAAAAACATGAGTGATATTTTGACTTGAGTGCACACCTAAACACAAAACAGATGTAGGGAAGAATTACCAGGGGTGCAGCATTACTTGGTTCATGAAGTCCTTATCAGAAAGAACCTTTGGCTTCTCTATTTTTTATAAACATCTTTGATAGGCTATCTGGAATCCAAATTGTTGCGGTGGTGTGACTGATATTTGCTTCATGATATAACTGTCGGTGGGATCTTTCTTCTTCCTCTTACATAATTTTTGAGAGGCCTTTGGAATCCAGTACGTTCACTTGTGCCCTAGAAATGTTTTGGCACTCATTTCCCAGTTTCCACGCTGCTGTCTGAGCTTTGCAGCCTGTGATGTTCTGAGCTTGACATCCACCTAGTTTTGCTGCCCTGTGTCCCGCTGATGTCGCATTTCCATAGAAGCCCACTTGCCCTGTACCTGCTCGCGCTCATCTTCAAGGTGCCATTTAAAAACAGATGGCATAGCTGGTGGATGTGGGACCACACACATTCCATTAGTCTGTTTTTTCAATAGCACACAAAGCACTGATTTTGTTTAGACTCTTTATTTCTGTCCATTTCCCACCAATTTTGATGCATTTTTCGTATTTGATAAGCTGTTAAGTCTGTTCTATTTGTGCTTATGTTGAGCTGGGAGCTACTTCACATATTTCTAACAATCCTAACAGATCTGCTGTCAGCTCTCTGGAAATCCTCACTGAGAGTTTCTGCGGTCTGTCCTACTCATCACCCTTTCTTCATCTTGGCTGTTTCATTTCTGATAGCTAATGAATGGCATTCAACCTCAAAGACGCTGGTGGCACCGTGCCTGAAAGAGTGCAACTGCAGTCAGCTGTGGCTGGATGGGCTTTGGTGATATCATAGAATCACTTGGTTGGAAAAGACCTTTGAGATTATCGAGTTCAACAGTGCCTGTCCACTACTAAACCATCCCTGAGCACCTCATCTGCCCATCTCTCAAACACCTCCAGGGATGGGGACTCCACCAGTGCCCTGGGTAGATATAGGAGAACCATTCAGTGAGCAGAGTTCAGTCAGGAGCTGGAGCTGAAAGCTTTTCTTTGCTAAGAGAGTCTTAATGTTTCTTCCCTAGGCTTCAGGTACTTGAGGTTTAGAAATGAAAGAGACTGAAAATTTCTGAGGAATGGCAGGAAACGTTTGGAGAGTTTCTTGGTTTGAATCCCTTTAGGGTGTTTATGACCTCCGATTTAGACAAACAAGGCTACAAACAGTTTTGAAGTGCAAGCAGGTGTATTGGTTAAAATCAGAAAAGAACCATGTTGAAAACAAACCAACGATTCTGGGAGCCGCTGTTTTTGCTGTTGACTTGGAACACTTTAAGAGTTGAAAAGATTGCTTTATGCGGGTGGTGAGACACCGGCACAGGTTGCCCAGGGAAGCTGTGGCTGCCCCATCCCTGGAGGTGTTCAAGGCCAGGTTGGATGGGGCCTTGAGCAGCCTGGTCTGGTGGGAGGTGTCCCTGCCCATGGCAGGGAAGTGGAACTGGTTGGGCTTTGAGGTCCATTCTACCCCAAACCATTCTCTGATTCTATGTCTAGTGGGGCTGCAGGACTTCTAACAAACCGACACAGACCACCCTGTCGTGCAGCCAACACACCCAATGCGAACACAGCACTGACAGCCTGTGCCCCTCGGCACTGCTGACACCCTTACTTTGTTCTGTTTGTCATTTAGTTTCATCATAAACTTAGAGCTTTCCCATTCTGGCCTGAAAACTGCAGAGCTGGTAAATATTTCCTCTTTCCTGTCCATCTCCATAGAAACAGAATCTGCTTTACTGGTATGATTGCTTTCTGATTTTGTGCTGGATTTCCTGTTCTGGCCTCTGGATTTTTTATGTTGGTTTGATTCTTGGGCAGATACCAGTTTAAGTGTTAAGACAACTTGTGAATTTTCAAGCTTTAAGGAGAAAAAGAGCCCGATCATGTTCTCATTCCTGCCTCTGGTTTTGAGTAAGCAGTTCCTGAAGGTAAAGCTCTTGTAACTTTGAAAAATGGAAAGATAGTTATTTTAAATGAAGAAAGAGGAGGGGCGTTTGCCACTTCTAATATAATACTGGCTTTGGAATGTCTTTAGCTAAGAGCCAGGGCCTGAACTGCCCCTAAACAGGAGTTGACAGTAGTTGATTTGTAGTTCCTTGTGGCTGGAGAAACATTTACAGTGCAAGAGAGACAGACGAACGTGCAGGGAAGAATCCCTCCAGTCCCGTATACTGAGCACAGCTCTAGCACAGTTGTATTCAAAACCAACACTCTTTTCAGCACTCAGGCTTCACTTTCCTCAAAGCCAGTCCCTGGACAGAGGTGGAACTCACCTCCTGACATCACAGCAGGGATCTCTGAGAGCAGGGAGGTGACCAGGAGGAAACAGGGTCCAGAGCTCAGCTAGGACTGAGCCACAGTTGGGGCTGATCCGGCTCCATTCTTTCAAAGGCGGCAGGTTAAGACCTGCTGAAAGCTGGCACTGCTGTTTGCTCACTGACAGAAAAAGATAAAGCACTACTGCATCGTACTCTGGTATAGTGAATTATGAGTCTCCATGCACTAAACGTGCCGCTTTCTGTCCACGCAGGTGAAAGCCAAACCCACAGTGAAGTATCGCAATGCTTTTTCTTAGCCTCGGCAGCACAGATCAATTAGTCAAACCTAAGCACGTGCACTTTTCCGTCTGAAACAAATTAGGTGTATTTAACAGCTGAAAGCTTTTCAAGCAGTGCTCAATCTGCCTACATTTATTAGCGGATCTCTGGTTTGTAGTTCCAGGTCCAGTTCTGCCTTAAACATGAATTAAACTCCCAGTGATATTACCAATATGTAATAATCTTTCAAAGAGAATTAGATTTGCTGCAGTGGCAACAGAAAGTTGTCTTTCTGGTTGCCCTTTCCCTTCTTATGTTCTCCTTTACCTGTATTTATTATACCATGTAATACTGGAAAACTGGGATTTCCAATGTTAAGGAGGTGACTAAAATAGTACGGAACTGAGGAAATGTTGCTTGGTTTCCTTGTTTGTTTGCTTTTTTTAGAGCAATGCTTGTAAACTCTGATTTTAAAGGAGACAAGGGATTTAAGGGTACCTAATCTGACAGCCTTCAGGAAGACCTGATTGCAAAAGAGAGACCAAAAAATGTGATTAAGCTTAGAAAAGATCTGTTTCATGTGGTACTCTTAAATGAGTAATTAAATGATTGGTGCAGACCGTCATATTAAAGGAATTATAAAGAGGCACCTAATAGCAAATATAAAGAGGCACCTATGGCTTTGCAAAGTCCAAATGGCTGTGCTGGGTTTTTCAATTTGAATGATAACCAGAGAATCCTTCTCAAGCCATGAGAAGAAATATTAACAAGCTCTTTGCACATGAAGCTTTCGGTGTTGTCTTTTGGATCAATTAGGCAGCAGCTATACTCGCTAGGCCATTCCTCTACACTGCCCTCCAGCCCCACGCTGACAGTCCTTGACATTTGCTTTCTGCTCAAATGCCTTTTATCCTAATACCAACAGAGGTCCAATATTGCCAGTCAGGCATATTCTTCATCCACCTTAAAAATAACTCAGGAAATTAAATTATAAGGATTAATTTAGAATTGCTTTTATTGCTCCTGCACTTTTAAGTGAACTTTGGTTTCTAACATTTCTCTACAACTGTGAGCATTGGAAACAGAGTAGGATTCATCTCACTTCAGCTGCCTATGGTACAGGAACCTGAGCTGTTCTCACTGTAAAGAGCCTTGAGGATTCCCTTACAGCCAGCACAGATCAAGTCAATACAGCCATGAAGAACATCGTGGTCCAACCAAACAGAGGTGCTTGCGTTAGAAAGAGAGGAATGCTGCCTGGTGTACTATACTGTAGTGAGGGAGGATCCCTGGTCATAAACAGCCAGTCCTACTGCCTGGTTTATATTGTAACATCTGCCTCCTGCATCTTAATAAGCATTTTTCATGCCAGGGTTGTCCAAAGCTGCCAGATTCCTGTCTCCCTGAGAAGAGGAACTGAAAGCTGTACACATTGTGTTGAACCATGTTTCTGATGGTGTCTGCTGGCAGAGAGGAGAGCCCAGTGCTGAGCCAAGACCCCAGCCTCAGCTCCTGATGTAAGAACGCAGAGGAGAGCCCAGTGCTGAGCCGAGACCCCAGCCTCAGCTCCTGATGTAAGAACGCAGAGGAGATCCCAGTGCTGAGCCGAGAGCCCAGTGCTGAGCCAAGACCCCAGACTCAGCTCCTGATGTAAGAACGCAGAGGAGATCCCAGTGCTGAGCCGAGAGCCCAGTGCTGAGCCAAGACCCCAGACTCAGCTCCCAATGTAAGAACAGGAAGCCTGACAATGTTGAGAGAACATGAGAGAACAAGAACACGAGTCTCGCAGCCTCCAAGGTCCTCCAGCACGGTTGGGCACTGCAGCTTTAATGCTATCACGACTGTAAGAGTTTTGGAATTCCCAGCTTCCTGCCAGGGAGCCTGGATGCTTTGGCATCCCTGAACACTGATGATCTTGGCTCATTTGAGGGGGTGCCCCAAAATCTTTCAAGCCCAGCACCTGACTCCCTGCAGGTTTGTAAAAGCCAGTACAGTTCCATAGGAAATGTAACTTTGCATTTCAGGACAGTTTATCAGAACTCCGATGTTTCCAGTGAAACAATTTGGATTCAACTCGTTGACATTTATGTGAAAATTGTGCAATAAAGAGGCAGACCAGATCTACTTTATGTCATAATGGTTACTCAACAGAAGCACTACAGCACATCTTTTCTCCTCCTGAAGACAACATGAAAACTCCCCAAAGGAGTGTGAGCTAGGGCAGCACCGAATTCACGGGAAATAACCCTTCCAAATGCATCCGTTGTCCCTGGGGATATGGTGTCTTGTGATCTACAACCACAGCAGTTCAAGAATGAATGTTTGAAAGGTTCCAACCTTTCAAATGAGAAACATATTTTAATCTGCTAACCCTGACCTATATCAAATAAAAACTCAAAACACATCAACAAACAACAGCACCGCTACTTCAGAACCAGTGCTCAACTATGACCTGCACGGACACATGCCCATTTCTCATTCTCGGAATGACAGAGTCCAGCTACTCTGCCTGACCTCAACGCCTCTTCTCAGAGCTCAAGGCTGGCTGTTTGTGAAAGACTTCACCATTATTTCCTCTTCAGACTCTTGAGTAGCGTGAACGTTAGACTTGATCAGACCTAGAGACCCTCTCAGACGTGTAAGCCCACCCAGCTCCATGTGTTCCAAGCTGTAAAGGCAGTCTGTGTGTCAAATCTATCCTTCTAACCATAAAGAACAATCTCAAATCTAAAAATTTGAAAGGATTGAGGTAGTCACCCAAAAGACCACCAATATAATTCCCAGAGATTAGAAACTACAAAATTCAAGTCCAACAAGTCTTAAAAAGATCAGGCTTGCGTGTTCCTTGTGTGCTTCATTTCTGTCAGAAAATCTTTGTAAAAATCATAGAATCACAGAATGGTTTGGGTAGGAAGGGACCTCAAACCCTATTCAGTTCCACTCCCTGCCATGGGCAGGGACACCTCCCACTGGATCAAAGCCCCATCCAACCTGGCCTTGAACACCTCCAGGGATGGGGCAGCCACCACTGCTCTGGGCAACCTGGGCCAGGGCCTCCCCACCTTCACTGTGAAGAATTTCTTCCTAATGTCTAAATCTTCCCCCTTCCAGTTTAAAGCCGTTTCCCCTCATCCTAGCACTACAGGACCTTGTAAAAAGCCTCTTCCCAGCTTTCCTGGAGCCCCTTTTGGTCCTGGGAGGCTGCTCTAAGGTCTCCCCAGAGCCTTCTCTTCTCCAGGCTGAACAATCCCAACTCTCTCAGCCTGTCCTCACAGCAGAAGTTCTCCAGCCCTTTGATCATCCTCATAGTCCTCCTCTGGACCTTTTCCAACAGTTCCATATCCTTCTTATGCTGGGGATTCCAGAATTGGACACAGGACTTCAGGTGGGGAAGTAAAAACGAACACAATATGAGAAAACCTGGATCTGCACGAGGAAGTGTGGCTTCAGTTAGAATCCTGCACATGGAAAGCACAGGAGCCATCATTATTGGCAGTGCAAGTTCAGAATGTCCACTGCCATCCCCACTAACACAAACCAGAACCACATTTCTGATCCCGTAGGCCCGGTTTTGTCTGACACTTTCTGTCCCAGGAAATGGAATGAACAGACACTAACACGATGTGAATTATACCTGTAAAACTGACCTGTTTTGGCAGGCACCTCATGTGTTACCAACATTAAGAAGATAGCCTGTAAACAGACCCTCCATTAAAACGATGACCGTTTGAAGCCAGCATGAAATCAAGAGAACAAAACAATACAATGTGGTCACCAGGCTTGCCTGAAAAATCAAGATACCATCTCTATGGACATTCAAGAATGACTTTTCCTTGTTTAAGACCTACAGACCCAGACCCTATCAAAGATCTGTAGTTGTCATGGCTTTAGAACAACAAATGCGGAAGCCCTTGGCCAGTAACCTTCACTGCTCCACTGATAATGTGTATCTCTATCAGTCCCCATGGCATTTATTCATGAAACTTTGCACTGAATTTTCTGTTCTTTGGGGAAAAAACACATTGTACCATGTAGCAACACAGAAAAACTCCACTGACATGGACTTGGGTCGCTTTATCTTGCCACCCACAGAAAGAACACTTCATGATCAAGCTGGCCATAAAATTCAGTACGGGATGATGTCACATTGGGGCTAAAAATTATTGTGTGGAGAAGGTGACATTTAGACTGAGCTTCCCAAGGAATTTCTGTGTAGTTTATTTTTTGTATTCTTTTTCTTTTTTCCAAAGGAAAAGACTATGTTATTTGATTGCTGGTTATCAAATAGACAATCTACCTACTTCCATTTCTGGAAGGAAAATCAAGTAATTCTTTCTTCATTTTAGTATATAATTGCAGTTTAACTTGGGTACAGACAGCTTTAAAGGAGACAAATCAGAGCCTTTTGTCTATCCAGCACTGATGTTGCCTAAGTAGCTATTTGAGAGCTCAGTGAGGTTTTGAGGCCCTCAGTGGAGGACTGTGAAATACATTCTGCATTGGCCTAACTCTGGACGTGCCAAAGTGCTAGAACTTGCCTGACTTCACTGGAAACGGAGTAGATAAATTGCTGGCTGGACATGAGCCAGCAGTGTGCCCAGGTGGCCAAGAAGGCCAACAGCATCCTGGCTTTGCTCGGTCACAGCGTGGTCAGCAGTAGCTGGCAAGGGATCGTGCCCCTATATTGAGTGTGGTGAGGCCGCACCTCGAATCCTGGGTTCAGTTTTGGGCCCCCCAGTACAGGAAACACATTGAGCTGCTGGACAGTGTCCAGAGGAGGGCAACGATGCTCGTAAAGGGTTATAAGGAGCAGCTGAGGGCCCTGGGGTTGTTTAGTCTGGAAAGAGGAGGCTGAAGGGCGGTGTTATTGCACTCTACTTGAAAGGGGATTTTAGCGAGGTGGGTGCTGGTCTCTTCTCCCAGGTGACAGGCAATAGGACAGGAGGGAATGGCCTCAAGTTGCACCAGGGGAGGTTCAGACTGGATATTGGGAAAAATTTATTTACTGACAAGAGTGGTGAAGCCCTGGCAGAGGCTGCCCAGGGCAGTGGTGCAGTCTCAATCCCTGGAGAGGTTTAAAGGACATGTAGATGTGGCACTTGGGGATGTGGTTTTGTAGGCATGCTGGGATTGGGCTGATGGTTGGACTGGATGAACTGAGAGGGCTTTTCCAGCCTTATCAATTCTGTGATTCTGTGACTTTATTTTACACAAGAGGGTGCAGTGCAAAGCAGGACGCTGTTCTTCATGCAAAAGCCTTCTTATTAGGCCTTGGTTTTGGGAACGTGTTTAATGTTCAAAAAGTGCCAATGGGTATCCAAATTACACAAATACTTTCAGCCTGGTAGGCAGAAGAGTAGGAATTGTCCATGTTGTCCAGCAAGGAATTAATCTGGGTTTAATTACCTCCTGCTCGTGAGGCTAAGCACCTCACTCAAAGCTGTGGCTGAAGACTCGTGCAGATGGGACAGCGGTAACAGATGAAAAGGCTGCTGCAATGTGCTGTAGCAAAAGTACAGCTGGGAGGAGTTCTGACAAAAATGCAGATGGCACAATTACAGACAGTAAAACATCTGTCTTAGGTTACACCGAGATTATTCTAAACCCGATGTTCAAGCCTAATCCTTTCCCAAAAGAGAGCTCTGGAATAGAAAGCTACCATGTGTCTGGAGGTAAGCAGGTACCTGCATTAGGTAAGGATCAGACTTGAGCAACACAGCTTTTTCTGAGCCACCGGGCAGGAGAAGGCAGCCACCTACTGTTAATAGAACTCTCCTGCACAGAGGAGCCGTGGACCTCACCGTGGAGATAAACATCATGTTCCTGTGGGCAAGGAAAGGGCTGTTCTTTCAGAGACATCATTGCTACTGACTACCCCCAACTAGTGACTGGCTAATCCAGGAAAAAAGGCTTCTGAGGGGTTTCTCCATACTTTGTCACACTGGTGAAAGACGCGAAAACACCAGAATGCCCCAGCAACATCTAAAACCATCGAGATATCAGTTATTTGCACTTGTTCGGCAGGTCCTGCAGCAGTCAGGCCATACCCTTACACCAGGAGGAGAGTTTGCTTTCTGTTAATTGTACTTTCTTCTCTCTTTTATTCAGGCTGCTGTAAGTAAAACTCATTGAATCTATTCCACAATATTCCAAAACAATCTGTTCCATATCTTTTAAGGACCTTTCAGTACTGAAAGGGGCTCCAGGAAAGCTGGGGAGGGGCTCTTGATCAGGGAGCACAAGGACAGGACAAGGGGGAACGGTTTGAAGCTGAACGAGGGGAGATTGAGATGAGATCTTAAGAAGAAATGTTTTGTTGTGAAGGTGGGGAGGCCCTGGCCCAGGGTGCCCAGAGCAGTGGTGGCTGCCCCATCCCTGAAAGTGTTCAAGGCCAGGTTGGATGGGGCTTGGAGTCCCCTGACCCAGTGGGAGGGGTCCCTGCCCGTGGCAGGGGGCAGGACTGGATGGACTTTGAGGTCACTTCTGAACCAAACCCCAAACCATTCTGTGATTCTATAATAATTCCATGGCAGGTTAAAATTCAGAGTAGAGCAATCATTTTGCAAGGAGTTTCTTATTAATTGTCTCTGACATAATCTGTTTAACAGAATTCGGGTATGGCCGCCTGGGAATGACAGTGCACACAGGCAGTAGTGTACCTTATTTTGAATATTCTAGCACACAAACCAAAACAACATATCTGATATTGCAGTGGCAGTCTTAGAAAATTGCCATAATGAAGTGTTTAACAAACAGATCCTTGCTGGAGTTTTGATTAATAACAAAGAGAAAACCTGAGTTGAGTGATTTATTTGTCACTTTTACTGCAAAGTTTTTGTGTAAGACTTCTGGAAGTACTTCTATTGGAAAATGCTTTCATTATCCTTACATGGGCCTTTTTAAATTAGAAGTATTTGAAATATAGAATGTAGAAAGTGTTTTAAGATAGTAGGTAATGCTGATAAAGCACAGCATTCTAAAAACAGTGAACAGCTTTTCTGGCTAGTGACAATCAATGGCTAACAGAGGTGTGCACGGTGGGGAATTAGGGCACACAAAGCTTCTGTGCAAGCTTTGCTTTGCTGAGCACAAGTAGGGCAACACTGATGTTTGAAATCTCACTGAGGTTGTGGCATTTAAGAGCTTCAGTGAACACGGAGAGGCTGGAGCGATGGCTGAAGGTAAGCCTGTGAGTTTTGTGTTCAAACCGACTCTGGAATACAACGTTAATCATTAAAAGGCAATATCTTGTGTGTAATTGAAAGTCACATACCTGCGAAAACAAATCAGATGTTTTAGGTGGAGCATGTGCATCAAAATTGATCTTCCAGCGCACTCCTAACTCTCTCACCAGACATCTATCAGTAAATGCGTGTTCTGATTTACTGCTGCCCTCTGCCAGCTACTGCCTTACTTAACAACGTAACTGAAATGTTCAAGAAGGAGAAAATAAGAGAAAGATAGGGGACAAAATGAAAATGCACCCCATCAGCAGGTTTCCTCTCATGCGCGTGAAATGCTTATTGGAAAGGGCACTAATTCAGAAACACAAAGTGACTCAAGGCAGCACCTCACTTTGTAATTGGATTGCATTAAAGTCAATGGTGTTGTGAATGTCACAAGCAAAAAATCCCTGGTTAGCCTGCTGAAATGACACAAACCCCCCACTTTTTATCTACTGTTGAATGGGAAAAAAATCTTATTTTTAGGGCATATATGTTTCAAAACCAAATGCTTTAGTACAATCTCATTTCCAGAATGTTGGGAAGAGTAAGAATTTGTCATTCTGACAATTTCCTCAATTCTGACTCGTGGACTGCCAGCTTCTAGCTCCATCTACTGTGTCAAACCAAAATAACCATCTACTGTGTCAAACCAAAATACCATAGAAAGATTGACCTGCCCGCTTTTAAAAAGCTGTATCCCAGCCTTCCCCTAAAACAGAGAGGTCAGAAATCAACAATATACAGCTGTCAAAAGGAAACGCATTGATGTGAAGATGAAATGGCAAATAACATGAGCCAAAAGTAGAACAGGACACAATAAGAGAGGTAAGGAAGGTTCCGCTTTGAAAAACAGAGGCTGCACAGGATCCAGATGGGGTTTGATAATTTTAGATGATTGAGGGCTTTTAGATAATTTTTCTAGTTATCATTTGAACTTTGCCAAAAACGTTTTTCTGCCACTTTACCAACCTTTTCTGAGAGCAAAGCAGTTTCTTTTATTGCCTTCACTGAAACCAAGGTCTCACAAAGCTTTACATGGAGATCCTTACCCCCCTTTCTCACCCAGAGATAACCTTCCCTGGCAGCATAAATATATTCCAAGCATACTTTATATGAAGATAGCAGAGCAACAGCTCAAACCATGTTGTTCTGCGTGCCAGCAGAAGGCTGCTTGCATTCAGATCTCCTGAGCTGCACAAAGAGAAACAATTTCAAGGACTAATTTCAGGACTAATCAATTGTTTACTTAAAAAGCGGTTACTATAGAAATTATCATTATGGACTGGCAGGGCTCAAGCAAAACATAAGACAAGTTTAACCTCCTAACTGATTCCTATGAGATGACTGTACCTTAAACGTCAATAATAGCAAATCCCAAACTAAAAACATGATTTTTACAAGAAAGCTTTGATATCCAAATACAGGAGGTTTTGGCTTGAGAGGTTTCATTAGAAGCTTTGGATTATAAATCCATTATATATGAAATACATCAAACTTCTCTTTATCTTATGATTTCTCTTGTTCTTATTTATTTTTCTCTTCTACAGCACTTGCAGAGACTCAGGAAGAAACCCAGAATCTCACCCTGCCTCAATTTGCCATCGTATTTTTCAATTTTATACTCACAAAGGGTAAACATTTTGAGAACACATAAAGCGTATTAGGAACCCAAAATCTACTTTCAGAAATGGCAGAGGGTTGGAACTGGATGATTTTTAAGGTCCCTTTTAACCCAAACCATTCTATGATTCTGTGAAATCAATTGTGCCTGTAAAAATGTAAGTCTCACATAGTACTGGTAATTTTTAGAATTCCAAGTCCTTAAGCCATTTCTTAAATAAGATACAGACTTCCGAATTACTAAATATACTATAGAATAAATGTCTTTCTAGCTCAACACTTCAGGCCAGCAGTTAGCTAATCATTCCTTTAGAATTTCAATTGCCAAATATACACTGGGTGTTACTGGGACTGCAGAGAAGGGTATAAAACAGGAACTGGTTTGTAAAGCTCACTGTAAAAATACGAAATCCAAATTTACATCAAACACTTGATTTTTAATACAAAAGGCATTGCCTTCCCTTTGGGTCACCGGGCTTAGGATGCCTGGCTAAAGTCTGCCCGGGGCAGTCAGTGTTCCAGCCCAGGCTTCTGCCCGGCAGTCATCTCCTATCCCCTACACTGTACCTGGATTTCCCATGGGCTACCCCAAACTGCCGTCTTTAGGCTGCGGTACTCCTACAGGAAGGCTGTTTCCAGGTCTCCTATCTCCACGTAGAACCCTGAACTCCCAACCCCCAAACAGCAGGGGGGTATTACACACCACTAGTTATCCTGGTGCCATTATTGCAGCTTTAACATGTGCCAGATCCTTGGATAAAACAAGGCCAGCATGGCCACGACTCACTGGCTCACTGTTAGGTTAACATGCGTGCCTTTGGTCAGACACTCAAAACAGGACAGCAAGACAAAAAGTGCACCCTTAACTTGGGAGTGCTTTCACTCAGAACACCAGAATCAGCAGTGAAGGAGTCGCACTAAACCGTGTGAACCAGCCCCAAGTGCACTGGTAGCAAGCATTGCATTCAGACCCAAACCAGAACTATTCCATACCGATGCAAGCCTCCAGCACTCCCGCTGGCCTCCCAGCAAAGGTCTGGGTAGCAAACACCACCCCGGACTTTGGTGTCTTGTGGGCAGGTGAATGCAACTGGCAATGCTCCTGGAGAGTTATTTGATCCCTTTTGGTGATGGCATCATGAAGGAACAAGAAGACTGGTCTCTGTTAGCAAACACTTAGACAGGTGGATTGCCATCATTTCCTTTTCTTTTTCAACAGAGCACTTGTATAGTTCTGCAGCGAATCAGACTTTAAAGGTTTTGCTTTCTGGACTCCTTCTTACTTTCCCAGTCCTCCCTCCTGTGAGGAAGCGGTCAAAGCTGCCATGATGCTGTATTAAGGTTTAAGGGCAACTATCAGAACGTGTGATATCAGTGTCTGAGATGGAATACAGATCATTTTAAAGCCATCCATGCAGGATGTATGTGCACTTCAACTGACACTGGTGCGTGTAAGCGTAGCAAATGGCAAAATCCCCTGGCTTACCATGCCAAATGCAGGCAGAGGTCACTCCCAAGTGGCCCTTCATGCCGGGTGTACTAGAGTGTCAGCATTAATGTAAAGGCTTAACCTTCTGCATGTACAGAGCTGCAGTCCCTGGACGAACAGAACTGCTGTTATTCCAGGCTAGCACCGCTCTCTTGAAATTCTGAAATCTGTCTGGTTTGTCTTTGCTTTCTTCACTCACAAGGCAGATGCTCCTAGGAAACTTGCTGTAATGGAGAAATACAGGTATTAAAAACCCCATAATTTAAACTAAATGTCATGGTTGTATAAAAACCAATTTTTAGCCATTCTTTTCCACGTGTAATTTACAGATATTAAAACTGTTTTAGACAAACCTTAAATATACATCACAGAGAGCAGTACTTTTCTGAATGTACAGGCATTTATGTTCTCATCCTTCTTTGCCTCTCTGACTTGATCAGTAGTAGCTGCGCTATCACTGAACACCATTGATGTTGTTATTTCTGTTTTAAAAAAATAATGATGTACAGCAAGTCTCCCATTTCAGATGGGTCTTCCATTTTTTTTGAGACAGTGCTATGCACTGGGGAGGTTTGCCGAGTTGGTCCTTTTGGGATGTGTTGAAGGAATAGAATAATTTGGGGTTCGCAGTTCCCATAATGAAATGAATAAAATATTGCAGCACATGTAGAAGCTGCAACCGCAAAACTGTTTGCATCTGGTTGGAACTGGATGATCTTTAATATCCCTTCCAACCCAACCCATTCTATGATTCTGTGGTATCCAATGACTTCACTTACTGTGTAACCAGTGAGAATGGCGTGATTTGGGTTTGGGATTAATTTCATAGCTCATTTAGATAATCATCTCATCTGCAGATGTATAACACGTGCTCCTTCTATGTTCCTCCTACTCAGACTAATAGAAAATGAGATGTAGTCAGTCTTGAGATGAAGCAACAAAAATGTAAGGGTGTGGTTTTAGGCTAACAGCTCTCATCCTTTATAAGAGCCAGTTGCGCTGCAGCACTCACAGGAACTCAACTGCACCAGTGGTATTCCCAAAAAGAAGAAAAATGATACCGAGATGGGCTAAGAGGGAGACAATGGCAGGAGGCAGCCTTGTGGCAGTTGTAGATGTCCTGAGTTTGGGCTTAAAGCTCAAAAAGTATTAACAAAACCAAACAGAGAGAGAAAATTCATTTCCCCCCCTCCCCCACCGCCCCTTTCCAAAAAGAAAAACCTTTCAGCAATTCAGAGTGCCAGTTCAGTGCATTTACATTAAAACATATTGAAGTTAAAAGCTGGATTAATTAATCTTTGTACCTTTAGAATGAAATATCTCCTTTCACCGGTTTGTCTTTCCAGCCCTCAACTGATAATTCCAGAAGTTCTGACCATCGTTCAGGAGCTCCTAGAGTGAAAAAATGCTGAAGAAATAGGAAGTCAGTGTGGCCAGAGCGTGTTTGGGAGTGCTGGATGGCACGGCACAGAGCACGGGGGGGTAGAAGTAGCTGACACACGATGAACCAGGAGGAAGAGGGTGCACGTGTAAAAGTCGGGGCAGTTGGACGTAAAGTCAGACTCCCAGGGTGTGAAAATGTGGTCCATTATGGGCGTGTGTGTGTGCTGATGGGGTCACTGAAACTCAAACCAGCAATAACTCTCTTCAGTTCCTGTTGGAGTTACAACTACAAACAAAACTTGATATCCCTGCTTCCTGACTTTGGGGATGACACAGTCTCCACAAGTTATAAATGAAACCGAAAGCAGATGCGCAGAGACACGTACTCCATGGCAGAGGCTGAAACAGGTGGGATGCCCTGCAGACCTTTGTGCAGAATCTGGCACACCCCAAACAGCTCCTGAGAGCATTCACTGAATTCCAGCCTCAGGTTTGAACTCATTGAGTGTTTGGTGGAGTGATGAGTATCTGGAAGGGAACTGAATAAATACTGACAGAGAAGTCAAAGGGATAACGAAGGATTATTATTTTTGCAAGACTTCCTGCAGCTTTATGCTAGCAACAAACCCAAATGTCCAAGCTTAACCAATTTCACAAAATAAAACGTATTTGTTAGGGATCCCTTCCCTGACAAGAGCCTCTCTGCCTTCCCATTGCTGTGTAATCTATTCCCTGAGAGCCCCATGAGCTGGAAACACAGCTTTGGGTCACACATCCACATGGAAACCAGGGTAGAAAGAAATTATCTTCATTATTTACTCTATCATTATAAACCCATCTTGATGATTATTGTGGTATCTGCAAAAATGGTTTATGTTTCGAGAAGACAAGGTTACACCAGCTGGAGAAGCTCCACACCTTCCTAAGGTGTTCTGCTGCTCAAACCATCAAGAGATCGACAGCTGATGTTCACTCGCAGCTTTAGCCCATGACAAAACCAAAGCTTACAAGCCTGATGAGTCCAACACTACGCTCCTCTGAAGAGCACAAGTGCTTTTGCTGCTGTTGCCCCCTCAGAAGGCTCAAACTAGCAAGGGTGGTAGGGAGAGTGGGTATAAATGGTGTTACAGAAATAGAGGAAATAGACTTTCTCTACACTGCAAGATTAGGAGAAGGAACTTTTTGATCAGAGCAGAGGTCACCACCATAAAAGAAACGGAACAAATAATCCCAGCCTATGCCAACAAACACGGTGTTTTGTAACCATGCCATCTGATTCAGGGCTTAAGAATACAACCCAGAGCGATAATGTGGTTGATTTCATTAGCATGGAACTGGGCTGGATGGCTCTAAAGACCCTTTCCAAGCCTGACAACTTAAACGGATACTTGAAGTAATTGTACAAATGTTGAAGCTCAGTATTAAATGCAGCTTTGTAACGCAAAACAGATCATGGCTTAGATCAGCTCAGCCGTAGAGCAGTCCTTCGATGCCTTTTCCTGACCTTCTGCTGTTCCAGAAAGAGACAGAGAGGGCAACTCCCTGCTAACAGCTCAAAGGGTAAAATCCAGCCATCTGGCCTCCCTGTCTGAATCCAGGTGGGTGAATTGGGTGTACGCAGACAATTTGTTCCTTTGCCAGGCTGCTGCACAGCCAAAGAAATCCAAGACATGTTTTGTCTGAAGAAGGCAGTCACCTACTGGATCAAACTGGGAAGACTGGGTCACTTTTCCAGGCTTACTGGCTGAACGAGGTGACATCCTTTCCACATGCACACCGTAAATCTCTGGTGGTAAGGCTGAGGTCGCCTGTATTCACTTACAACTCTTGTTTTCTGCTTGCTGTGATTACAGCAAATGCTTAATTAGTGCTTGTATCTGACGATAAATCGGTAACAATCAGTGTATTGGATGCCAGAGAACAGAAGCATTGCCCTCACGGATCTGCCTCTGGGGATCTTGCACTGTGTGCAGTTCTTGTAAAGTCATACCAGGAAGTGCGAAGGTGGCAGGTACATCCGCTTTATTCCTCCTGAATCACATCAAACTGTCATCTACAGAGGTATTTATAAGGGCATCGTTCAGATTAGACCTCGGACCTGAGGATGAGAAGTTAAGGACTGCAGTTCTAGCCAGATGACTTGGAAATGATGTAATTTAACACTGGTTACCCTAATGCAATCCCTTTATTAAGAGGCATGTAATGAGGCAGGTTTTGGTGGGATGCAAGAAGATTTGGGGGAAACTGTGCAGATTTGCTTTCCTGAAGAATGCTAGTTCTTTGAGAATTTTTTTTATAAGCAACAATGTTTAATTTCCAAAGTGTTACAGACCTGTGCTTTCCAACTTTAGCCAAATAAGACAAAAAGAGAAAAGTAATTGAGTAATGACAATCTTTTTGCATTCCTCTAACTGGAAAAGACACCGTTGGCTTGAAACACCAACTCCAAACCATCTGTAGTGTAACCAGTGCATTAGAGCCATTAACAACCTGTACAACTGTGTGTTTCTCTGGTTAAAAATATTTTCCTTGGGGGATTTCCATCAGGTCTAAGGAAAAAAAAAAGATGCAAAAAAAAAGCCCTTTCCTTGTTACTTGGGACAAGAGACCAACACCTCACCACATCTTCCTTTCAGTGAACTGCAGAGAGCCATGAAGTCTAGCAGCCTCCTCCAGGCTAAGCAATTCCAGGTCCTTCAGCTGCCTCTCATAAGGCTTGGTCTCCAGACCCTTCAGTAGAATTGTTGCCCTTCTCTGGCCTCCTCCAGCCCCTCAATATCTTTCTTGTAGTGAGCTATAGGCCCCCAGGCCATGGTATGGACATCACTGCTCCCCTGACAGCATCTGACCAATCTGGCACTGCCAAACTTCGTGTCCGTGGGGGAACCTTTCCCCTCGCAGTGAGGCCTTGAACACCTCCAGGCACGGGGCAGCCACAACTTCTCTGGGCAACCTGGCCCAGGGCCTCCCCACTTTCACAGAAAAACATTTCTCCCTAAAAATCTCATATCAATCTTCCCTTTTCTCTGCTTAAAACCATTCCTCTCATCCCATCCCCCACTCCCTCTCCCTTCACAGCTGTGGAGGGATGTGAGGAGCTAAGTGGCACAGGCTGCACAGTGGCCCTCAACACTCCCCTGGCAGCCTCTGACCCTTCTGGCAATGCCAAATCCCGCCCTTAGGCCGGCAGGAGAACCCTTCCCCTCACAGCAAGGTCCTCAACACCTCCAGGGATGGGGCAGCCGCGACTTCTCTGGGCAACCTGGGCCAGTGTCTCCCCATCCTCACAGCAAAACATTTCTCCCTAAGATCTCATCTCAATCTCCCCTCTTTCAATTAAAAACCATTCTCCCTTGTCCTGTCCCTGCGCTCCCTGATATAAAGCCTCTTCCCAGCTTACCTGTCGCCCCCTTTAAGTACTTCAAACTGCTCCCCCTTGTACTATCCCCGCACTCCTGAATCAAGAGCCCTTTTTCAATACTTGAAACCATTCCCTTCATCCCATCCCTGCACTCTCTCTCCTTACAAAATGGCAGGGAGAGGCACGGCTGTGTGGGAGGACAGCAAGGCCGCCTCTGACCAATCTGCTGCTGCCAAACTCCCTCCTTAGGCCAGTGGGAAACTTTACGCCTCACAGCCGGGCCTTGAACCCCTCCAGGGATGGGGCAGTCACAGCTTCTCTGGGCAACCTGTGCCAGGGCTTCCCCACCCTCACAGGAAAACAAGTCATGTCAATCCCCTCTCTTTCATCTTAAAACCGTTCCCATCGTCCTGTCCCTGCACTCCCTGATCAAGAGTCTCTTCCCAGCTCTCCTGGAGCCTCTTTCACTACTTAAAACGTTTCCCCTCATCCTATCCCTAGAGTCCCTCTCCCTTTACAATAGCTAGGGCAGGTGAGGAGGTGAAGCAGCGGGGCAGCCCTCAGTGCTCCCCTGGCAGCCTCTGACCGATTTGGTGCCGCCAAGTCCTGTCCTCAGGCTGAGAAGCACGCGTTTCCCCTTGCAGGGATGCCCCGAACCCCTCCAGGGATGGGGCAGCCACAACTGCTCTGGGCAACCTGGGCCAGGGCTTCCCCATCCTTAATGTGAAGAATTTCTCCCCAACGTCTGATTTGAATCTCCCCCTTTGCAATTTAAAGTCGTTCCCCCTCATCCTGTCCCTGCACTCCCTGATCCAGAGCCCCTCCCCAGCTTTCCTGGAGCCCTTTCAGTACTAAACCCCATTCCCCTCATCCCGTTCCTGCACTCCGTATCTCCACAAAGCGGCGGGGGTTGCGCCGCGCGGGCGCTGGGGCGGCCATTACTGCTCCCCAGGCAGCCTCTGCCCCTTCTGGCGCTGCCAACCCCCCTCCTCGGCCCGGAGAAGGAGCCTTTTCCCCTCACGGGGAAAGCGCGGCCACCACCACCCCTGCAAGGGTAGGGGGGAGAAGAGGAAAGAAGGGCGGGGGCGCGCGCGTGTCGCGTGGTGATGACGTCACTACCGCCTGAGGGTGCCGTGCCCGCTGAGACGATGAAGGGGAGGAGCGTGCGCGGACACAGTCGCGTGGTGATGACGTTTAAGACGTTTTGCGGGCGGTACGGCCGCTGAGGGGAACGAAGGGCGGGCCGCGCGGGCGGGCGTCGTCGCTTTTTGGTGACGTCAGCGTCACTTCCGGCGCGGCCGCGCTGAGGGGAGCGAGGCCTCGGCAAGCGCGCCGCCGCAGCAGAGAGGGAGCGGCTGCCGGCGCGACGGAGCGGCGGGTCAGCGCGGCGGGACGGAGCCCAGCGCGGACTGAGGCGGCGCCGAGAGCGCGGGGCGCGCGGGGGAGGCGGCGGCGCGGGCAAATATCGCGAGAGGGGGCGCGGCGGCGGCGCTAGAGGTGACCGCGGCCTCGGTGGGGCCTCCTCTTCCTCCTTCTCCGCCCGCGGCCGCAATGGAACAGGCAGGGGACGGCGCCGCCGCGGCTGCGGGGCCCGGGCCCCCCGAGGGGCTGAGCGCCGCGCCCGGGCCCGCCGCAGCGCCCTGCCCGGGCGGGCTGGTGCGAGTGTGCGATTTGCTGCTGAAGAAAAAGGCGGCCGGGAAGGCGAAGCGGAGCGGGAGGGCGGGCCGGCCGGCAAGCAGCAGCGAGAGCGGCGGCGGCGGCAGCGAGAGCAGCAACGGCGGCAGCGAGGAGGACGACGAGGAGGAGGAAGATGACGAGGAAGAGGAGGAGGAGGAGGTCTCCGAGGTAGAGTTTGCGGATAATGCTCAGCTGGGTGGGAGTGTGGATCTGACGGAGGGTAGCGAGGCTCTGCGGAGCTGGATCCATGGGCCCAGGCTCTGCAGGGTATTGGGACAGGCTGGATCAGCGTGTCCGGGCTCTGCGGAGGGATGGGGACAGGCTGGATCCGTGGGCCCGGGCTCTGTGGAGGGACGGGGACAGGCTGGATCCGTGGGCCCGGGCTCTGTGGAGGGACGGGGACAGGCTGGATCCGTGGGCCCGGGCTCTATGGAGGGATGGGGACAGGCTGGATCCGTGGGCCCGGGCTCTATGGAGGGATGGGGACAGGCTGGATCCGTGGGCCCGGGCTCTATGGAGGGATGGGGACAGGCTGGATCTGTGGGCCCGAGCTCTGCGGAGGGATGGGGACAGGCTGGATCCCTGTGCCTGGGCTCTGCGGAGGGATGGGGACAGGCTGGATCCCTGTGCCTGGGCTCTGTGGAGGGATGGGGACAGGCTGGATCCCTGTGCCTAGGCTCTGCGGAGGGATGGGGACAGGCTGGATCCCTGTGCCTGGGCTCTGCGGAGGGATGGGGACAGGCTGAATCCCTGTGCCTGGGCTCTGCGGAGGGATGGGGACAGGCTGGATCCCTGTGCCTGGGCTCTGTGAAGGGATGGGGACAGGCTGGATCCATGGGCTGGAGAGTAGGAATACTCTCCAGGGAGAACTGGACAGACTGGATCTGTGGGCTGTGACTAACGGGATAGGGTTCCACAAGGCCAAGTGCTTGGTCTTGTACTTAAGATGCAACAGCCTCATGCTGTGCTCAAGGCTTGGGGAAGAGCAGCTGGAAAGCTCTAGGGTGGAAAAGGCCCTGGGGGTGCTGGTCAGCAGCAGCTGAACATGAGCCAGCAGAGGCCCAGGTGGCTAAGAAAGCCAGTGGCATCCTGGCTTGGATCAGAAACAGCGCTGCCAGCAGGAGCAGGGCAGTGATTGTGCCTCTGGACTCTGCACTGGTGAGACCACACCTTGAATCCTGGGTCCAGTTTTGGGCCCCTCACTGCAAGAAGGATGTTGGGGAAGGGGCTGGAGAACAAGGGTTATGAGAGGCGGCTGAGGGACCTAGGACTATTTAGCTTGGAGAAGGGGAGGCTGAGGGGAAATTTCATTGCTGTCTACAACTGCCTGAAAGGAGGTTGTGGTGAGGTGGGTGTTGGTCTCTTCTCCCAAGTGACAGGCGATAGGACAAGAGGAAATGGCCTCAAGTTGTGCCAGGGAAGGTTTAGATTGGATATCAGGAAAATTTCTTCACGGAAAGGGTTCTCAGGCCCTGACAGAGGCTGCACAGGGAGGGAGTGGAGTGGTGGCTGGAGGGGTTTAACCTATGGGTAGATGAGGTGCTCAGGGATGGTTTAGTAGTGCACAGGTGCGGTTGGACTCAGGTCTCGAAGGTCTTTTTCAGCCTAACAATTCAATGAGATGGGGGCGCTGCAGGGACAGGGCTTGGGGCGGGCTGATGCCAAGGATGGCCTCGAGGGGGCATACAGGGCGGTCTTGGGGGAATACAGGGTGGTCCTGGGGCTGGAAAGGCTCCTGTGCACCTCCTGCCTTGACGGGGGAACTGCATGCGGGATTGTAAGGGGGGTGAAGGAGGCCTGGGGTTTCCTGGGAGGTCAGAGGCTCTCTGGGAGCCCCAGCCAGCAGCCACCTTTTGTCTCCGGTTTTTGACACGTTGTTTTGCTGGAAAAGGCCCAGGAAATGTTGCAGGTGACCGTTGGCGCTGCAGTTTGTACCTATCACAATCCAGATGGGAGCTGGGAGCACTGAGCCATGGGGTGTGCTCCTGGTGTGCCTGGGCTGAGCCTGAGGAGATAGGCCTGAGCCCTGCGTGTGCGGCTCCATGGCTGTTGGTGCTTCCGACTACAGAGGCAGAGCATCTTGGAGAGAAGCAGGTGATCTGGCAGCTAAAGTTAAGGCTACTGTAGAGCCCAGGTCGTTTCGCTCTCATCTGGTGTGTTCTCTGAGCCTGGAGGCAGCCATGGCTTCAATGCAGTGCTGAAACAAGTGCCAGAAAGCATTGTTAACTTGTTCTGGTTTAACGTTGGGTTTTTCAGATAGGTATCACTAGAAAAGACCAAGCCAGGATGGAAGCCCCTTCCTTATTTGCATATGCAGTCCCACAGACCTGCATTGTGGGTGATTTTAATTCTGTACCCTTCTAATTTGAAAGTTTCACTCTCTTTGAAAAGTGTCCTTAAAAAAGGCCACTTTGAGATTGAATTTTATTGAACTGGATTTCGAAGTGATTTGGCTTTTAAGTGATCTATCTACATTGTGGTTTAACCCTGGCCAGGAACTCAGCTCACGTGCTCCCCCCTTGTGGGATGGAGGAGAGAATTGGAAGGGTAGAAGTGAGCAAACGCATGGGTTGAAATAAAGACATTTTAATAGGGAAGGGAGGAGCTGCGGGAGCCAAGCAAACCAAGGAATCGTTCCCCACTTCCCATGGGCAGGCAGGTGTTCTACCATGCCCAGGAAAGCAGGACTGCATCACACATTAGAATCCCTTGGAAGGCAAATGCTGTCAATCCAAACATCCTTCCCTTCCGCCTTCTTCCCCCAGCTTTATACACTGAGTGTGATGCCATATGATGTGGAATATCCCTTTGGTCAGGGGAATCGGCCGTCCTGGCTGTGTCCCCTTCCAGCTCCATGTGCCTCCCCAGCCTGCATGCTAGTGGAGTGGATGAGGACCAGGAATGGCCTTGGTGCTGTGTGAGCACTGCCCAGCAGGGACCAAAACATCACTGTTATCAGCACCATTCCCAGCACAAACCCAAACCACAGCCCATACCCAGGCACTGCGGAGAAACTCAGCTCTGTCCCAGCCCAAACCAGCATGTTCTGCTTCTGTGTTGGAAGTTAAAATGAACAGGAAGAAAGGGGAGGAAGAGTCTGATAGATTTAAGGCTGGGCTGGGCTTACTGGACAGTAAGTTTTTCTGCAGTCAAGCAGCACTCTGCATCTTATTTCTGCAGAAGTTCGTACAAGAAGGATTTTATACAACTTGGATGAGATAAATTACACGCAATGAGTGTGTCCCAATTAACAAGTAATTATGCCTGTCATTTTGCTTCTGTAGGAAAGTGAATATCATCACGTGGGTAGGAAGTTTTTGAGGGGTAAAACTTGTAAGATAGGTAGCAGTGCTTCTGTGCTGAGCTTTGCCATCGAGCAGTCCTGCAGTGACCTGAGGAGCTCCCTTGAACATGGAGGTTCACTGTGGTGGTGAGTGGTGATGAAAGGTAGCAGAGGCAGAGGCTGATAGTTAAGCACTGAGCTGTGTGTGACAACAGCCTTCAACAGAATTCATGGGAAGCTCAACCAGTTGGCAAAACTGTGGGCAGATTTGTTTGGTGGTCCATAGCTCTTCCTCCAAATGGCTTTTTGTGCTGAGAGCTTCCAAACGTGTGTGGCCCAATGAGAAGGCAGAGGCAGCCAAGAAATAAATTTGGTCTTTCATAGTGTGAGCTTCTGCTGGGACACTGTGCCTTATGCAGCCACAGAGTCACAGAACCATGGAATGGTTTGGGTAGGAAGGGCCCTAAAAGCCCATCCAGTCCCACCCCTGCCATGGGCAGGGACACCTCCCACTGGATCAGGGGGCTCCAAGCCCCATCCAACCTGGCCTGGAACACCTCCAGGGATGGGGCAGCCACAGCTTCCCTGGGCAACCTGGGCCAGGGCCTTCCTGCCCTCATTGTGAAGAATTTCTGCCTAAGATCTCATCTCAGTCTCCCCTCTTTCAGCTTAAAGCCATTCCCTCTCATCCTATTCCTGCACTTCCTGATCAAGAGCCCCCTTCCCAGCTTTCCTGGAGCCCCTTTCAGTACTGGGAGGCTGCTCTAAGGTCTGCCTGGAGCTTTCTCTTCTCCAGGGTGAACCAGCCCAGCGCTCTCACTGTTTAATATACTTTGAAAGTTGCAGAGAGATAACAAAGCAAATGGTCGCTGAACTGTCATGAGGCAGCAGGAGAACACTACACTTTCCTGACAGAATGGCAGGTGGTGTAGATACCAGTAGCTCGCCAGGCAGTTCTGGCATCTGGAATCTTCCTTGACATTGTCATCTTACAGTAAGCAAAGGCTTTCCTGGTGTGAGATTAGGTATGAAGAAGGGGTAAGGAAGTGGTAAACAAGGAAATTGAATTTACTGAGTTCAGGATACAATATGTTTGTTCACATATTCATTTATAAGAATTCTTGTTCTTGATTATTCAGGTTGCTTGCAGAAAACTCTTGTAGGCTTCCTCCCCCTGACTTCAGGATGAAGTGATGCAGCTTGGTACAGTCTGCACAGCTGAAATCACACTTTTCAGGAATGTGAATGTGGGAATGGTCTGATTAATGGAGCAGTGGATCTGGCTTCAAAGTAGTTCCTAGTGGCTCCTGGGGAGGAGATGTTTGAGTGTTCGTAGTAAAAGGGAGTTTTCCTTCTCTAAAAGCAACCTAGTGTTTAATTTTTTCTTTTAATAGCTTTAAAAACTATCAGTTTGTTTCCACTGCAGGATTTTTATTTGATTGGGGTTTAGAATTGTTTTTAGCTCGCATTTTTCTGAGATGTGCATGGTTTGAGTGGCTTCAGCACTTGGATTGAGATCTTCTGACCACTAGCAGTGTGGAAGGCACTTAAAACGACAAGCACAAAGAAATGGCAGTGTGGGGTTTTGTGGTAAATGGAAACTTCCGGCACTGGACAGGGCTTTGGGAGAGGTTAAATGGAGATCTCACACTGACAGCTTAATGAGCTCCCATTGCAATGTTCACGGCAGCCTTCAAGATTGCTTTTTGGAACTCCTGGCTGCCAAAACCCCAAGGTTCTAGGTAGCACTGTCCAGTGCTGTCTGGAAATGGCAAATCGCCTTTTCCTTAACCACCAGCTAACGAAACAAAGGCGACTCTTCAGCACACAGGGAGAGGGATCTTAAGGTAGGAGAAAAAGGGCAGAATCAGTTAGATGCCAGGCAGGGCAGTGTGCATGCTTCCTGGCAGAGTTGTGGCCTTGGCCTACGAACAGGGAAATGGTTTGACTTTCACAGAGGGGGCTGTACAGCTCTTAAATGGGACTGGGTGCTTAATGGTGAGCTGAAGGTGCCTCTGTACTTCATCAGAATGTGTGAGGAGTGCTGTCACAGACAGCTATGTTCTTGGACTGGTCTGTTCATGGCATCCTGAAGGGGAAGCTGCTTTTCCTGTTTAGTGGGGTTTTGTGCAGTGTTTCCTCTGTCCCCATCTAACGTGGCTGATATGTAAATTTGTAAAATAAATACAAAGAAGACTTCCATCAGGTTTCTACCTTTGGTCAGGTGAAAGATCTGTCTTCCGAGCTGCTAGGATGTGATGAAAAAAAAGAACGAGGAGGGTGTGTGAGCAGGATGGAGGAATGAAAGTTGATGTATTATGAAAAGCGTGGCAACATTATTATTTGAGAACTTTATTATTATCAGGGTTTTATTTTACGCAAGTGTTGTTTAGCAGTTCCTCTGAACGGGCTCAGGTAAGAAACAGAAATACATAGGCCTCTAGTGTTCCAGTATGAACCTGTTCCGCTAAACATTTGCCTTCAAAAAATAGTGAAATAGTGCAAAAATGAGCAAGTCTTAGGAGCTGCTACTTCAAAATCTGCATTGTGACTTCTTGTATTAAACACAAAAGTTTAATTGTTTAATCAATTCTGTTCACAAGCTTATTTCAAGTCTTTGAAGTTGAAGGATGTTTGCTGTTAGCAGTGAAGTTTATAATTGCTTTTCCTAATATTGTGTCCATTTCAAGAGTTTTCAAGTTCAGTTTTGTCTTGGAGGAGAGTCTCGTGATGATCAGGTGTAGATCAGGCTTGGATCTGTCTGTCTGTTTCTGACTGGTGCAGTTTGTTACTGGACTCTCATATGATGTGCACGCGAGCTTTCGTAAAGGGGATCCTCTGGAGCATTTACTATACCTGAGTGCGCTGCCCTGTGCAAAGGGTGCGTTTGAGATGTTTTGGTTGTTCCTTGCTACTTGTTTGGACTTGGGCCTCAGAGCTGCTGTAAATAAAAGTTTGCTTTTGTTCTTTCAGCTGCAGTTGAATTAGTAATTGAACTGAGCAAGATGAAGCAAATAAAACAACAAAAGACCCCTGGTCGTCCAGAATGTCTCAGTGCAGGAGAAGCTACTCTGAACTTCTCTAGATTCAGCTATAAGGCGTTCATGTGGAAACTCGGGTGGCATTTCGAGAGGCACACGGTTGTAATGCTTGAATTTCAAAAGGCTTTAACAGCTTAAGTGTTCAAGCAACTTCTTGATAGTCTTTTTTTAATCCCAGATGTCTTAATTAGCTCCCCAGAATAAGGCCTTTGGGTGCTGCAGGTCTGTGGGAGAGCCAGTATGTCTCGCTTGACCGCTGTGTGATACATCCTCTGTGCTACCATTGCTTTCATTTCCTCGTGCCTTCAGATACATGACTGAACATGCACCTAACTGGGCTCTGTCCTGCTTACTGTGTGGCATCGTGATGCAAAGTGCCATCTTGTATTCTACCCTGTTGTTCATACTGCAGTTCTTCCCTTTCTTTCTCCTTTGGCAGTTTTTTACCTGTGACATTGTGTTTCTTCCCTTCAAAAGAAGAAATAACAGTGAAATCCCTTAGGGAAACCCAAGCTTGTGTAAGACTGCAGGTGATTCTGTCATTTCCCTTATCCGCATAGCTCCTATGACATAGCAGTGGTTCTCTGACATCAGAACCGATGCGACTGGAAAAGCAGGTGAGCCGCAGCAGGGCCTGTGGCAGACTCCTTTTCCATCTGTACTAAGAGCAGGGTGGGTGAGATCTTTGCTTTGTCTCACATGAGGGATATGGTAAGTATGATGTAATGTAGCTGTCAAGGGTCGGCAGCCATTAATTGTGTCTGGCTGTGAGTGGAATTAGAGATGGCTTGGAAGTGTGAAAGGATGTTCCTCAAAATCCCAGAGAGAACAGGGCTGGCAGAGCTGGTGGCAGGCGAATTCCGCAGCTGAGTGTCACAGTAGTGAAAGGGAAGTGTTAGCCAAAAGTGGTTAACATCTTGTCCTTTTTCTACCCTGGACTAGGCTTCAGCAAAATCAGCCTGAAAAACTGGGATAATGACTTCACCATTCCCTGCTAACCACCTTTCAGTCACACCTGGCATCACCCTCTGGTGATAATGAGCATGTGCTCCCTTATGAGAGGGAGCTGGTTAGGAGATGGAGGGTGCCGTGAGCTGGCTGGGGTGCTGCACAGAGATTCAGTGCTGTCTTCACATGCTCGGCAAAGTGTCCAGAGCTGTAAATGGTGTTGGCAGATGTGCAGATTTTAATAAAAACATCAAAGTTTTTTTTTTTGTCTGCTTTCCTTAATTGAGATTATTGGTGAATATCAGGGTTTAAAAAGAAGCCCCTGCAGAAGGCTGAGTTGGGTACTGGTGGTGCCGTGTGAATTGGTTCACTTCCTAAGATACTCCTTCAGGAAATATCCTTATAAACAGAATTCCTGTGCGCAGGCTGGAATCAACCCCCCATATTTTTAGTTAGTAATTTAATTCTTTAAGGAGAATGGTTTCTCTGGAAGAGGTTTAGCTGAGAGAATTTTCTCAACTGTCAGCTTTGAAGGCAAATGGGATTGTGTGTGTTTGGATTTTCTCTCTATCTGTGTGTTAAAACCAGAACTATTTGCACTTATTTAGGGAATAGCTGATTTGGAAATTGGATTTAGGAATTGAAAAAATAGATGCTGCGATCCAAGATAAGTGAGAAGGCTTTGTTTCCAAGGATAGAGAAACAAACTCTTTGTACTTTGTGTTAAAAAAAAAAAAAAAAAGGACTTTCCCCAAATTGGTGTGTTTGTTGCTGTTTGAGCAGGATCTGTGGCTGTTGTGGTGTAATTGCTGATGTGCCCTGGTTTGGTGGTGTGGTATTACAGGTGACAGAGTTGGAATGACAGCTTGGAGATGTGCTCCATCTGTAGAGTTTCTGCCCTGCGTGGAACCTCTTTGTCATGGCAGTAACTTTGATGTTTCAAGAAAGAATGCTGATTGTGTGGGTGGGGAAGGCCTTGATGCTGGCGGATGGTCTGGATCAGGTCGGTTAACAAACACGTGCGAGAAGAGTCTGCCCTAACATGTGGTTGGATTTACCAGTGCATGTAAACATGTCTTGGTGTGAGTGTGTGAATTCTGGTGACCTCTCTGCAGCATCAACAGGAATATTTGAAGAAAATACATGTTTGGGCAGCAAAGGGCAGTATTTCTGCCCTGTTTTCACTAGGCAGTTAGTGCTTTGTGTTAATTGGTGGTCAGAGGGGTTATCTTGGTGTTCCAGATGCCCCTCAGCCATGTTTCCCGCCATATGCAATCATAAGCTCATAACTGTCTGCAGAGCTAAAGCCGTGCAGAGGTATTGCTGAGCTGTTTTGTCACCTTATTTTCATATTAGGTAATAGCTGTACGCTGGCCTCAAAATCTGCCATGGAACCAAGCTTGTCTTTAATCTATCTTTATGCTTGCACTGTTTTCTCGTAGGCTGAATGTTGTAATTACAATGATTTTGTTTGCCTTGTCCGTAGCAGTTTTGGACAGATTGACAATACTGGTGTTTGTGCAGGTGTTTTTCCACTGCTGAACCCTCAAGTCTGAGGTGTATGATGGTGTGTTCTAGGAAATGAGCTGCAGTGAACCTTCATTTGAGTTCTTCCCCTGCCCTACCCCAGTATTTTAAGCCTTTGTGGTGATAATCATCGAGAATGGATAACGTGTCCAAATACACAGCTGTTGAGGTGTTAGAAAGCAGAGCTAGAAAGACGTTAGAATTATTAAGTAGTATGATGAAATGTTGGTATGTAGATGTATGGGGTTTTGGCCTCTATTCTCCTTGAGTTCAACTTGAAACAGGCCAAAATTTAAGTGTCTGGGTTCCTTCTTTTAGGTTAGAGGCATCTTTCACACAGCAGTGTGACTCCTCCTGCAGCCAAGGAGGCTGCCTCGTGTTTGAACTTGGGTTTGTCTCCCCTTGCCCCAGTGAAAATGAGGGGTTGTTTCCAAGCCTGTATGTCTGTCCTTCGCAGGAGCTGTTCTGTGGGTCGCAGCCCCACTGAAGGGGAGCATCAGAAACCTCTCGCTAGGGCAGGGAGCAATCCAAAGATATGAGGAGAGAGGTCGGTTTTATCCTCCCAGTCTTCCACATGCAAGAACAGCACTAACCACATTGTTGATCTGGAGGTCCCCAGAACGTCCGTGTCTGGTAGGGGTCTGGTGGCCCAGGGGTTTTCCTGCCCCTGAGCTTTACCATTTCAAAACCCTGTCAGGTGTTTCTTTCCTTTTGTCTGATCAGTCTTGTCCTGAGATGCCTTGCCAGCGGAATTTTTCTTTCTATGCTGTTCTGCAGGTGAGAGCTGTTCTCCTCCCCAGCATGGAGCAACACATTAATGCAGTTTAAAATCTCAAGTCACAATGTGACTTAGTTTCTTTTCCTCGAGTGCTCGGTGCTGTTCAGCCTCTGTCAGTGTGGGTACTAAGCCCACAGAAGCCGGAGGAGCCGGGCTTGTAGGAAGCTTGCGGTGAGCACACTGCTGCCAACAACAACAACAAAAAAACCACATTCATTGCTCCTACCAGCCACTTGGGAAATGATCCTGTGTAAAATAACCTCAGCAGCAGAAAAATGCTGTTTACAGTTGATCAGTTCCATGATGCTGTGTGTCAGGCTGTGCATGAGAGCTTGTGCTGATGCAGCCAAGAGCCAGGGGCTTGGGCAGGGTGGAGGGACAAGGGCTGCAGGCTTTGGTGGAACCGTTCATTTAAATGCCTGTCAAAGAAGCACTGGCATTGTCTGTGAGGGCTGGAATTGCTCGGAATGCTACAGATCTGGGAGAATCCCTGTATTCAAGGGCAAAGTAATCCTCTTGACTCGTCCTTTGGATCTTATTTGTGAGTGGCTGGCGCAGTCCTGGAGAGATAAATCACACTGAAATGGGATTTTTTTCACATACAGCTTTAAAACTTGAAAGCTTGAGATAAAATCGGTGCTGACTTCTTTTGTCTCTGCTATTTGTTAAGGTTCTTGAAAGCAGCATATTAAGGATAGCAAGAAAGAGAGGAACAGAGCAGTATTTTCTTAAAATGTAATGTACTCACGAGTATCACCATCAGTACTCTCGCATCATTTATTGCAGTGCAGCAAGTACATCGCTCTGTACACCGATGAGCATAAAATACTCACAAAGCATGTTCGGGATTGGTGTGGTAATTGCAATACAAATAAGCGAGCTGGCTGGAATAACAGGAGTGCTTTCAATGTGCCAGCCTGCGAGATAGATGAGCATATGCCTTCTGTCCATCTCCAGCGCTAACAGAAGTGGAAGTTGGCATAACGGCGCGCTGGTATTTTTGTGAAGCATCAGCTTGATGAAGGATCTCCTCAGCAATAAATATAGCGGCAAACTTTATGTGCTAAAACTTTGGAAAAAGGCTTTTCTGAAGGCTGAGAGGTGGGAAATGGTTACGCTTCGACACAACTTGTGTGTAAAGTCACTCTATATGTGCTTGTGGCTGAGTCGAGGTGGGGTTTTAGAAACATGTACTGAAGTTGGAGTCTGCAGACATATTTAGGGTGCAGGATGGCATAATGTAGTGAATCAATTTAATGGCTTAGTTCTGCCAAGAAGGGGAATTTCTCCCTATGGGCAGCTCCCAGCTGTGCATTCACACTGCTTGTGTGGTGCCAGCCCTTTCTGTAGCTGGTCACGGGCCTGCAAGCCCTCTGCAAGGTGGTAACGTGGGTACAAAGGGGAAGGGAGAGCTGTGTGGAATGTGCTGGTTTTTCCCTAGAGTCTGGAACAGAGGTGTTAGCTCAGGACAGGCCCCATCCACCTGCATGGGACTTGAGATGTTCTCTTCAGATGAGCATTGAGGAGACAGCTCTGCCAAGGGCAGTGTTTGTTGTGGAACTGCTGTTCCTCCTGTGCTTTGGAACCATTGTGTGCAGTTCTGTCCCAGCATCACTTAGTTATGTCCATGTGCAGCCCAAACCTCAGCTGGGTTGCACATCTCTGCCTTTGATAACTCTAATTATGGGTTTTGAAGAAGTATGTGAAGCAGTGCCACATCGTAAGCACTTCTGGAGTGAATTCAACTTGAAGTGAAGTTTGTAGTTGAAGTCTCAATTAACTTTTTTAAAAAAACCTATTTTTACATCTAAAAAAAGAACTCTAACTGGCTGATGTCTTTGCTGGTGACTGTCATCATAACTTGGAGATGGGTACAATAGAGCATGCAGTCTCTCCAAACTGTGGAATACTTGTTAATAGAAATAACTCGAGCGATTGATTTTGTAACAAGCATAATGTACAAATTTTTAAACTTTTTGACAACTTCCACTGCATATATTAAACGTTGTCATGGTAGAATAATTCCTTTAAGCTCTGTGTATAATTTAAAATTATTTAATTTAACAGTGGAGTGGGGGGGTTCTGCTATGACTGACAGATTTGTTTGGCTGCAAGGGTCCCTCAGTCATCAGGGTGGTGAACGGTACCTGACTGTGCTGTTGAAGACTGAAGATATTTTGGTTTGGGATTCCTGAAGGCCTTTTAGGGTCAGTTTGGGGCTAAAATGAGGCTGTTACTGTGAGTGGTTCTTGAATTGTGAAGGGTAAATGTTTGATTTAGTTGCTGCGTCTTTCTCCTGGTAATGTGAGATAAATTGAACCTGTGATTTTGTTTCTGAAGACGGGACAAAGAAGAGGTGGGGAACAGGAGGTGCTGAACCCCAGCAGACAAGCAGCGTTTACCTGAAGTGTTTCAGTCTGGTAGCTGGTTCCGCGGTGCTGGTAGTAAATGCTGGGTGCTCCCCAGGCTGCCTCAGACTTCAGGAAACATGAGGTGAAACAAGATGTGTTCACCCATATTCGGAGAATATAGCGAAAACAAAAGTGTCTCATTGTTTTTATTCACATTGTGGTTTTCTTCTTCAGCCTTTTCTAGCAGCTTGCTCTCTGTTGAATTCCAGGTTGTCAATAAATGGAGCAGGTTTCCTAGACAGTTTAGTCCATTAACTTGAAGATGCCAGCTAAGTAACTCTGATTATTGGGGGCTTTGTGAAAGAAACATGAAGTACATTGTTACAGGTCTTGTTTATTTCCATAACAATTAGGGCAGATCTAAGCATCTGATATTAACTGAGTCTTCATTCATGACTAACAGCCTACCTGCATGTAGAGCTGTTGAAACAACCACCTGGTTCACAGCTGGGAAAAGAGAGACAGGACGTCCTAATCCAGCAGATCCTGGATTACAATTTGTCGTGGAAATACTTTATATCAGTGTTCACTTAACTGGAGTGTTACACATATAGAAGAAAATGATGGACTAGCCCACTGAGAAAGGAGGAGGTGACTTCGTTCTAGAAAGTGGCTTTTTCTGGTCGGAGGTTTTCTAAGCCTTTGCAGGGAATATCTTTGCACTTAAACTATTCCAGAAGTTGTGGTGGCTTGCAGCTGTACCTGCAGGAAGTGCTTAAGTTTAAAAGATTAGACAAGTTCTAATGTGTGTTTATATAAGAAGGACTGGAAATGAGGGGTAAGGCTCCTGCAGACTGCGTTCAGTCCTTTTTCTGGTAACAGAGTATCGCATTGTTGGCTGTTTGTTGTGTTCTGTGAGTGCACAGCCCAGATTGCCAACAATACCTTGTGTTACAGACAGTAGAAGGGAAAGCATCAGTGTTTGGGAGCTCACATACCAATAGGTGAAAATGAAGAGCAGCTTCTCCTGAAGCAGGCATGTTCTCTACTCGTGTATCACACAGAGTGCACAGGTAGAGTGTGTGTTAAATGAAGGTGAGTTTTACCTTGCACTCAGATTTCCAGGTACCAATAAGAAGATACCTTGGATTAGTACCTATATTAGAATTCAAGGGGGGGTCAGTATGAATGTTGTAGAACTGTAGGTGACTCCTGCAGGGGGGAAATCATTACTCTGTTCAGAGGCTGTATAAATGTTGGTTACATTACACATAACCTTTCCCATCACCAGTATTTCATATGGGGAACGAGAAAGGAATATATTTAAATTTGTTTGGGAAAGTAAGCTCCCTGCCCAAGCTGTTGTCTCTTCTGAATGAGTTTCCCATGTTATTTGGGTTTAGCCTCCAACCAAGTTTTAGTGCATTGGAAGTTACTGGACTAGAAGATTGGAACATAGTTCTACAAAGTGAAAACATGGGCTGCTTAAAGAGAACTTGAAGGAAGTTCTCTTATAGAAAGCTCCCCTTAGACAGACATTTGTGCCAGTAGTCTTACTCTTCAGATGGAAACCACTTAGAATGCTTGTGTCATGCTCTGTAATTTTGTCATGCTTGTGTAGCTTTGTCAGTAGCATCAGAATTGGGGTTGGGCCGTTCTTCTGGAGCAAAATCACAGTGGCTTCGCTAATGAGAGAGAAAATGGATCGGGCAAACGAGAAGGCAGAACCTCAAGAATATGTCTTGACACAGTTGCCTTTTAATGATGTTCTGATCTTGTTCGTTGTGAGGGCAGTGCCATGGATAAGTAAAGGTGTTTTCTTTCCTCCTTTTTCCACGTTCAGATTTGCCATGTGGAATTGGACCCCAAAATAACAGGGCTGATGCAGGCACTCACTGGGGAAGGAGGCTCTGCTGAGGAGAAGGGTTTCTCTCGCGCGGT
Source organism: Neomorphus geoffroyi (assembly GCA_033558235.1). Taxonomy (NCBI): domain Eukaryota; kingdom Metazoa; phylum Chordata; class Aves; order Cuculiformes; family Neomorphidae; genus Neomorphus; species Neomorphus geoffroyi. The sequence continues at coordinate 2,583,334 of JAUMJM010000092.1, read as the reverse complement.
GCCACAATGCTGCTGCCTTGCTAGGCTGTAAAACTGTTAAGGTGGCTGCTTCATTTCAGTATAGGCGAAGCCTCTCTGAGAAATCTCTTTATGTGGTACATCTGCCTTGTGTTTAGAGATGGATGGTGTAAGATCAAGAGGCTGCCAGTAGAGTTTAAGGCTGTTAACTTATAACTCGAGTGTTGCAGACTCGCTTCAGACAGAGCCAGCCTTTGGTATCTCATCTCCTAGAGTTCCTGGGAAAAGTGCTGTCAGCTGAGTGCTTGTAGGCACTGGTGGCAAATCCTTCTGGTGTCCATAGTTTCTTGGCATTCTGTTGCATACTTTCTTCAGTTGTGGAAGTGATTCCGTTTTTACTGAGCCTGGAAGGGGAAATCCTCTATGAAGCGGTTAAACAGTATGGATGCTGAAATTCTCCAGCGATTACTGGGAGGAGGTTATATATATTCGAAAAGGGTTCTCTGGATATGGAGTCGTCCTCTTCCTTGATCCCTCCAGAACCTGATAGTTGATGCGAACTGCCAAGTGCACATTACTAGCATAGTGCTTCTGTTAATGAGATCTGGAGAGGGTTGTTTGAAGGGGATCAGGCAGTTTTATACCCTCAGTCAGGTCCTAAACATCTGAGTCTTTGGTCAGCAGTCACTCTTTAAAGCTTTAGGGTTTTATGTTATCTTTTAAATTGATGTAAAAAGCTCTTGACATGTTTATCTTGGCACTTTCGAAGGTAGTTAAGTAGCAATACCTTTCACAGAGTTAGTTTCCTTGGAGCTGTGGAAAACCTAGGTCTCAAGAATACCATGTTAAGGCCCCCTAAGGAATAGAATTTCATCCTCTCCAGCTTTATATGCTTACGAGAATGACTGAAACTAAATGAACAGAAAATGCATGTGGCAGCAGGGTCTTGGATGCTTTACTGCTGCCCTGGGCCGAGTGAGGAATGTGCTGGACAGAAATCGAAGAGCTGTCTTGGGAGAAACCTTGGTGTTTGAGTAAGAAATAATCTTGGAGAGTCAAAAAAGTTGATGTATAGTTGTTGGAGAAGAGAAATAGATGGGTTCCTTGAGGAAGTTTCCTTATCTGTGGGAGGGATCAGTGCTAAAACAAGGGTGGTGAGATAGTAAGGACAGGCAGCAAGGATCAGCTTGTGATTGCAACTCTCTGGGAGCACTCCACCGCCGTTGTTGGCAGAAAAGGCTCAAGTGCTCAGAAGAAGACACTGAATTATAAGGATAAAGGAATAAAAAGAAATTAGAATAAAAATATGTGAACAGGGTAGATTTTATCAGGTTAAAGCCCATAAATTCCTGTGCACCACCCCCCTCCCAATAATAAAAAGTAAAGGAAGGCAGCAGATTTCTTTTATGTAAAGCTCGTTAAAGCACCTGCCTGAAGGATGTTGGATGTTTAGTCAGGCTGGCAGCTGTGGAGATGTGGTTGCTCTAAGTGAAGGAAAAGAAAACAATTTACTGTGTGAAAATAGAAAAAGTGGAGGAGAGTCGTGACTTCAGATGGTCCCTGAGGTTTGGGTTTGCAGTGAGTTGATTTATGTAGTCACGAACCACTGGGGATCAAGGGTGAGGAGTGATGAAGCTGGAACACTTGGTTTAAAGCTTCTCTGTAGTCATGTGTCTCTGCATGGGTGTCTGCTTGGGGAAACACTTGGTTCTGGCTTAGTTGTAGAGGGTTTGAAAAGCTCTATTTTTACTCCAAGAGCAGATCGGAAGGACTTGGCTCAGTCCAGCAAAAGGAACGTGGGTAGGAGTATCATCACTCTATAAAAAAGGAAGAAATGGGCCCAAAGCTGAAAGCAGTGTTAGCAGAAGGAGAGGGAGAGGTGCATTTGGTGGTGCGTAATTGGTGTGTGTTGTTGGGAGCTGTTTACCACTAGTGTGCCTCCAATTATGTTAGGTTTCTTGCCTTTTTTCACTTGTCCCCGCGCTACCTTCAAGATAATCTTGGTGACTGTGTATTCTCTAATACAGAATAGATTGATAACTGTGTCTGCCTTTGAGGGGCACCTGCTGCCTGGGTTTTTAGAAGGTGGTTGCATTCAAATTTTATGGTGATCCATTTCTGCGGCCTCTAAGACAGAATAAGCAAGTCCAGACCACAGAAAGCCATCCCATCGGTGTGGGTGACCCACCAAGACATTTGGTTGATTTTTGTTGAGTATTCTCTACATCATTTCTTGTCTCAGGTGGGTTTTTTGCTCTCCCTTTAAGCGATAGTAGAAGCACGCTCCTAGTGTCAATGATAAAGCTTGGGACAGGATCCGTAATGGGTTGAGTTCCTGGGTTCTACACCACCATATATATCCACTGCTTTGCTGCCACCCACCTGGAGATGTTTCTCACCCAGAGCCTTCCAAACACAGGTTTTAGGCAGCCTTTGAAAAAGCTGTCAATATTAGTCACACCACTGAATGTTTCTCTTGCATGTCAACAACTGCTTGTATCTTACCATGGTTTTTTGTTTCATATTAGAAGAGGAAACTTGGTCATTTGCAAATTTCCTGGGTGTTTCTAATCCACATGAAACATCAGTCTCGTCTTTACAAGTGTGTCCTGTTTTATCCAACATGTTCAAATACATTTTGCTTGTGAGAGATGCCTCTGTTGGCAAGGTATTTTGAGTGTCAGTGGTGGGGTGTTTATCTTGGGGTGCTCTGCGCAGTGGAAAATTGGAATGTCATAAAATTTCAACTGGAAACTCACCCTACTTTTTGGTCTGAACTGTCTCAAACTTCTTAGGACTGCATGTCTACCTGGGAAGAGAAATGCTTGGGAAAGCTTACTGGAGGGCATAATTGAGAGATGCTTTGTATCGTACTAAAAGGCTGTTTTTCCATCTCAAAATGATTTGGGTTTTTAGTAATGAATGCATCTCATGGTTCTGTTGGATAAGGTGTGAGCACTGCGTGGGCCACGGTTTAAACAACCCAACCTTGGCACTGAGCTCTGCGACAGAGAACACACAAAAAAGTGTGTTTATGTGCTGTGAGAGGGTTGGTGACCAGTACTGCTCGATCAGCTGTAAAGGGACAACAATGTGCTTTTGTGATATAAGAGTGGGAATTGTCTGATCAGTTGTTCCAACGCTTTCATTTCTGGGTGCCAGAATCTGTCTCGGATCAATTGTTCCAATGCTTCTGTTTCAGGGTGATGTCATTGGGCCAATGCCCGTTTGGAATGTGCGGTGCTGCTCTGGTTTGAGCCTCTCTGGTACCGAAAGACTGAACTTTTAAGTTTTGAAAACAGCCTGCTCTCCAGCTCTTTAGCATCTATAGCCACACTATAATCTTCATCCTGTGTGAACAACTGTGCTCTTGTTGGTGCTTTTATTCTCCCTTTGCTCAAATCACACCCTTATTGCTGAGGTGCTGTGTTGGAAACATAGCATGAAGTAAAACAGCCTTGATTTGTGCTTGTCCCTGGCTTTGGCTTTCAAGGAATGCCACCTCAGGATTCCCTCTGGTCTAACACGTGTCAGCGTAGCTTGAGATAGGGCTGTTTACCCCTGGTTTTGAGCAGCGCTTGGCTAAGTTTGTGTCCTCAAGCAGCACTTCAGTTGTTTACTCTCCACTTTCTGCATGAGGAACGTCGGGGCTGTTGGTGGCTTACACTTATGGAATGAAAGGGACAGGACTAAGAGAACACAATGGATATACATGACTCAGAGCTGCCTTCTTTTACAGTACCACTTGCTCAGAAGGCTGCTTGGCTGTGGATGGCAATGGATAAGAGTGCTGACTAGAGCAAGCCCTTCAGAGTGAGGCAAAATAATCAGCTTTTGAATACAAACTGACAGGTTTCAAAAAGATAATGGGTTTTATCCTGAAATCAGCCAGTTGAGGTAACTCAGAGAGCTGGACTTGAAGGCAAGGAAGAAACGGCAAGGATTTGTTTGCCTTTGCAGAACTTCAAGATGTATTTCCTGACCTCTGTTTAAAACCCAAAATCGCACACTGGAAATGGGAAAGAAATTAATTATACACATCTAACCAGGGTCTCTTGGTTGGGTTTCCCCCCTGCATTGCTCTCTTTCTTGCAGAAAGCCTGCATTAAAGCCTTTACGTTGTACTGAAGATGTCACAGTGGTGTAAAATAAAGTGTAGGGAGTAGGGTTGTATGATTTGATATTTCAGCCTATGAATTTTTTTTGAAGCACTAAGTGGAGTAGCAGATGTCGTTGGGCAAACAAATTGGTCCTTCCAGGCCTGCACCAGAACGATGTGTGTGAGGAGGAGGGGAGAAAGCAACGGGGCATGGAGGGGCTTGGAACATCGAGATTTGGGTGTGAAAGCAAGCAGCAGTTGAGTGTGACTGGCTTTCGGTGGAATATCTAGCTGGGTGGGTTCTTTGCTGTCTGCGTGCCTCGCATCTAGAACCCGACTCCTTGTGGTGTTTTTGGTGTAACACAACTTGAGAAGCTCCAAGTTATTCTTTGGGTTATGGTTTTGTAAATGAAGCTGTGTTGTTGCAGACAGAACTCTGTTTTCCAAGCAGTGAGCGTGTCTTCAGGTCAGTGTGTCTCCTCCTGAAAATCTGGGGAAGGTAATGCTCTTCAGTTTGCCTCGTGTGGAACAAACAACTCCTTTTGTTCCTGCATGGTGCTGTCTTCCTGTTAGAGAACACTTTCAGTATTATTGTGTGTAAAGTATCTTAATGTTGGTGCTCAGTTGGGTGTTTCATGTTTTTATGTGTGATGTAAGGTATTTAATTCTTTCCTGTGTTCAGGAGACTTAATAACCAGTCTCTTGAGATGTGAGCCTTAAGTGGGAGGTGGTGACTGGTTTTTATTTTATTTAAAGGAATCCTTCAGGTTGACAAGGACAGCTTGGTACTTGGGCTAATGTTTGTGTATAATTGCTTGGTCACAGGTAAAAGGGACTGCTAAGGACACTGGAAATGCACTCATGAAGAGGAGCCATGGAATTTTGTCTTGTGATTCCTTGCACAGACAACAGTTTCCTACGGAAAGTAGGCTGTGATATGTAGATGTCCGTCATTCATATCCCTCGATATAGCGATGGCTTCCACGCATACCTTTACCAATATAACTTTAGGTTGCTGAGCTGCTGCTTCCATTGGCACACACCCAGTGAAGTTTGGTAGGAAGTCTGGCATCCCTGGAAGTGGTCCTGCAGTGAGTACGCAAACCTAAGTGGGTTGGAGTCTATGGTAGATGTTGGCAAATGTCTTGTCCTTAGAGTTAACTTCTAATAAGGATGAGTCACAGAATCATGGAATGGTTTGGGTTGGAAGGGACCTCAAAGCCCATCCAGTTCCACCCCCTGCCATGGGCAGGGACACCTTCCACTGGGTCAGGGGGCTCCAAGCCCCATCCAACCTGGCCTTGAACATTTTCCGTTGTTTAGGTAGTAATGGCTGGATGTATCAGTTAACTCTTCCAACATCCTACCTTGGAAAGGAAACCCAACCAGTCAAACAGGCAGAGTTCCATAACGACAGGACAGGAGAGATGGGATTGTTCAGCCTGGAGAAGAGATGGCTCAGAGGAGACCTTAGAGGCGCCTCCCAGTACTGAAAGGGGCTCCAGGAAAGCTGGGGAGGGGCTCTTGATCAGGGAGTGCAGGGACAGACTGAGGGGAATGGTTTGAAGCTGAAACAGGGGAGATCAAGATGACATCTTAAGGAAAAATGTTTCCCTGTGAGGGCAGGGAGGCCCTGGCCCAGGTTGCCCAGGGAAGCTGTGGCTGCCCCATCCCTGGAGGTGTTCAAGGCCAGGTTGGATGGGGCTTGGAGCCCCCTGATCCAGTGGGAGGTGTCCCTGCCCATGGCAGGGGTGGGACTGGATGGGCTTTGAGGTCCCTTCCAACCCAAACCATTGTAGGATTCCAGAAAGAGCATAAGAATTCCTCCATGTCATGACTTTTGTAGGATGTATGAAGTTCTGACACCAGGCTCAAGGCAGTTACACAGTGACCAAGATGCACAGCCTGTAGAGGAGAGTCCTAGAATCATTAAGGCTATGAAAGCTTTCTCAGCTCATCCAGTCCATCCATCAGCCCAACCAACCATGTCCCAAAGTTCCATGTCTCCACATGTTTTGAACCCCTCCAACATAAAGAGTGTTTGTGTTGTGAGAGTATTTGTTACCAGTAGAAAAAGATGATGTTCATGAAATGAAGTGATCCCTGGTAGCATTTGTTCAAGCCAACGGTGAATTCTGTTCCCTTGGCTGTTCGAGCTTCTGTGCTCTGCTAAATTGATTTCACAAGAGAGGAGATTTGTGTGGGGTTGGCGAGAGTTACTATGATTTGAACTGGAAAACCAAACACTTGCAGAGCTGCAGATATGACTGTTCAATAATTTTGACCTTCTGTGTGCTGAACAGGTCTCACCATCACCTGGTGTTGTAAGGAGCCTGTAGAACTTCATTGTTCTTGGCCCAAATTAACACTTGATGCATTGGGTGAAGCAGAGATGATGATGGTTCTCAAAGCAATCTTGTGGACGCCTTCCTTCCTGTGACCAGTGCCTTTGTCGTTGGAGTCACAGGCTGTCTCTGGAATTCTTGCCATCCTGGATGAGTTAAGGGAGAGTTGGCTGAGGTGGGTGGAAACACGGTGGTTGGCAGTGCGGCACTGTGGGCAGGTCAGCTGGTTGAGGAGTTTTGGCTGGCATGGCAAGCCGGATCACAGTGCAGACACAAATGTGAGCTGTGCTATGGACTCGCTTAACGTGAGGTTTGGGGTGGTTTTACATTTTTGAGGAGTGCACTGTGTTCTCAGTGGTTGGGACAAGGTGGCAACTGAGGGACCCCAGGAAATCACCTGGACTTGTGAGTGAGTGAGGATCATGGAATGGTTTGGGTGGGAAGGGAGCTCAAAGCCCATCCAGTGCCACCCCTGCCATGGGCAGGGACACCTCTCACTGGATCAGGGGGCTCAAAGCCCCATCCAGCCTGGCCTGGAACACCTCCAGGGATGGGGCAGCCACCACTGCTCTGGACAAAGGTGTTCTTATCAATGGAGCCTGCTGGTGGCCTCCCCCCATACCCCTTGGTAACTCCTCCCCCACGGGGGGGGTGTGTGTGTCCCCGCGGTTGTTGGTACGTCCCACCCCTGCAGGGTTAGCTGTCTGCGTCCCCCCGGGCTCAGTGGTAGCCTCCCCGCAGCCGTCGGTAGCCCGCCCCGCAGGGTAGTCTCTCCCGTCATGCCCACTAGTAGCCTGCCCCCCCCCACACCCCCCCATACCCGGTAGTATCTTCCCCTCCCCGTTGCCACCCCCCCCTCCTCTCGCGCAGTGGTACCTCCCCCCGGCCGTTGGTGGCGCCGCCCCGTGCTCCTTGCTCCCCCCCCGCCCCGCGCAGTGGTACCTCCCCCGGCCGTTGTAGTCGCGCGTTGGAACGGTCCATTTCCTGTTCCCCTGTGACAGCGGGGGGGGGGGGGGGGGGCGGACGGCCGCCGGCTGTGTCCGTGTGTCCGTCCGGCGGGGCGGCGGGCATGGCCGCGCCGTGAGGCGGGCGGGAGAGGCCGCCATGGAGGCGTACGTGCTGGAGGACATCCTGGAGGTACGGCCGGGCGGGCCGCGAACAAAGAGGGGACGCGGCCTGCGGGCAGCGCCGGGGCCTGGGCCGGGCCGGGGGGAGCGGTGACCGGGGAGGGGGGGGCGTGGCTGGGGCTGGGCCAAGGGAGGGGGAGACACACCCCGGTCCCTGAGGTACGTGGGGGGTGGAGGGGGGCAGGGCTGGGCCAAGGAGAGGGCCAGGGGGATGTGGGGACACCAGTTCCTGAGGTACTGGGGAGGGCTGGGCCAGGGGGTTGCGAGGGGACGCCGGTTCCTGAAGTACTGGGGGGGCGCGGGCAGGGGCAGGGGCGGGCCCAGGGCTGGGCCAAGGGGTTGGGTAGGACCGGCCTGGGATGTGCCCAGGGCTAGACCGGTGGGGGGGCAACATCAGTTACCGGTGTGCTGGGGGATGTGTATGAGGTCCAGTTTATGCCTGAGATGCTGGGGGGGAGGGGGCAGGCCCAATTCATGACTGGGGCTGGGCCAAGGGGGTGGGACCGGTTCCCAAGGTGCTGGGGGTGGGAGATGGGGGGGTAGGCCAGGGTCAGCGGTGCGGGGATGGGATGGGGATGGAACCAGTCCCTGAGGTGCTGCAGGGTCAGCCCTGGTTGTGTGGGCACTGGTGCTGCACTTATAGAATGGGTGGGGATCTGTTCCCGGGGTGCTGAGGGAGAGAGGCCTGCTGTGTGCCCTGGGCTGAGACAACAGGGTCTGGGAGGACCAGTCTCTGGGGTGCTGGGGGTGCAGGTCCAGTGTACCTGGTGCAGGGATTGAGGGGACTGGTTCCCAGGTTGTTGATGGCTCGGGCTCAGTGTGTGCCCAAGGCTGGGCACTGGTGCTGTCCCAGTGGAATGGGAGGACCACTCTCCTGGTTGCTGCGGGGTCAGTCCTGGTGTGTGCCCTGGGCTGGGCACTAGTGGTGTGTGTTCAGAGTGGGGGGGTGACTAGTTCCCAGGGTGCTGCGGGGTCAGACCCAGTGCCTTCCCACGGCTGACAGAGCAGTGCGGTGACCAAGCACAGAGCCACCACTGGGCATTACTGTCTTCTGTGCTTGCCAGTGCTCCTGTTACTGTACTGAAGCCTGTGTTAGGCCTATGTAGTTCCTATGTTCCCAGCTATCCGGAGTGTGCTCTGTTTAGGCTTCCTCTGCACAAGTAGGTCCTGAGTTACAAAATGAATAATATCCCTTCTGATGAGGGGAACTTGGAAATGCTCTTTCAGCCACGTGAAGAGAGACTTTCCTGGGAATCATAAAGTGAAACTTGTGTTTGCAGGGGCACAGACCTCTATTCCAGATCATATTAACTCTAATTGTTCAGGGAGGTGTCGTTGGTGAGTCTGTGGGTTTTTTTCTGATTTTGCAAACAAAAACTTTGTTTCACTGCAAGATGACTGTTCAGAATAGATGCTTATATTCTTCATGGTAACAAGAAGCTGCTACCCTATAGGTGCTGTCAGAGTTTAAACAGAACGCTGCTTTCAGTGATGTGGATACTGTAGGGTTTTTCCTGTCATGACCATACTTAAGTTGCTCTTTATGTGCCTTTAAAATGTTAAATTGATAAAAGTACATAGTGTTGATATTAACTTCCTTGTAGACCTTGGGACTGTTTAATATAGTGACATCCAGTGCATGAACACGACTGCAGTTTGTGCTTAGGAAATCGGCACGGGTGTACAGACAAGGCTTTTAGCGGTGCTTGTCTGTGCCTGGGTTGCTGCGGTGGGGTAGGGAGACTGACAGTGAGCTGGGCTTTCTGCCACTAGACAAAGACTTTGGTACCTCACTTGTCTCACTGAATAGAAGGCTTTTTCTTTCTATTTTTGCTTTCTTGTAACTATAATTGCCAGATGCAGCTCCATGGATGAATGAAGTGCTTGGTGTTTGTTAATATTCTTGTTTGGAAAGGCAGTACCAAATGAATTGTGTCTATGTAGTGGTATTTTGGGGTTTGTATTTGTGAACTATGTGATTTTTATCTTGCTCCTCAGAGTAGGATGTGATGACCACCGGGGTGGTGGATGCCCCATACCTGGGAATGTTTAAGGCCAAGTTGAATGGGGCTCTGGGCAACCTGGTCTGGTTTAAGATGTTCCTACTCACTGCAGGGAGGTTGGTCTGGATGGATTCCATGGTCCTGTTCAACCCAAAGTATTCTGTGACTTTTCTGTTGATAATCTCATCACATTCTTTTCGTGGTCATCAGATCAACTGTGTCCAGGTAAAATACCTTTAATCACTTGTGGCTTGTCTGACTTGAGATCTGTTTAAGCTGTAACTTGAATCAATTGTTCATGAGTCTCTGAAATACTCTTGGAGCATGAGAGGCTGCTCAGAATTCCTTAGTGCATCAGTAGAAGCAACACAGTTGTGTTCCCAGTAAGGGGCCAGAAGTAAAATTCGCTTCTCCTGAAACATGTTCCTATTTTAACTTTTTCTGGTGTGTGTTTTATTTTCCTATTTCAGGCTTTTTTTTTTTCCTGTGGAGCAACTTCTGATGTTGATTCAAAGACAGCATCATAAAGACAACGAGAGCTGCTCTTTCTTAGGCAGCAGAATCTGTCTTATCTTTGTTTTAATGAGTAGACCTGGTACTGCTTAGTATTCAGTTGAATTTGGAGGGATCAGTCCTTGTGTCTTTGTAAAATCTTCAAGAATGTTTTCACCTCTAAGTTGTTCATAACTAAAAACGGGAGAAAAGACATTTTGTGTAGCATGCTGGTTATGCTGATGAGTTAGTGGAAAGGCCAAGGTTCAAATTGTGTTAGAGGTCCTTACTGTAAGAAGGAAGTAGGTCCTTCTGGGGCAAAAATCACCCCTGAGTTAAAAAGGTAGATAGTAATCAAGTAATTCATAGCTCATATATTCTGTCTTCCTCCAGTGTAAAGGCTGCTTCTTCAGGGAGAGGAAGAAATGAGATGAGGTGAAGGCATAGCCTTTACTTGTTTCATTACTGAAGTTACAGGACTTTTGGGAAGAGTGATTACTATGTAATTCTTTGCTGTTTGAGGATAAAACTCCAATAGCTCTTCAGTAAGTTTGATGCAATGGCCTGCAGAAATAGTCATTGGCCTTGGATGTTATGTGGTGACCTGGCTGCCATGTGCTTACGCCACCTTCAAAGAAGGTGTCCTTCATACAGAACCTGAGCTGGCTTTGCTGCTGCCAGCTGCAGAACACTATTGTCTTGGGTCCACTACTGGAATCTGGTGTTGGAAGTCCTGCATGGAAATGCAGTTGGATAAAGTGTAGGTAGCCTGGGATTAATCTGCAGTTGACTTCAGCTCATTTGACTCTTCTAGCAGGTGTATCTTGGCCATACTTGTGTGCTGATGTGCGAACTAACTGACAACAAGGCCTTTTGTTGGTGTAACTTCTCAGGTTTTTCCTCATATGCTGGTGAAGGAATAGTTGTGCTGCAGGAGCTTATGCCATGCTATCCAAAGGGAGACATAAACTCATAGTGGTATGTCTGACACTTGAGTCAGGCAGAAGAAGTGGTCTCTTGGTCAGGAGAAAAGGAGGTATGCTTTGTCCTGATAGGTGAAGATGGGGTTTGTATTGTCCTGTGCTGAGTTCAGGGTAACAGCAGAAAACCAAGAGGTAAATTTGTATTCCCTGTGTTAATCTGAGGCATTTCAAGAGAAGTGGCCACATGTTTTGACCTTCAGGTTCTTTGAGAGTTTGTTTGTGCTTGACCTCAGAGAAGCAGGCTGGAGTGCAGTGCAGGCCCACGTGCTGCAGTTTCTTTACGCCCTTAGTAAATGCATTCAAGAGAAAACCAACCCTTTACTTTTCTAGCTTAAGGTAAATATCTTTCACCTACCATGAACTGTGTCTGAAGATCATTATGAGCAAAGCTTCAGTACTTATTGTGATGGTGAGAGTATTTCCTGACTGCAGATGTGTTTTTCAGTGTTGTACTGGTGTCATGGAGATGTTAGAATAATCCCAAAGATCCTGCCTCAATTGCATTGTGTGCCTGCTGCTAATGTTGGTGAGGAGTGAGGTGATGTGGGAGCATCACCGCTTGCACCTTCAGTAGCTACAGGAAGGGTGAGGAGAGGCTTTTGATGGAGGAGGGCCAGGGATAAGACAAGGGGAACGGTTTGAAGCTGAAAGAGGGGAGATTGAGATGAGATCTTAGGGAGAAATGTTTTCCTGTGAGGGTGGGGAGGCCCTGGCCCAGGTTGCCCAGAGCAGTGGTGGCTGCCCCGTCCCTGAAAGTGTTCAAGGCCAGGCTGGATGAGGCTTGGAGCCCCCTGATCGAACGGAAGATGTTGCTGCCTGGGGCAGAGGGGTGTGACTGGATGGGTTTCGAGGTCCCTTCTGACCCAAACCATTCCATGATTTTATGGCCTTATCAAGCACAGCACAGACAGTGGAGCGTGGCTTATACGGTGCCCAAAAGCTTTGTACAGAGCAGAGCCTGCCCTGCTTGAGCCCATGGGTGTCTGATGAAACAACGATGGAACTAAGAGCAAACACAAAATGGAAGAGTGATGTCTATAATGCATGCTCGGAGATCACGGAGGCCTCTGCAATGCCATTTTTTTGAACAGGCCAAGGCTTTTAATATTTATAAACCTTGCAGTCTCCTGGTCTGAAGATTGAAATCAGGTCTATGTTACAGTATTTCTGTGTGGGCATTAGTAACTTTCCCACGTTCCAGCTCTTGAACAGGCTAATCCTTTCTCTGTTCCCTTTCTCAGAGCTTCTGTTGGTAACCTTGTCTGTTCTACTTCCTACCTGTTTTCTTGTCTTTTTAGAGAGAGTACCTAAATGAAGGCTAATAGTGTGCTGCAGCATTTCCTAGTGATGCGTTGCAGTTGTTCCTGTGTTGTCTGTCAGAGCAACTCCTTCATGTATTTTGTTCCAAAAAGCTGGAGCACTGCTGTAGCATTCCTTATGTTAAGGCATCGTTACCAGTCTGGGCCACATCCAGTCCCAAACCTAGGGGATGCATTTTGGAAGCTTGTGTTCCTGGCTTGGTCCAAAACAGTAGGATTTCTGAGGTTGACTCTGAAGAAATATTGAGCTGATGTTAACGTGAGAAACCCCACTTAAATGCTACAGGGTTGCCCCCACAACAATGTTTAAAAGGTTTAGTTGAAGCCAGTGGCAAGACAGCAGGAATGCAGTATGGAGCGCTGGAAGTACATCAGGAGCTGGGCTCTGACTTGCTGCAGAGCTGGGAAGTTGTGCTGTTGTCCAGTGGGCTGAAGGAGAAATGAACTTGTTACTCTCCAGCAGAAAACGCATCCCAATAAGTCCAGCCTTGTGTTCAGCTGGTCGTTTGGTTCTGGTCGGTGTGGTGCCCTGGTGTCAGTCAATGGCTAGCTGATCCTGCCAGGGTTTGCCCAAACTGTAAGAAGAGCAGATGGGTTTGGCTGCTATGTCAGGGTGTTCTGAGGTCAGCTCCTGTTCCAGGAGCTCTCTGGCTGAGCGAGTACTTGAGTGTAGCTGAACGTGCCTTTTCTGAAGCGTTGCTCAGGGAGGAAAACTGGCCTGAGGAGAGCGAGGAAGAACACACTAACAGGGGAGACAGGAATTCATCACTCAGCTCGTGTTCAGCAAGTGGCGCTGATACCCCTGGTGATGGCCACTGGGGGAGGATGAGTAGGAACAGTCTTGGTGAGGCTCAACCCACAAAGAAGACCAGGATGCTAGAATCTGTACTGTATCCTTGTCTGGCTGGTAGTGACACACAAGTGGGATCAGCTGGAGAAGAGGACCTTTCTGAGCTGGTCTTTCTGAGCGTACTGGCTGAGGTGTTTGTGCACCTTACTGATCTGCCATGTAACTGTTGATGCAGCAAAAACCTCTTTGTGCTGCCGCCGCCGTCCCTGGGCTGGATGGAGGTGGCAGAATGGTGCCAGTCTGACGGAGCGGCAGCACTGGCAGTCACTGAGGCCCTGCTGGCTCCCCAAGGTGAGTGGGAACGCAAGCAAAGCTGCCTGGCTGCTGCCCAAAGGCTCTTTGTATAGTTTTGTGCTTTCAAGCAGAACTTGTGAAGGTGATTCCCCTTCCCTTGACACTGCTCTCTCCCAGTGCTGCTTCCTCAGACTTTTTTTGCCCGTGGTGTGAGGCAGAGAGCTTAGGACAGGCGTGTGTGTTGAGTCTTCTAGAAAAGCAAATCCCAGCTTTGTTTCCTGTTCCTTTCCAAATCCTTCCAGTTAATTTGGTATGGGTGTCTGGCAGGGCAGGGAGCTGATGTTCACTGCTGGATCTGGGTTCCCTTGTGTGACCAGCAGGCAGTAAAAACTGGTCGATGTGATTTTTGTGGGTCGGGTCCTGTTTCTCCTTGATTTGCAGGAAGAAATTACAAGCTTGCCGGTATAATTGGAACCCATTCCCGTTATTTATGTGTTATTCCTTTATCCGTTTCAGTAAGTGTTCATTTTCAGTACAGTAATAGGGAAATGCAATTACCGTGGGAGAGCCCTTTAAGGCAATAAGCACGGGGGTATGTGAGGAGCTGCTGTTTGAAAGGTCAGTGGTATCAGGCTGGTGAGGGTGTTGCTAACTGGGGTAACTTAACCAATTCCTCAGTGAGCAAGTGGGATCGGGCTGTCTGCAAAGGTGTCTCCCAACATGGATTCTTTGGTCTTGCAAGCTGTTTTTCAAATCAGGTACTTAATCAAAAACAACAAGAGAGTCAAGAGGGGCATTTTAGGTAGATTTATTTAGATTTCCTCCCCTGTACATCCTGTCCTTGAACTGCTGTAGAAATGTATAAAAATGTTATTTTCATGGCTAAGGTACTTGTCCATTTTTTCCTGCTTGTGCCAGAAATATCTCCAGATCATTGCCGTGCTGGGATCTGCTGGCAGTGGGGACTGATAGGAGGTCGGATGCTCTAAAGCTGCTACCTACACTCCAAACGACCTGTTAGATGGCCTCAGCATCCCAGTCAGGCAAGAAGGAAACAGAGAATGGGCTGGTTGGAAACTGTGGGTCTCTATCTCTTCATGGCCACCACCTCCCATGCTGCACAGTTATGGCACAGGTTCTGCAGCTTTGTTGCACTTAAACAAACAACACTGCTGGACAGACTGGAGCATCTTTGGTGTTGTTTTGGGAAGAAGTGTGGGGTTCCTGTCTCTCACTGTGGACGGGTGTGTTGTGTTAGGAAAAGGAGCTCTGTCTGAGCAATTTTGTCTGTGATCCAAATGTGACTGAGTGTGGTTTGAGCTCGGGGAGGCAGGAGAGGAAAGCAGTCCTGATGCAGCTTGTCCTACTGAGGAGCTGTGTTCATGTAAACATTGAATAAATACACTAAAATATCTTCATGGAACAGATGTGATCAGAAGCATTCAGGGGAGAGGAGAAATCAAAATCATGGTAGTGCTTTGAAGGAACTTGGCACAGGATTTCTAAGTCTAGCGTGTGAAGCCAATAGTGTAAAGGAAGGACTTCATTAAAATTGCTGTCTTTGCCCTTAAGCCTCGATTGATTTACATATTTTTTTTTTAATAGGACCTCTTTTTGATAAGATGAAAAGATCTGTTTGGGTTTAGTCAAATACTTGTGCATTGCTTTAGCTACCTTTACGAATCTGTTCATTTACCATATGTAAAAAATGAATCTGTTCAGTACGCAGAAGCTTTCAGTTGATGTGCCAAATAGAGCAAAATAAATGCAATTCATTTATTAGGTATGCCCAACAGTGGTTTGTATTGGAGGCAGAATTCAGTGACTGTTCAGCTTGTCAGAATTTTAACCAAAAGACTTGAAATTATTAGGAATGATTCCCTCTGCTCAGTTCCCCAGGCGGTAACAATAGGAATTCTAATCAGATACTGAACTCGCCTGTCTCCTAGTGTAACTTTATCCTCTCGCTTCTCATCACAGAGAAAATGGGTAAACTAGGCCATACTGGTTCCTTTAGTGAAAAAAAAGGCTTCAGTTCTAAATGCCAAAACCAGAAAGGCAATCCGCTTTGTTTCAGGTGGTTCCATTTCATATTTACTGGGCTCAGTTTTTATGTCTGTAAGCGTGGCAGGTTGTTTCAGGACAGTTGTGTAGCTGTTTCTCTGTTTAAATTTACAGGACAAGAGTAAATACCAATAAACCTGGAATGACTTGAAGTAATTTCAAAGCTTGACCTAACCAGTCCTGTCTTCCCCAACTCCCTCTGGTTAACTCCATAAATGTGTCTAATACCTAGAGTCAGTTGTGCTGTGTGATTGGAGGTGCTGAAGGGCGATTCAGCAGGATGGTTACTTGCAGGAAAGCAGATGTTCTGTGAGGAATGCCAGTTTGTACCTTCCCCTCCCTGATCCTGGTGGGCTAAGCTGGATGCAGGCTGCAGAATTTCTGGAGGCAGTATCCTAGTGAGTTCTTTAACATCATCTGTGCAGGACAAAAAAGGACTTTCTGTAGTTGGCTGTGCAATCCAATGGCATGTGGCATTTGATTTGCTTGGGACCAACCCTTTTCACTAATCCAGACTTATAGCACCTTCCTGACGGAGCTGTTCTTCATTCCGCTCTCCATTGATGGTAGATTTGAAGCAGGAGCAGTGTGGCTGGGCTCTTGGCTGTTTCCTAGCTTTGGAAGTTAGGGTGGGAGGGAATGGGAGCTAAACCACGTAGGGAAGCAAAGTGCGAATGTCTGCTATGTCTTAATATTTTTTTTTTACTTTTTTTTTTTTTTTTTTATTAGTAGAGAAATGTAATATTTCTAGAAATTGGAAGAGAACTCTGATTTTTTTTTTTTTCCCTGTGCTCTATAGGATTTCCCATTGCTTATGGGTATCGATGTCCACATCTCCCGTGTGCTGGTCACTTAGTGTAGCACAACTTGACCAAAGGCGTTACCACCTTGCATCAAGAAAGAGGGCTCATGGGACGTGCATAGTTTTTCTCTGGTTTTTAGTCCCTGGAACAGCATGTTGTGTTGAGAGAGGTGGGATCTGGTGCTGGTACGGTGCTCTGGGCAGTGAGCTGCTGCTCTGGTCACTAGGGTGATGGGAAGGGAAAGCTGTGACAAAGCTAAGCCACACACTGCGTGGCTCAAAGGCAAAACTGGTTCCAGCATTCCTGCGTTTCATCGTACATCTCCATGCATAAGTTGATACCATAGTGCTGTCAACAAGCCCGTGCACACGTCAGTGTTTCATTCATGCCGAAGGGAATTCTGAGTCGGACTCAAACAGTTTGTGTACTCATCCTGTCCCTCCTCCACATGTCCTCATTCCCTTCTGGCACTTCAGCCTTTGCTGCAGAGCACTTGCTGTTGTGAAGAACAGCAGACCAAAACTACTTACAGAAGGGAATGATTTCCTGCCAAATCTGTGTAAGGAAACATGTGGGCAGCTCAACATTATTTCTGTTTCAAACCCAACTGGTGTTCAGGCTGCTTGCTCACTGTGTTCTGTGTTCAGTAGCCACAGCGAAAGGTAGAATGGTTTTGCCCTTCCTTTTGGTGGCTGTGGACTTGATGCCCAAAATGCACATGTTGGAGAATGTGAATCCAGGAGTATTATTCTTTTTTAACAGGAACAACGAGGAAAAAACATGCAGCCTGGGTGAGAAGGAGTGGTAGTGCTGCTGAGCATCATTGGTTTGTTGAGGGCAGTGAAGATCCTTTGTCTGAAGTTGTTACCCTTGATTTTCCAAGACTTTTATTCCCTGGTGTTGTCTAACAGGAGAACAAGGGTTCTGGAGGGAGTAGAGGTTGTGCGTAGTGGGCCAGACAGGCAGACTGCAGTGGGAGGCTAACAGCTTTCCTGCCCTGCTGTGCTGGGAGAGATGGATGTCTGCCATTGGGATGTCTTTTCCTCTAGAGCAGATCTTTGTTTTGCTGAGTGTGAGCGCAGAGACAGTCTGCTGCCGTGGAGGGGGGACAGACAGGGAGGGGCTGGGAGCGTGGGGTGACAGTAGTTTTAGCATTTCTTCAGTCCCTGGTGGGATTCTGGGCTCTTTGTGTTGGTTTGTACCCATTCAGCACTGTGGCGAAGGAGAGAAGGGAGGGAGTGGGTCAGGTGGGGTGCATGGTTCATCTGAGGCTGGCAGGGCCTCGGCTGGGCTTCCTTCCCTACGCTTATCTCAGCCCGCTGTGTTGCTACCACAGATGCGATGTTGCCGCCCCAGGGTTGGTAAATCATCCTTTAAATGGTAAAATCTCATTTTCGCAACTCAACCTGGATGTTGTTCCTGATGCTTCATGCTAGCTCCCACAATGGCTGCTATTAAAAAGAAAAAATGGGATGCTTTTAGGGGGAACTTCAGTCTTTCATGCTGTCTTAGTTTAAGGAAAATAAAATGTATATGGGCTGGACAAGAGACTTCTTCCCAAAAACCACTGCAACCTTTGAACTTAATAGACTTTAATTAGAAAATGTATAGAAAATTATAACAGTTCTTTTAACCGTGTGTGTGTGTATATGTGTATGTATATGTGTGTGTGTATATATATATATATATAAAACCAAAACACACAGCAACGCTGTAACCAAAACCTTTAAACAAATTAAGTTCTCTCCCTGCTCCTTTCAGTGCAGTTATGTTTATGGACTGCAGGACGTGATGTCGCACCTTGGGAGGCAGTGGTCATGAAAGTCATGCCCTCTCTTCTGGTGAGGCCCTCTCTTCGTCCTTTTGTCAGAAAGCGTTTGGAGGGAGCAGAGGGGGAGGGTAGCAGCTTGCCTGCAGGTGCATCGCCCCCCAGGAAGTCTGCAGCAATTCCAGGTAGTGATGATTGCTCTCTCACCAAAGGACAAACAGCACAGGGCACGTGGATTTGGGGGTTGAACCCAAGGGAGCTCCCTCCAAGATGCCACCACCAGCCCAGCAAAAACAGTGGCTCCTGCTCACAGCAGCTGCCAAGTAGAAAGTGGCGCCAGCCGGAAGAAACCTCTCACCCCTCTCCCCTCTCACATCTGCCCAGCCACCAAACTGGAGCTCAGAGCAATCAGTCACCCCCCTGCCACCCGTCCTGGCTCCCAAAACCCTCTGTGTTGGCAAGGGAGAGAAAAATTCCCTGAATGATTTTGAAACTAAAACACATGCTCAGTGTGGTGCCCTTGGAAATGTAGGTTTTGGTGAGCAGCTTCATTCCTGTGGGAGGGGTTTGTACAAAGTCACTGGTGGTTCTGTACCGACTTACTGGTGTAACTGCCACCAACTTCTCCTGTGCCTTTTAGCAGCTGTTGTGATGGAAAAGTGCAGTTGTGGTCTGTGTTCAGGGAAATCCCAGTCACCTTCACCATCGTGTTTAAGTGAGTAACCGGGGGTCTCTTAAGACAGTACCACCAGTGCCTTATCTTATCAACTCTATATTTCAGTATCTGTGTTTGGGGATGAAAATGTGTGGATCATTTGTGTTCGTGGTGCTGCTGCCTGGAGCTTTGTGGCTGCTGGCTTTGTCCATGTGGAAGTTGTGATGCAGTGTTTCCATTGTTCAGCCGTGGTGACTTGCAGTCCTTAGAACAACTTGTGTGAGCTGAATATGGATGGGCGTGTGTGGTTCCAAGCTGAAACCTCAACTGAGTGTATCGGACCGGTGAAGTGGAATTGGTGAAATTGCAGGCAAAGCACTGGTGAGGAGTTGGGCTCTGCTCAAAAGATTAGGTGAGGGTTCTGACCTGTTACATCAAAGTCTGAGGACAACAGGGAAGTGGCTGCGTACTCAGCTGTGGAAAGAAAGATCAGGGTACTTCTTGAGTCTGCAGGCAACAGACATACAGAAAACCCGTGATAAAGAATAAGACATAGTCATTGGGATTTCAAGCGTGGCTCTTACAGAGACTGCAGAACTGAAACAATACATGTGTGCTTTTAACACCTCAGGATTTTATGGTTATTAGTTTTCACTGTCTCCTTAGGTGTCATTTAAAAGAAGGATGCTTTGAGGTTTCAAAAGGGTTGATGTGGATCTGTCAGTGTAGCAAAGCTCTTCATTGTGAGTTTGGTAATGCTCATATTGAGAATGCATCCATTAAATCTCTCCTTGAAGTATGCAGTCAAGGCAAAAGGTGAGTCCACTGGAGAAGGAACGTGACCAATTGTTAGAGAAGGATTTTCTTTCTTGTGAGCTCACCTTTCTTGAACAAGGCTTAAGAGAATAATTAGTCCCTTGAAAGTAGGGCAGCGAGGAACAGGGCATAGCAGTACACACAGGACTGCTCAGTCCTTTGTCAGGAGTGCACACATCATTCAGAGATGCTGGTGTTGCTGGGAATCTAGGCACTCTTGAAGTAGCACTCCAAAACCTGTTGTTAAGAGCAGAGTCACTCTTAATTATTTACCATTTTTCACATATCGAATGAAAAGACTGAGAAGGCTTTGATACAGCTACGCTGTTCTGCGCTTCTTGTGTTCTCTGTATATCTTCATTCTTACTAGTGGATCCATTGAAGCTGGACATGTCATCCTTAAGGGTCAGTCTGCTTCTGTAAGGATGGTCTTTAGGGTGTGCTTTAAGAGCAAGTTATCCTGAGAAACTGAGGGCCCTCAAGCTGTCCTTCAGCAGGAGGAGAGGTAGGAAACTCTCAAATGCCGTTGATATATCTCCAGAGGCTCAGAGCCTGTGGTGCAGCCTGGGTGGAGAGGTGGCTGGGTGGTCCAAGGCAGCAGAGCCCTCTAAGCTTGTTACAGCTGTCGTGAGCAGGCTCTGTTTTGTGCGGCCCTGTAAGTAACTTGTTAAGTAGCTTAAGTGATGCTTACCTCAGGTACGCGAGAGTCTTAGGGGCCCCGGTTGTTCTTCAAGTGTGACATTGGGGGATTTTGGTAGCAAGGGGAGAGGGTTATCCCAGGAAGCTGGATTTCCTCATCTCCGCTCTTCATAATTGTTGTGTCTGATGGACAGACCTTTATCAGCTGGGTAGACATGACAGGTTAATTAATAGGGCACCAGAGATTGCCTGAGTAGGGTCAGGCTGTCCGTTCAGTGCCTGTTGGCTGGCTTTGCAGAAAGCATTTTCCCTTTTGGTTTGTATTTGACCACCCCATCTTTGTACTGGACTGGAGTTAGCAGTCTGAGTTCCTCACACACTGCCAAAGTGTTTCTTCTGTGATCAGTGCTTTCCAAACCCACTCCAAAGGGTGGCTTCTGCCAAATGGTCACATTCAGCTTTTCTGCAGGGCTTGGGGAAAGAGGAAGTGCGTACCAGTGTTCAAGCAGTTGGGTTGGAAGCATGTCAGCTTTATACTGTTAACATAAAGTGTTGTCTGAATCTGAGCTTTTGGGAGTGGGGGAGGGGACAGGCACTTTTAGAGTCAATGTTCTCATAGATTCTTTTCTTGCGATTTTCATCTCCTGTTATTCATATCAGAGACCAAAATTTGTATTCTCCATAAATGTGAAATTGGGGCAGGAAACTTCCTAAGATAATGAGTTGAGGTTTTGTTACTTTTACATTGGCATGAGATCTTTCTCGTGCAAACAATCGCAGCTGAATACCGGCTAATGCATAAATGTGCTTAATGCGGAGGTATTTGGAATGAAGATGGGAAATAGTGAAAAACACTAAACTGAAGGTTTCTTCCCCTGTAGCTTCACAACTGTCTTGTAGTTGTGCGTTTCAGTCTGCCTGCCTCTCTCTTTGTCACTTGAGAAGCCATGGATGCAGACTACCAAGGAGAGGAGGGAGTTTTCCTGTGAGTATCTCAGCACCTGCCTCTCTGTCAGAAACACTGCAGTGATAATGCAGGTGTCCCTGCAGCAGGAAAGCTGCCGATGCCAGCCCTGAGGACTGTTGTGCCGTTTCAGCAGCAAGGACTGTTACACTTCTCAGCGATCCCCCTCCTTCTTGTAATATTTTAGCAGTGGTGAGAGAAATGGAGCTTGTAGCTGAGGAAATAAAATGAAGGAAGAGGCTGTTGAGATCTTCCAGGTGCTGGACTGCAGGTTTCTGCTGAACATGGCACTTAGGTTTGGTGAGGGTTGCTGCGTGTTTGAAAGACAGCAGCTCTGATGATGTATCCCAGATAACTGCAAGCAGTCCTCCCTGTGCAGGGAAGAAACCTGCTCTGAGGCTTGGTGGCTGTAGTGATAGTGCTGCTGGAGCAGTAGGGAGGGGCAGGGGAGAAGCACATGGCTTGGTCCTGCTTCCTAATAGATTTGAAGGAAAGACACAAATCTGCGGACTGAAATTGAGTGGGCAAAGTCATCTGCTTGACTTGGCTGCAGGATGTGCTTTCCCTCTCAGGAAATCCTTATCTTTATATTAAAAAAGCGTGTCTTGTGTAAATCTCCAGTAAACCATCACTTCTACTCAGAGCCCTGTAATTTACAATCCCTGTAAATTAGGTGATCGTGGTGTTCAGTTTGTCCCTGCGGAAATGGCAAGCAGCACCAGAGGCTTCTCTTCAGTAAAGTTCTGCATGGAATTTTTGCCGTGGCACATTATTAATGATGTGAAGATCTACATCGTAAAATGGCCTGAAACCTGTGTTAAGTGGCAGTTTCACTTGAAAATGTTTAGCCTTAGGTGGAAATGCAGAACCATCTGTTTTGCCTTAATATTCAGTTTGATAAAGTCACAGTCTATTCCCGCAGTTTTGCTGCAGGATGTGTGTAAGTTGATGCTGTGTCCGGATGTTTCAGATCAGGGTGTTTTTTTCCAGTGAGCTGCCTTTCGGCTGGGATGGGTTACTGCCCTTTGAAAGTGTGAGAGGGGATATTCTGAGGGCTGAAAGGCAGCAAGGAAAGGGAGTGCAGGCATAGAGTTCTTCCCTTAGTTTGATATATGAGAGGCTGAAAAACTTCCCACCATTTCTTACCCTGCGTGAAAGAGCACGGGCCATGGAGATGATCTGAGGGCTGAAGCACCTCCTGTATGAGGACTGGTTCAGAGTTGGGGTTGTTCAGCCTGGAGAACAGAAGGCTCCAGGGACACCTTAGAGCAGCCTCCATTGCTGAAAGGGGCTGCAAGAAAGCTGGGGAGGGACTCTTGATCAGGGAGAGCAGGGATAGGATGAGGAGGAATGGTTTTGAGCTGAAAGAGGGGAGATTGAGACGAGCTCTTAGGAAGAAATTTTTCCTGTGAGGGTGGGGAGGCCCTGGCCCAGGTTGCCCAGAGCAGCAGTGGCTGCGCCATCCCTGGAGGTGTTCAAGGCCAGGTAGGGTGGGGCTTGGAGCCCCCTGATCCGGTGGGAGGTGTGCCTGCCCATGGCAGAGGTGGCACTGGATAGGCTTTGAGGTCCCTTCCCACCCAAACCATTCTATGAAAAATGCAGTATATATCTGTGGTGTGGACATTCTGAAGGGCCTTTGTCTTCCAAAGACTCTCAATGAATCTTCACACTTGGAATAGAGAGCTGCAAGTGAAGACTTTGGCAGCCCATTAAGGTTAAAATAATAATGGAATTAGACGTGGTAATTTGCAGAGGTTTGGGGTTGCCTATTTGAATGTTTTGGGTGCCTCAGTGAAAATCCAGTGCTTGAAATACTTGGCCTGGTTTTCCGTGTTCCAAATATATCATTGCTTTGTTTTGATTCACTCTTCCCTCATGCATCCCTTGCTGTGCATTGAAAGTTTAGATATGAGATGTTAAAAATACCTGGTGGTGTTGTGCAGAGAAAACTGAAATGTTTATTAGTCAGAACTGGACTTTGTTCTTGCACTGGGAATGCTGCTTTGTTTCCTCTTGTGTGTTTCAGCTGCAAGGTAATAGTATGAAAGCTGGTATTTCTGTGTAAAACAGACTCGTGGGGTGTATTTGTGAAGCAAACAGTGGTAAATACTCTACTTTAAAGAAATGCTCATGAAAGTTGCATGAAAGACAGATATATATATATATATATATTTATTTATTTGTTTATTTCATGCAGTGTCTTGCAGTAACTTAGAACAGCTCTACAGTAACCCCCAGGGCTGTAGGAAGGGTTCAGTGGAGCTGATCAACAGCCAAAATATACTAGGGGACCACTGTTCATACAAGCATGGGCACAAGCAAATCTCTAACCCTATCCCAGTCCCAGCCTCTGTTCTCCAAGGGAAGGTTTGTCCATGTGCAGGCCCTTCCAGCCTGTCCAGACCTGTGCATTCAGTCCAGCAGGCGCAGGGCTGCAGGGCCAGCTCTAAGCAAGTTAATGACATTGGCCCCAAGAACAATCTGTTGTCTTAGTAAGAGGGAGGACGGGGACAGCAACAATCAGCGCTCAGCCAGTGGAGCTGTGAGAGCTAAAAATGTTTTGCAGTGAATGCTGGCATCACTTTGAATATGAGTTGGTAGAGCACAAGGGGGAGGCAGTGCAAGCATCCGTCTGAGGGGGCTTTGTGATACCTGGCAGGCTCAAAAATCCCTATTAAATTTTATATTGTCTTTAAAAACTCCTTGCTGCTCTCCAGAAATGTCACAGCTGGGAGAAATCAATTGTTACAGTGCTTGCAAAAGAAAAAATGTCCTCCTGTACCTCAATAAGAAACAACAAAATAGAACTCTTAAGGTCTGTTAGAGGTGAAGTTCGCTACCTGGCAATAGCCATCAGCTGTTCCTTGTATTCTAGGTCCTTCGGAAAGGCTTCCATGTCTGGGTGCTCTTAGGATCTGCTTGCACTCTCAGGGTATCCAGCTTTCAAGGCCCAATGTAAGAATTTAGCAGATTGTAAACGAATCGTCTGTGCCCAGTATGGGGCAAAATTTATGGGAATTGTTGGGCAAGAACTGAGAAACAAACCTGTTGTTGGATTGTAATCCTGGAAAATAGGGGACAGCCCCAAAATCAGGGAAAGAACCTGCAGACAAGGTAGTTTTTCATGAAGGGGTTTCATGGAGCCTTGTAAAAGAGTTGTCTGGGCGAGTGTCGTTCATCCAAACCAGGTTTCAGATGCTGTTGTTTATGAAGCTTAAAAACACTGAAGCTCAAAAATGTTTCATCATGTTATGTTAATGAGTGCAACTTGCTATTTCACAGCCCTCAAGATGTGCTGGTTGCAGCCCAACTGCCAGACACTTCAACTGCGTTTCACTGTCGGCTTGAGACATTTTAAAGAAGCATTTACTACTTTTTTGAGCATGTCTTTGTGTAAGGCTTCAGAATAAAGATGTATTATGTTGTCTGTTTTGTTATAATAAACAATGGCTAAAATACAGGAACTTGTGTTGCTTCCAGGAATCATAGAATCATGGAATGGGTTGGGTTGGAAGGGAGCTCAAAGCCCGTCTGATTCCACTCCCTGCCGTGGGCAGGGACACCTCCCACTGGATCTGGGTGCTCTAAGCCCCATCCAACCTGGCCTTGAACACCTCCAGGGATGGGGCAACCACAACCTTATTTATCAGAAGTTTCCTTTATCACGATTGCTTTGGGCTTCCGTATCATAAGCATAGAAGGTGTGCAGAGGCAGTTATTTGTCTATGGAATGAATCTTCTCTTCTCCACTTACTGACTTGACATAAAATTAGGAAGGCACTACTCTGTCTCTTACGTGTAGTAAAATTGGAATCAGTAGGGAGTTGACTCCTTCTCTTCAACTCCATTGTGCATGGATTTTGGAAGGGGCTTTGGTTGGTTTGGGGTTTCTTTGGTTTTGTTTGTGGGATCTGGGGTTTTTTTGTGAGGGAACCCTAGGAAGAAGTTTGTTTGACTTCAGTTACATCTGTGTGACACCATGTGGAATAGTATGTACGGACTTGAAAGACACTGGCACGGGGTTATGGGGTCTGTTTACATTGATGTGTCCACATGACAGCTCTGCTGGTAGCAGGCTTATATGCATATGGCTTGGTGGGGAGAGGTTGATCAAACCTGAGTTAGGGTCAAGGCCTGAATTATGTCTCTTGCTGATCTAGCATCACGTGGGGGCAAGAGCCATGCAGTCAGAGCCAAGTAACGCATTTGTGTTTGGGTTTTTTGGCTCTAACCTGGCATTTATTAAACTGTATGTTCAGAATTTGGCATTTGGCAGTCAAAATCTGAAATTGCGGACACCTTGAAGGCCTGTCTTCAGGGTGTATGGAAATGGGTCCTGGTGGGTCAGCTTTTTTCTGGCTGATGTGTCTGTGTCCACCTACCAGATGGCAAAACTGTAAAATGGAGGAGTGTGGTTCTTAATGTAAGCAAAAGATACAGCCTCACCCAGAGAATGAGACCTGGCACAACTTGGTGGGTTTGCTCCTCTAGCACCTTGTTTGATTGTAGAAGCATTGAATACTTTGGAAGGGATTACAGGCCAAGGAACTTGGACAAGTGCTGAACAGATGGTTATTGTTGGGTGAGATGGGGAGCAGCCCTGCACAAAGCCTTCTGTGGGGCTATCTGAGCAATCAGGTGGTGTCAGAGTATGGTTTGGTCTGAGAAACACTGACTGAGAACCCAGATTAGATGCTCTGATATGTGAGGTGGGGCATTTGTGTGCTATTCTGCGGGGTTTTTAGCTAAAGGAAATAAAAGGCATCTGAAGACCGTTAAAGGAAATGTCTGTTTACTCAGCCTGGTAGATGGAAACGCCTTGTCTTCAGTTCGCAGCTTGTGTAGAGAGGGCAGCATTTTCTGAGAGATGAAAGTGGCATTTTCTCTTCTCCTGAAATAAAGCTTTACTCACCGCTGTTAGACACTGTGTTTCAATCTCCTCAGCCTGTGTGGTGTTGGATGTTGCACTGAGCTGGCTGCACAGATAAGGCTGTGGATGGAAGGAAGCTCTGAAGCCAAAACGCGATTGTGGGAATACGGAGAGGTGTAGCTGGAGGTTCTATGGAGTTCTGCCAGCCACAGGTTGAAGGTGGATCTCTCTTGCCTCAGAAGAGCAAAGTCAGCTATATTTAATGTCATGAAATAGTCTAAATGTTTGAATTAATGTTAATTTCTTGAGGTGTTCTTCAGGAATGGTTTTAATGACCACACATAATCTAAACGTCTTCAGAACTTTATTGCAGGAGAATTTTTCTTCTCATGACTTGTGGATGTCTTGATTGTAGGTGGATTCCTGTTCCTCTCAATTCTCCTGTTATGGTTGTTTATTTAATCATACAGTGCTCGTATTTCTAGCTGGAAGGAAAATATGAAGATTTTTCCATTTGAAACTTAAACTTTATAAAAGGTTGGGTTTGGTGGGAGAGGATGTGAGTGGGGAGACGTGTTCTCCTTTGACTTTTCTCAGCCAGTATTTCACAGGGTTAGGAAGGACTGTGGCCAGCTGTGGGATCTCACGCCCGGATGGGATTTTTTCGGTCAGTCTGGGTAGCAGGGACTATGCGTGAGTCGGGTGAACCAAGAACCCTTCTGATGGCTCCGCAGTTTGCCTTCCCAGTGGTGGAATCTGTCACTTGGCTCCTGAACAGCAGCACAGTTCCTTTCTCCTGCTGCTCACTGCAGCGGGCTCAGTCCTCTGGAAGGAGACAAATGGCAAGTCCTCGGATGAACTGAACCCAGCTGAAAAAGGGCGTTGGAGGTGCACAGAGCAGAGCTGGCAGTGACCAAGCAAGGACACTGGCAAGGCAGCAGTGACCTGTTCCTTAGGACTGAGAGGGGACTCAGAAATGCTCTCACCAGTTTGCCAGATGGGAAAGCCACAGCGCCTGTGTGAGTGCTTGGAAACAGTGGTGCTGAGCAGCAACAGGCAATCCTGCTGGACTAGCCAGTGCTCGGCAGCTGGTGACATCAGAGCCACTTCAGTAGGAAGCTGGAAGTCCTCCCCTTCAGCTTGCCGTGTTCCCAAGTTTGAAGGAGGAGGGCAAAGAGGCTTTGGGAGTGGACAGACGCTTCAGAGATGCCCTTGAGATGTGTCCTTGTGTATTGCCAGATGCTCTCTGGTGGGAGATGTTGTTTCTCCATGGTATTGTTGAAGTGATAAGTTGAAGTTATTTTGAAAGCAGTTCTGGGCCTCCTTTCCTAAGCAAGCAAGGTGTTTGGGTTCAACCTGTGCTGTAGTACTATATCTGAGTAAGGTTTGAGCTGGAGGCAGGCTGCAGAAGGGAAAATTGTGTGAACTCTTCACTTGCGATGAGAGAGTAGCTGGGAGGACAGAGGGAGACGTTTCGGGTGACCCAAGATGAACTGGTCAGTCTGCTGGCTTATCGAGGCCTTTATCTGCAGGAACATCTACTTGTGATGCTCATGAGACTGCTTGGAATCTTCAAAGACATAGAAAATAAATTTTATTTCTGTCTTGATGGACCGTATTCCATGTGGAAATAGATTGACTTTGATTTTGGATTGGGCTTGGGTTTTGGGTTTGATTTTGGTTTTTTTGAAGGGGTGGATTTTTGAGGCTGTTGAGCTTTGTTAGTGGAGTGTTTAACTTGGTCTTTATAACCTAACTAATGATTCCATGGCTTGCTTGTGAGCTTAGGGCTGCGTTCATCAAACTCATCTTACAGAAATGTTGTATCCAGACTACTTGGCTAAGTCATAGAATCATGGAATGGTTTGGGTGGGAAGGGGCCTCAAAGCCCATTCAGTTCCACCCCCTGCCATGGGCAGGGACACCTCTCACTGGATCAGGGGGCTCAGAGCCCCATCCAACCTGGCCTTGAACACCACTCTGGGCAGTCTGGGCCAGGGCCTCCCCACCCTCACAGGAAAACATTTCTTCCTAAGACCTCATCTCAATCTCCCCTCTTTCAGCTCAAAACCATCCCTCCCTTGTCATGTCCCTGCACTCCCTGTTCAAGAACCCCTCCCCAGCTTTCTTGCAGCCCCTTTTAGTACTGGGAGACTGCTCTAAGGTCTCCCCGGAGCCTTTCCTTCTCCAGCCTAACAACCCAAACTCTCTCAGCCTGTCCTCGTACAGGAGGTGCTCCAGCCCTCGAATCACCTTTGTGACCTCCTCTGGCTTCACTCCAACAGCTCCATGTCCTTCCTGTTCCTTCGATCTGCTGGAGGATAAGAGGGCCCTACAGAGAGACCTTGACAGGCTGGAGAGATGGGCTGAGTCCAATAGCATGAGGTTTAACAAAGTCCAAATGCCAGGTTCTGCACTTTGGACACAACAGCCGCATGCAGAGCTACAGGCTGGGGACAGAGTGGCTGGAGAGCAGTCAGGCAGAAAGGGACTTGGGAGTGCTGGTGGACAGGAAACTCAACAGGAGCCAGCAGTGTGCCCGAGTGGCAAAGAAGGCCAACGGCATCCTGGCCTGCATCAGGAATAGCGTGGCCAGGAGGACTAGAGAAGTTATCAGCCCCTTATACTCGGCACTGGTCAGGCCGCACCTTGAGTGCTGTGTCCAGTTTTGGGCCCCTCAGTTTAAGAAAGATGTCGAGATGCTGGAGTGCGTCCAGAGCAGAGCGACGAGGATGGTGAAGGGGCTGGAGCACAAGCCCTGTGAGGAGCGACTGAGGGAGCTGGGGTTGTTTAGCCTGGAGAAGAGGAGGCTCAGGGGAGACCTTATTGCTCTCTACAACTACCTAAAAGGAGGCTGTAGTCAGGCAGGAGTTGGTCTCTTCTCTCAGGTGACCGGTGACAGAACAAGAGGACGCGGTCTCAAGCTTCGTCAAGGGAAGTTTAGGCTCGATATTAGGAAAAAATTCTTCACTGAGAGGGTGATTGGCCTTTGGAATGCGCTGCCCAGGGAGGTGGTGGAGTCACCATCCCTGGAGGTGTTTAAAGAGATTGGATGAGGCACTTAGTGCCGTGGTTTAGATGATGAGTAGGTGTTGGTGTTGGGTCATAGGCTGGACTCGATGATCTCAAAGGTCTTTTCCAGCCTTGTGATACTGTGTGATACTGTGTGTGTGACTCCAGCAGTCTCTTTCTACAAGCAGTAAAGCACAAATGAGTATTAGGGGCTCGTGTCTCTAATGTAGAGCTCTCTTCCTTAGTCCCTATATGTTTCACAACCTGGGGAGCACAGGGAATCAGGGTTTTTGAAGCATTTAGACCACTCAGCATCTGTTTTCTGAAAAAGGCAGATAGAATGGGTGGGTTCTGTAGGTCATGTTTTCTTGAGAACAATCCTGTGAAGCCCTTGATTGTTGCGTTTGAGTTGATTATACCTGAAACATGTTGCTGGTCCTTTTATTTTTTAACTTGTTGCGTTAGGAGACATCAAACTTGAAAGAAGAGAAAGAGCTGAGAGAATTTTTCTGCCAATCAGAATAAAACAGTTAGCATTAAAATAGTGACAAATGTTATTCTGGGTTTGTGTGCTAGCTGAGTTCAGTGCCATTTCAGGGGAGATTACTTCTTTGATAGGTGACTGGGTTGTGTGAAATCAAATAATTCTGTTACATGTGTTTTTCTTGCTTTGGGGAGGGAAGAACCCCAACCAACCACTGGCATAGACACTCCTGGCAGCTAATGCCTCTAGACCTTCTGGGATGACGGCTGTTGTTCTGCTTTCCCTGACGGTATTAAGTTGGACTTGAAAACTGTAGAATGTCATGTGGAGATGTGAAGTCAGTCTTAAACTCTTCTAATATAACATGTGGCTTCCAGTCTCAGAGCAAATGGTTAAGGTGGTATTGGAAAATCTCGTTGCTTCCATTGTTGAAATCCCTTTTAAATCAACTGAGGATTGTGTGGCTAAAAAATCAGTTGAAAAGCAAATGCTTAAGTGGTAACTGCAGCTCTGGGTTTTTGTGTTTTAATGATATTTTGTTCAGCTACATCATTCCTAAACCAAGTCTTTTATTTTTCAGGTGGAATCATTTATCTTGGATCAGGATGATCTCGAAAACCCGATGTTGGAAACAGCTTCTAAGTTGCTTTTGTCCAGTACGGCCGATGGTGCTGACCTGAGAACAGTAGATCCTGAAACCCAGGCAAGATTAGAAGCTTTACTTGAAGCTGCAGGTAAGTCTTCGTGTCCCACACAGGTTTAACCCCGAAGCCCTTACACATGAGACCATGCTGGAACTGCTTGCGTAACCCTAATCCATGCAAGCATAATGCAAATGCAGAACGTAAAGCAGTGTGAACTGGGCATGTATGTGCAAGTCACTGCAGAGAAAAGTTCATTAAAGCATTTCAAATTTTGGGAAATCTGAGTTTGATGTCAAGGCCGTGCTTTTAATCAGATCACTCCTATGTTCTAAAAGTTTGAGTTAAAATGGACACCTGACCTTGGCTTTGAGCCTTGTATCAAAAAGAAATTGCTCAATGAGGCTTTGTTTTGTAAGGAATCTTGCATGCAAAGCTTCATTAGTTGGAGGGTTTCACTCACGTGCATCACATCTGAGCACAGCTTTTAATTCAGTGCTGTAAACAGTTAATCCCTCCATTCTGGAAGCTGTAGTTGTTGTGCTTGGAACGGTTCTGCCAACACCTCTCATAGGCTCAATGGCACCTTGTCTCTTTTTCTCCTTTCCTGGTGTGCATCCCCACTTGTGTAAATTGGAACAAAAGGAATAGGGAAGCTGTCTACGGCTGATGGTAAAGCATTCGCAGATCCCGAGGTGCTTCGCAGGCTGACTTCCTCGGTCAGTTGCGCGTTGGATGAAGCTGCTGCTGCACTGACCCGGATGAGAGCAGAAAGCACAGCGAATGCAGGGCAGACGGACAAGTAAGCCAATTTTATACTGGTTTTCTTCAGTAGTTTCCTACTTTGAGAAGCAGTTTTTCTTGTTGTATCACTTCTGATTACACAGTGGTGAAACTCTTTCTCAAGTGGAATTAGTGCCAAATTATCACCTGTAGTTCTGTTGAATATTCCTGGACTGTCAGGTCTCGCAGTGGGGAGTGAAGCAGTTAATACTGCTAAGAATCCAGAAATCATGCTCCAAGTAATTTAACCTGACCAACTAGAGAAACAACCTATTTAAGGTCTTAGAGTGAGCCTTAGAATCAAAAACCAGCAAATCCTGACATGGGTCATTCAGTCATACCATGAAGCTGGCTTTGGGGTGAAGGGAAAACCAACCCTGTTGTTTTAGAGAACTTCAGAGTGTCTTTAATTGAGGAAGGAAAACAGTCTTGAGGGACTGGAACCTTCTTGGTGGTCCACAGCTTCCTATGGTGGGTAGGACCTTGAGTGGAGCCTCGGCCAGAGTTGCTGCCTCGTGTCGAGGCTTTCTGGCTTTTCAAATTGGAACAACAAAGCAGAAATAGGCTGAGTCTATGTGTTATGTCATAAAACTTCTCTTAAAAACTAGTAGTGGGAGTGGCTGAGTGTGTATATTGCTCAGTTTTCAAAGGTTATGTGGAAGACCTCAAATGCAGAAATGTCACCACCCTATTAGCAGTTGGCGCTTCTTTAGATCGTGTTTTCTTTTTCATTGACTGCATCTTCATGGCATCTTGGGTTTGGACTCTGCATGTAGAGCAAGCATTTCAAGTCTGTTTTCACTTTTCAATGCTTTCTGTCTTCTCAGCCGCAGTTTGGCCGAGGCATGTTCCGAAGGAGATGTAAATGCTGTGCGGAAGTTGCTGATTGAAGGCCGTAGTGTGAACGAACACACAGAAGAAGGGGAAAGCCTCCTTTGTTTAGCCTGCTCAGCAGGATATTATGAGCTCGCACAGGTTGGTTTCCCAGCTGGTTTCAGTATGTCTGTATCGTACAAAAAGTGTTGAATTAATGTATTCCTGTCTTAAACACCTGGAAGGTGGTGTTAAGGTAGTGCGAAATGTCAATTAGTTGGCAAATGAAGATGTACATGTAAACAGAATGCTGTTAATACGTTCTTTATTCTTACTTCTCCAAGGGTTTCTAACACAACACTGTGGTGGTAAAGGTGGGGGCTTTGTGTAGCATTTCAGCCATATCAGTGCGCCGGGTTGTCATTTGCTGGCATTGTTGATCACCCTTCGCAGGTTCTCCTGGCGATGCATGCTAATGTGGAGGACCGTGGCATTAAAGGAGACATCACACCTCTCATGGCTGCTGCTAACGGTGGGCACGTCAAAATTGTCAAACTGCTGCTAGCTCATGGTGCTGATGTGAACGCGCAGTCATCAACAGGTAAAGAGGTGTCCTAGAGCTTCTCCAGAACTGCTGAAAAGCTGGGATTTGCAGTGTGGGCGAAACAGTGTAGAAATGCAGGAGGAATGCCTCTTGGCCAAGCAACACAGAATACTTCCTTGTGGTTTTATTACTCACCTTTTGCAGTTTTTAATTAAGCTGTAAAATATTGGTTGTGGACATAACGAAGGTGGATGTGGCCAATTAGTAACTGAAAGGTGTTTGCCTGTGTAGGAGTTGCTGTCACGTGGTATTTTAAGTTTCGTGTCAGGTCTGGGAAACTAAGGGAAAACAGTTAACAGGGGAAGAAGGCCCCCTATTTTCTTCCTCTGCCTCTCCACCAGAGAGTTCGATAGGCATTTGTGTGAAAGTGACCGAAGTGGGAGGTTTTCTTGCTTCGTGGTGCAGAAATGGTGTGCAGTCAGCAGTCACTGACTGATAGAGAATGGCCCTCAGTTACCAGAAAAGCTGGAGACACCCTTTTTCCTTCACCGAAGTAGTTCTGAGCAGTAGCACTTCTTTGACCTTGAACTGTTTTCAAGGTACATTTCATAATAGCAGGTTCTTGGACTGTTCAGACACACATTTTTGTGGTTTCTGTCTCCTTGTAAAGACTGTGGGCATTCTTGGATAAACCCTGTAGAGGTGTTCAGAACTTGATTTAGAAGCAGCAGTTCATTCTGCTCCTTGTTTCGAGCTTTCCTTTTTACAGCATAGCGTGTCCCTACTAACGGGAAAAGGGATGGGGTTTTGTGTTGGAAACTGGGATTAGCCAGGGTAGAAATAGGAAGAGAAGTACATCAGTAAAGTCACCAGGAGTGTGGAGATCTTCAGTGTCTCAGCACTGAGCTACTTTGTGCTGCTACGTGCTGGTTTTCCCTCTCTGGAGTTCTTGGCCTGTAGCCCCCCAAACCCTGCTCTGTATGATAGGGATGAAACGGAGCAACAGTTGAAGATCTCAGTATAGAAATGGTATTGAATGTTGTTGTCAACCCTTTTTCTCTTTGGGCTTCAGGCAATACAGCCCTGACATACGCCTGTGCAGGAGGCTACGTGGATGTTGTGAAAGTCTTGCTGGAGTCGGGTGCTAGTATTGAGGACCACAACGAGAACGGTCACACTCCTCTGATGGAAGCCGGAAGTGCTGGCCATGTGGAAGTGGCCAGGGTGCTGTTAGAAAACGGAGCGGGCATCAACACGCATTCCAATGAATTCAAGGAGAGCGCGCTCACGCTGGCTTGCTACAAAGGTGCGATACCAAACACCATGCTTGTTATGTAGGTATAGTGAGATAGGTAGATAGGTGTGAAAAGTCTTTTCAAGCATACTTATTCATCCTTGCTGTCCTGTACAAAGTGACTTTAAAGGCTGTGAATAGGCGTTGTGTGATGCTTTTGTCCTGGCTGTGATCAGTCTGGAGAGTGCAATTATCAAGATGTAAAGCCTTTGTCTGAGTTGTTATGATTTGTTAAAAGAGTCTTTAGTGAAGGAATTAGGAGACAAGGAACTAATCTGCTCTGTTACAGAGAATGGTAAACTTTCTGTGTTATACGTGATACGTCTGCTTAGATGCAGAGATTATTTAATTTTAAAGGATTTAAGCAGCTGGAAAACATGCAGAATAGAGGATCTTGCCTTGTAGGTGTCAGTGCTTAGGCATTAATTGTGTGTCAGACTCTATGACTTGTGAAGTGCGCTTTCTGAAGTAGTTTTTATCTGTGAAATATTGTCTCCTTGCAGGCCATCTAGAAATGGTGAGGTTTCTGCTGGAAGCTGGTGCGGATCAGGAACACAAGACGGACGAAATGCACACAGCTCTCATGGAGGCTTGCATGGTAAGAGATCTATGGCTTGAGCAGGGAAGCGCGTGTGCTTCCTCTTCTTGGAGGTGAACGAAATGAATCCTTTTGGTCTCCCTTTGATACAGAGCCTAACTGTGGAATGGTTTGGGCCTCCTTTGTTCTTGGTGGCCGTTTTGCACAGGAAATTGGGGTGTGTTTGGGTGGCTGAAATAGCCGGTTGAAAAATAGTACTTCCTAAAACAGCAAAATCAAACTCATTCCTCTGATGGCTCACAATATAGTTGAATTCTTGAAAGGCACCAGCTGAAACTTGCACCACATGAGCCTTGCTTAGCAGGAGAGCTCTGTTAACCCATCTGTTGGATCAGTAAGTTTCGGTATGTCCAGCTGCATTTTGTTTTTTCTGCACTGGCAGAAACCATTGAGTGAGACTGTGCTCACTGTCCCCAGGCTGCTTCTGTCAGCCGCATCCCACCTTGCATTGATATTTCACCTCCTCCTTGCTTTTGGCCCTTCTGATCATTGTGGAGGCCTGGCTTGAAACATATTTTGGTGGCCTCAGTTCAGAGAAATTAATTCCTTCAAGACAGGGACAAAAGTAAATAATAGTAATATTTGACCATTTTCTTTTGCTTTGTGTCATTTTGCACACTTCTGGGTGAGCAACTTTCAGTTTACAATGGAAAAATCCTTCATCCCAGGAATCTCCAAATAAATAACTTCAAATGGAAGATCCTCAGGGGTTATTGAAATGCTGCTGACAATTCAAATGTGCTTAATGTAGCAGATATGCTTGTAACTGCACTCTTGGAGGCGTCTAATGTAGTTACGTCATGTTTTGGGAGTTTGAAAGCAAATTTCTCCTTTGGTGTAAGTGGTTATGTTCAGGTGTGCATGTGCTGTTGTTTCACTATGGTTCATATGGCCACATGAAAAAACAGGATTGGAAGCTGTTTGGGAAGCAGTGAGGAAATGGAAAGGGAAATTGTTAACCTCTTACTAATAAGAGTGCTTTCATGTTGCTGCTTTGCCCAACAGGGGCAATTGTAAAGCGACAGTGTGGGACAGATCGCCTTTGGATGAAAAGCAGACAGATTCTGAGGACCCCTCTGATTTTTGGATAATATGTTTTTTTGCTGTAGAACACAAATATATGTGAAGCTTTCCCTTGGAAAGGTTATATATGAGTATATATATAAAATAGAGTCATAGAATGGGTTGGGTTGGAAGGAACCTTAAAGATCATCCAATTCCAACCTCCCTAACCCATGTGTATATATGGATACATTTTCATGCTGGAATGGTATAATTCTTCTTTTGTGGTGAATCGATGTCTTCAGATAGATTTCCAATAGAATATGTGCTGTAAAGAAAGGGCTCAGATACGCAAGATTTGCATAGCTGTTCAAGACTAACAGTTTTTCAAACAAAACTATTTACTACCTATTACCCGAGGTAACAGGATTCAATTTCTTTGCCCTTTTTCTTGGGAGATATCTTCTGGTGATGGAGTAAATGTGCCCACTTTTTATTAAGACTTACTGAGCAAGAGAAAGAAGCCCATCTGCTGTATTTCTGCAGGGAACTGTTCCTAAGGAGGCTGCTCAGAATTGATGGGTAGTTGGGAGTCTCAGTATGTCACACACAAGCCAGTGAGACTGTAAACCTCATCCTACAAGGTGTCAGGAAGACTCCTGACGGAGAGAGTTGTTTGTAGACAGCAGTTAACATTGGTTTGATGCAAATGAGATGCTGGGCAACTGTACCTTGCCTTGCAGGAGTAAAGAACAGGTTTGTCTACTTTGTACTTCCTCTTACTGAAGTAACCTTGTCTTCCACGGTGCGGATCCCCAGTGGTTGGTGTTCAGAGGACACATGGTGTGCTTCTGCAGTTGATCAGATGACATTGTATGGTCTAATAGCAGCGATGAGGCTTTTTCTAGCTGTTGTAGAAGAGCTGAGCTTACCACCCCATTGCAAAGTTGGTTAAAGTGTGGATAAAACCACCTTTTGTGGTTACACGAGGTCTGACACGAAAACCTGAGACTGACTGTACAGCTTGGGAATCCAGAGCGGGAGAGGAGAGACAGAGAGATGGATATGGAACATACTCTGGCCTGGCACAGCGAGACACGGCTCAGCTCCATCACCCCACTCAGTGCGAGCAGATGTGGGTTTAAAGAGACGTTTCCTTGCCCTTGGTTGGAAAGTGTCCCTGTGCAAGAGGGAACAGCAAGTTTCTTGTGAAACTGAAGAAATCCACAATGGAAACTTTGTGGTTATTGACAGAGGCTGATGTTGAAGAGATCCCAAAGATCCCATTGGTTCTCAGAGGAGCCCATTTATTGTCGTTAGGCGATGTGAAAGCCAGACCAAGGGAGACCCTCACCAGCCTTTCAGAAAATGCCCTGGGCAATTGCTCTGGGTGTTGGCAGCATCGTGTGCAGCTGGGGGTCAGCTCAGAAAGGGAACTGCTGTGAACAGGGGTGTAGCTGATTATCTTAATTCGCTAAATAAAAAGTTATAGACATGGTCTCATTTTTTTATGTCAGACCTTGTACACCAGCGGTTCTTCTCCATCTAAGCAGCTTTGAAGCATCTCTTTACGTTGCTGTTTGTCACCCTTGTTGGGAATCAGGGGTGATTAATGAGCTGTCTGCCGGAGCCTCATGGCTGAGGCACCGTCTCTGCATTTCCCTGAGGAAAGACTCTTTATGGAGTCCTGGAATTTTTCCCTTAAATAGGATTGCCATTTCATGTAGAAGAGGAATATGTCCTAGTTAATGTCCTAGATATTCTTCCAAGAGGAAATCATGCTTCACTCCCTAGATATCAGAAGGAGGTGTAAAACACTTCAGAAAATGAAACATAATGTCAGAGGCAGTGTTGTATTTGGTCTGGAAAAGAGCATTTTGGGTGTGCAGTTGCTGCGTGGTGAGGGTGGCAGTGACTGCAATTTGCTGCCTCTCAGTTAATCCCAGACCAAGGTGTGCTTGCCTTGTCCAGTGACAGCTTTGGCATAGCCTCATGCTCCTGCCTTTTCTGCGCAGCCCTCCTGTGTTTTGCGCGTCAGACCTTTCCCATTAAGGGTGCTCCACGTTTGAGTGATGGCACTTCCCTCTTGGAGAAAACCAGCTCAGAGAGTCTGTGCCACTGTTGGCGTGTGGCAACTCAGCTGGTCTGTGCTCCTGTCCAATCAAAAGCCAAACTGAGTGGCAGTTTGTCACCATCGGACCTCCAGTGCAAGCAGGGAGCTGAAAAGCTCCTGGATTTACGGCATGCTCAAATATTTTAAAGGAAGAAAGCCAATTTAGGAGCTGTGGTTTGGTAAAACGAGTTTGACGGCCTGTTAATGGTATTGGAAAGCCTTGGCAAGGGAAGGCTGGAGTTGAGGTGGCTCCTGCAATATGTGAGGAACCCTGGCAAACAGGCTTTTCCCCTGCACGTAGAGAGCAGCAAGTCCTGGTTCTGCTGTTAAATTGAGCAGTGAAATAGTTTTGCAGGAGCCAAGAGGCAAGCGCTGTCTCAGGAAAGGAAGGAAGCAGAATTGTTGAACTGAAATCCTGTCCTCTCCCTCCCCAGCAGCCGGGAGTCTGTAATGTAAATACTCTGAGGCGCTGACAGTCTGCATGGACGTGGGGATGAGCTGTATTCCTAACGTGTTGTTTTTATAATTAAAATGCCCTGTATTTAACAAACGATGCAGCTGCACTTTGAATTTATCCAGAATCCCCTCTTTTGTGGTGGAGTGGGGAGCATTGGCAGTGAGGGACTGTTTTTCTAAGGGGCAAATTTTGTAGTCTTTAGGAAGAACGTCAAAACCTGTTCCTATATCACAGAGAATATACATTTTTTGACTCAAATTCTCTTAATTCTTTATTTGTTAGACTGCTCGTGGTGCGAGTAGTGAATTTGTGGGTAGAAGGGAAGGAAGAGTGTATTTGAGTGGAACTTGTTCCTTAGAGTTTGTGTTCCTTAGATAACTTCATACATAAAGTTCTGTGTGTGCATTCTGTAAGAGGAATAGGGGTGTTAGAGGAGCTGGTGGTGTTCTTGAGGAGGAGGCACACTTCTGCAATGGTGTCAGGCTCCCTCTCTGCTGGTTAGGTTTTGTTTTGCACCCACCCCCTGTCCTGCCCTGGCCAAGCTGATCCCAAACACTTGAAGTTGAGTCTGGTACAAAGGAGTTGCCCAGCATGTTCCTTACCTCATTGGCAGGGAAGTTCAGGATGTGGTTCACAATGTGTTTTGAATTGAACATGTTCAGTCAAACATGCTTGAGGGTTCTCCAGGTGCCAGTTTAACAGGAGCTCTTCAGCTTCTGTCCAAACACTTAGGAAAATGTTAAGCAAGTCCCGTTAGATTTTTTAACTCCTTTACTTGCTCTCTGTGTCTTCTGGGGGAGTTTGAGTTGATGACTACTTAAAATTTGGAGAAAAGCAATTTTTCTGTTTTGACAATCTTTTGATCTTGGCTTTTCGAATTTCTAGGATGGCCATGTGGAAGTGGCGCGATTACTTCTGGACAGCGGGGCTCAGGTAAACATGCCTGCTGACTCCTTTGAGTCTCCATTGACTTTGGCAGCCTGCGGTGGACATGTCGAACTGGCAGCTCTGTTAATCGAGCGTGGAGCTAACCTGGAAGAGGTAAACGATGAAGGATACACACCACTCATGGAGGCAGCTAGAGAAGGCCATGAAGAGATGGTGGCACTGCTACTTGGTCAAGGTAACTACTGTGGTGCCTTCTGTGGGCATATATAATCTTTGTTTCCCTCTTCCAACTTCTGAACTTCCCCCACATTTTTGAGTAGTTGTTGGGGTTTCTTTCTAGCAAAATAGCCTTTGCTCTACTCGTTCACTTTGTAAGTGGTCTTTCTGAACTGTTCTTCAGAACAGGTTTGCATATGTCAGGCAGACACCGAACAGTGAAGGATTACTGTGGGTAATTGAAGCTCTGCGATGCCTTGGCCTGTCTTCAGGTGGTGTTAGTGCTGAAAAGCTGTGGAGAAGTGTTTTGAGGGCCTCAGAGGGGCTCCTAAAGGAGTTAAATAAAGCTGAAGCCTTCTGATTTCATACACTATGATTTTAGAAGATTTCTGCAGCTCTAGGAATGTGATCTCTAATAAGAAGATGCCTTGTGTATCGGGAAATGGCTTTGTGGCTGATATGCTCATTTCAGTAAGTGGAGTTTTCTGATATATGTGTGGTTTTGGTGTTTGTTTTGTTGTTTTTTTCAGGAGCAAACATCAATGCTCAGACAGAGGAGACGCAAGAAACAGCGCTGACTCTGGCGTGCTGCGGAGGCTTCCTGGAAGTGGCTGATTTCCTTATTAAAGCAGGAGCTGACATAGAACTCGGGTGTTCCACACCTTTGATGGAGGCAGCTCAAGAGGGACATTTGGAGCTGGTGAAATATTTGTTAGCGGCAGGTATGGGATAGTTTCATTACCAGCTTTGTAGAGACTTCATGTTAG
Organism: Neomorphus geoffroyi; assembly: GCA_033558235.1. Lineage (NCBI taxonomy): Eukaryota > Metazoa > Chordata > Aves > Cuculiformes > Neomorphidae > Neomorphus > Neomorphus geoffroyi. Next base: position 2,543,733 of record JAUMJM010000092.1, on the reverse strand, counting down.
CTGTAAGAGAAACAGCTTTTTTCATATTCATTACATTCGTCAGCAGCGTCTGAAAGTTGGCTGTGGAACTTTAAATCCCTGACCCTAATTCAGCTTTTGGAGATTAAGTTGATGTAAACTTGCTGGGAACTGAACTTCCAGCTTGTGTTTATTATTCCTGTAGAGTATCATTAAGTTCATGGTTTCATAGATGTTAGAAGAGGAGGGGTAGTTAAAAACATGCTATCTGGTCTGGTAAAGATTATGTAGAAGTGCAAGTTTTCTGTAATGAGCTTCCTAAAGCTTACATGCTCATTACTCCTGCTGTAGGGGCCAACGTGCACGCGACAACAGCAACGGGTGACACAGCGCTGACTTACGCCTGTGAAAATGGCCACACCGATGTAGCAGATGTCCTACTTCAGGCAGGCGCAGATCTGGTAGGTCATTGCCTTCTTAAAAATGTTAATTAGGAAATACAACTATAAATGTTTGTTTGTTATTCTTCATTGCTGAAAACTTATCAAGTTTGCTATTAGTTATCATAGTTGTGCCTTTTCCTTTGAGCTAAGTAAGAATTGGTGATGCTTGTTGAATGGATTCGAGGCTCTTGAATTATGTGGAAGTGCAAGTCAGTTCCAGTACTTTGATGTCTAAAGCATTTCTGAGGTTGCTTCTACAGAGTAACAAAGGGTTTCGTTCATTTGTCACGCACAGCTCTGGTGTTCAGCTTTGAATTATTGAGCTGGTTGTAGGGTAGGACTTGCACATCCATATCTGGTCTATTCCTTACGCAGCGCAGTTGCTGGTTCTGCTTGGTGTGCCATTATGGAATTAAGATGATGGAGGGAAATTGATTTTTACATTGCAGTAGGCTTGTAGCCCGGTATGTTATCAAAAAGTGAAGTTAAGCATGACAGAACACACTAGGCGTAACTCAAATCCCCACCGTGTGCTTGAGTGCTGCTTGTCCAGAGTCTCAGACCTGTACACAGGTATGTGCAGAGTTTCGTCTTTCTGCAAGATAGTTCAAATGTTGCACAAATTTTCAGTTTAAGAAACACTAAAAAAAGGATCTTCTGTGCCTGGTGTGTTTCCATGCAAAAAACCATAAGGCTGAATTGCATCCTTTCCCATGTTCTACTTCTGAATTTTGGAATGTAAGCCTTTCTTTTTCTGCTCTAGGAGCATGAATCCGAAGGTGGAAGGACTCCTCTCATGAAAGCTGCAAGGGCAGGCCACGTTTGCACTGTTCAGTTCTTGATTAGCAAAGGTAAAAACATACATGGTTTGGTTTTCCTCCTTGGAAACACTCAGCATTAAGAACGTGTCACAAGAGTCTTAACTTCTTTGGATTGGTTTCAGATGTTTTAACTGAACTAGGTCAGTGATGCTCAAACTGGGCATATAATCATCACATCTGGTTTCTGGTGAGATTGGTAGGGCTGAAACTGGTTCCAAATCTAATTCTGTTCTGGTCTCTAATTCCTAGCAGTGATTACTGGGTGTTTCCATGCTCCTGGCACAGCATTTGAGCCGTGGCTTTTCAGGGGTGTAACTTCAGATGTCTGCTGGTTTCTAAGTTTTGCCTACAACTTGCTTGATGTTAAGAACCATTAGCTGCAACCTCATATCCCTGTTGAGCGCATAGAGTTGGTCGGAGCTGATTCCTCTGTCAAGCTGATACTGGCGGGTTTCTCTTGTACCCTTCTTGAATGGAGCAGGATTGACCTGGAGCTTCCAGCGAGATGTGACTTTCCCTGTGTAGATTGTGGAGGAAGGAAGCAGAGCTGCAATTAATCCCCTGCTTGCTGATGCTAAGATGCGTGGATCCACGTGCTGGATCTTAGCGCTTGTTTTACAAACAGGCATCGCCCTGCCACAATTGCTGGCAAACTTAGCAGCAATAGGTTTCCCTGCTCTCTTATGTCCTGTTTTTACCATGTAGCCATTGAGCAGAGAGTTTGGAGTGTGCATCCAGGTGGGGTGCTTTACTTCTTGTGACATGTTAAATGCTCTTTTGATAATGATAATAATTGACTTCAATTTATCAATTGTAAGACTGCAGCCATAGAGAACTACATGTTGCTATTTAAGAAACAAGTTAAATTCCTGTCTCTTTTGGTAGAGGAGAACTGTTTGAAGTCTTAAGTAATCTTTTCCCCTGTTTTTTTGCAGGAGCAAACGTGAATAGGACCACAGCTAACAATGATCACACAGTATTGTCACTGGCCTGCGCTGGAGGCCACTTGGCAGTTGTGGAGTTACTGCTAGCTCATGGTGCTGATCCTACGCACAGACTGAAGGTTGGTTGAACATTAATGAAAGTCTGCCTCAGAGGAAAATCAGCTATTTGAGCAAACTAATGATACCCAAGTGAATTTGCTCCTTTTGTGTTCTCTGCAACGGACCCAACAAGTCTTAAAGAGAAGAAAACTGCAGGAACAGGCATTGTGCTCATGAATGTGTTTATGGAAGTTGCAGTTAGGAGGAGTGCAGGTCTGTTGATTGCCATGACTGTCAAGGTTGCATTCCAGTTGTAAGGTTGTAATTGTGGAATAGGAAGGAAAATATTAAGAAGTAATAGTTTTTTGGAAATAAGAGTCCTTAAGTTTAGTTGTGGCCTTACTGCTGATGGAATGGACAGTTGTTAGAGCACCATTACCAGATAGCGTGTTGTGTCTCCCAAAATGCTTCAGTGTTGCCATGTTTTGATGGTGCTGTTTTCTAATCCTGTGATCTCTCCCTCTTTAGGACGGATCAACTATGTTAATAGAGGCAGCGAAAGGCGGTCATACCAGTGTCGTTTGTTACCTCCTAGACTACCCAAACAACCTGCTTTCTGCTCCTCCACCTGATGCTACTCAGCTGACCCCACCATCCCATGATTTAAATAGGGTAAGGTTTAAGGGCTGGTTGTCTGTGGATTTGTGGGGCTTGTTTGCCTTTCTTCTGGCAACTTGTTCAGGAGTTTAAATATGAGGGAAGAGTCAGTAATGTCATAGGTGAACACACTGAAAGTTACTTAGAGCTGTTGTGGAAGTGGTGAAGACTCTTTGAGCATCACCGTGCAGCGCTCTCATTGTTCGTATTGCTCTGTAAATATTATTGGAAAAAACGACGAGGGGGAAAAAATCAGCAAGTGAAGAGATCTGCTTTAATGAGACTTGTAGCCCATTTGTACATTTGTAGCCCATGATGGCTTGTATTTGCTTTACCATGCTGAGATGGATATTGCTTGGCGAGTCATTTCTTAAGTTAAAAATGCAAAGTATGTAGAAGTTGGATGACCTCAAATTTTTAACTTTTGAACTCAAGATATTAAAAGCCACATTAAATGTTATTGGTCACCATTAAAGTCTGCTTTTCTAACAGGTTTTGTTTACCTTCTATTGAGTTATAACTAGATTAGAGTATGAGAAAAGTAATCTGTTAGTATCCAACGTTTTAGGCTCCTCGTGTACCAGTGCAGGCGCTGCCCATGGTCGTCCCACCGCAGGAGCCTGACAAACCCCCTGCTAATGTCGCCACAACCCTTCCCATCAGAAATAAAGGTCAGTCTTAGTTCTGGGGCTTATTTTCTGAATATCCTTCTGAGGCAGAAGATAGAGGGTTGCACTTCCAGCAGAGTAGTTCCTCTGAAGAGTGTTCATGGGTTCAGACAAGGAAAATGCAATTATTATTTTTTTTTTAAGGATTTTCTTGTCCTCCAGATACGAATTGTCAGTCATCTAACCCTGTAACCATAAAGCGTCAAGAAATCTGCCTAAGTAAATCTGTTAAAGTACATGTTAGTCTGACATACTGGACTAATGCAAAATGTCACCCAGAAGCCTTTACAAAATCAATAATGGAAGCTGTAAACCACTGTTAATCTCCATATCATAGCTGATTTGATATCTTGTGTTGTCTTAGCGTAGTAGTCTTGGAGTGGATTTGACTAATTTGACTGAAGGCGGAATTTCTTGTGCTATAAAGTATTCAGTCTGATGTGGCTCAGGTCCTCCCAGGACTAAATTTGCATCTATTTTGCTATCGCCATTTTGAAACTTAACACTTTCTGTACTTAAGAACTCTCTTCCAAACCAATTTTTACCAAGGATCAGCAATAGTGCAAATACAGGCGTGCATGTCATAAAATTAATACTGTGTGTACACTTGTATTGTTCTGGGAATGCAGCGAGGATGGCTGGAAGAAACTGGGCACCTCCACTGACTCAGACCCTGAGTTTTGATTTGCCTTTCGCCCTTCAAAATTAACTGATTGTTCCTTCTCCAACCGGTTTGGCAGACCATGTCAACTGTGTTACTGTGGACTTCTTCATAAAAGCTGAATTGGATTAGTCCATCGCTCATTCTTGCAGGAAGGCTGAAATATTTGCCTTGCCTGGTCAGAGAGCCAAGTTTTGACACAGGCAAAGTCATGTCTGCTATGGATAAAATGTAGTGGCTAAACATACCCTGTTAGATCACGTTAAATGTAAATGACTGTCCTGGGTTCTAGCGCTGTTTGTCAACCGAGCAAAGCTGGATACCTTAGTGAAAGGATTTGGTACTCCTAGCAAGTGTAGTGCTTCCTAAAACGTACCGAGTTACTCACAAAGCGGTGGCCTAGAGTGAGTCACCTGTCCCTCGAGATGTTTTTGCATCACTTGCTGTGCTTTCAGGGCTGTAACCTTACAGTTATGTCTTAACATGGTACCAGACGCAAAACATCAAGTAAAGCGAGAGCGTATCTTTCCATTTTGTTTTCATTTACCTCGTAGCACCACTTGACAACAGCGGCTCTTGAGGCAATCGCTTCATTTGGCAAAAGTCTAACGAGTGTTGGAGTAAATATGTCACCAGGCCAGGGCTATTTGGGATGTACGCGCAGTAACCTGCACTGTTAAATTGCAATCTGGCTGCTGTGTTCAAATTGATAGCCAGGTTTCCTGTGAGGGCCTTCCAGTACACGCTGCCCTTGCATGGGTGCGGTGTCTCGGTGCGTAACCGGCCACCTTAGCATCCCAGCGGTAGCTCTAGAGTGAGGATGCCATTCGTATGCACTTCCATTGGTTCTGAGGGGGTTTCTTTTTCACACAGCTGCTTCTAAACAAAAGTCCAGCAGTCATTTGCCAGCAAACAACCAGGATGTACAGGGTTACATCACCAATCAGTCTCCAGAGAGCATTGTAGAAGAGGCTCAGGGCAAGTTGACAGAGCTGGAGCAGAGGATAAAAGAAGCCATAGAGAAGAACGCTCAGCTGCAGTCCCTGGAACTGGCACACGCTGACCAGCTCACCAAAGAGAAGATTGAGGAGCTGAACAAAACGAGAGAGGAACAAATTCAGAAGAAACAAAAGATTTTGGAGGAACTGCAGAAGGTGGAGCGAGAGTTACAGCTGAAAACACAGCAGCAGCTAAAAAAGCAATATCTAGAGGTAAAAGCGCAAAGAATTCAGCTCCAGCAGCAGCAGCAGCAACAGTCTTGCCAGCATCTGGGACTACTGACTCCTGTTGGGGTAGGAGAACAACTCTCAGAGGGAGACTATGCACGATTACAGCAAGTGGACCCCATCTTGCTTAAAGATGATCCTCAGCAAGCTGCTGCGCAGACGGGTTTTGCACCAATTCAGCCTCTGGCGATGCCACAAGCTTTGCCTCTGGCAGCAGGTTCCTTACCTCCGGGGTCCATCGCAAATCTTACAGAACTGCAAGGTGTTATAGTTGGACAGCCAGTGTTGGGCCAAGCACAACTAGCAGGGCTGGGGCAAGGAATACTGACAGAAACACAGCAAGGGTTAATGGTAGCCAGCCCTGCTCAGACGCTCAATGACACGCTGGATGACATCATGGCAGGTGGGTTTATATTGTTATGAGCAGGTATAACATTTGCTTGACCAGTTGAGGGTATGTCCACCTCTTTGTGTGTGTATGTGTGTTCGTGTACTCCCGCTAGCTCCGCAGCCAGTGCCACTAGCCTCCTGCTCCCCTCTGTAGGAGTGCAGAAAACTAGCCTTAACTTTTCAATTTGCAGGGTTGCCTTGCCTTTTGTTGAGCTAACTGGTGCCTCTTTGTCAGGTTGGTATGTCTGGAGTGGTGTTTTTAACTCTTTGTAGTTTGGGGGCGATGTGCTAGGGTCTAACGGTTCTCTTTCGGCCTGTTTGTAGTTCAGGGAATGGGTCATAGAATGGTTTGGGTTGGAAGGACCCTCAAAGCCCATCCAGTTCTACTTCCCTGCCATGGACAAGGACACCTCCCACTGGATCAGGGGGCTCAGAGCCCCATCCAACCTGGCCTTGAATGTCAATGGTTAGTACTTTGGAGTAGCTAACCGAGAACTGCCTTGGAGCACTCAGAGTTGGCTTTGAGCAACGATAGGACCACATTGAGCCTATAATGTGTACGAAACATGTAGGCCTGTCGTTTGAACGAGAGCTGCTCTATTTGGCCTCTGATAGCCTGCCTGTTGGAAGCTTTAACTTCTCTTTGGAAGAAAGATGATAATCCTGTGGCTTTGAAAAATGTCCACTCATAAACATGACTGCTTCGCCAGCAAAAAACCAAAATTAGCCTTACCAAGTTTTTCTTGCTTCAGAGAGTTCCTTACCCAGTGAAATCAGTGTTTTAAAGCCTGAAGTAATAAATACAAGAAAGAAATAGCTTTTAAATACCATAGATTCCTTTATGCCCGCTTCAGTTGCACTTAATCTCTTTTCCATCTCCAAGTAGACTCTGGAATACTCATGACTACTTAGCAGGTGAACTGTTAGGACAGAGCGTTAAGGGGCTTGGAGTTTTGTTTAGGAAAGGAAAAGGATAAGGTGAGATAGCAGTGAATGATCTTTCAGTTTTAACTTGGAGCTCCTTTCTGATCCTACTGGAATTGATGACAAGCGAAAGGTTTGCTCCTCAGCTTCAGATGCTGGACAGGCTCTTTGGTGGTGAGGCTGGTGGGTAGCAGTATTTTGAGGGTTGATTATGAAACTGTCACTTAAAACATTGCACACCTGAACTGGTGTGTTAAGGTCACAGGATTGTGTCCAGAAACAGAGCCTCCCAAAGAACTTCAGGAATCTTGACACACTTGATAAGATGAATTCCTGGAGGCTACTTTGTGGGATGAGTCAGTTTGAACTGTCGCTGTGTGATTTATACCTAAGAACATGCATTGACTAAGAAACTCAGTAGTGAAGAATGACTGTAGAGTGCCAGCATCACAGGGGGATCTGGGGGTTCTGTCACACACGTGCCTTGTGCCAGAGCCGCAGAAGCTGAGGATGCAGGCTGTGCTGCACTAGAGTAACTGCAGTTGGGTGCTGGCAGTGGTTACAACCAGTCTTGCAGATTGGTGGTAAATGCATTTGGAGCTTTGTCCTTGGAATAATGAGAGTTCATCTATCCGCGAGGCAGCTGGGGTGGTGTGGGACGAGCCTGATAGCCCACCTTTCAGACTGTGGCTGATGGTCATCAAGGTTGCAAGCGCGGGGTGGTTCTCAGGCCTCATCCATCGAGCTATTTATGCACAGAGCAGCATTATGTGCTTGTGTAAAAAATTCAGAGCATAACTGTGACTCGCACAATCCAAGGCATGCTGTGCATTTGGAGTGCTCTCTGTTGAGCTCAAGCATGCACGGCGGGAACATAGCTTTTCATAACATAAGGTGCTACAGGGAACGGGGTAGAAGGGGATAAACCATTGTGGGACAGGCGTTTTGAATTGGCTTGAAAAAGACTGTAAAAACCCAAGATTGTCCAATATATTTCTTGTACTGTGGCATTTTTCAGTCCCTCACCTTGGCTTATTGCAGTGTAATGTGGAACAGGTTTTGTACATCTGCTGTTGGCATTGCAAGAGATGAGGAACAAACCTGGGAACAGGGCTGTGCCCACCATCAGACAGCACTAGGAAGAGACTCCGTGGTCAACATAAAGGTGCAATGGGGTTGTAAAGGTGCTTGATTTCAGTAACACCTTGCACTTAGTGAAAATACAACGTATTCAGGGAAGCAGCAAACTTGAACAGGACAAGCAACCCCATATTCCTTGTCCAAGTGCCAGGCTTTTTTCCAGGCACACGTTTTGATGTAGGACGTGTAGGTCAGGGAGGGGAAATCCTCTTGGCTCCAATGTTCAGTGTCTTCTATTAGTTTTCAGGTTTTTAATTCATTAGCTTGGCTCTTTTGTTTTCTCCCTTATACTGAGGCTGCATCTGTAGGTGAAATGCTCCTCTGGATCGTGAAGCATTGGACTTGGGGAGAAGGCAGCAGCTGTCAGGTTGTCCTTTTAATCTTTTAAGCTAGGAGAAAGCTGATGTCCAGAATGAAATCTATGTGAAAAGCCGCTCTGCTCCTGATATCAGTAAGCATAGGACTGATTGTCTGTACCCAAGTGACCTAAAAAGACTTTGACTGGGGTGTTCAGATGGCACTTGGAGTGCCGTGTTCCGACAAAGAAGCTTGGCCTTGGTTTGTAGTGTGATTAAGACTGGTAGTTGGTCCCTGCCAAGGCACGTGTATACTAAAATACTCCAGTAGCGAGCTAGCTTTGAAGGCTTCCTTATTCCAGGGATGAAGTAATGATGTTCTAATGCTGACATTCAGACTTGTAGTTACTTTTTGCTTCTGCTCCATTAGAGCAGGCAGAGGGAAAGGATGAGCCTTGGGCTGTCAGAGCACCTAGATTTGATGGTCAAGCTAGTTGGTTGCTCTTTGCACTGCTCAAGACTCATGCAAACCTTTTGGCTTATTGAAAACTCCTCATAGTTTCATTTGGACGCCCATAAAGGTTGTGTCCATTGCCCTTGGTGCATTCATTACAGATTTCAGCTCTGCACAGGTGATGCTGAAATGCATACACTCAAAGTCATTGCCCATAAAAACTAATATCTCGTCTCAGGGAAAGGTGTTGCAGGGATGTGAACTCTGTTTGTCTGTGAAACACACTCAGAACGTATCTAATGTGAGAACCGGAAGTCAACGTGCATGTTCTCCTCTACTGGCATGCGTAGAAAGGTTTCCATGTGGGTTGTACAATAAAGGTTTTCCTCCTTGTGGAAAGAGGGGTGCTGGCTTTTAAACACATCTGATAGTTTTCCCTCCCCCTCACAGCAGCACCACTGGTATAAAAGATAGACCTCTCTTGAACTGAGACTTCCCTAACTGCCTTGGGCTTCCGGTTTTTAAGCCTGTGAACTGTGGCAGTGTCTCCTGTGACACTGCGGATGCTCCCTGGCCCCCTACAGGGGCTGCAGCAGGAAGTCTTAGAAACCCTTTAAAGTATATGAGCTTCTTCAGCAGGGTTAATCGTTTTTCTTTTATGAAAAACTTATTTATTTGATGATCATACTTTTATGTCATCCAAGTTCAGCAAATTTGGTTTGTATCCAGTCCATTGTCCTGTCTTTATTGGATTCTTTTGGACTGAATGCAAGAATCAAGATACTTTATAATTCTGTTACTGTTTCATGCTGCTTTAACTTCCCTGTTGAACTTACAGAAAGGAGGTAAATATGCCAGTTTTCCAATATCCTTTGTTAGAACCCTGTGTGTAAATAGGGGAGCAGGAGTTTAACTGACAACCTCTCTGTAAAACCAATTTGAAGTTCTGTTTTTAGGCCATATCTCTAATTTAGAGTTAGAATAAGGAATGAGATGAGATTAAATTGGTTGCCCCACTGGAAGATGTTTTGTTATGACCTTTTATTACCTCTGTTCAATACAGAGTTCCCTGAGGCCATGGGTTCTGACCTTATGCCACAGTATTTTGGTTTAGCTCCTGTATGTTCTTTTTAATCCATATGTGGCATGATTTGTCTTGTAAGATGAGAAAAGTTTTCAAAAAGCACTCTCAAATAAGGGTCGAGAGAGTTTGGATCTTGATTTACTCTTAAATATACAGTTAATCGTAGTTTTTATGTTATAATTTGGGGGTTCTGTGTTTCAGTGACATTTATCAGCTGCTTTGCTGGGATTTGGTATAGAAAGTCCAGAGACTGAATTAGTGGCAGTCGGTGCTATTCTGTGTCGTGTCAGTACTGTCAAAAGCTGTACAATGGTGTTACCTCCTGCTTGTCTAACAACCTTGACCAACATTTCTGCAAAATGGCTGTTAAGAAGCTTCTGCTTCTCTGGTTTCAGCAAATCCTGCCATGTGAGCATCCCAACAGCAGCACTGTTGCTTTTTTGTCACGTTGGTGGGGGCTGGGATTGGGGGGTAAAATTGGACAGGCTTTTATATGCAAATCTTTAGACTGTTTGAAGAAAAACTGCATAGATACCCATTGATGGACTTGTTCCGCAGTCCTGCTTCTGAAGGTATGGAACTCCTGCTCCCAGTAACGACTGAGTCATCGTAGGAAAGATCTTTGCTTTAAAAAATAATAACACTAATTTTTTTTTTTGGTGGCCTTCTAGAAAACATGCCAGTCCGGTACGTACCTGTTCCTTTGGTTGAATACAGTTAACCTTGGTCATAGTCGTTAAATTCAAAAGTTAAAAGGTTGGGCTAAACGTGGAAAATCTGTATTTGTGGAGAAAAAGCTTTTGGGGTGTTCTGTCTGTAGGTGGGAGTTGTGTCCCACTGTCCTTTCATTGTCATGTTCAACTCGTGAATTCGGGTGGTTTGCTTTTACTAAGTGTGATTCTTCTGTTCAACAGCAGTGAGTGGAAGAGCATCTGCAATGTCAAACACTCCTACCCACAGCATTGCAACGTCGGTCTCCCAGCCTCAGACGCCAACTCCGAGTCCTATCATTTCTCCTTCAGCCATGCTACCAATCTACCCTGCTATAGATATCGATGCTCAGGTGAGCCTGCTGCTGGCACCGCAGCACAGGTGCGGGGAGCTCGTTCCCTTCTGTATCCTGAATAATGCAGTGGTAGTCAACAGCGTTGTTGTGTAAGGAACTGGGCTCCAGAGGCTTCATTTGCTGCTTTTAGAAAATCCAAGTTCCCTGGAGAGCTGCAACCCACTTTCCTCTGTGCTCTTGCTGAATAAAAGAGGAGGCCTTTGAATGCTAAACACTTGTATTTATTATTTCTGTGTAGTTGGATTGATTATGAGAAACAGCGAGGTTGTCTTCAGACAGAAATGCAGTGTTTTTCTGGGCTGATGTTCTCAGACAAAAATAAGCCTTAAAATGCTGCACACTCATTTTCCCGTTTGCACTTAGAGTGGTTTGCCAATGATCACCCAACTTCACAGAAATATGAAAGCACTGAAGCTAATAATTTCTGCAGGTTTTAACAGGAGGAAATAATACAAGCTAAAGAAAAGGCATTTCTGTAGTGAAAGTGATTTTAAAAAGAGCTATTTTGCATTGACTTGCTGGCCATCAAAAAAATATCCTACATATGCAAACTAGTGTATGAACGTGCATCACTCTAGGCTGTACACAAAGCGGGTGAGGTGAAGGTGGTGTGGAGAAGAGGAAAAGGCGTGAGATTGTTCTGGAGAAAGGGAGAGAGACCTTTGGAAAACCAGGCTTGGCTCTTTCAGCTGCTTGGGGCACTTGGCTTGGATTCTGCTGCAGCTGCATCCAGGAGCTCTTTCTCTAACCTGACCAGCCTCGTCGTTAGGTAGCAGACACAAGATCAACTCTGTGATAAGGTGTCAGCTACCCTGGGTCATAATAGAGGGAAACAAAACTCTGTTCTCATGAAGGCTAAGAAATGTGGCTTTTCCCATTATTTTGGTGTTTAAGAAGAGTGAGCTGTCAGTGTAGTCAGTCCCTGTGCTCTAACAGTGCCACAGTCCTCAGTTTTCTCAGTCCGGTAGGTTGGTGGCCATTCACATGGGCCCTACCACGGAGAAATTAAGTGTGCGTTGAGTCATTACAAGTGTTCGGTAGGCAGAACCAAAGTTGATAAGGGCTCTGTGCTCTTGCCTGGGACTATCTACCACCACCAGGGCTCTGAAGGGAGACAACCTGAAAGCGGAGCATAAGCTCAGATGCTTCGGTACGTTTTCAGTTGTTTTGTTTGATTACTGCAAGTTGTGAACTCACTGTGGTTGATTTCTGCTGTTCAGAGGCTTCAGCAACAGTAGTGGTGAGATTGGGGGTTTTCCCTGTTTGGCATAAACAGAGGGTTAAGAATTAAAGATAGCGTTCTTGCCCTCATTACACCATCTGAAGTTGGGCACTGATAGAGAAGTTGATACAGTCAGCAAAGCAGAGATGAAACCTCGATTTGTGAGGACTCTCAGTTGTGCCAGGAGACGTTCTCAGATCTCCCAGCAGAGCTGACCTGAGCAGTAGAATCCTCTAACAACTTGAACACAAAGGGAACTGTAAGGTCACCAGCAGACGTGTCCTAGGCTTATAGAAGCTCTTTGTTTTGTCGCAGGTATAGTTGCACTTGGGCTGATACGCAATATAGCCTAGATTGTGCTTGGGAAAGGAAATGCTTACCTTGTGTATGTGATGTCTGTGTCTTTCAGACTGAGAGTAATCATGACACAGCACTGACACTTGCCTGTGCTGGTGGCCACGAGGAACTGGTGCAAACACTGCTGGAGAGAGGAGCTAACATCGAACACCGGGACAAGAAAGGTGGGTACCTCACTGCAGCAGTCCAGACCCACTCTGGATTTCCAGTGCATCACCCTAAATAAATACACAGTAAGCATAGTCTGCACGTGAAGCTTTTGGGCTTGCTCATTTTCTGGTTAACTGATGTCACATAAGCTATGAATGTGGACACTTCAGACATCCTTTTTCATTTCAGGGTTTACTCCACTTATTTTGGCTGCTACAGCCGGCCACGTGGGTGTTGTTGAGATCTTACTGGATAACGGAGCTGATATTGAAGCCCAGTCTGAGAGAACCAAGGACACTCCCTTGTCTTTGGCTTGTTCAGGAGGGAGACAAGAGGTGAAGTACAACTTCCGTCTTGAAAATCAGTCTGTCGATCACACATCGTGTCTGTTATACCAAAGCGATCTGCTAGAAGTTACAGTACCTTAACTCATGGATCTGTTTCAGTGTGTTGTGTTTGTGAAAGTGTGCAAAGAACTTCACATTTTCCAAGTTCCAGCCTTCGTGGCCAGCAGCCCCGTACAGCAACACTGAATTGATGCTTTTTAGTGATTTGATTGATCCATGCTTCTCAAACAGCATTTCTTGGAAGAATGCATTTTGGTTTCTTCCAAGTTTTTTGGGAAAGAAGATGGGGAAGTACTGGCTTTGTGCAGTAGAGATGATGTTGGGATGCCCTTCCGCCCCAGTTTTGTGTTTGGCAATGTGGATTTCAGTTTGTTGTGGGATTTCAAGGGAAAAATACTCTGATTGAAAAGCCCTTAGCTGCAGTTGTGCAGGTCAAATCTAAATATGCTTTAAGCATAAAATCCAGAAGTGGAACAAATTAAACATGGCACTGGAGATGAGACAGTGGATTTTCACCTCAGTGCTTGGTTTGGTTTTATGTTTTACAGGCAGTTCAATTTCTTGTCAAGGCTTGTGCAGAAGCCTCATTAAAGAATGTAAACTTCAGGTGGAACATGGGATGCTGTGAATTGGCTTCTAAATCTGTAAGGAAGGAATAATGCAAGAAATGCTGGTTTTGCTAATGTACAGAGAAAAACAGCGACGGATGCAACTGTTAATTTCTCTAGTGGCTCTTGCACCAATTTTGGTCGACAACATTCGAGGCAGAGGTGTGAATAGAGAACACAACTCAAAGCATGCAGTGCTGTGTAGTTTTCTCTGCAGCTTTGGGTTGAGGTTGAGTTTTTAGCTCGATAGCAAACTAAACATTAAAATGGGAGAGGACAGAAAGCAGCAGTACTTTGTGTACAGTGTTCAAACTCAACCTCTGGGTTTGGCAGTTTAAAGGAGACTGAAATGGTCATAAAAAGCCCTCATTTTTATCTCGCTATGTTGTACAATTTGGTGTGAATGGTTTAAGCATCATTAATGAGCGATCAGGAGTAATTTTTTTAAAGGAAGTATTACAGTGGCTTTAAAAACATGATTGCAGCCTCATCTGTTGTAGAGACAAGGAGTATAGGGAAGCAACTGCGTAAAACGGCTTTCTCACTGTTGGAAGAGATCAAGGGTGTAGTTAGGGTTCAGAACCATTTGCCCTTTACAGATTTACAAGTCCGGGAGAAAACCAGATATTATTTCTTCAACCACTGCAGGTGGTGGAGTTGCTGCTAGCTCGAGGGGCAAACAAAGAGCACAGGAATGTTTCTGATTACACACCTTTAAGCCTTGCTGCTTCTGGTGGCTACGTCAACATTATCAAGATTCTGCTAAATGCCGGGGCAGAAATAAATTCCAGGCAAGTTCTCTTTTTACCTCTTCTCTCATGGTTTTTGTCCTGTCCTGAGCTTTGACGCTTTCCAGAAGGATTTCTTGACAACTTGACAGCTATGTAGAATAATATTTTACTATCCCTTCATTATTACAACCAATGCATTGTTTAATTTGTAGTAGAGTTCTTGCCCCTTAAGTTGGAAATGAAAGGGGTTTGACCCTGTTTCTAATCCTCTCTTAAATTCCATTTCCCTCAATGTATTTGTTAACTTCTTTCCTGTATCATACAGTCAGTCATCTGTCAAAGATAGAAATCCTTCTTTTTGCCCTGGTTGGCCTGCTGGGTTGAAATGAGTTCTGAGTTACGTGAAGAAAGTGTTTGTGTGTGTTTATCCCTTTGTTTCCCTGTGTGGTTTAAGGAAAGCTTTTTCTCTGTGCGTGTGCACATATGGAAAGCTTTTACATCCATCGGGAGGTAGAAAATAGCTCAGCTGTGCATTGCACAAAACAAATGAGAAGTCCTGGCTAAAGTGAGGCTACTTGTAAGAGATTTGTTTAAATTTACAGCAATTAAAGGCAGCATGCATAGTATTTCTGAGAAGGAATGTCTGTCCTAAGCAATGCTACTATGGAGAACTCTTGCAGTTTCAGTAACAGCAGCTGCGTAGATGATTTTTCAGTCTTGAATAAGTCCTCTGCCTTCACTGGTTTGGTTAAAGTCACTTCAGAAATGGGATTGTGATTTAAAGTATGGGGGTTTATTCTTTGTTCCTTTCAGAACTGGTAGCAAATTGGGCATTTCTCCTCTAATGCTGGCGGCCATGAATGGGCACACTGCTGCTGTCAAGCTGTTACTGGACATGGGTTCTGATATAAATGCCCAGATAGAGACCAACAGGAACACAGCGCTGACCCTGGCATGTTTCCAAGGGAGAACCGAGGTGGTTAGCCTGCTGCTCGACAGAAAAGCCAACGTGGAGCATAGAGCAAAGGTAAGGAGTGAAGAGCTGAATACGTCTCCAAAAAGAGATGCTTGTTGGTAACCACATCCAATAACTTTCTTGCCTTTCATGCAAATTGACTTCTAGTTCAGTGGACTGAACTGAACCATATATTGTAAAGAAAAGTGATGACCGCACTGAAGTGCTAGTATTTGGGGGTTCATCAAGTAACAAGTGTTTCTTCTGAAGCCTTAATTAGTCTCCAGGTGCTTAAAAGCATAAAAATAGCAATCTGTTAACTTAATATACATTAAATCCTTCTATTTCTTGACAAAACAGCTAGAACCTGGCCTAGCAGTGCCCGTGGTCTAATGTCGCTGTCTGACCAGCTGCTCGTATCCACAGCGGTGATGCAGAGTTGAAAGGGGATGTGTGTGCGTGAGTCTGTCAGTTAACCCCAACCCTTTAAATGGAGGAAAGGCTGTTCACTAGAGGCTTCCTCTGTACTTGATGGTTGCTGCAGAGGAGCTCAGAAAGACCTGCACGGTGCTGGTGGCTGCTGGATGTTCCACTTGCTGAAGTCATGTGTCACTTTGACCTAGCCAGGTGCTTTCTGAGTGCTGCAAAATAGGATCTCTTAATGAAGGCAGGAAATGCGATCTGCATTGTCTCTATATAACATGGCCTTAATGCTGATGGTCCTGATCGTTCAGTGTTGGTTGGGTATGTTTTGAGAACCTGTGGGCTTTGAATCCCTCTCAGCACTGTGCTTCTGGGTGAAAGCCCTTCTCCAGCCGGCTGGAGGTGAGCTCGCCTTCAAGTGTTGCTCAGCTGTTCGGAAATCACACTGCATGCACCAGGACTAGAAATACGGTGCTGGCAGTTGAAATAAATCTTGGTTCAAGTAAAACACGCCTCCCACTCCCAACTAATGGCTTGTTTTTCCCGCTTCCTTCAGACTGGTCTCACGCCGTTAATGGAAGCGGCCTCTGGTGGATATGCAGAAGTAGGCAGAGTGCTGCTGGACAAAGGTGCTGATGTGAATGCTCCCCCAGTACCTTCCTCGAGAGACACAGCTTTAACCATTGCGGCAGACAAAGGGCACTACAAGTTCTGTGAGCTTCTCATTAGCAGGTACTGTATGTGCAAGTGTGCTGCCTGAGGAAAAACACCTTGACTATGGCCTCACTGCTACTGATCTTTCCCAGTGTACTGTAATATTTCCTAATATTCCCTATGGGGTAGAAAATGGGAAAGGGTCTGTGTCTGTCGACCATTACTGTGTATTTATATTTATCAAAAGAAATCAAACAAAGTTCTCCTCATTCTTATAATGCTTGCTTTTGCCCAGATGGACTAATTCAGTTTTTCCTGAATCGTGAATGTCAGAAATCAACCTTTTATTCTAAGGTGTACAGATGTGGTCTCATAATCCTGACACACAGCCAATTTAGATGGCAGTGTTAAGCCTTTATATCATAGAATCATAGAATGGTTTGGGTCAGAAGGGCCCTTAAAGGTTTTAGCCCAACTGCCCTCCCATGGGCAGGGACACCTCCCACTGGATTGCTAAACAATAGAAGATGCGCACAAAACATAAGTCTTGATGACTTCTGTTTTTTAGATTGAGCATGGTGCACTCTCAGTGTAAATATGTTTCCTGGATAGCTGTTGGATGTGGCATTTTATATGTGGTAGCACTGGTGGTTGGCTTGCACTTGATGTCCTGAGTTGTTCCAAGTAAGCTGATGAAGAATAGAGCGCACTGGTGGATGAGAGTTATGGACAGCTAACAGACAGCATTGTTTACAGTCTTAAAAATGGTTTTAGGCTGAGTTGAAGCTCTTGACAGCATCAGAAGAAGCAAAAATGTGATTTTGGAAACTGAAGCACTCTGCAAATACATTGTTTGATGTAAAAATGAGTATTGAATTTTATCCCATTGTTGCACGTCCGTTGTTTTGACAGAACATGTTTGTTTTTGTAGAGGAGCTCACATTGACGTGCGGAATAAGAAGGGGAATACTCCCCTGTGGCTGGCAGCAAATGGAGGGCACCTAGATGTTGTCCAGCTGCTGGTGCAAGCTGGAGCTGATGTGGATGCTGCTGATAACAGGAAAATAACTCCTCTTATGGCAGCATTTCGAAAGGTAGGATGTGAAGTTTGGCTTTGCTCTTAGCTAGTGTTATCTCCATCATCCCTGCACAGTTGTTAAAAATAGGATATAGCTCATAGAAACCACATACTTAAAAATACGTCAGCTAATTTTAATAGTTGGCATTGAATGTGTAAATATGGGTATATGTGTCACCTTTGCAATATCTGTGTTAAATCCTAGTAGAAATTTGCTTCATAGGCACTTCACCGAGGCTGGTTCTCCTGGGCCTGAGAGGTGAAAATTGTGTTGTACTTGTGCAGAGGGCAATGTGGGATAGAATTAGGGGCAAAATGGGATCAGTTTCTTAGGCAAGAGCGGATGAAGCCTTTTGCAAAACAAGTGCAGTTTAGCCCAATCTGACTCTTGAGAGAATTATTGCCAGCAAGGGAGTGTGGTTCCAGTGCTGCAGTACTTGAAAAATGGCAACCGTTAACTTACCAGAGCTGGGTGTTTGAAAATTGCCAAGATAAAAGGCAAAAGTATGTGAACGTATGGCCAGAGTAAGGGCAACTTGACAAGAAACATCCCTCCCTTATTGAGGAGGCAATAAAAATCCAAATAACAAAGCAAGTGCTGAGAGCATAGTTTGTAGGAGCTGAAAATGAATGTATTGCAGTGAGTGCTTGCGCTGAAGTGTTTGTTAGCAAACCAGAAGCAGCTGGCCTGGCAAAAATGTTGTCCTTGAAACATCTTTTCCAGGGTCACGTAAAGGTGGTGCGGTACTTGGTGAAAGAGGTGAACCAGTTCCCATCAGACTCGGAATGCATGAGATACATAGCAACCATTACTGATAAGGTAAGATGGTAAAGGAGAAACCGTTGGAGATGAAATAGCACCTGCAACTCGGCTTCAGAGTAGCTGTTATGAATGGTCTTCAGCTTCCTGGCGCACCAAGTTCTAGGGAAACAGTGAGTCCCGTGGACCTTTCAGAAAAGGAACATGCAGCCACCATAACTTTGTGCACCTTAGTGCTGTGAGAACAGGAGTAAGGGTGGTTATTCACTGTATTGATTATCCAAGCTTATTTCCAAGTGTTCTCCCAGCTGTTCCCTCGATCTGCTCTGCATTCCTCCCTGTTGAGTCAGGTGTACTGAGTTGATGGCTTTTGCAGCGGGGTGGAGATAACAGAAGATCCCTCTGCTAGGAGTGTGGGTGAGCCTAAGTGTGAAGGTTCACAACCCGGTAAACCCAGTTTGTACTAGAAAGAAGATGGAAAACATAATAGACAGTAAATTGGTTTCTTGCAGCAGTGTGAGTGGGCGCTGCTCTTCCTGCAGAGGTTCAGGTTCATTTGGTTTATCTTCAGTCCAAATGAGCAGAGCACAAACTATTTTATAGTAAGAGAAATGAGAATAGCGAGTAGTTATAGAAATACGGTTGTAATGCTCCGTCCTTTCACTGCACTGGAGTTGACGTCTTTCTAGGCATCAGGTTGTGGTCAGCACGTTGGGGCTGAAGAGATGCCAGTGTTTAAATCCGGGTGTGCTTTATTGCCAGTGGTTGCAACTCCTCTCTGCTTCCATGATGCACCCTGAGCATTTAAGCATCTTCAGCCTAGTGCAGCAGGTGTTAAATTAGAAGTGTAAGCGTGAGATCACCCAGTCCAACACGCGCAGTGTTACTCTTTGGAACAGAGGGCTGATGCACGTTGTCGTTTCAGGAGATGCTGAAGAAGTGCCATCTGTGTATGGAATCCATCGTTCAAGCCAAAGACAGACAGGCTGCTGAAGCCAACAAAAATGCAAGCATTCTTTTAGAGGAACTGGACTTGGAGAAGGCAAGTTCAAAGAGTTGGGAACTGTGAATATCTTGGATAAAATTCCAATTTCACCTTCCTTCAAGATATAAGATTGGTGAAAGTATGTGTAATTATCGTAACTGCAGTGTATAGAGCTGAGCGTCTTGTTGTTCAGGTAATCTCTGAGCTTTACTTTGACTCTTATTCAGAGAAATTGGATCAAGACCCTCCACTGTAACTGGAATAGTATTGTACCAAAAGAAGGATTTCTGAGTATAATTTTTTGTCAAGTGCATGATAGATGGGTAATTGCCAGTCACGTTGGTGTGAATTTTAGGTCTAAACCCTGGTTTGTGCCTTAAATATTAAAAAAAAACATTTATTATGTTAGTAGAAAGCATAGTGCTGTACTAGAAATTTAATGGGAAAATCTAAGTACAGTATCAAGTGAGCACGTGCTTTATAGCCAAGGTAGCTGAAACTGTCTCACGTTCTGTTCTTTGAAAGGGAAAAGGGAGGTGGGTGTGATTTGACCTGTGCTGCAGACAAGGTTACTCCAAGAATCCTGAAAATGCATCTTTGAGAACTCTGGACTGTCAAGTTGAAGTGGCGCCTGTCCTCTGTTTCTGCACTGACCCTCTGTTAACACGAGTGAAAAGTCTGTTGGGCAGAAATAAATACAAGAAAATATGGATCATGGAGAGTTAAGCATCTGTTTTGTAAATCCGTTAAGTCTGAAATGCAAATGCAGCTTCCTGGGAAATAGAAGGCATTTGCTGTTCTTGAAACGCGTGGGCTGTCTTGTAATCCTGTTCTTTGTGCTTGTCTTGCAGCTGAGGGAAGAAAGCAGGAGACTGGCTCTGGCTGCCAAAAGAGAGAAAAGAAAGGAGAAAAGGAGGAAGAAGAAAGAAGAACAAAGACGAAAACTAGAAGAAATAGAAGCAAAAAATAAAGAGAACTTTGAACTGCAGGCTGCTCAGGAGAAGGAGAAGCTAAAAGCTGAAGGTGATTTAAAGTATTTGCCTTATTTTCAAAACACGGCCTTGATTGTATTCACAGTATTAAGAACTCTGTTCTAGTCAGAACTACGGGCTTTCTTATTTCCTGCTGAGCTCTCCCTTCATTTACCTGTTCTATTAGGCCTGTAGATAAGCACGGTGGATCTTCTGGTGTCTTGCTGCGGCAAGGACAAGCTGCCAGCAGCTTCAGTGGGAGTTAGGGGTTCACTTAACCATAGGGGTGCTTTTGGCTTGGGTCTACCAGGTCCCAGCACTTAAAACCAGGACAATTACTTTCGTAGCTCACAAGCAGAGTGATAATAATGATTAGCTAGAAAACCTGGTAATATGGAAATTCCAAATGTGTATCATTCTCCTCTTATTCGTGGAAAGCTGCCTCTCCTGTATCTTGAGTTGCTTGTTATGTTCTGAGAAGTGGTTTTCCCTCACTCTATGCTGAAAGAAAGGGAAGATGTACAATGTTTAATGTTCTTTCATGTGCTTGTTTGCCCTGATTGCTTTTGTCTGTCTTGCCATGCCTGAATTCTATTTCACATTTGTTAAATGGCTTCTGCATTTGTTCCAAATGACACTCATACCTGCGTTAGCATAAACCAGGGGAGCAGCTCCATAGATTGACTCTTAGAATAGCTTTACAGATGTCTGCACAGGCTTCCTCAAGCCAGCTAAATCAGCGCTGTTTTTGTACTCTTCCATCAGATGAACCAGAGGTCCCCATGGAGCCTCCCAGTGCGACCACTACAACTACCATAGGTATATCTGCGACCTGGACCACCTTAGCAGGTTCCCATGGGAAGAGGAATAATACCATCACCACCACGAGCTCCAAAAGGAAAAACAGGAAAAACAAAGTCACCCCCGATAATGTCCAGATTATATTTGATGATCAGCTCCCAATTTCCTATAGCCAGCCTGAAAAAGTGAATGGTGAATCCAAGAGCAGCAGTACCAGCGAGAGTGGCGATAGCGACAACATGAGGATTTCCAGCTGTAGTGACGAAAGCAGCAATAGCAACAGCAGCCACAAGAGTGACAATCATTCTTCCACAGCCGTTACCAACACACAGAGCAACAAAAAGCAACCCTCGGTTCTTGTCACTTGTCCAAAGGATGAGAGGAAAGCAGTTCCGGGCAAGTCATCCATAAAGTAAGTTGCTGTGACCATGTTTGCCGCGTTGGGATGGTGTTTGCCCTACATTTGAATGCTGCATCCTTGTCTGCGTGGACTTTACTTCTTGAGTTAGTTGTATGTCCTTGCTACAGTGTGTGCAAGGAGTGTAAGCATTGTTGCAGTGGGAACTTGAACTTGATAGTAAGTTCTGATGCGGGAACCATCATAGATCTGGAATTAGAGAAGTGTTGGGCTGTTCAGAGGTGTAAGCATCCCAATTCAAGCAGCTTCTTAATACAGTGCTTTTGTGCAAAAAGAGAAAAATGGGTTGAGTGAGCTGGAGAATGGGGGGCGATCATGTCATCCTTGCTTTTTTTCCACTGCCTAATGACAGCATGTAATTCCTTCTAAAGGTTGTCTGAAGTCATCAGTGAAGTGACAAGTAATTCATTGTCTACTTGCACAAAGTCTGCTCCTTCTCCCCTTTCTTCTCCAAATGGAAAGCTAACCATTGCTAGTCCTAAACGTGGTCAGAAGAGGGAAGAAGGATGGAAGGAAGTTGTGAGAAGGTGAGCAGAACATTCCCCTCACGCCTCTTGTTGATGTATTTCAAAATGTTTTGTCTGGTGTAGCCCTTTCTGGGAATGCTGAATGGTCTTCTTAGTGGGCCTGACAGATTTCATAAAATTTCTGCCATGCAGGTTGAATCATGGATTCTAAAACTGGTTTTGGCCAACCTGCCCGCTTGAAAGAGTATTGTTTCTTTTTTTGTCTAGATCCAAGAAGGTTTCTGTTCCATCAACTGTGATTTCCAGAGTCATAGGCAGAGGAGGCTGTAACATTAATGCGATCCGTGAGTGCACAGGAGCCCACATAGACATTGACAAACAGAAGGACAAAACTGGAGACAGGATAATAACAATAAGGTAAACGGGGTGCTTGGTTTGCTCCTTCCTGTGGGGATTTTAATTGGTGAACAGTTCTTTGTATAGAAAAATCAAAAGCCGTGACTTCATTGTCCCTTGAAAGAACACTTTGAGTTCTTTGAGGCAGCGGGGATGAATGTGGTGGGGAAGCCAAGAACAACTGTTGTTTGTACAAAAGATGACTTGTGAGATAAGATGGAGCATGAACATCAGGGTTCTGTGTTTAGACGTGGCTAAATAAGTACCTGTATTTAGGGAAATGAACATTTTAATCCTTTGGGTGTTTTGGGGAGTTAAGAGTTTTTCAACTTGAGCTGCTTAAATAGTTGTTAGCAACAAGAGCATGGCCAAGCTCAGTGTTCAGCCAGGGAGTTATTTTCTGTCCGTGTTAGCATGACAGAAGAAGGCTGGGTCATGGGTTGGAGGTACTTGGCAATAATGTATGTAAATGCTTTAGACGCACTTTCCTTTTCCCCTTCCTGCCTTTTTATAGGGGTGGCACAGAATCCACCAGACAGGCCACGCAGTTGATCAATGCTCTGATTAAGGATCCGGATAAGGAAATCGATGAACTTATTCCAAAGAACCGTTTGAAAAGCTCAGCTGCAAACTCCAAGATAGGGTCGTCTACGCCTGCCACCACTACAGCTGCTAACAGTTCCCTCGTGGGCATCAAAGTGACCACTGTAGCTGCTTCGTCAACATCTCAGACTGCCGCCGCATTCTCTGTGCCTGCAATTTCTTCAGCATCCGCTCACAAAACCATCAAGAACCCAGTGAACAACGTGCGGCCTGGTTTCCAAGTTTCTCTTCCATTAGCATATCCTCCTCCACAGTTTGCACACGCTTTACTCGCTGCTCAGACTTTCCAGCAGATCCGTCCGCCTCGGTTGCCCATGACTCACTTCGGAGGTACCTTTCCACCAGCTCAGTCCACATGGGGTCCATTTCCTGTTAGGCCGTTGACCCCTGCAAGAGCTACCAACTCGCCGAAACCTCACATGGTGCCTCGCCATAGCAGCCAGAACAGCAGCGGTTCTCAGGTGAATTCAGCAAGCTCTTTGACAACTAGTCCAACAGCTACAACAAGCTCAGTGGCTTCTACTGTGCCTGGTTCTTCTGCAAACGGCAGTCCAAGCTCACCTTCAGTCAGAAGACAGCTTTTCGTCACAGTCGTGAAGACATCAAACGCCACGACAACCACGGTGACGACCACGGCGAGTAACACAAGCACAGCGCCAACAAATGCCACGTATCCAATTCCTGCTGCCAAAGAACACTACCCTGCATCTTCCCCATCATCTCCTTCTCCTCCTGCACAGCCAGCAGGTGTATCCAGAAGCAGCCCTTCCGACTGCGCAGCGACCTCTCCCAATAAGGGTGCGCCTTCGTCCGATCCGGAAGCAGGTAGTCCACCAGCAGTGGAAATGAGCAGCTCGACCAGCAGTAGGCAGCCCAGTTCTGGTACCACCGGCAGCTCATCCGTGCACCCTGCTCATCAGCAGCCTCCAGGAGCTCCTCTGCAAGAGGCGAGACCCCCTCTTCAGCAACCTCAGGTTTCTGCGCCAGATCCTCGAATGGTTGTGCCTCCAAATATAGCAGCAACAAGCTCATCGGCTCCTGTGGCAGGTCCAACAAACGCCCCGATGACCTATCCCATGTCTCAGACATCAATGGGGTCTTCTCAGCCTGCAGCAAAGATGGAAACCCCGGCCATCAGACCGCCTGTCCA
Source organism: Neomorphus geoffroyi (assembly GCA_033558235.1). NCBI lineage: Eukaryota > Metazoa > Chordata > Aves > Cuculiformes > Neomorphidae > Neomorphus > Neomorphus geoffroyi. The sequence goes on along the minus strand of JAUMJM010000092.1, from coordinate 2,519,886 downwards.
CGGAGCCAGTAGCATCCACAAGAATCCAGCTTCTGTTCAGAACTCTTCCGTTGCAGTCCTCAACGTGAATCACATCAAGAGGCCACACAGTGTTCCTTCGTCAGTGCAGCTTCCTTCTACCTTAAGTACACAAAGTGCTTCTCAGAGTTCAGCCCACCCAGCAAACAAGTCCATGGGCAACAATTTCAGCGCGACATTACCGTTTGGGCCCTTCAGTACGTTGTTTGAGAACAGCCCTACGTCTGCCCATGCCTTCTGGGGCGGTTCTGTTGTCTCATCTCAGACAACTCCAGAATCCATGCTGTCGGGAAAGTCTTCGTTCTTGCCAAATTCAGATCCTCTACATCAGTCTGACACTTCCAAAGCCCCGGGTTTTAGGCCACCGTTACAGAGGCCAGCTCCAAGTCCCTCAGGTGAGCCTGCACTTTAAGTTCATACCTTAATAATACACCTGGCTAATGATGGCTCTGTGTGTTCTGCTAAAACACAGAATACTTTCTGCCTCAGCTTTTGTGGTCACTTGTAGTAAATGAAAGGGTCTGCGATACAGATTATTGCTCTTCCTGTAAGCGTTGACGAATTTGTCTTTCTTAATCTAGTAATTCAGGGCCACAAAGGTGATCCAAGGGCTGGAGCACCTCCTGTACAAGGACAGGCTGGGAGAGTTGGGGTTGTTCAGCCTGGAGAAGAGAAGGCTCTGGGGAGACCTTAGAGCAGCCTCCCAGTACTGAAAGGGGCTCCAGGAAAGCTGGGGAGGGGCTCTTGATCAGGGAGTGCAGGGATGGGACAAGGGGGGGGATGGTTTTCAGCTGAAAGAGGGGAGACTGAGATGAGATCTTAGGGAGAAATATTTTGCTGTGAGGGCACAGGTTGCCCAGAGCAGTGGTGGCTGCCCCATCCCTGGAGGTGTTCAAGGCCAGGCTGGATGGGCTTTGGGCCCCCTGATCCAGTGGGAGGTGTCCCAGGACAAGAAGCAAGTTATCACAAATTGGTGTAGTTCTGTGCTGGTGACAGGGAAGGGAGGTAGAAACCACAGCAAGGTGTTTTATCATCTGAGCTATCACAGAAGAGCAGACTGGAATAGCCAAAAGAATGCCTTAACTCTACTTCTACCAAGTTCATCAGCTGTAAAATAGTTATGGAATCATGGAATGGTTTGAGTTGGAAGGGACCTCAGAGCCCATCCAGTCCATCCCCTGCCATGGGCAGGGACACCTTCCACTGGATCGGGGGCTCAGAGTCTCATCTTCTTCCTTCTTTCTTGGTTATTTCCATAATGTGGGTGCCCTCTTCACAGAGCTCCTGGAGCCCTGGGAGTCACTTGTGCCGGTGTCTCTCGCAGGTATCGTCAGTATGGATTCACCCTATGCTTCTGTAACACCTTCTTCTACACACCTGGGTAACTTTGCCTCGAACCTCTCAGGAGGTCAGATCTACGCACCTGGGACACCTCTCGGTGGAGCACCTGCAGCTGCTAATTTTAACAGACAGCATTTTTCCCCCCTCAGTTTGTTGCCTCCATGTTCATCAGCATCAAACGGTGAGTTCTGGTCAGCGGGAGAGGAGCTGAGAAGCTGCTGTTTCCGTACAGGGGTCTGGTGCCTTCCTCCACCTCTGGCCCCTGCATTTTGGCCGTGCCGGGTGTTTTGCACAGAAGGCAAATAAACGGAGTGCTGGCTTATGGAGGGAACAAATTAGTCTTCTATTCGCAAAAACAATGCCATGAGAAAAACCCCACAGAGAACAAATCAAGATTAAAAGATAAAACAAAACAAAAAACTCCACACCAAAGCAAAACCAAGAAGAAACAAACCCAACCCAACCCCATCCTAGGTTTATTCTGGCTGTGCTTTGGGATACAGTCCCCAAATCCTCTTTTGCTGATGTCCAGGAATGCTTAGACTGTGAACCGACTGTAGCCATCAGTTGTGGTGTGTGGCCAGTAGCTGGGCTGATGGGGCATGGCAGTCATTTTATTGAAGAGCCTAAATCAATGGGGGTCTCTGACCTGAAAGTACAAGCGTTAAAACAGTCCCTAAACATTTGTTGTGTTAACTCTGGCATTTTCAACTCTGTTTTGCTGTTTTGATGTATGACTTGGCATGAAAGGGTGGGTTTGTGGTGATTGGGGAGGATCTGGCTGCCATTCCGAAGTGCTCTGGTTTCTCTCCTTGCAGAATCTCCTGCTCAGTCTGTGTCTTCTGGAGTAAGAGCCCCATCTCCCACCCCTTCAGCAGTGTCCTTGGGGTCAGAAAAGCCCAGCAATGTTTCTCAGGACAGAAAAGTTCCTGTTCCGATTGGGACTGAACGGTCTGCACGTATTAGACAAACTGGAACTTCTACTCCATCTGTGATTGGGAGCAACTTAGCTGCTCCGGTGGGACACAGTGGGATCTGGTCCTTTGAGGGTATAGGTGGCAGCCAAGGTACGTACTGTTAAGAGATGGCCCTGCACTTGCAGTTGGCCACCAGTTTATTTTCCTAGTTTGCCTTTGGAGCTGAGGGATGATGCAGAAGTGACTGCCTCACAATGTAGGAGTGTTCTTTCCAAGAGAGTGGGAGCAGGGACTTCTGTTTGCCCTCTTGTCCACTTAATTGTGTTTTAGCAAGGTCTCGGAAAACCTCAGGGGTTCTAAAACACCCTCTGTGGGAAGATTGGTTACTCAAAGCAAGAAGTAACAGGGAAAACAAACCCACAGGGCTTACAGGGATGAACTGAGTGAGGATCATTTGATTTAGAAGGAGGGAAATGAAGATGTCCCAAGGTGAGGGCTGATTTTGTAAAATAGAAATTTATATTGAACTCATTCGTAGCCCAGGTGGGGCTCTTTGTAGTGAGGATAGTATCGCAGTATCACAAGGCTGGACAAGACCTTTGAGATCATCGAGTCCATGAGCCTCCTTTTATCCAAGCTAAACAACCCCAGTTCCCTCAGTTGCTCCTCACAGGGCTTGTGCTCCAGCCCCTTCCTCTTCATCGCTCTCCTCAAAAAGTGCACTTTTTCAGTTTGTGTTGCCTTTGTTCTTTCCAGTCATGCCAGCTGCATTTTACTAACGCAAGGCTCTGGGCTCCTGTAGCCACGCAGACCTCAGTATTACAGAATTCGTTAAAAACTGAAGTTACTGGTGGTACAGCACTTTTCAGCAAACACTTCAGGAGTCTTGGACACAACTTGGGGAATACTGAGGTTTTTTGTGGTGTTTTTTTACTTGGTGAGGCTTTGGGGGTGTTTTTTTGCTTAGATGTAAGGGTAAGGGGGAGGGAATCCTGAGATGAGGTCGGATGGGACCTCTGAAGGTCATCTCAGCCTCTTGCACAGAGTGAGATTCCCTGTATGGTCAAACTGGTTTGCTGAGGCCTTTGTCCAGTCTGATCTTGAAAACCTGCAAGGATGGAAACTGCTCACCTGCTCTGACCAACCTGTTCTGCTGCTTGGCTGAGGAGTCCAACAGGTTAAGGTTTTAATGGAGAGACTAGGCACATGGTTTGTAAGCTATGAGAATGTGCTGTCTTCGTTCTTTCCCAAATCCACAATAGATAGGATGTATCCAAATTGGTTTTTGCTTCACTAATGGTCTTTTTCCTGCCTTGTGTACTGAGAAGCTGCTCATCACTAAGGCTTTAGAAACTGAATGTTTTGATTTGCATTGTCCAGATGTACAAGTTGACCGCTAGGTCTGTCTGTGCTTTCAGAGACGTTTTGAACTTCAGTTTAGGATGGGGTTTGGCTTCCCTCTTATTGAATGTTGGGATGGCTTTGAAAATGTTTCTGTATTCCTTCTCCACCTCTCCAAATATCATTTCCTTGTGTTTTGTTTTGAAAAATTGACTTTCTGGTTCAAGCTGCAGTGCCAATACCAGGCTGCCTCTAATGAAGTCATGGAATCAGAACACGAGTGCACAACTCTAGCTGGCCGTTTTCTGGGCTTGCTTTTCAGAAGTGTTCATTAAATAATTCAGAAACAATGGCAGTGAAGTGGAGGAAATCGCCTTCATAGCTTATGTTAGCCTCTCGCAGCACCACATGCACAAGGTTTTGGAGGAGGAAGCATTAGCACAGATGCCAGCTTTCCCTCTCAAATGAAGCTGAACTGCAGAGGTGATGCTTTGGTTGTGTACAGCTGTCCCAAACCGCTTGCGCTGGCTCGGGGTTCCTGCCCTGGAGTAACTCAACATGCAGGTTTCATTTCTGGTGTTCTCCATCCCACACGCACCAAAGCTTTGGTGCAGGTGTTGATGCACAGGAACCACAAGTTGAGCAAATGCCACTTGTAAATGTTAGTGTGCAGGCATTTCAGCTGCAAAATGGGTGTTGTAATGCTGTCGCTGTGACTTGTGTGTTGTTAGATAAAGTGGACTGGTGTCACAGCGGAATAGGGAGCCACATGATTCACAGGCCCATGTCGGACCCTGGGGTGTTCTCGCACCAAGCCATGGAGAGAGACAGCACGGGAATTGTAACGCCTTCCGGTACATTCCATCAGCCCGTTCCTGCAGGATACATGGACTTCCCAAAAGTCGGGGTAATGACCTTCTTGGGCTTGGTATGCGTGGTTCCACCTGCTTTCCCTGTTGATGTGCGAGGCAGATGAACGACGCGGAGGTGCTGTTCACTCTGCAGTTGAGCATGTGCGAGCTGTAAAACACTGACTTGCCCTCGTGGTGTAGCTGAAGCCTGGATCTAGTGAAAAATAACTTGTCCATATTGAATAAATAAATGCACAGGCCTTTCATGGCTGCTGTAAGACATAGAATTTCTGTAACACAGACTCCATTGTGTCGTTCTGCATGTGCAATAGCAGCAGTGTTTATGAATCCGTACTGATTCCTGCTTTCTCCTCCCCACAGGGAATGCCTTTTTCTGTGTACGGGAACGCAATGATTCCTCCTGTAGCCCCCATCGCAGATGGTACTGGAGGCCCTATATTTAACGGGCCTCATGCTGCTGACCCATCCTGGAACTCGCTGATAAAGATGGTTTCAAATTCCACAGAAAATAACGGCCCTCAGACGGTAAATTTTCAATTTTTATATTCACAGTTTTGTTTTAAGATAGGAAACAGTTTGGTGAAGGTGAGATCTGAGCTTTTAGAAGTTATGGAGATGCAGTGTGGTGTTTCTTCTTTCTGCTCATGTCTCCAAGGAGCTGATGCAGCCCCTTACTCGTAACAGCTTACTGACAGCTCCTGGACCTTAGACATCTCTCTGAAAGTCCATGTGGGCTGTCCCAAGAAACAATCAGCATCACTATGTTAGTGCAGTTCAAAGGACAGTGCTGTGGTTGCTTCCGTGAGCATGGTTGTGCTTGAGAGTCACAGCGCGTGCTTCCAGCTGCACTCGGAGAAGCTACTTCTTTAATCAAAGCAGACACCTGGTTAATTACTGCAGAGTAGCTTTTTGGTGATGTCTTGTGGGCAAGTCTGTCTAGAAAAGATAGTTTTACACTGTATATTTTACTCAGTTATCCTGATTTCAATCCGCGTGGTTCTGCATCTGGAAAACACAATCAATTGGCTTCTGAGAGAAAAGCTTTTTATTGACTTATATCAGCTTTCCCTTCCCAAAAGGGATGTGTTTGGTCTGAAGGGTTGTTCTGGACACTGAAAGGTCAGATGTCTTCACTGCCTTAGGAGGAGTAACTGGCTCTTCCATCCCCTGCTCTGCTGTCACCTGGGTTTTAGGCTCACCCACTAACTGTAAATTAGGAACAGGCATTATATTCCCATAAAGCTCTTGTCTGTACTCAACCAGCAGCTAATGTTGCAATGGGTCCCCAGTAGCTCTTGCTATAATATAGTCTGTGTTTATTTTTATTATACAGTGACCTCTGTTACACTGTTAATAAAGATATTTCTGGACTTAACAAGCTTGGGAACCATCCAAGCTGCTGAGAGAGCTCCCAGTGCTGGCAGTGGATGTGCAGGGAAGAGGCGCTCTGTTGTTGGCCACTGTTTGTGTGTTGCTCTGAAGTGGCTCATGACCTTTGTGAGGCGACTTCTGGTTAAGGGAGCAAACTCTGTCCCAGGAGAACATTGTATTTGGGATTTCACAGAGCGGAAGGTGCTGGTGTGCACTGGGGAAACAGCTCGGAGTGCCAGAAGTCACATTCTTGATGGTCTGAACTTCCTAAGGTCAAGAGAGTCTTTTGCTCTGAAAGTCTGCAGGCACTGTCCTTGCAAATGATTGTGCACTTACCCGAGTCCTGTTGGCTCTCCTTGGCACGGACCTGGCATGTCCAGAGGGAGGGCTTGTTTCCCTGCTCTGAAGGGATAACTTTTCCCATGGAACAGTGAAATGTATGTTACCTCAGCGCTGCTACGCAGGAGGAACTGGTGAGCGTAAATAGCATTGATGTCTCTCTGGGGTTTTGCTGTGAAGGTAGGCAGGCTGAGTGACAATATTACCATGCACTGAGTAGAAGCGGAAAGGAAGAGGGACCTTTGGCCAAAGTGGGAGAGGAGAGAGATTAAAGCCCCATTTCCCTTTCCCCATTTGATTACAGCAGGGTGAAACAAGTGCTGAGAGGAGTTTGGTGTGGTTTGATGGTTGCCTGCTGTGTTGTCTGATGTCGGGTTTACTGAGGCGCAGGGAAACCCCCAAGCGATGGTGGGTAACGCTTTGACTTCTGGACTGCCTCGCGCCCGGTGTTAAAGCCAGCTCTCTCTTTCAGGTGTGGACTGGAACTTGGACACCTCACATGAACAGTGTGCATATGAACCAGCTTGGCTGAGTGGGATCAACGTGCTAGCCTCGGGATTCCTTTTTTTGCAGAGGAAAACACAAACGGCAGAAACAGTTTATGTGCTCCCAGATCATTCTACTGATGTGCTTGACTGAAGTGTGTAGGCTTTTTGCAGAAGAACTTACTAACTGACCTTTTTCTGTGAACATTGTGACCGCCCATTCCCCACCATCATACGTTTCAACTTAGTTAGCCTTTCTTCTTTCCTTTCCTCTTTATTTTTTTGACATAACTTTCTGTTGAAGCTGTTCTTTGGCTGGTTGGTTTTAGTACTGTAAACTGCTTCTGAGCAAACACAGAAATTTAGCAAAATTATGTAAACTTGATCCTGAAGTTTTAGAATGGCAAATAAATGTACAATTGTTTACATAACAAATGGCTAAGCAGAAAGTAAATTTCAATATGTCAGTTATAGAGGCTCTACTTTATGTAGACTTAAATTAATGTGAGATATGTACCTTCATATTCAGAAATCTGGATGTTTCCTTCATACATTAAACTATTAATAAGCATAACTTTTCTACTTGTGTAATTTAAGTACATTATAAACAACAAACGGGGATTATCAGAGGGCTTCTTTCTCAATGTGTTGGAGTATTTAGAAAAGGCTTATATCAGATACCACGGGTTCCCAGTTCCCTTCCAGAAAAGGCTTTTCAGCGCTTGAGAACACTGCATTTTGGCGCATTCAGAGTTGTCTCCACACTGAACTCCCTTGCCTGGTAAACGTGGTAAATGGATCAAGCTGCAGCATCTGTTCCAAATTCTCGCAGCAAGGTCTATTCTGTTCCACATGTGCTCCCAGGTCTTCTCTTCCTCCGGTCCTTTCTTTGCCTACCACAGTCATTTTGGAATGCACATCCTTAGCGTGCGAGTTCAAGAATGAGACTGATCTTCCAGCTTCAGCAGCGCTTCCCTGATGATAGTGTGCTCCAAAGGAAGGCTTATTCCACAGTAAGTGGCTTTGTTCCAGTAGGTGATGTTGTGCTCTGATCGGGGTCACTGCCCCGTGAGGGTTTATTTGGAGCAGTCCAAGTGAGAGTTCCCTTATGGCCATCTTCAGGAGCTTTCAGCTTCTCCACCTGGAGAGAAGACAAGTACCAGAGGCCAAATCTTGGAAGTGCACCCTGTGAGGCCCAACACACGGCTCCGGCCAGGATCCATGCACTGTTTGTGTGTGTACGGTTTAAAGCAGATCTACCAGGCAGATGTTTAGGGCAGAAGAAGCAAGGGTCAACGTCCTCTCTTGCTGCTTATCCTGCACAGAGCCAGGCTGAAGGAAAGCTGTTTTTTCTCTTGCCCTGTTGCTCGGTAATATTCATTCAGGGGCTGTTACTGTCCTGAGGGTGACAATCTGGGGAAGAAGTATCCCAGATGAGTTCAAGGGTCTGCTGTTGAGGCTGGAATACAAGAAATGCCTTACTGTGTCTATTACCATACTCCTTTGAAAGCCAGAGGAAAGAACCCCTTGCCCAAAGACCCCTCTTGCCTTTTACTTACTGTGCTATTTGAGGTGTGTGTGCACCACTGTCCATACCGTGCCTGGAGGTGATGCTCTGCATAAAGGCAAGGTCCCTTTTGCCTCTTGTCTCACCTGAAATCTGTGGTGTGAAGAACTGGAGATGACACAGTAGAGACCAGACTGAGGGAATGACTGAACTTCCACATTGGCACCTCGCTGTGCAGGGGAATCGAGCCCTCCCAGCCTTCGGAATGGCCTTTGGCCCTGATGGGCACTTTTTGCTTAAGGCTTTGGTGCTGGTTTGGAGTAGTGAGGACAGGCTTGGGAAGTTGGGGCTGGGGCTCCAGGGAGACCTAGGGAGGGGCTCTTGATCAGGAGGTGCAGGGAAAGGATGAGGGGAATGGTTTGAATCTGAAAGAGGGGAGATTGAGATGAGATCTTGGGCAGAAATGTTTTGCTGTGAGGGTGGGGAGGCCCTGGCCCAGGGTGCCCAGAGCAGTGGTGGCTGCCCCATCCCTGGAGGTGCCCAAGGCCAGGCTGGATGGGGCTTGGAGCCCCCTGATCCCGTGGGAGGTGTCCCTGCCCATGGCAGGGGTGGGACTGGATGGGCTTTGAGGTCCCTTCCCACCCAAACCATTCCATCATTGTGTTCTTATTCCACGATAATCCTGTCGAGGTTTTTATTGCAGCCATGAATTCCAGAGGCCAGAGGAACGGAGTTTGTTATTTTGTTGCTGGGAGGATTGCAGGCGCGATGCTGCTGTGGAGCTCTCCCGCCACGTCCGTGCAAGCAAGGAATCTGGTCCTTTAAGTTGTGGAGTGTGGGTGGCTTTGGAGGGCTGGATCGTGACCATTCTTGTTTCTCTCAGATACGTACTTTTTAAAACGCATTTCACCTGTACTGCTCTGTATTTGAGCAATAACAAGGACCACGATTTAATGAGGAAGATTAATGAAGCTCTGTGTGCAGATGGGACCCAAGGCCCAGGGAGCAGTGAGCACAGCGAGGCACCCAACAGCCCCTTCTCGTGGTGCTGGGTCAGTCGTTAAGTGCGCCTTTCTCCCCCGTCACACCTTGGACCCTTGCCCGTCCTGCTGCCCTTACTCAACATGGCCGCCGCAGCGCCGGGAGAGGGGAGGGACTTGGTGTGTCCGCGTCCCGCCCTCTTGCCGCGCGCAGAGCCCCCAGCTACGTGACGCCTGGCGCGTGCGCAGAGCCCGCCGCTCGGCCCTTGCGGCGCGCGCGGGGCGCGAGCCCCCTCAGCCCTTGCGGCGAGTGGCGCGTGCGCGGGGCTCCTCCCCCCTCTCCCCCTCCCCCCCGAGCCCGGCGCGCGCGCAGACCGCGTGCGGCGCTTCACACACCCCACACCCTCCCCCGCCCCTGGCGCTTGGCGCGTGCGCGGGGCACGAAGTGCCGCTTCCCGCCCCCCGTCCCCTCAGATCCCTCCGCCCCTGGCGCTTGGCGCGTGCGCGAGGCGTCTCGCCGTTCCGCGCGGCCCCGTTCGCCGTGCGGCTCCGGGCCCGGCACGCCGCCCCGCGCAGATCCCTCCGCCATGCAGCGGGTGTTGCGGGGCGCGCGCCTCGCGGCGCTGGCGGCGACGCTGGAGAGCGGCAGCCCCGGCGGGTGGTACGAGCGGCTGGCGCGGGCGACCCCCGTGCACTGGGCCGAGCAGGGGCTGCTGGCGCTGCAGGAGGCGGCGGGATCGCCCTGCTGGGCCGCCATCGCGGGAGGCGCCGTCCTGCTCCGCACTGCCGTCACCCTGCCCCTCGCCGCGCACCAGGGTCGCCTCCTGGCACAGGTGGGGCCGGGGGACAGGAGGGACAGTGGGCCCTTAAGAGCTCGGAGTCCCTCAAAGGTTTCCCCAGGGGGTCGCTCGGAGCCCAAGGTCCCTCAGGGGGTCCCACGTAGCAGGTCCCTCGGGGTCCCTCAGGGCTCTGGATCCTTCAGGGAGTCCTTCACGGGATCTTTCAGAATTCGGGATCCCCCGGGGATTCTCTCAGGGGTGTGCATTCTTCGGCTCGCTTAAGGATCTGCATCACCCCGGGGGCTCCCTTAAAGTTCTGGGTTCCTCAAGCGTTCCTCAGGTGGCCCCTCAGGGCTCTGTATCCCTCACAGTGGGTCTTTCAGAGCTTTGGATCCCTCAGGCTCCGAGTGTCTCACGGGGTTTCTCACGGCTCTGCGTGCCTCAGCGAGTCACTCACAGTAGGTCCCTCAGGGCTCTGGGTCCTGTAGGGTTCCCCCTGGAGGGTCCTCAGAGCTCTGGATCTCTCAAGGGGGACAGTCATGGCTTTAGGTCCCTTGGGGCTTGGGGTCTGTCACAGGGGGGTCTCCTCTGGTCTGTGGATTCCTTGGAGCTCTGGATCTGTCACATTGGGTCTGCTCAGGGACCCTTGGGGTGCTGTGTCCCAAAGGGTTGGACCCTCGGGGCACCAGACAGGCTCCGTCACAGCACGTCCTGCCAGGAACCAAGCTCTGTGGAGAGGCTGGTAACGAGCCCACAGGTTGCTGCTGGGTGCACCTTCACCAGCACCTGCTGCTGCAGGGGATTCTATGGGGACGGACCTGTGCCTGGCCCTCCTGGGAGGCAGGGAGCCTAAACCAACAGAAGTGGGAATGTGTCTCTTGGGATGACTGGTTTCCACGTGGGCATTGGGGCTGTGAAGAAAGCTCTGTGGTGTGAGGTGCTGGCTGAAAAATTCTCGCCAAAGTTACTCCAACACAAACGGACAAAACCAGCCATAAAATGCGTGGTTTTCCTCAAAAGCGAGAAGGGTTGGAGTTGGTGTGAAGCAGGTACTCAGTCTGCTCAGTGTGGCTCCTTGGCCTGCCCAGGAGGGTTGTGGTCATTCTGCACAGCTGCCAGGATTGGATTGGGCTCAGCTGGGAATTGTTCTCCACCTGTGTGGAGGTCAGGGGGGTCAGTGCATGTACCTTCCTTCAGAGCCACCATTCAAACAGCCTCCCTGCAGGAAGAACATAATTTAGTTCTTTTATTGCAGCAGTTTTGGGGTGGTTTTTTGTTGGTTTACTGTAATGCTCATTCATTTTTGCTTTTCATTGCAAGAGTAAATATAGCATTGCACTTGTGCATGATAGGATCTCTGTTTAATTTTCAGGGTTGTGACTGCAAAGTTGTGGATCCTGCTGGGCTTTAAATCTTGTTGAAGTGGCATGAAAGGCTGTTTTGTTAGGTAGCTGGTAACAGTTCCTGAGTGGAGCAAAAAGTTGCTTATTGAGAACAAAATATAAAATAATTCTGTATTTATTTCATGTAGTAGTAAGCATCTTTGAGAAGTACTGTCAGTACTTTTCAGTAGTACCTTCAGGTGTTCGTTATGTTTTAAGATAAAAGGTGTTCGTAGATATCAGCTCTGTCCTTCACAGTTGTTTTTGATATTTGTCGGATGGGGAGAGGAAGTGCTTGTGCCCTGTAATTATGCATAAACCTTTTTCCTTTTTTTCAGCTAGCTGGAAAACTTGCAGCCTGAGATTAAAACACTGGCTGAGCGTCTTCGCTATGAGGTGTCTGTGCGTGGGAAGCAGCTGGGTTGGTCTGAAAGGGTGGCCAGGTAAGTCAGTGATTTTATGTGCCTTGTAGATCCTCTGTGCCTTTTAGATCCATTCCTGACTGGGGGGTGGCAGGAGGGAAAGTCCTACAAACGACAAAGATTCTGCTGTTGCCCAATGCTTTGATTTTCTTACCACTTACATGACTTGTGTTTGTTATATTGTCTTTCAGAGTGGATTGGTTTTAAAGTTCTGCCTTTGTGAGGGGCTTAGGGTCACAAAGCCAAATCCAGGATTGGGTTTGTTGTCTTTACTTGTGGCTAAAGTTTCCTTGGCTCTTTTACGGTAGCTAAATATCACTGGAACTCAAGGCTTCAGTGGTTTTGGTTCTGTTCACACCCCATGCAGGAGCAGTGTACTGGGGATCATGTAACGAGCCAGTTGCCTCTGTATTGAGGAATATAGACCTTAGTTCAGACAAAACCCCTCATGGAATAAAATATTCAACAAGTTACTGGTGGATGGCAATGGGAAATTTTGTTGTGAAAGCTGCTTATAGCAACAGGGCTAAAAGCTGTGAGGGAAGGGGCTTGGGAAAGAAGAGAGGAAAGACTTCCAGGTGTTCCAGAGTTGCACCTGAAGAAGCCAGTTTGAAGAACTGCTGTTTTGGAATTGGAGTAGTTACTCTGGAGCAGGTTTTGTGAAAGGGCTTTTGTTTTAATCCTTTCTAAAAGGTTCCACTTTAAGAAGAACCTGCGGCGGATTGTTACAGAGCTGTACATTCGAGACAACTGCCATCCCTTCAAAGCCACTCTGCTGGTGTGGGTACAGATTCCGATGTGGGTCTGCGTGTCCCTCGCTCTGCGCAACTGCAGCGTTGGAGCCGCAGGCTCGGAAGGTGAGCAATCTGAACAGACATGCTCTTCACCGTTGATTTTCATTCAGTTACTGTGTTTACAGGTGTTCTGGTGGTTAAACACAATCTGTTCTTTAACACAAGCTTGACATATAAGCTGATACAAAAACTGCTCCACTACCACGTTTTAAACTTAATATTCATCTGTGCTTAAGCCATCTGATAATGAATTTCAAAGACTTTGGTTAGGTACGTTGTACATGTTGTTCTAGATTAGACCACAGTTCATGTGCCCAGAGGATGGAAGTCTGGACCAGACCTGTTGTTTCCTTTAGTTTGAGCTCTTCCAGCAGTGTCGGAATGCAAGGGAGGATTGTAAACATGCTCAGGTGACTTGCAGCTGGGGTGAAGGCAAAGACAGAAATCAGACTAATAGCTGTTTAGTCTTGTGTGCTTGAGGAGTAGAGCCTTTGTGCTGAGATAGGCCTGGGATAAACCCAGTGAACATCCTTGAGATTCCTGCCCTGCTGTGCGAAGGAGCAAAGCACAAGGACAGTTGCAGCTGTGTGAATCTGTGATGCGCAGGCGAAATCAGCAGGTTCGTTATCGCTGTAGAACAAGGACTGAGCTCTGCGATGCTTCAGAGATCCCCCAGGTGGCAGGATAATGGGAATAAATGTACTCTTTGCATTTCATCCATGCCTTTGTGTTGTTCCTGCGTCCTGCCTGCTCATGCATTTGATGTAGATGGCAGAGTTCAGGAACCCCCCATGCCATTCCCAACCAAAATGGTGGGGACTGGGGAGGTAGCTCCCTCCATTTCAGATGTTCCAAGGCTGAAGGACAAATGGGGAAAGAGGGAGGTTTCATTTGCACCACAAAATGGTCACGGGATCCCAAGCAATGGGACAGAAATACTTGGACTGAATCCTCGGACTTGGAGGCTGAGTTTGAATTTGATATGTGTTTCGAAGGCAGAGAGGTGTTGGAAGCACCACACCCTGTACAAATGGTTGGGCAGAAGAACTGAGCGGACAGGGGACTGCAGGTCACGTGTCACAATACAGCAAAAGAGTTAAGGGAGTTTTGAAAGATGTGAGAGCGAAGGAGTGGGGAAGGCACAGTGGCATGGGTTGGGCGAGCTTGGGAGAGTGGATCTATCCATTTTTAAGCGAGCAAAGATATATCCCCCATATTTAGCAAGTTAGATCACCTGTACCACGACACGCTGGTGAAGTTTCACGTGAAGTGCTATTGACAAGGTGAATGAGTGTGGGGCTTTAAATAAAAATACCCATATTTAGATTTTTTAGAAAAGAGTTTATTGTTCTTCAAGCAAAAAAGGTCACAAGTTTTATAGTTATTAAGAATAACTTAATTATTTCAAAATCACACGATCTGTAATCACTGTAGGTTACTGCACTATATGTTTTCCTTGTTGGTTTGTAAATGCTGGCTGCGCTTGAGCTAGCTTTTACCGCAGGTTTCCATGAATCAGTAGCTGTCGTGAGCTCAGCTGAGTCTCCGCTTATGCCTCCCACCATTTTTCACTGTTACAGGTAGCAGAGTGCCTGGACGCGTGATCTGTTAAACAAAGGTTTCTGTTTTAATGCTCTTTATCTTGTAGGTAGAATGTAACCAGAAACTTGGGGGAGCTGATTGTAATACACAGTACAGTTCAATTCTGACTAACTTGAGGCAGCAAATTGTACTTAATTCTGCGTTTTCTTTTTCCTTGCAGTTCAAGAACAGTTTTCCACAGGTGGAGCACTGTGGTTCAAAGACCTCACAGCACCAGATTCCACCTGGATCCTACCGGTTTCGCTCGGGCTGGTGAACTTGCTGATAGTGGAGGTAGGTAGGTGGAACAGATGGGATTGTTGTGAAAGGATAAGTCGTTTTGTAAGACAATGTTACCCAGTTATACAACATGGTAATGTAAGGGTAGTTCCACATTATCACACGGAAAAATAGCTTGGTTTTTCTGTGCATTTGAACATGTAGGTGCCTTGTTTAGAGATGACACATGTTCATGTCAGACGTCTTGGACACTTCTTTGGCTTTTCTTGAGCCTCAGTAAAGTTCAGTTGTGACTCCAAAGTTTCTCTCAGAGCGATGTTCTAATTTGCTTCCTGAGTGTCCAGCATACGGAAGCACACGTGGGGGTTTTTGGTTTGTTCTAAACCTACCTCCTACCTTATTTGTTGCTACCTTGTGCTCAAAACTATCAGTATTATGTGTTCTTCTTGAGAAACTGAAAAAATCCACAATTAATTTAGATTGCTGGGGAGACTAATCAACAGACAGAAATAAAATATTAATTTCCAATTTTTAGGGGTAATTCAATGGAAATATGTTTCTTCCTGATTTTTCTGTTAGGTGTTCTCATCAAACTCTAACCATTCTTACTCCGTTTTCTTCTAAATTGGTGGACTTAGAGAAGGGAAGTCAGTACATGGCTGTAGGTGTGATTCTGCTTCTGTTCAGTTCCCTGTTAACTGATTTGGGTCTCCCCATTGGCAACTTTTCTCGTAGGCTGAGTGCCTGGGACTCATATCTGTGCGAAAGCGACTGTGTCAGGTTATGTTACCTTGAAGTGATGGTTAGGGGCTGCTGGGTTGGTGCAGTGTTTTCTGCGGAGGACCTGGCACCTAAGACGTTGGACAGGTGAAATCGAAGATCGTAGCAGCCTGTTAATGGAAACAGAGGGTGTGAGATGCAGAGTGCTGGGTTACCGAGAAACTCACTGTTGCCTTTTTTCTCATTGTAGCTGTTTGAAAAGGAACTTGTTTGTAACTGCTGGTTTCTTCCCTTTCAGCTCTTTGCTTCACACAAAAAGGAAGTTTCCAGGTTCCAGAAGCTTATTACAAATTTCTTTCGAGTGTTGTCAGTGGTAATGGTCCCTGTTGCTGCCACAGTCCCCTCCGTAAGTACAGCATCTCAACGGCACCTCTGATAACTGGTGAGCGGCACTTTCTGGTGCTCAAAGTGCAGCCCAGATCTCTGGGGGGGTTAATAATCTGTGATCCAACACAGAGTAACCTAAAACAAATAAGATGTTTTGTCTTTGGATGTGCTTAAATACACACATTTGGAATATTTTGTCCAAGAGAGAAGATTGGAGACTTTGTTTCTAAACATCGTCACAAACTAGGAAAATTCAGAGCTGGTTGGTATCCTTTTTGTGCTCTCAAAATGATGGGAAAACTTTATATGTGGACATAAAGACAGAAGTTTGCCCACTGTAAGAGGAAAACAGCGCAGTTCTTAAATTAGGACATTTTCCCCAATCTCCTTAAAACACTTCTGGTTTTTACCAGTTGTTCTACTTGTGAATGCTTTTGGTTAGCAAAAACAAAGTATCTTTTGTTTGGCTCATCAGCTTTTAGCATGACAAATAGAAGTTTAAGCAAGTTGAATATGAATTAATGTATGTCAAACTTCAGTGTAGATGACACTTTTTTCCCAGAAGAGTTGAGAAAGTGAAAAATGGAAGCCATTGTTATTGAAAGGAGTGGTCTTAGGTGAGTTGTTTTTCTCAGTAACTGGGAGTAATCAGTGGTCGTGGTTCATGAAGAGCTGCCTCAAACTGAGTGTTCTCATCACATCTAGGGAGACTGAGCTTGTTTTTTGTCTTGTTGCAGTCCATGGCACTGTACTGGCTGTCCTCGAGCTTTGTGGGACTGTTGCACAACCTGCTGCTGCGGTCTCCGACTTTCCGCCGACTGTGCTGCATACCGAGGACCAAATCGGACTCGGATACTCCGTATAGGGATATCATGTCTGCCTTGGCTAGCAAATACACTTTTAAGAAATGATGTTTCCTGAACGTCCGGAGAGGTGTCCCGTGAGAATGTGGTGAGGGTAATTCAGTTTGTTTGAGATGTACTTCCTGACTGTAAAATGTTGTGGCTCAGATTGTATTTATTTTCCAAATAAAGCATTGACTGGCCATAAAGAATGATTGTTCAGCACCAATGTGTGTTTGTTGGGAAGTTTTGCTTGTTTTGCAGGTAGCATAGTCCAGTAATGTCTCTGGAATTGTTGTAAGGAGTTGTACAGATGAATGTTAAATAAAACTGTGGAGCTGATCCGACCTGTGGGGTAGGAAACACCAGGCTCCGAGGTGAGGGAAAAGACTGGATGGAGTGATGCTGTATTTATTGGTTTGTGTAATTGAGACACTGGTGTGGATTGGTTGGATATCCAGCTGGTTCAGGTGCTGGTCTTCATTACGGTTCTGATAGCTGATTTCCTATAGCTGCAAAGAAAACTAACAGGTCTCTGTTGTTCTCTTGTGCGTTAGATTTGGAGATACCAGGATGAGTTTGCTATCTCATTTCTGGTGATCACCTCTTGAGTCACTGAAATTTGTTTAATCCTGATCCCTTTTCTATGAATAAAATAGAGCGGCAGCTGCTTACGATATGTACTAAACGGAGGCGAGTAGCATCTTGATAGAATGAATCATGATAAGAACCTAAATACTTCTAGCTGAGTATCCAACTTAATCTTTAATGGGAGTCTGAAAGGTAAGTGCAAGTATTTCATGCCTTAAGGGAGCTGTGTACAATGTTTTTTCTTGCAAACAGCGCAGTTGCATGCAGGCACTTCCTCGAAGGGTATTCAGATTCACATCTCCCCTTGCTCTGCATGCATCCTAAGTCAGCATTGAAAACAGGGCTGGGGTGTTCCTTGGCATTAATAGTTTCGACTTGGAAAAAAGGCTCTGTGCCCCAAAATTTGCCTGTTTTCTCAGCCATAGTTTCTGTGAAAACATCTGATCTATACTAAAATACTCGTCTTGGTGTTTGCTGTTCCAAGTGAAGAGGGTCAGGGCTTTGCTCTGTCTCTTCCTGTGAGGTCTGACATCTGGTGACTTAATTCCTTTGTTTCTATTCCATGTTGAGATGAGGATGGAGCAAAGAAAGTGCAATGATCTGTCTTGGTCAAAGGAGCCTGTCAGCTGTGGGGAGGAGGGGTCCCGGTGAGGTCTCTGCCTTTCCTTTGTCCTGGCCTCGTGTGAGTGACCTTGCAAGGGGTCCTGCCCTGGTAGGGAGGGTGCTTTCTGCAAACCGGCCAGCAGAAGGGGGCTTCTGGGGAGGAAAGCAGCAAAACTGGCTCTGTGTTCTGAGGAACAAAACTGAAGTGGTTTGGAACAGTCTGTACAGTGTTCTTTCTGAGTGATAGTGTATTATTCAAGTAATGTGATACATAGCTTGGCTGTTTCGTCATCTGTTGTGCTAGCTTCCCGTTCTGGCTTTACTGAAAACTAAGACATTGTAAGTAAGCTACCTACCAAAACCCACTAGTAATAGAAGTTTGGAGGTTTTAGAAAGCAGGGGAGAGTTTCCTCCTTAACATCTGCCTGATTGTTCACTTGACATACTGTAAGATGAGTTGGTCAGTGCCACATTCAGGTTGCAAATGTCAGTGTAACAGAACACTGGATACTCGGCAGCGGATCCTGGCTGTGCTTTGTGGCAGTTGGAGTGAAAAACTCCAATTCTTAGTTCAAAGGGATAAACCCAAATTCTTAATTCAAAGGGATTTTAATTCAAAGCGAGACTTTTTTCAAGGGCAGTGTCATTTCCGGCACTTAGTTCCATGATTTCTAGAAAGAAAAAGGTGCTGAAGTGTTTTTGAATACAGTGCTGCATGCACGGGGGAGCTCAAGCTGCAGCTCGTGTTGTTGGCCTGTCGGGGTTCTACAGTGGAGGGCAAGCAGGCAGCTGCAGATGAAACTGGATTTCTTCTTCTTTCATCTCAGTGCTGTTTCAGAACTTAATCAGCCCATCCCTTTGCAGTGTACACTGCATTTTCACCTCGTTGATGTGTCCCTTTGAGGTAAGCCAGTGTTTAATGCTGTTGATCTTTGAAATAACCAAGAGGACTTGCTGGCTGCTCCCGCTTTGTGGGCTGAGGATGCCAGAAGGCAACTGGCAGGTGTTGGGACAGTCCTGACCATGGGGTTGTCTTTGCAAAGCAATCTGGGTGTGCAGCGCTGTGGCCAGCTGGCAGGAGAGCTCTTCCCTTTCACTTGTTGTTGTTGGGCTACCTGAATTTAATTGATCTGACTTATTTCTCTTGGTAAATAAAATGCTCTTGGTTGCTGTGAAGCTCAGCAGAGCACCAAGATTAACAGCAGCTGCTGTTCTCTTAGGGCTTGCTACTCTTGTTTTAAAGGCTGAAGGATCACAAGTTTGTATTGTCTTAAAAGAGAAAGTAATAGGCCAGTGGGGCATTGCACAACATAAAAACCGACAGAGAGAATGTCCTTAATCCCTTCTTTCATTCTTTTTGTCCCCCTCTATTTTGTAGATTTAGGACTTGTTTAGGTCATGATTTCTTAGTATTACATCTAAGCATTGCTATGTCTCAGCAGTGCAAGTGTAGTCTTGCTCAGACTGGACTGTGTGATGCGTTCATGTTGTGTTTGAGGACACAAACATGGAGTTGATGCAGGGCCTTTTCTTGCCAGACAAGGGGGACAGATGGTGTTGGATGTAGCAAAAAGTCAGGAGCTGGAGCTACAGAGTCATAGAATCATTTGGCTGGAAAAGACCTTTTGGCCAACCTGCCGGTAAACTTTGAACACATGGAAATCAGCAGAGTGAGTTCATAATAAGGGATCAGTGCTTTTCATCCCTATCACCACGATGGTTGTGATTGATTTTTGGTGCACACCGTAACCCTGTGGTGCTGTGGGCTTTCGGTTTGGGCAGAGATTTCTAAGGCAGGCTGTGTAAGTTGGGTGCCTAACTTGAGTGTGGATTAAGGTGAGCACCACATTCGTGTGTTCCTTTAAGACTTGAGCCTCATGGACTCATTTGTCTGACTGTCAGTTCGTAATTTGAATGCCTTTATTAACTTTGCAATTGAAGTAACAGTAAATAATGATTTTAACCTGCTTTATTTAATATAATCCTCTACTTCTGTTACAAAGAAGAAAGATAAGAGTCCTTCAGGGTTGGACCACTGCTGTTTATAGGGACTGGGCTTCTGGATAAGGGTGATAGCCAGCTGCAGAGCCCAGATGGCTCTTTTTGCCCACTACTCCTCTTCTTTGGGGTATGAGGGTCCCCTCTGGCAGTGGGCAGGATGCCTCTCTGGGTCTGCTTGCTGCCACAGGCAGGGTCAGATATTTGAACGTGGTAAGCATGCTCACTTTCACTGTCCCTCCCAGATGCAGTTACTCTGACAGATTATTGTGTTCTGCAGTTTTGACCAGGAGTAGATAAAAAGATAATCAAAATGATGTCTCTGCTTTTCCTTCTTTCCGTGTAGAAAATGACAGAGAAATCTGAGGATTATTAACTGCAGTGAATGAGAACTGGAATTTAAACCCATGATTTCCATCTGATTTCATGCTTAGACTGATGGATTAAGACCATCACCATCATCTCTCTGAAGCAGTTATGTTCTGTTCCACTCAGTGCTGGCAGGGGGAGGCTGAGGACTGCGTAGACTGGTGTAAATCTAAAAAAACCACTAGAAGTCACCAAACTTTCTCCTCTGCATTCTAAGTGTTGTGGTTTGAGCCATTGTATTTAAGGTTTTTTTCCCTTCAAACTAATCCCCAATATTTTTTTACTGGTTATTATTTTTCCCTGCACAGCCTAAAACACACTACAACAGTACATTATCTTCTTGTTTGTTTATATTCACTTTAACTTGTTTGCTGTCTGTATGATGAATCACTTGGACAGAAAATAGTTTGTTCTGGATCAAATAAATGAAGGTGATGTGAAACCCTTTGAAAATGGGAGACAAATAATATTAATTTCTAAGATTTCAGATGGACAAGTAATGTATTTACAAAAAGCCTATGTGCTTCTGGGGACTGGCGAACATTTTGACAAACCAAGTACCAGGTGTCACTCCTGGAGCAAACCGGTATGTGAGTGATGGGATATTAAATGCTGAGGAGCTGGTTCCAGTTGAACAGCGTGTTCGGAACTTATCCAGACTGTGCAGGAGAGGATTCAGAAAGGTCCCTCTGCTGTTTAGTATGTGTCACATACGGAACGAGTGAGGCTTTGTTAAGGATCACAGTTCTCCCGCAGTGCCAGATAATCTTTCCTGCTCTCCAGACTGTCTGGTCACTGCACTCCTTGGATGTTATGGTAATGGGAGCATAAAGACCTGGTGAAGCTAGCAGAGCGGAGTTCCCTCGGGTCTTGCCTATTGTGGCTGCTTCCTCAGGGTCTGGTGAGCTCCACCCAGAGACCAAGTATTTGTGCAACCCAACACATGGGAACAGCCATTTGTTGCTGCTCTGCATCGAGCCTTCTGTCCGTGGATGGCAGGCAGGTGTAGGAAGGATGAATGTCCCACAACTGTTGTGCTTCATGAGTGAATTAATGCAGCTGATTGCAAGGAAATCACATTTGAAAGGTAAAGAGATGGTTTTGGTACTTGTTACCGAGTACAGCTGAGAACTTAGGATACTGTCAAAGGCTTGGTTTTGGCTTTATGAATCCAAGCCTCAAACGTGTTAGATGGAGGGGCCAGAAGGGTAGAAAAGCCATTTGGAATGTTGATGGGTACCACACACATCGTAACTGGAAGAATGTTGCTAATTAGAACCAAATGCCAGCCTTCAGCCCTGTTGGATCCAGGAGTTTGGGCCGTGTTGTGTTTGTTTTGAATTTGCCTGGGGACTGTTTCTCAGCCCTGATCAGCAGCGGAGTGCAGTCGTTCCAGAGGAGATGGAACACAAAACCATGGTGAATGATTGATCGTTGGAAGTGCAAGGGGTGAGCAGAGATCTTTGGATTGTAGTTAAAATGCACTCGTGCAGCCAAGCTAGAGCAAGCCAAGAAGCTGCTTTTCCACTCTAATCTTTTACGATGACCTTTTTACGCTGTATGGAGACAGGCTGGGACCCTTCAGGCAGAGACATGGTAGCTTTTGAAATACTTGAACTGGAGCAGAGGAGGACTTGTGGCTGGCTTTAGTCTTTTTTGCTGTTAGAGGGCTGCGACGCATGACCGTTTATCATTGCATGTGCTTTTCACTAAGGAAACACACTTCAGAAAATTATGAACCATGAACTTGTTGAAAACATTTTAAATACAGGTTTCTCTTGAAATGTTTGAAGGGCTGATCTGGTTTTGAGAGGTCAAGTTGAGGTACCAGGGCGCTTAAGTGCAATGATTTCCTTTCAGCACCTGAGTTCAAACAGACAACTGTGACCTCTGTACTGCTGGGTGTTGCTGATGGAGGTTTTTCAGACGATTTGTAAGGACAAGAGGACCTTTAGGGACTGGAAACATTATGGTTCAAAATAGCAATTGCAGACAGGTTCCTTGAGGCAGACTGCGAGAAGGATTCAGAGATGGTTTCCTCTCCATGCAAGTATCTTGCACAATTTATTTTCAGCAATGTTGATGAAAAGCCTCGCCATGAGGAGGGGCTCTTCCAACCTTCATGGTAAATAGAACTGACACAAAGGGAAAAATAGTCATAAAGGTGGTTTTTGAGCTCCACGTGGAGAATCAGTGAGTTGGTTGTTATTTGCCAGTTAATCCACAGTGTGTGTTGTTAATGACAGGAAAAGCAGTTGGCCTGTGGGGCTTTCTTAGAGAGGCTCCCCACCTTTTGCTCATGTTTGATGTCACTGGCAAGTGTGACAAAGGTAAGAAGTGTCAGCCAGAACTTACTGAGAGGAATGAATGTGCACGCTGGTTATCACTGCTTAAAGGAGCTGAAGCAAGTCTGTGGCAGGACTGGGTGGAAACCTGGGCTTCTGCACCTGGCTTGTAACAAATTCCAAGTAATGCTTTATATGGCATGTGCGTCGCTGTCTTTCATAGTGCCTTGTGTTCCCTTTTTCTACAGATACTTAGCATCATCACAGAGTCACAGTGGTGGCTGCCCCATCCAACCTGGTCTTGAACACCTCCAGGGATGGGGCAGCCACCACTGCTCTGGGCAACCTGGGCCAGGACCTCCCCACCCTCACAGGGAACATTTCTCTCTAAGATCTCACCTCAGTCTCCCCTCTTTTGCCTTAAAAATATTACCCTTGTCCTATCCCTGCGCTCTCTGATCTTCTGTCTTTCCTATCTAGACACCGGTGGCTGCTGACCACAAGTTTTTTGGACTTGTTTAGACCCAAACAGGAAACACTATCTTGCCATTTTTGGTCTTGGAGTTTTCTTTGTGCTGCGTAGAGAAAAATATGATGCGGCTACATGTTTTATTTGTGATGGGAATTTGCTTTGGCTAACGCAGTTTTTAAGACCTGTTGGTTCATGTGGAGGTCAAGGAACATTTATGTAAGAGAGCCTTCAATAACATTCCTTGAACTTGGCAAGTTGAAAAAGCACAGCGCCAGTGTTTCTCCTCTTTTGAGTACTAAATTGTTGCATGGATCCCTTTGACTTCCAACCAACCACTGAAATGGCTTTTAGAATCTGCAGATGGCATCGTGTAAAGGCAGAGCTGTGCATTATGAGGTGGTCTCCAATGATTTTTATTTTGTTTCCCTGCTGCCCTCTTAAAGAGGGTGAAGCCAAACCCCAGGACCCTCTGTAGGAGCTGTCAGGTGCAGTGGTTCACAAAGGTAAGATTTATCCAAGCTTGCTTGTGTCCAGCTATCTGCTACCACAGTTTCCACACATCCCAGTGTTCTGGAGACGGCAGATAGGAGGGAAAGCCCTGTGTTATGTGTGTGTAGCTGCTTCTCCCCAGCTAGTCTGTAGTATGTTGTTTTCCTGTGTTTCTGACGCTTGTCCTCTGTACAAGTGCTCAAAGCTTTTGCCTCTTTTCAGTATGTAAAAAAAACCCCCACTCTGGTAAATTCTGGGTTAAAAGTATCAGGCTAGGAAACATTTGAGCTGATTGTTTCCTTAGAAAGGCAGACAAGACTCTTCTGTCACTTGCAGTGAAGAGAGAGGAAGGGTGCTTTACCCGAGCTGCCTCCTCCCACTTCAACCAACGGAAAGAGTAAACATCTCTGCATGGAGTTTTCTTATGCATTAAATGCTCTTCCTCCCACTTCCATCTGCAATTATTTCATGCTGTGTGCGCAGAATTCATATTGAGTTTGTGCAAAGCTGAAGGAGGAGCAGAACTGGGGACAGGTTGCTGAGAAGCAGGGTGAGATGCGCAGCCTCCTCCTCAGCTGTCAGTTACCAGAAGGATTCCCGGTTTCGCAGAAGCGCTTGGAGGGAAGCTGCTCTGAATTTTCAGGGAAGGCATTCCTGAAACCAGACCTGAGCAACCATGGCCATCTGTGCTCCAGGGCACAAAGTTGGAGAGATGGTTTGCCACAGGGACCTCCGACTCGCACAGCTCCTCACATCTATGTTGGGGTTTCATTCCTGAGAGTTCTCAAGTTTCCAGCTTGTCCTTAAAAGCACACTCCTTCCTTGGTCATCCCTGCTGGGCAGTGTGTGGGTGTCTGGCAGGCTTTTTCCTAGCTGTATTCCTGCTTTTTGCTTGCCTGTTTGTCTTTTCTCTGTGTATGCCTTGCCTCTTACCTGTAAGAGCTTTAACTGCTGTATTTTGTGGTTGATAGGGGGGAAAAAAAAGGGAGGGAGAAAAAGATAAAGGAGGGGAAAAAAGACAGCAGATGATGGCTTTTTTGTGTGAGAGAAGCCCTGGGTGCTGGGAAAAGTTGTTTGTAAAGCTCTGAAGAAATCTACGTTGACCTTGAAACGTGTTTGGCCTTTTTTACCTTATTCCAATCCCTGCAGTTACACCTGGGGTGAATTAATCTCTTCGTTCATCGTTCTTCTGATGCAGAGAGGTGTCACTATTTTTGATAGCGTATCCCAGGAGTGGCTGGATCTCTTCACTGCTAAGAAAGGCATGATTTGACTTTAGAAGTTTAAAAATAAGCGTATTCTAGTGCCTAAGTACGCACACACACCCCTATCTCTGATCTCGTTTGCTCTCTGCCTCCTGTTGGAGTTCCAGGGAGTGTCCGTAGTTATTTGTTTCCAGACCTGCTGATGGCAGGTGACAGGTGATGACATGTGGTTCATGTTTATGTACCATACACACCAGAAAGGGCAACAACTCTTCTTCTAGTGTATTCTGTTAAACCTGAGCATTCCCATTTTGGAGAGCGGTGTTGCCTTGTGCTGCCGCTGCATGTTGCTGTAGGGATAAATGCACTGTGTGGAACCTGATGGTTTGCAAACATTTGCAAGTGCTTTGTAGTTTCACAGGTGTCACTAAAATACACCAGTGGGACTGTCACAGTAATCCAAACCTGCAGGCACCGACCTGGAGCTGCTGTGCACCAGGAGAGCACACCAGAGAGTCTTTATTGTGTGTGCGTCCTGCCTCTTCTCCCTGGGCTTTGGATACGTGCGGGGTGGAAGTTGGGGCGCTGGGATGGTGCACCTGAGCTGTGGAGGACTGCTATGGGAATAGCAGGTGCGTTTGTTAGCCTGACAGAGCAGTGGTTCAGCCTCCGCAGCGCAGTCACGGCTGGGGAGCTTTGGCAGAACAGGAGAGCTTTGG
This sequence comes from Neomorphus geoffroyi, assembly GCA_033558235.1. NCBI lineage: Eukaryota > Metazoa > Chordata > Aves > Cuculiformes > Neomorphidae > Neomorphus > Neomorphus geoffroyi. Next base: position 2,494,837 of record JAUMJM010000092.1, on the reverse strand, counting down.
TTTGAAGCAGAGTCCGTGCCCAGAAGAGGGCACCCCTTCCCAAAGGAGCAGCGAAAAATAGATGAGAACTTAAAATGAGGTTTCTTTCCTTTCAATGAGATCTGGTTTCTGTTTGGTTGGTTGCTTTTGTGCTGTGTGTTAAACAATCAATTTAGAATTAAAGATGAAATTAACAGTAATAACACAGCGATTAGAGGAGAGCTTGCTCTTTTCACACGGTACCGCAGCCCAGAGGTATTGGCTGTGTTTTTCGGCAGATCAGGAAGAGGATGTGTGCAGAACAGCGTTGGTTCTGTAGGAAACCATGACACAGGGTGAAACAAGACCTGGTGTTTTCAGCTTTCTGTCTCTGTGCTTGTGAAATGGCACAGTTGAGCAGTGCACAGAAAGTTCGGAAGCTTGTGGGAAGTTGCTGCTTGTCAAACACTGCTAAGCAGGATTGTTTGGAGAGGCAGCATAAAGCAGTATTCTGAGATTGTTCCCATCCTCGCTCAGCACAGCCAATCACTGAAGCTGTTGTTCAGGTGCGAAAGGACCAGCAATGGCAGACAGCACTGAGGCTGTGTCCGAATGGAATAACATGAGTTAACGTCAGCCTAAGACTTAGCCCAGCACCTGCAATAACCTGGGAAGTGGATAAGGGAGAGAATTCTTCTTTCCACACTGGGGATCTGGCTGGATTGCTGGAGTTGGCTCTTGCCAAAGATTTTTAATGGCTGCATCTCGTTCGGATTGTTATTTTATGTCTCATGCAATAAAGAACAGGGTAAATGTTGTTCTGTTTCAGAAAAAATACAACAGGCATGGTAAATGTGGCCAAAACTAACAATTGTTGAGATAAAGAACCCTCTTCTGGGGAGTAGCAGGCTTAAGCTCTTTATTAGGCTCGTGCTTGTGTATTATGACTGTTATTAATTTCATTAGTGTTTATTGTGCTGACTGTAGTCAGTTTGTTTTCTTAAAACATATTTTGCATGGCCTTATCTTCCATTAAAGATTCCATGCTCTACAAGGTGACTGTCGCTGGTGGTCCTGGTAAATCACTGGAGCAGAGCTCACACCAGCCCCAGCTCCCTTTGCAGGTGCTGCAGGCAGCGTGGTTGTCTCCTCCTCAGCAGTTATGAGTTACCATGCTCTGCAGGGCTGCGGCTGTGCCCTCTCTGCTCATAGCTTGCACCCAGGAGGCTTGATCTCACTGGGTGTTGTTTTCTGATTCCTTTATTCATTCATGATGTGTGTGCTGAAATAGCAACTCACAAGGAAATGCAAACAGTGGAGTTGAAGCGGCTGCTTTGCTTCCCCCAAACCAGCAAGTTTCAAAGAACACGAAAGCTGAAAAATGGTGATGTGTGTGCTCTTTCCACTCTTCACCTGAGTAGGTAACAGCTCGGCCGGTGCTGAGGAGCTCTTCTCTGCTTCTGGTACCTACTGCCCTTTTCTGGGTTGTATAATCTGTGAATAATGAACAAATGTACTACCTGAGGTGTTTTAAAAAACTCATGGCTGTTCAAAAAGCATCACTTTGCTTGGGGACTTTGCCTGAAGAATGCCTGTTCATAAAGTTATCATACGTAAACAGCAAGCTTATGCAGCGTTTCTGTAGTTCATGTTATTGCACAATTAAGTTTGGGGTCAGATTTGTTGACTTTCCACAATTACCGTGTCAACTTGCACCAGGGAGACTTCTGGAATGGTTTCAGCACTTGGTACAGAATTGCGCGAGCATTCCTAACCCAAAACTGATGCCAATTCAAACTGGCACACACGATGTTAATGAGAACGATGTTGATTGCTGAGATATTTGTGTGTGTGTGAGTTTCTGCTGTGCAATAGCCAGGCATGCGTGGTCAGATGCTTTGTGGTGTCCTCGCAGGAGCAGCCTCAAAGCCGGCCAACGTGCTGATTTAGAGTCTACGGAATTATTGCTGTCCCAGACTCCAGCCAGCATTGTGAAACCACAAGATTCAGGCAGACAATAGGGTTTGTGTGGTGAAATATTTTTCCTGACCCTGAAAGATGTCATTTGTTGTATTTCAGAGATTGATGGGGAGGGAGGAGGATTCCAGTGCTTTGAGTCCAGTCTCAGGGGAACATGGGAACGTTTGTCTTCTGTCCCGGGAAACAGAGTGGCCAACTGCTTCAGCCAAGGCCAGTGCAGTGGTGTGGGGCAGCTTCATGGGCTGATAAATACAGCTTCCAAAGGTGATTTTCCCAGGTGGCTCAGAGTTGGTAGCCAGGATGTTCCTGAGGATGGCTTTGTCTGTACAATTCATACAGTGAGCTGCAAGGTGCAGCGTAGGAACTTGGAGCTCAACTGAAAGCTTCTGGCACTGATCCCTGTGGATAGAGCTCAGTGTGAATGGAGGATGGTGTGACTTCATCTTGTGAAACCAATGTCTGCGTGTCCTGCCCTCATCTCACACACAGGTTGAAGTTAACGTGATTGTTTATATATGTTCCATAGTCTACTGGAGTCTGTGTCACCCAGAACAGCCTGTAGCTTCCAAAACTACCAAGGCAGCCTGCTCAGTTTGGGGTTATGTGACACTATCTGAGTAATTCCCAAACATTTTTCTGATATAAATAAAATAGAAGTCAGCAGAAATTTATTTGGTGTTAAGTAAAAGAAAATACTTCTCCCAGAAGCAAATGTGCTTTGAAAACTCCTGTCCTGATTTACGCAGAATTGAAGGCAAACAGTATTAGGAGAAATCGAACTAGAGCTTTAATGAACCATAGTTTTAAGACAGTTCAAAAAGCATTATGTAATTCTCATTGCAACTGAACATCCAAGAAGAATTTAAGCAGCTGAAAGCAAACCAAAAGTTTTAATGTTTGGCTTCAGTTTTGTTTTTTAAAACTTCTTTCAGCAAATCCATGAGACATGAAGAGAAGAGGTGACAAGTAGCAATAATTTCAGTGAGAGGATGCTTAAAGGAATCAGCCTTACCCGAGCTTTTCCTGCTTCAAAAATGTGAAACTGGAATTGTTAAAACATTCCTGCTCAGTGTTAGGAAACCAGGGCTGCAGGGGCTTTCCTCATTATCGAGTACAGCTGAGCAATCTTGAGGCTGTCGGATAGATGGGTTTAGTTCCTACTGGGGCAGCTTTTCCCTTATGATCCCTGTGCAGATGATGAAGCCGTTAGCAATGTCACTGCCATGGCAGATGCTTCGGAGAGCCTCGCAACTGTTAAGTCATGCAAACTCTGAAGATCTTGCAACCTAAATTACTTCAAAATCATGGTAAAACATTGCAAACAAACCTTTCCAAAGCTGCAGAGGCAAGGCATGCTCTCTGTCTTATAAAAACCTCCAAAATTTAAAGGTACTAATAAAATCTTTAGAAAAGAAAGAAAAGATTGGCAGAGGAGTCTGGTGTGGGACCAGCATTTCTTGGCAGGGTACAAATTCTTTCAAAGAAACATTTGGAAAAGTTCTTTGCAGTATTTTTATTGTGTTTTTCTTCATCACGTCTGTTGCCAAAATAATTTAATGTGGGCTGAATACTTGCGCTCGCTCTCGTTCTCTTTAAGTTCTTTGACATGAGCATCTTGTCTCAAAAAAGGCGACTTTTATCTGTTAGACAATTCAGGCTCTTTATGTGGAGCATAATGGCAACAGCCGCATGGTGTGGCAAGCCAGATGGATTTTTGAGGGCTGCAACCCAAGGCCACACATCCTGTGGCTCAGGAATCGTTTTACTGCTTCCCCAGGGCAAATGGAGACGGCTGTTCCTTAGGTGATTGGTGAGGGTGGCGGAATATAGGAAACCCACTTCAGTGTCAGTGGTTCGAGGGCGAGTGGTTTGTATGGCACCAAAGCCCGTCACAATCTGCAATTCCTGTTGAGCAATGGTGTGCTCTTAAGAGTAGGAGTTGCACTGATAGAACGGATAATTGTCCATCTGGCCTAATATTCCTGTTCTGAATGCTTTTAAGCAAGGTGTTAATCTTCCTTCCCTCAATATTCTGTTAATTATCCACCCCTACAGCCACGGTGGGGCTGGCACAGAGGGGATTTCATTCTGTTCCCAGCGGGTGAGCAACTTACGCCTCACTGATAAGGATTGATAGCCCCAGTAATTCTTATGTAAGCTAACAGCAAACCTTTCTGTGATTCTGTGATAGTTATTCCTTTTCATCATGGAAATTGTATTTGGTTTGCAGAGATCAAGCAAATGAGGTGTAGTCTTCTAAATATTCCAGCAGCATTTTTTGAATTTGCTAGCCAGCTTGTCTCAGTAGTCCAGTTCACACTTCTGCAAGTTAAATTTGCTTAAACTACAGCTGAACTGATCCTCTCACCTAACGGTAAGATCTGTATCTCTTCATCCATAATGATTAGAGTTCCATTATGTCTAACCGGATTGGCCCCAATCCTCCCACACCTGATATGTAATGCTCCCATCTGTACAAAGTTCAGTGAGTAATACTCCTCCTCGTGCTAAAAAGTCTCTGATTTTCTGAGTATACCCAGCTCTGAAATTTGTGTGGATGATGTGGGCAGCGACCGTGAGCATGAGCTTTTCTTTTGTTTGCTAGCTCAGTTCAATGAGGACACAGAGAAGTTGTGGTGGCCCTGGGCCATCTGCAAAGACTCCAAGGGACTGGAAGAGCCACTGATAGTTGGGATTAAATACTCTGGATTTCAAGGCTGGGATTTCTTTACAGAAGCAAGTTCTTCAACCCCTTCTGATTTACTAATGCTCTCTCTTCTGTTTTTTTGGGTTCCTTCCAATCCAGCTGTAGCAGCAGCTGTGACCAAATGTGTATCTTCATTAAGCTCATTTTGTATCTCATTTGCGCCATATCCCTTTTTGAATCCTGAAATGACATTCTGATCACAGATTACTGTTCCAGATTAATAGGCTGGATATGGAGGGGTTTTGTGCTGGGATGTGAATGAACAAACAAAATTTAGTTCTGTGCTGTTTGTGGTTTCTTACTCACAACGCCTTTGGCTGAAGCATCTGGGCAGTTCCATTTTTATGTTTGGGAAGCCAAAGTCAATGCCTCCCTTATCTCAGAGGGAACATAGTGTTGGACAAGGCTCAATGTCATTGGAATCTGGCATTGCCCTGGCTATGCAAGAGAAAAATAAGATGGCAATGTTGGTTTGTATCATTGGCAGTGCCCACTTCAGTCTTGCCTCAGGTCTTCAAGATCAAAGGACAGAGCTGTCAGTGAGAACATAATCCTAGCGTCATTACCCTTCAGAGGCGGCTTGCAGCTGTCTGAAGGAGATCAAAGCTGCAAGAGCAAAATCTGACTGCCAGCACCCTGGGAACTCCATGCCACTGTGGGGATGTGGCTGTGGTGTCTGGGAGCCAGCCGTGTGGCCTCGTCTGCCCGGCCTCGTGTCTGAGGGTTCAGTTGGATGTAGGGCTGCTGCAGGTGGAAAGGAACTGCATGGTGTGGTGTGTTTTACAGCATGTTTGTCTCCAAAGCAGGGTGGCCGGCTGCAGGGGGCTCATGGGGAATGCTCGTGCTGGAAGAGACAGAGGAACGGTTGGGAATGAAATGCCAGAGCTCACAACATGTGCCCTCCTTGCTCATGGTAAGTGCAACATAAAGCTTGTTTGCCTGAACTACGCTCTAGATGAGTTAATTAAACTACGAGGATGGGGTTTAGTTTGCTTTTGGTTTCCTTTTTTTTTCTGAGTTGACATTTGTAATGGAATGAGACTCTCCACGCTGGCAGCTATCATGGCTCACCTGTGGGCAAGAGCTTCTTGGGGTGTCCGCACCACGGGCCTTGTAAATACGAAGTGATCGCTCCAGACTGGGTTCTGATTCAGGTGTTTGTTCTTGTGAGTAGTTCCAAACAGACCTGATTTTAATTGCTGTTAGCATTGACAGGCCCTTCTGATGGGCACTAGTTGGCTTTCTGATGGCAAAACCCAGTTCCCGCTTCTCTCAGCTACTCTTTGTTTTCCATAGGTCGCTTTCATGTGTTCCAAACTGAATCCCAGAAGCCTGATCTGAACCATAGCAGGGTTTCCGTCAGGCCACAAGTCCACTGCTTGTACTTTCCTTCCTGTGCTTCTGGTGAAAGCAGTGTGCGAAAGGAGCTGTGAAATCCATTGTGCCTTTGTACCAGGCTGTGCATCGATGTCTCGAGTGGCATGGGTGCTTTCCTGGTGGTGTTTCACCCACTGCATGGCTAGTTCAGTCAGTGCCAGCGTGATGCCAGTGGAATGACACAGATGTAAGCGTTGGGTATGCTTGTCTTCTCTGCAAAACTCTCCATTTCTAAATCTGTTACACTCAAAACAGGGCCTGGGATTGCTTGTACCCATTTTTTTCGGTCCTTTGCCTTCCCTTCTGACTTTTCAAATAAGAACAACATGGAAGGCCTTTAATTTTCTGCAGCAGGACTGGAGATGGGCTACAATGTAAATGCGTTTGCCTTTTGCCAGGGTGCGCTGCTTTCACAGACCGTGAAGGAGTCTGTGTTCCACCAGGGTTGTGGTAACCATTGCCAGATTTTGACTTGATGGACCCGTTTTAATTTTCACTGCGGTGCTGTTATCGGGCTGAAAAACAATCCTGTTGTATGCCAAACCTGGCCCTCTCTCGGATTGCTACTAGGACTGGCAAACATTCCAGGAATCTCATGTTCTGACTTGATTCCAGCATTCCCCACTGATTCAGTTATTTCTTAGAAAAATATGTTCCATTTGAAATTAAACACTGGCCATGGCAGTGCGCGTTTGTGTAGATGCTTTCCCCCTGAAAGATCCCAACCGGTGCTCCTGACCAGCCCTGCACACGGGATCACGTCGTGGCTGGCACAGCCGCTACAACGAGGGCAGGGCTGTTCCCACCTGGGCTGCCCATGCTCCACAACCACTTCTTGTTCAGGCTGGAACACAGTAGGAAAGAGGACAGGGCTTTGGGAGAGGAAGTAGGGATCTGCTGGAAGAATGGACCGAGGAACCCGAGGATGACCTCTCCCTCCCCTCTCTGCTTGACAAGCGCAAGATGTTTTTCGGCAATTAAAGGCCATGGAGGCTGCTGGTTTTGCTCACCCCCTGTCAGCGATCTCACTCTCTCTTTGATAGGTTGCATGGCTGGTAGAAGCACTGTTTAAAGTAAAAACTTAAGTTTCCGGAACTTGGCATCCTACAAAAAGTCAAGTCAACTGGCAAGTCAGGGTTTGCTGGGAATGAGGCAGCTGTTAAGGAATTGGGCATTCTTCCTTCGCAGGGAGCAGAGCCGGCCATTTCCCATGCCGCCTTCAGCCCTGGGGCATGCGTTGTCCCACCTGATCGGCTGGAGAGGCTGTGCCGGGTCCTCCTGGTTGGGAACATGGCTCTTGTTTACAGCCCCGAGCTCTGCTGCCCCTGGGTAGTGGTGTTTAGCAGTACAGGTCACTGCTAAGCGAATATCGGGTCTGAGTGGCTCTGGGGTTGTTATTTAAATGTTGTTTGCATGGTTGGAAGCTTGCCCTGGTGAAAACTGGAGGCAAATGTTTTGAGTTGTGTAATGCTTTGTGACACTCCTACACATGCAGCCAAGGCAGGAGATGGGGAAATGGGCTGGGTTTTGTGTGGGTTTGGGATGTTTTTGGACAAAAAAAAAAAAAAAGAGTTAATTCTCATGTGGGGGTCTAATAGGAAGCTTTGTTCCCTTTTTTCCTTTGAGGCTGTTGTTATATTTGCTGGTATTCCTCAGCATATTCTTCTGACTTGGTCACACAGAGTAAGGTCTGAAAGACAGCAGAAGAGACAAACTGACAAAAATTATATGTTTGTATCTTCCTTTTGGTCTGTGCCCGTACAGGACAGTGCTGTGGGGCTGGTCTTTATTTCTCCTTACTAATTCCTTCCAGGGATACAGGAAAAATGCCTCTTGTCATTTTATAGAGTTATTGTCAGCCTTCAGCTATAAAAATATGCAGGGTGTTTTCATGTGAACTACTTGTATTTTTAGGCAGGTGCATGCGTCTGTTTATCCTGAGACTGACACAGGCAGGAGGTAAAGCACAAAAAGTTTACAGCAAGTGGTGCCTTTCTCCTTCTCTGATTTAGATAACAACTCTCCATCTCTTAAACACTTGCCCTCTTGGTTGTACACTTAGCAAGGACTGGCAGCACGCAGAGAAAAAGTGCCATTTGTTTTATGTGGAAACTTACTGCTTTCAGAATGAGCTACAGTAACACTGGAAAATATGATAATGGGATTTTCATAACAGTTAAAACTGGGCCGGTCCCAGTGGCACCAGGCTTTCGTGTGCCCATTGCCAAACTGCACAGAGCCTGGTCTTTCTGCTGGAAAAGGGAGGATGATCCAGGCTGAGCTAATTCCAGTTGTGTTGATGTGTCCATGATCTGTGTGCCCACACTGGAGTGCCTCTCAACAGTGGAGCGGAGCTGGGGACTGGGGAGGATCACCAGAGGTGTTTCATGACTTTAGACAGAAGAAGGGTCCCTTCTCGACAATCACACTTACGTTGTGTCTGAATGGGGTTTATTTACACGTTAATACAAAGATTTGGTTTCCCTGCTGCTTTAGAAACTGCACGTGGTTATTCACAAAGTGAATTCCCATAAAGCCACAGAGGGATATTTGGAGACTTTGGGTATTCATGTTCCTTGTGTGCAGCAACGTCCCAGCAAAGCTGGCAGGAGGTGTGTCAGAGAACTAAGGGAGCAAGTTCCGGAGCACCCAACAGATGGTACCAGTGGGCCGAGCTGCACCGCGGTCAGAGCCGCAGCCCCTACGCCAGCAGGAAGCTTTGGCCCACAATGATGTCACTGCTGTCTTTGTGTGTGCTTATGGTGTTCTCTGTCCTCCCTCCCCATCACCAAAGTCTTTAGGGGTTTTGCTGTGCTTGGGAAAGGTATCTGCACAGCACCCTCTTTATTTGTGTTTTATTTGGACCCTGTAATGGAAAGGAAGCTCCTGAGTGCAGAGAACACATCAGCTTCCAAACAAACAATTTACACTGATATTGGCATTTAAAAGCAATGGAATATGATGACATTTCTGATATTTCACTGTCTAAGCAACACATTTTCAGATTTTTAGCCTGATTTTTTTTTTTTCACGTTCTGATTTATCTGCATTTTACTATGAATGAGAAGCACATTTGAATAAGAAGCTGCTTAAAAACAATGGTGAGAAAGAGCTGGAGCAACTTGGGTTAACCAGCATCTTTCTGAAAAGCTGAAAAACAACAACCCTGATGTTCTTCCATGCTTCCTTTGTAGAAAAAGAAACATCAATTCCAGTGATTGTGTAAGTGGTGAGAGAGGCATCTTTACTGGATGAGCTTCCTGATTGTAGCCACCACTGGATGGATCCTGTGAAGAACAGCAAGGTATGAGTGAAAAAGAGGGTTTGGGTTTGTGGCTTGTGGGCAGTGGGCTCCCTGCATGCTTCTTGCTACCACAGAGAATTAAAACGTGGCACAGTGAGCCTGGCTGGGCAAGCAAGGACCAGCTTTAGACACAGGCGTGGCCTCTGGAGTCATAATTTTCAGTAGACATTGTCGTGTGTTCTGTCAGAAGGTGCACAGCAGGGCTGTGCAGGCTTAGTCACGGACTCAGCTCTGACTTAGGGGATAAAGCTGCTGCTCCCATTTTTCTGCCCTGTTTCCATCTATATTTTCTAAGGATATACTCATCGGCCATACTGGATAGACCAGAAATATCTCATGCCAGGTGAGTGAGGGCAAGAGTTCCTGTCCCACTACATTTACATGTTTTGGTGAGGGGCAAACTTACAAACATGGTTTTGGACACAGTTCCCTGCAGCCTGGCTGCGTGAGCAGCACAACAGGAACTGGAATAGGCAGGGCTCTGCCTCCAGCGCGTCTGTGACAGGGACTGGGTGCTCTGCGCGGGCTGCGCCGTGCTGTGAAGTTTCATGGCGATTCAGGAAGCACTCTTAGCCTGCTCTTCTGTGTTGCTGACCAAGGAACAGCTCCGGAAGATGGGAAGCTGAGTTTTTAGTGAGGAGGAATTTAATGAGTTTAATGGTTCATGTTAATCCATTCGATGGTTGGTCTCTTGTTGCTGTAAGGAGCCAAGGTAGGACAGAACTGTGTTGCTTGGAGGTTAGAACTTACCCAGAAGACGTGATATTTTTAGGTGACTTAATGAAAAACTGTGCAGAGCTAGGTTTTCAATTTGTTTTTTAAATGCATCTCAGCCATCGGCATCCTCCCCAGCAGTGACAGCGGAACATTCCTTTAGCTGTTACATGAGGCAGAATCTCCTTTCTGAAGTGTTAGAATGTGCAGTCGGTCCAGACATCTGAGCTGCTGGAAAAAAAAGGCAGGGGCACCGCGTGGTTTTTATTATTCTTTTTTGGTTTTTATCAAAATACTCTGGATTTATGGGACCAAAAGCATTTGGGCTCCCTCCAATGAGCAGTTAATTAGTAATTAATGAAAGAAATCAGTGTAGATACCAGCAGAATGAAAAGACCTACCCAGTTGTTTTGATGCAGATGGCAAAAACGCTTCACAGCCCATCTAAAACTCCTGTGACTGGACTTTTTGTCATGCTCTAGGAGTGTGTCAGCAATCAGTGATACAAAATCATATCTTAACACAGTGAAATCCAGTTATTAAAACAGGATTAAAAACACTCTGGCCTGAAGACTGAAGCATTCGTCTCTGGGTCATCAGACAGTTCCAGGGTTTGGGGGTTAATTCCAGATGTCCTATTTTGCCACTGTTCATTGAATGCTGCAAATAGCTACATTTAAAATAAAAAGGGGGGGAACAAAGGAGGTTTCAGATATCCCAGTCTCTTCCAGGAGAGCCTGCCAAGTCTCCTGAAAGCCGAACTTAGTAACTGAAGCTGTTAAAATCATAAAGGTTTATAGAATTTTCGTTTTATTATGCTTTCATCCCAAGGTATTTAATAGCAGGCGTTGCACACAGGATGTCGTATGTTTCAGCCTTGATCTGCAAGGTCCCTGTTTGCATGACTAACAGCAGTTCTTGCAGCGATTCCTCTCACCAGGCGTAGCAGTGGACCCCTCTGGAATGTTGTCCGTGCAACTAGGGAATCTGTGACACACACGAGGGCTGAGCCACCGCATCTTTGCACATCCCCGGGCTCTCACAGTGATGTTCTGCATTGGACAGGACGCAACCTGGAGAGGGTAACAACTCCAGCAGCCTCCTATGGGACTGCCGGTGGAGTGTGCCACACGTTCCTTTAATCTGAGTTAAACAAAAGGAATGGGATAGTTTTCCAAAACATTCCTCTTGATGTAGGGCTTCAATTAATGCTTTACTCTGTTGGGAGAAGAGTGTGGGACAAGGAAGGAAACAGCCTCCTTGGGTAAATGTTGCCCATTAGCAGTTCTCTCTGAAAGCTAAGGGTGGAGGGATGGGCATTGTTCCGTAACAAATCCAGAAGCAATAGTGTGGTGAAAGGAGGGACAGCTGGGCCATCAGAGCATTGGACAGAGGCTCCAAGATTTGGATTCTCTCCTCTCTCTCAGATGGTCAGTCAGACCAAATCCTTTCCTTACTGCACGTCTATGTGAAAAGAGCTGTGAGGACGCTGAGCTGTGTTGGAGCACTGGCCCTCTGGAGCCATAGTTTCATCAATTCGCCCTTCCATCGCACTCGGCTGGGTGAGAGGGTTTGGTCATTGCTCCCTTCCTGTGCAGAGGCAGGTGTTTCTGTGGCAAACTGTGTCCTAAAAGCAGGAAGGAGGGAAACTGGGAGTGGGCATCCAGTTCCTTACACGGCTTACACCTCCAGAGGTAAAATGGCCTTGGACTCTTTGTACTGGGCAAGCCTCGGTGTTGCTGTGGCCACCTAAATATTTTGGAGCATCCTTCATAAACGGGTATTGGCATCACTGCATCTGTTTTGTTCCCATCTCTGTGGTCTCATAGGGATTCATGGAAACCATCCCAGCCACATCAACTCCTTGATCCCTAACTTGTGGTTGCTGGATGGGTGCAGTGAAGAGGCTGCAAAAAGGGAGGATCTGAGCAATGATCATGGGGGTTGTTTGATCTGGCGCATCTGAAAATGAAAGCAGAGCCACGTGCAATGTCGGGTTATGCAATGCTGTGTCCAGCTTCTGCGTGAGGAATTGCAATGAGATGTTCTTCCTTTGCCCTAGGACTGTGGTGTGATGTGTTTCTGTCTCCCAAGTGTCGTGGTCTATCAGCCTGGTGGGCTCTGCTGTTGCTTTCCCTTGCGGTACCCAAACTGGGGGGACTTGCTTACGGCTCAGGGCAATCCTGAAAATCTGGAACTTGTTCCCTCTGGAGTTAGGAAATGTGGATGGACTCCTCTTTTTTTACAGTGGAAAAGCATGAAATCACAGCCACATTGGCTGGAGTTATTATTCATTTAACAGTTAAACTTCCATTATGTTTTACTGTTTGCTACATGCCGGGTTTATGTGCTTCAGGTTTATGTGTTCTGCAGTTCACCGCTTGAAAGGAGAGCGAAGCGATTTACCAGGACTGTGCCTTTCTCCCTGTGCACCATGCTTTCCTTGTTGCTAGGACGGTATTTGTTTCATGTGGCACGTGGGCATTTTGGAAAGTGTAAATATATAAAGTTTTACTGTCTCATTGTTCATAAGACCCTTAGAAAAACATGGCTCAACGTACGTCGCAATAAATCCTCCCTATCTATGGGTGTAACCATGGCTGGAAGCACTGTTCCTTGTTGGTTCGGAAGGCAAATTGCTAGGAGCGAGGTTGTGTCTCACTGTTGCTGTCCAAAAATGCTTATGGCATGGTGTTTGCTTTTTAAATTCTTGACTTTTCTGTGTCAGCTTGAAAAACTAAAAATATCTGACATACTTGGCATTTTTTGAGATCAATAGCAAAATTCCTGCCCATAAACCTCAGCCTATGCCCATTATCTTCTGTTTACTTGTAGAATCATGGAGTGGTTTGGGTTGGAAGGGACCTCAAAGCCCATCCAGTCCCACCCCTGCCATGGGCAGGGACACCTCCCGCTGGATCAGGGGGCTCCAAGCCCCATCCAGCCTGGCCTTGAACACCTCCAGGGATGGGGCAGCCACCACTGCTCTGGGCAACCTTATTCATCAGAAGAAGTCTCCTTAATCACATTTGCTTTGGCTCAACTGGAAAATTTGTTCTTTTCGCAGTGGCTCTGTGCTGCAAGCTGAAGTTCTCTGGGAAACCTCTTTTCTGGCAGAAGCTCAGTAGGATAGGTGAGTGTGACTCCATAGCTTTGAATGTCAGCTTGCATCCACCAGGTGAACATAAGCTCACAGTGAAGTCAATGGATTGTCCTTACAGGAACCGTGGGCCCTGCTGGTGTGAGCCCTCGCTTGGAATCTGTAGCAATAGCTTCTAGTCTGCGACATTCAAGAGTGCCTGAGGGACGGTGCCAAGTGGGGAGTAGACATGGGGTACTTCTTTCTTAGCCTGTCCATGCTGGTGGCACTTGTGGTATGGATTGCTTGTGTTCCCAGAGCCCCACAAACACCTGGAAGAGGTGACAGGTCTGTTGCAGTCGCCGCTCTGCAAGTAGCAGCAGGAAAACGTCTGGGTGGCTCTATAGGATGTGCAAGATTTGGCTAAAAGGTAAGGAAGGATCCCAGACAATGAAATGCGTGTCTGGGCTTAAACTTTCCAGATATGCCAGGGTTCCAGCTCTGGCCATCTCTGCTGCGCAGGAGTGTGGCAGGATTGCAGGGGTTTATCAGGGCTGGGCTCACTGCTGATGGATGCAGGGCTTGGATTCCAGCTCCGGGCTGGCAGTGCTTGGTCAGGACTCAGTGTTTGATCTGCAAGCCTGAGCTCACTGTGGCAGTGATGCCGTTGCAGTTGGAATGCCAGCTGCATACCTGGGACTGAGCAGGGGTGCAGAACCCCTCGCCTGATGCTCCTGCAGAGGGCAGGGACTGAGCTGCTGGAGAAAAGGAGCAGTGCTGGCTCGGAGATGGAACACGTTGATGCGAGGCTGGGCTGATGATGGTGCGATGCCATGCGTGTGGCTCCACCCAGCTCGTTCTTCTCTGCTGGCCTGGATGCCGCCTGTGGGTGGCACAGCGTGTCTGCTGGGTGGTGGTGGGAATACCCTCTGCTGGCTGGGAATTCCCAGAGTTGTGGAGGTGGCTCATAGGTGCCCAGCTCTCGGTGATGGTCACTGGTGTTTAGCTGTCTCATTTTCCATAAGCTGTTTGGAAACCCACAGTCTGGGCAGTCAGAATTCCAGACTGACAGTGCATCCTGTAACTGCGTTGTTTTAAAGTATTCCCTGGCAAGAGAAGGGCACTGCCCACCACCTGCCCTGTGCGTTGGCGCTGCTGGTGGTGTGGAGCTAAAACATCACATGGGAGGATCTGCGGGCTCCAGTTGAGGACAGTCCTAAACTGTGGTGCAGACCATCTCGAGTGAGTGTCCTGGAGCACTGCTGAGGGTTAGGATGAGGTTCCAAGGGCAGCCGGTTGGTCATGCACAGGGGTTGAAGGGAGTGGGAAGCTGGAATGCTGGGTTGTTTTGAGATGCGGTCTGGACAGCGTGAAGGTAGGTCAGCGTGAAGGGATCGCCTGTGTCTGCAGAGCAGTCTGGGGTTTTTCAGTGTGCGCTCAGCTCAAACTGCACATTCTCATTCATGATGAGCTCAGGTTTCGGACCGTCTGCCCAAAGGGGAAATTTATCCTGGCAGCTGCTGAAAGGGGAACTCTTGTGGATTGGCACCAGTTTGTGCATTAAAAAAATGAGTTTTCTTTGCTGCATGTCGGGTAGCTTTTCAGGGATGCTTTGTTTACATTTCCCTCTGTGTGCTCTGACCATTTCCATCAGCGAGTGTTGGTACTTGAGCAGTGTCTCGCAGCTGCCAGTCACCACCTAAGATGCATTTGCGTGCTTTCCCTGCCGTGAGCAGGCAGTACCTGTGCTCCGGTGGCATTCCATGCTGGCAGCGCGAGCCACAGGCCTGCTGCACTGTGGACCGACCCACTCACCATGACCCCTCTTGCTCCACACGGACAGTTTTACGCAGTTTTGTGCTGGTGATTTTGTTACTGATAGCTGTGAAATCATGTGGGAGTGCAGGCTGCCTCTCGTAAGCTGGGAAGCTGGGCTTGGATCTTGTCGGAAGCAGAAGGGATGGATCACGTAAAGTCTCTGGAGTGGTGCAGAGCAGAGAAGCGCTGTGTGGCTGTGTCAAGCCTTTCGGGGTCTTTCCAGCAGTTAGCTCTTCATATGATGCCTGGCCTAGCTCAGATCAGTGTCACCAAACAATAGCTGCTGATGGCATAGGAGTATTTCAAACGTCATGAAGTCCAGCCTCATGGAATATTTGGGGAAGACTTAACAAAATGTCTTTCACAGCCTTTGATATGAGCTTGAGCCTTGTTCCCCTCCTCCCCCTTGATCCAACGCAGTCTGAACTTTGCCAGGGCTTTGCTGTCTCAAAGAAGGCATTTAAAACTTGGAGAATGTGAAGTTTTAAATGGCAGTAGAGCCAAGTCTGGAAAATTATTTGATGTTCTAAAATATTAACTTTAAATAGTAATTTATTACTTTATTTTTTGCTGCTTGGTTTGCATATGCAGGATAGATTTTTAAGACAGGTTCTGTTGTCGCGCAGTCCATCTTCTGCTTTACGGAGTAACAGTGGTCCTCAAATTGTAACGAAGGAACATGTCTTGAGGGCTGGGTTTTAATGACTGCCAGGTTGCCTGAGAGCAAGGCCTCTGTCAGCTCCTGTTCATCCTTTCTCCGATAGGCAAAGTCCCTGTTGGGTGAGAAGCCAGTGGAGGGATGGTGCACAGAGAAGGTACGTGATGCAGGTGCCGTAGGCTGCACTGACAGCTTTGCTCAAGAGCTGTGTTGGCCGGTTTCCTCCAGACCCTTCTGGTATGTGAACGCCTGACTCCTATCTGCTGTGCATCTCCAAAATACACTCCATAATGCAAAAGCAGGCTTGCAAAAGGAGCTGTTTACCGAGGAAAATGTGTTTTCCTGCAATCCTGATGGATGGATTTATTGCTTCTGCAGTTTTTTCTGGAAGCCGCCGCATCGTGGCATCGTGCCTTCTGGGTCAGAGATGAAAGGAGCTGGCCAGTGACTGTGGAACCGCAACCCTTTTTTCCAGAGGTACAGGAAAATTGTAGCTGTTGTGCTGAAATGCACCGTTCTGCCTGGTCAGTAATGACTACTAGTTCGTATTTTTGCAGCAAAGAGGGTGCTTGGGTTCTTTGTTGCAGGATGTATTTGGTTGCAGATCTTTGAAGAGTCCAAGTCAAAAAAATATTTTCATTTTGACCCCTTTTTCATGATTTGTGAAAAAAACCAACAAACCATGGTTGAGGATTCTGTTTGTGTATGAGCGTGCACTAAAGAGCTTGGGTGTCCGTGTTTGTCCAGTTTCTTCCTGGACTAGGAAAAACCAACAGATTATTCAGCATTTTAAGGTTGCTTTTGGATGGCTGGAATTGGAAAATAAAAATAAAGCAGGTGCTGTAGTTTTGCATCACCTTTGAAGGTTGTCAACATCATTAGAAATTCCTTGGGGAAGCTGGCTATTCCCCAGCAGTACCAGCATCACTGTGCTGCACAGGATTGGAATAATTCCCAAAGCTCGTGGTCTTGAATGGGGGAGAGAAATGAGCAAGGGAAGGGAGGGCGATGCCTCCGTGGGCGGGGTGTAGGAGCTGGTTTGGTTTCACATCCCTGTGCAGTACAGCCTTACCTCTCATCGTGTTTCCACCTTGGCTCAGCAAGTGGCCGGCGCTGCCCTGCAGAGCTGGAATGTTGTGGGAAGCTTGGGCTGCGTTTGGATGCGGTCTGCTAGGCTGGGCTTGAGCAAGAGGCAGGCATGCAGGATTCTTCAAGAGGTTTTACGCTGAGGACTGTCGGTTTCAGTCAGACCTGCCTTGGGAGAGTTGTCATTGTGCTGACATGGCTTGGGGTCTGATGTGTTTTCAGCTTGTTGGAAGCATTTGTGGTGTCTCGGTAGAGGCTTCAGCCCTGGAGCACAGCCTGGGAGTGACAGCGACCGGACAGAGTGCTACTAAGTCATTGAGTTACGCATGGTTTTGTCTCTGCTCAAATCACACCCAAATCTAAGCGCTTTATGATTGTAAAGCAGAGTTTTTAACAGTCTGCTATGCTTTCAAAGTTCCAGGTTTCACTGAAACTCCAGCTATTAAAACAGCCGAAAAGAATCTGTTGCTGGAGAGATTTCCAGCCAGGCTGAAACACAACCAGCGCTGGAATTTTCATTTGAAAAATCTGAGCTTGCAAAACTGCTTTGTGCGTTTCCAGGCTTTTAAAGTCTGGCTGGTCTAGGATAAGCAACGAATCTCTGAGTATTTATTGCAGCTAACTCTGACTTGCGGAGCTTTGCTCACACCACAGCCAAGTCTCCCTTGTCAAGAGACCTGTGCAGGCTTGGGGTTTGGTGAGGTTTGTGCGCGTTACACAGCTCACTGGGGTGCTCCTCCATGGTCCTGAGTGATTCAAAGGTGGACTGTAATGCAGTCAGAGCAGTTCTGACTCCTGCATGGAACAATGGCTTGAACGAAGTGGGTTATCTGTACATACAAGTTCATCAATACTCACCAAGGCTTGCAGGCTGGAGCCAAAACTTAAAAGGCTGTTTGTATTTCCTACATCTTGATTAAAACAACATTTTCAGCATCATGTCTGATTTAGCTTAAATTGGTAGAACTTTGAAGTCAGGTTCCATTGAAAAAGCTTTTGTTTTGGGATTGTTTGTAAGATATATACATCAACCTCCAACAGAAAAATCCCACAAAGTTGTTTAAAAGCACTTCATCTGCTTTTAAATCATTAAGCTTTTTCAATTAAGAATCATCATGAGAAAAATCTCATTTCAAGTGATGAATCTCCTGGCCCTCAATAGGATATTCGGTTTAGCCAGAAAAATTATTATTGCCTCCTAAGCATTAGTTTCTTGAGATACTCATCAATATTACATAACTCTCCCCTGGGAATAACCATTTCGGGCCTTTTCTGCCCTGTTCTGTAAAATGCTCTGTGAGAATGAGCCAATTCCCTGAATGATATCTTGTTTTCTCTGCCCTTTTTCCTGCAGAAAACTCTATAAACAGAGAAAATAATTGAATGGAATAGAGGATACAAAGTGCGCTTCTTTTTTTAAAAAGAGGAGGCACAAACCCCCACGATTTGCTGTTACCTGGCGCTCAGTCAGCGAGCGGATCAGCCAATATCAGCCAATTTATAGCAAGTGAACTGACATTTCTGTTTTTCACTGCAAAGAAGGTTAAATAAGTGCGGTCAGGACTTTCTGTGAGTGCCCCTGGGATGAGCAGCTCACCGCTCGCTGACAAATGCAAGCAGCCTGCACAGTGGTACAGCTGGTTTTTAGTTACGTCACTGGACTGTTCCGTGTTAGCTCGGGGCTCTCCTGTGCGCAGTGCCTCACTGATTTATGGGAAGAGACCTCAGTAGGCATCTTTGCATTTCCCATAGTGTGGCCTGAGGATTCCGCCCCTGGAGTGTTTATTCCGTGGGGTCCAAGAGTGGGGCTCGTTGTTGGGGACGCCGTGTGTCTGGTTGCCATGTGTGCAGCAGCTGGCATGCGGGCAGGAGCGAGCCACGTGTGTTGGTGCCTCAAATGAGACACTCGGTGATGGGCGGCCTTTTGTGTGGATGGGGGTGTTACCTGGCCTGGAGCACCTCCAGGGATGGGGCAGCCACCACTGCTCTGGGCAACCTGGGCCAGGGCCTCCCCACCCTCATAGCAAAACATTTCTTCCTGATGTCCAATCTGAATCTTCCCCTTTCCAATTTAAAGCCATTCCCCCTCGTCCTGTCACTCCAGACCCATGTAAAAAGCCCCTCCCCAGCTTTCCTGGAGCCCCTTTCAGCACTGGGAGCTGCTCTAAGGTCTCCCCAGAGCCTTCTCCTCTCCAGGCTGAACAACCCCAACTCTCCCAGCCTGTCCTCGTACTGGAGGTGCTCCAGCCATCATCTTCGTGGCCTCCTCTGGACCCGCTCCAACAATTCCATATCCTCATTGGGAAATGGTGGTCCAAAAATGTGGGAGAGAGAAACGGCATCGTTAGTTACTGGGGCACCCCAGAGGAGGTGTTTCTGTCTGTGTCTGCGTGGATGTTGAAGCAGAAAACTGCCGTAGCACCCTGGGGTTGGGTGGTGTGTCTGTGTTGTCATCACTGATCTCACTTCTCAGACCCAGCACATCCCAAAACCTGACTTAAGAACATGTGGCCAATTTTAGCCAAGCTTTAATCACATTGATAGATGCTCCCTGAGCGAGTGCATTCACGTCGCCCTGGACGTTCAGGCTTCTCCATGGAAGTGGTAATTCTAAAGCTCTTGGTAGATTTTAAGCAGGTTTCGTTTTTCTAACAGATATTTCATAAAGCTGTAATTTTGAAATTGACTCTGATTAAATTTATATGCGTGTATTCAGTGAGAAACCATGCTGGAGATGCCTGGCAAACAAGATTTCTCACAACTCCTGGGTTTGCCAGGCTGGGAAGCAGAACGGGAGTAGCCTTTCTGGTTTCCTACATTCCTTCAGGCTCCACAAGAGCTTTTTGTCAGTTTGGTTTGGCTTTTCAGGTGAACGTGAGCTTTGGCCCTTAATGTATTTCAAGTGTGTGTACATCCTCAGAGCTGGCTCTGTCATAGAGAGCTCGGGTCTATATACAGCCCTCGTTTATCCTCCCTGTTCATTTTGAGTGATGTTGAAGGTAGGGCATGTGGCAGCCTCACAAAGGTCCCTTTGAGCTGATGACAGCCGCTGTTTATAAAGTGGGCGAATGAGGGGTGCGGGTTGGACGTTTTTGCCCAGGAGTAACACGTGGATGAAAAGGATGTTTAGAAATGTGTCCTGTGTGCCACTTCAGTATCGTACTGCTCCCAGAGGTTTTGAGGTACACACAGATTCGCGTACGCATTTTGAGAGTGGCACCGTGTGCCCTTCTGAGCCAGCTGAGGAACTTCCCTGGAGAGAGGGAGAGGAGGTTATGGGGAAAACAGGCTGCAGAGGGGGCTGGAGGGCTCCATCCTTCCCTTCCCTGCTTCTCTGTCTCTCTGGAAGGGCCCTGTCGTCTCTGGCAGCCACGTGAAGGGTAGTGTCTTCTTCACAGCACACGAGATGGGAGGTCAGGAAAGGCCGATGTGTGCAAAAGGTGTTGTGGGAAGGCGTCCTCCATGGGTTTCTCTTGGCAGTTTAAGTCATGGTGTGTTGATAATCGGTGTCTTGGAGGCTTGGGGTAGGAGTGAGCGGAGGCTGGAGCACAGTGCTAATACAGAAAGAGGCAGAGTCTACCCGAAAAACGTGAGAACAGCTGGTCTGTAGGAGCTCTCTGGTCTCCAGAAGCTGTCTCGTCGGCCCAGGGCACGTGGGTGAGCACGTACATCTGAGAGAACAGGGTATTGTTTCCTTAGGAACGTTTGTTTAACTAATATCCTTAATTTGCCGATGGTTATCTTTGAATTAGAGTTCCAATCCCGTGCCTGATTGCTTCAAGATGTACTATTTTTTCCTGCAAGGACTCTTAAATCCCAGTAGAATCCCTTTAAACATCTGCTCCGGCTTCAGTAGGGATAGCGATGGGTGACCGCTGCGGTGCTGTAACTGGAGATGGCTCCTTGGTTAACCAAGTGGTTCCTGTGTCCCCCTGGGCCCTCCTTCACTGAGAGCAGCTAAACACATCCCGTAAGTGAACTGAATGCATCCCTTCACTATTCTGAAATGGAATTCAGGCCTTGTTTTCCCAGCAAAATTTAGAATTCGCCCAAATCCCAGTTGGAAAAGCTTAGAATGTGCATATCAGGATTGCACTTCTCCAGGTGGTCACATTCCGGGTGCAGACAGAGGTGTTAGGACAAAGCATAGTAAATAAATAGGTTTTTTAGATACCCACCTATGTTAACAAAGGGAAGGTGTGAGCAAAGCATGCAGTGCCAGCCAGCCCGGTTTGCACCAGTGAATCCCAAATGACCCGGTGGTTCATGTGGTTGCAGCTAAGAACAGGGATTCAGCAGACATTTTCACTATTCACCCCTTGGAATCATCCAGAGAAATATCTACCAGGGTGTACCAACCAGAAGATTTCACCAATTGTGTGTTATTCAGTAAAAATGGAAAGTTATTCAGCTGAATCCTGCAGGTAACCATCTCATCTCTGCAAACACAGAGCCACGGTGTGTCCTTGGGGAGCGCGTTGCTGCAAGGGTGGACGCAGGAGCTCCTCAGCTAGCGATGGTCTCTGCTGGGGAGAGGCTGTGCTTCGGGATGAGCTTGAGGAGGGAGGACACCATTCCCTGCTGCCCGAGCCCTGGGCCCCGGGAAGCTGGGTGTGCGTGGCCGGACGGGGGTTGTATCCAGGCCCACGCAACGAGACGTTAAATACAGGAGGGGCCGGGACACATGGGCTGCGTTCCCCTTCTCCAGAGCGTATTTCAGATTTAATTGTGCTGACAGAACTTTGCAGAGAGCAGCTCCAGCCTCGTCTCCCTCTGGCAGCCGTGGGGGCTGGCTGCTCCCTCGCACACGGACACCTTTTCCTGGTTTTATGGCTTCGGGTTTGGCTCAGGCGCTTCCTGTACCGATGATGGGGCCAGAATTACCTGCCTGCACCAACGGGGCTTCGATTCCTCGCAGCAACCTTGCCCCAGTGCCTGGGGGCTGGAGGAATGGCAGCTGGAGTGGGCAGGGAGAGGTGGGAGCTCAGGAGTGGGACGCAGGCTGTGGCGGGGGTGGCAGCCAATCCAGAGCGCTGAGGTCTGGCCCGGAGAGTTCCAGCGTGGGTTAGTCTAGACTAAACACTTCGGGATGCACCGAGTCCATCGCTCTTGCTTGGAGTCCCCTGCCAGGGCCTAACTGGAGCTGATGAGCACCTACCCACGAGAACAGAGAATTCCAGCTGGAAGGGGCTTTTTTTTCCTTTTCCTTTTTTTTCCGTGTTCCTTGTTTTCCCGTGTCCCTTTTTTTTCCTTGTCCCTTTTTTTTCCCCGTGTCCCTTTTTTTTCCATCCCTTCTTTCTCTCCCTCCTTTCCCCTTTTTTTGCATTTTCTTTTTTCCTTATACCTTTTTTCCTTATACCTTTTTTCCTTATACCTTTTTTCCTTATACCTTTTTTCCTTATACCTTTTTTCCTTATACCTTTTTTCCTTATACCTTTTTTCCTTATACCTTTTTTCCTTATACCTTTTTTTCTTATACCTTTTTTCTGTTCCTTTTATCTTTTCCTCTTTTTTTTGAATTACTTTTTTATTCTTTTCCCTTTTTTAAAGAATTTTACAGGTTTTGGCAGGCGGATGTTTTTGGCTCTAAAACTACAAAAATACTTCCAGCATAGACTCAGGTATAGCTGTTAATATTCTCCAGATTCCTTTGTTTAAAAACTATGCCAATTACAAACAAACAACCCCCCACCCCTCTTTCCAATTTAGTTAAATAAATTTCCTCTCTATCCATTTCTTTTCAGACTTAGCAAGCGCTTTCCTTCAGCCTTGTAAAGCGGAATGCGTGCTTTCATTCTTGTTTTAATCCTCTTCTCACCCCATCTCCAACCTTGTCAGGAAAGGTGTAGGAAGAAACCATTTATGATTGCCGAGCAAACAAAGGGTTTTTTGGAGAAGAGATATCAAAAGGCAATCGTTGCAATTGAAGGAGTTCTTTTGTGTAAGTTTGTGTGATTCTAATTGAGGAACAAGGAGGGTTTGTAAAATCCGTGAAGTTTGTAATCATGCAATTTTAATCAATGTACATTTTCGTATGCTTTTTAAAATCCAAACCAGATCCAGAAGCAGCAGTGATGGAGCTGTGGAACTGGTGAAACAGGAAAACAGAAGCTTTGCAAAGGAAGGTGACTTCCTTCAGGCTGCTGCCTCCAGGGCCGGCGTTTCTAAGTACAAGGTAGCCTTGCTGTGGCTGTGATGAGGTGAACGGATGCTTTGTGATCTGAGTAACAACAGGATAGAAACATCGCAGCATGGAATGGTTTGGGTGGGAAGGGACCTCAAAGTCCATCCAGTGCCACCCCCTGCCATAGGAAGGGACACCTCCCACTGGATCAGGAGGCTCCAAGCCCCATCCAGCCTGACCTTGAACACCTCCAGGGATGGGGCAGCCACCACTGCTCTGGGCAACCTGGGCCAGGGCCTCCTCACCCTCACAGCAGAACATTTCTCCCTAAGATCTCATCTCAATCTCCCCTCTTTCAGCTCAAAACCGTTCCCCTCATCCTGTCCCTGCCCTCCCTGATCAAGAGCCCCTCCCCAGCTTTCCTGGAGCCCCTTTCAGTAAAGGCTGCTCTAAGGTCTCCCCAGAGCCTTCTCTTCTCCCACCTCTCCCAACCTGTCCTCATACGGGAGGTGCTCCAGCCCTCGGATCATCTCCGTGGACTCCTCTGGCCTTGCTCCAACAGCTCCATGTCTTTCCTGTGCTGAGGACTCCAGAACTGGACAAAGGGCTCCAGCTGGGGTCTCACCAGAGCGGAGCAAAGGGGCAGAATCCCCTCCCTTGCTCTTCTTATCCCACTGCTTTGGATGCAGCCCAGGACACGGTTGGTTTCTGGGCTACGAGTGCACATTGCGGGCTCGTGTTGAGCTTCTCATCCGCTGTATTAACAGTAACATGAAATCACGTGCTGCCAGTAAAAGAACTGGGGGTAAGAGTGATACTTGGGGCTTCAGAAACCCTTGCATCGGATGCGATGCTATCTTAAGCCTGAAGAGTTTCCCTTGCGATGACCAGTTGGACTTGTCAGTGCACGGATCTCCCTGGGTGCAGAAATCCACCTGAAGTGGGCAAAAGTTTAAGAGTTTGGAGTTAAAAGATCTGATAATCACTGCTGCGTGCGTCACTGTGAGGATCAGAAAATTATTGTCTTCTCAGTGTGTGGTGAGGTCCATTCCATGCTATTTCTGAAAGTCCTAGCTCAGCTGTCTGCCTGGATGGGAAGAAATGCAGACTCCAGGGAAAGTTCTCTTCACTTACTCATGGCTTCCTAATTTCTCTGGTAAGGCTTATTTTGCCAGGAGTTGGTCAGCCCTGGCTCCCGGTTTCTTGCAGCAGTCATACAGCTTTACCCTTGCCTCATCTGTCCTTGCAACCGGAGCAGAGGCTGCCGCAGGGCACTGCAGCAGGTAGTGTCCCCTGCAGCTCTGGGAAGCAGCCAGGAGGACCTGAAGGAGCACTGGCAAGGATTTTGTTATTGATCCCATCAGTTTTGCCAGTAAGGACTCTTTGTTTGGGGGTTTTTGTTCCAATTCCTGCTCCTCTGCTCTAGAATCTCCTGAGCAGCCCTCCGATGCTGTCGGTCCATGTCAGGAGGATGCTCACTGCCTTTGAGGAAATTTCAATATGCTTTGTGTTTGTTATGAATGAACTTTCAGGAGCAGCTGTGGCAAGGAAATAAAATCACCAGGAGATAAAATCCCAGTCTCCTGTATTCCTCTTGTCGCAGTTGGAGCCTCCAGCAATCTTCCAAGCTGATTTCAGAGATTCCTGGGGCGAGGCAGGGAGCCTGGATGCTCTTGGCTGGGTGCTGGGACCAAGTAGGGTGCTGTAGTTCGCAGTTACTGCTTGGGTCACCTCTAGCTTTGCATTTTCCATTCACTACCTTGGATTTCCTTTATCTTCTCTGTTACAGCCTTTGCATGCTTTACAATAGTTTTATCTGCAGAAGCACTGAATTACTCCTTTGTTTTACTTGGATGATTTCCCCCTTTACCCAAGTTCCCTTCTACCTGGCTACCCCAGGGGCTGCTTTCTCTCCTTGAAGCAGTGGTGCGAGGATGTCGGCTGTTGTCCCCCTGGAGGCAGAGGCTTTGCCTGTGCAGAAGCCAACATTCCCTTTTCTTTCCTCCAGTCTACTTAGCACGCTGCTGAGGCACACATCGCTTCCATCTTCCGACACTTCCCTGCTGCACGTTCCCATTTAGATAACGGGAAGGCAGACAAGGCAAGTGGGCACCACTGCTCCCTCTGTGCAGAGCAATCGCACACACTCACAACTGTCAGAATGGGGAGGTGTTTCTGCCTGCCTCAGTCACCTCGATTCCCTGTGTTTGGAAGGTCAGTCTGCAATTCTGGTAGGGTGTTGTTTCACTTCAGAGGAGGGTTGGAGGGACGGAGGTTAGGAACAGCCTGATAGGAGAAGATGGTGAAAGAGGTTAGGCACGGAGGAGAGGGGAGATGAACATCTTTAGAACTAGAAATCCTCCCCTGGATTTCCCTAGGAACAGGATTGAACCTGCTAAAAGAAAGCAGTGGGATAAAATAAGAGTAACAGGCAGGCAGTAGCCTCTTGGGAAGAGGCATTCCAGTGAGGAGTGCTAAGTTTCAGAATATCATGGATGCTTCCTTTCAGTTGGAAAGGTCTAATTTTACACTACCGAAGCAGATGGAGATCTTAGCCCTTTCTCAGCCAATCTGCTCCCCATGGCACACTCTCATCCTTCCTGCCTGGGCCTTCATTGAATTATTTGATTCCTAAGGGAAACCTTAGGAAAACACCTTTTTGAATGTATTTATAGATATTTAGTGTAGTATTTTTTCAGAAGCCCAATGATAACAGTGAACAGATAAGAACAGCAGCAGCAAAATTCCCTCTTCCACAGCACTAACTCATTTCAGGAGCAGTCAGGACTTAAGGCTGGTGATAGGATTGTTACGAAGGACTCAGTTCTGTTATGGCTGTCAGACTGGGAGTGGAATTCTTTGGTAGTAATGGCAATCAGGACAGTCATTAATGTATTAATAGAGAAATCAAGTTTTCCTGTCTCCTCGCCCAGCTCTGTCCTGGCTAAGTGGTGATGCGGAGACCAGCCAGGCTCCGAGACGATTCCTGCAGCCGAAGTCTGAATGCAGTTCCAGAGCAGGGCCAAGGGGAGGAAAGGTGACAGAATGTGTTACAAAATCAAAACCCTAATGAAACCTGAAGAGACTGCTACTGCTTGGTGTTCCTGGGATGCAGCCAGGAGGACCAGGATTCAAAAACAGAGGTAGGGCAGGCACAGGAGAGGATAAATGTAGGGCTCACTTACCCCGTCTTGAAAGGAGAGGTACTAGATAGGGTGTAAATGGTTATGTGTAAAGGGATCAGTGCTTACCTTCTAGTTCCTTCATCCTTTCGTAGGTGCTGAGGACAAAGACGCACCTGGTGCAGAAAAAGGGCAGCAGGCTTTGAGCAGACACTGACTGAACATCTGTGGGATGCGCAGGAGCTGACTTCAGCATCGTGGAATCAAGGGAAACGCTGAGGTTCAGTTTTCTTATGGGCTGCATATTTTGATGATTGCTAACGATGTCTGTAACGTTGGGATGCGGAAGACAGTTCAGTTGCAGCTTTAGGGAATGCCTCGGGGCCTTCTGTGGGAGGTGGGTGAAGGGTGGTCGCCTTCTTTGTCTGCAGCAGAGCGCATAATTTCCCAGCAGCCAGCAGTAGCAGAGGACTGGGGAAATAAATTACATGATTCAAATTAAATTCGGAGTTTGGGTTGATCCAGGCTACAAGTTGTTTCATAGAAGTGATGTTGTGTTATTAGCTGGGGGGGTGGGATATGTGACATAAACTGCTGTGGGGGAGGCATAGGGGTTCGTGACCTTGGGACAGAAAGCCCTTTGCGCGTTGTGTTGCAGAATATTTTTCATGACTGTAAGAGCACGTCAGTCTTCATCCCTTTTCCATCATGAAGCTTCAACCCATGTTTGAAAAAGGATACTGCTCTTGTCATCGTCCTGGCCTCTGGGCAGGAGGAGTTGTCAGTGTCCTTTCCCAGCAGAAACCCATCACTTCTCTGGTTTGTGCCTTTCTTGTGGGAAGCACAAGTTCTGTGGGATTGTCACTGCTTCCCTTTGTTCTGACAGGATCAGGAGCTGGTGCTTCTCTTTTAAATGAATAACCCGAGAGAAGGAATCTATGCTGGCTGCAGAAATGAGAGACAATCAATGCCTGTGTCTCGTGTAGCGGCAAGAGTCGGTGCCGTGGAGCTGCCTCAGCAGCCCTAACAGCTGTTAATGCAGTGTGTTATTGATTGTGCTCTATTCTGTCTTCCTTTGGCTTTTGGTAACAGGAATATTGGGTTACCAATGTGTGCCTGGTAAAACTGACCCCAGTTGGGGCAGAGGAGGTCAGCTGATTTGAAAAGCAATCCAGAACTCCATGAAGTTCACTGGCTTGAGGCCATCAGATTCAAGAAAGAGTGTGTGCCAGGGAACAGGAGTGCCTTGGTGGGGAAACAAGGGGTGGAAACTGCTCAAAGTCATGTTCTCTAGGGTTTTTACACACAGCATCCAATCTAGTGTTGCAGAGTGGATGCAAGGATGGCTGAAACCATCCCAATGGGAATGGGGGGGACTCCCAGAACCCAGTGCACAGTGAGAGCAGTCTGGAATGCACTCTGTGCTGATGGAAAATCAAAATTGACCGAAATGTCTGTCTTATATTAATTAACATTAACATAGAGCTCTGAGCATTTGTGTGGTTGGAGGTGAACTTGTAGAAGAGTTACCTTCCATTAGTTAGGAGAGGGAATCCTCAAGAGACGCAAATACTGAGATCCCTTACAGAGACAGCAACACTACTGCCAGCCTCCTCTTGCTGCTGCAGCAGAGCTTCATGTGGTCTTGTGGTTCCACCCAGTCTGACATCTACAACCCTTTTACTCCTCAAAGTTCAGAGGTGCTGAGTTAGGGAAATTTGTGGCAGTACTGTGGTGTTTTTTGAGTTCCATCCCATTTGAATGACATCAATTTTTCATTACGGTTCCATTCCCTCAGGATTAGGTTGCAGCTAAACTCGATATTATCCAGCCCTAAGAGCGAGCGAGCCTCTTCGAGTTCAGTGAGAATGAAGCAAGTCCACGATTGCCGTTTACAGTCCAGTCTTTCAGTGGTCTGATACTGCCATGAACAGACCCTGAAGAAAGCATCCCATGTTCCAGAGCCTGCAGCTCGCGTGGTACAGGAGCGCCGGAGCTTAGCTGCCTTCTCTACTTCCTTCTGGATTGGGGTTGCTGCGACCGTAGCTGTGTTCTGGTGGGATCAGAATGAAGTCAGATGGTGAGGGCTTAAGAGAACCCTGCCCAAAAAAGATAGATAGTGCTGTTGGGGCTCCCCAGATGTTTGGAATACATTCACTTTTAGTATTTTCTATCGGAGTTCTTGGGAAACACCAGCTGGCTTTGTCTGAATTTTTATTTTGCCAACAAGTTTTTGTTTTCATCTTTGCAGTTAGATTTTTAACTTAAAAAATCTCTGTCATATTTCATTCTGATATTTCTGTTCTCCTTGCTGTTCTCTACTCTCTTCCTAGGAAAGTATGAGCATTCAAGGGTTGATACTAATTTTTAGTGCTTTAGTTTCAGTTCTTCACAGGGGAGGCAATTATTTAACGTTAGAACAGTGGAACTGGTTCTGAAATGTTTTCATTGAGCTGTAGCTGAACTGGACAAGGCACTGAGCAACTGACTCCAGTTGGCCCTGGTCTGCATTGGGTTAAAGATCTCGAGAGGTTCCTTCCAGCCCCAGTTACACTCTGAATTTGTGGGGATCTTCTTTTGCACCAGGAGGACAGTGAAAAAGTGGAGTAAGTTAAGTTTTTTAACATTTTAAGATCCTTTCTTCTTCTAAAAACTGACATTAAAACCCAGACTTCTCTGCCGTGGACCTCAGTGTCTGACACAACCTTTTTCTTCCAAACCCACCGCTCCTTAGCCAAGCCTTGCTGGATTTATTGTCAGTCAAATGCTTGGTCAAATTTTTCCCTGAATGCTTTTGGTCAGCACACATTCTTAATATATCCAGAGTAAAATACACAGTTGTCTCGTTTCAGCACAGCTCCCATCTTTCAGAAACATCCAGCTGAAAGAAGTGACACTTTGACAGGCGGTGAAAGAAATCTTCATTAGGATAGGACTTATCCTTCTTCATTTGAAGTTGTTCTCTGTCTCATTTTAGTAGTACGGGCTTTTCAGCTTGTTGCTTTAGCAAATGCTCATTTTTTCTGAAGACTAATAAGCTTTTTACGTGGTGTATTTATTTAAAATAGTTTAAGATTGAAGACACACAGGTCCAGCTTCAGCCTCATTAAAAGAACGTAGCCAGAAGTGGGAAGCCCTCAGAGGCCTCTTACAGTGAATTATGATAATTAGAAGCATGAGTTCTGTCTGACAGCTCAGACTGCTTCAGTTGAGCTGGAGTTTTTCCCAAAACCTGCAGAAGTTTAAGGAGCAGGGTCTGTCCAGATAAAACACGCTGCCTTGGCGAAGTAGTCAACGCTGGTGCTGAGTACTCTGGGTTCAGGTTCCTTGGGGTGCACAGCACCTCTGTCAACAGCAGCGGGCTCAGGGTCCAACACTGCTGAGGCTTCTGCCGACACATTCATTGTAATTCACAGCTCCGAGTATGCTGGGGTCTTTCACTGCTCGAATTGCCGTTACAGAAGTGTCCTGTGGAGACCCCACTGCTGTCAGTCCTCTACCCCTGCAGGACAAGAGTTCTCAGCCTGGCTCCGTGTGCCTCCTAACAAGGATGGAGAGCAGCAAAGGACCTCCTGTGCTGTCTCCGCTAGCGGTGTGTGCAGACTGACACACGAAGTGCTTAGGTAGGAGCAGAAACTGGGTTGGCTCTGCTGAGCACGGGTGTGATGGTTTAGTTATGGACGCCTGACGCGGTGACAAGTTCCCATAGTGAGTGCTTACAGAAAAGGCCCCCTTAGCTTTCCAAGGATGGAGTTCATGGGTTCCCTCCTATAAAACAAATCTTTTGTGACAGGGTCTTTTGGGTGACTCCCTTTTAAGGATGACTAGGCTGAGGAATTCTCCAGGAGAATCATGGAATGGTCTGGGTTGAAACGGACCTCACAGCCCATCCAGTGCCACCCCCTGCTCATGGACACCTCCTGCTGGATCAGGGGGCTCAAAGCCCCATCCAGCCTGGCCTTGAACACCTCCAGGGATGGGGCAGCCACCACTGCTCTGGGCACCCTGTGCCCTCACAGCAAAATATTTCTCCCTAAGATCTCATCTCAGTCTCCCCTCTTTCAGCTGAAAACCATCCCCCCCCTTGTCCCCTCCCTGCACTCCCTGATCCAGAGCCCCTCCCCAGCTTTCTTGGAGCCCCTTTCAGTAAAGGCTGCTCTAAGGTCTCCCCAGAGCCTTCTCTTCTCCAGGCTGAACAACCCCAACTCTCCCAGCCTGTCCTCACAGCAGAGCTGCTCCAGCCCTCGGATCATCTTTGTGGCCTCCTCTGGCCTCGCTCCAAGGGATCCATGTCCTTCCTGTGCTGAATGTAGCATTGTGTTCAGTTAGGTATTCAAAGGAGTAAAGAGAAACCGGATGGAATGCATTAAATGCTTATCTTGCTGTGGTTATGTGTTTCTCCTCCCAGTAATCCCAATCTGTTTTCTACAGGGGAAACCCTTCTGTGAGAGTGAGGCGACAGTTCATAAACTGACAAACAAGTGGCGGATTAGATTAGCAACGATCAGAAAATGTTTCTGCTTAATCGGGTTTATTCAAGAGGGCAGAGTAAAGAGAAGAATTTAATTTTGTGCTTGGAGGGGGAGGGATGAATTTCATCTTTAAGTAAGGAAGGAAGCCAGCTCAACTTTGCGTCAGTGCCTGACCAGGGGCACGTGCACCTCCCGTACGAGGACAGGCTGAGAGAGCTGGGGTTGTTCACCCTGGAGGAGAGAAGGCTCCGGTGTATTTTTCATGGCTGTCTTACAGTTATGAAGCAAATGCCTTTTTACTGTGCAGGTGCTTGGTGCAATTCTGACATGTTAAGGCTAGCTAGAAAAGTGTGTTCGCTGCATTGTCTGTAAATGCTGTTTTATACAGAACCTGTGTGTTTGTTAAACCATAATGAGTTACTGAAGTGATTTCTTCAGTTATATTTTGTACTGGAAATGCTGTCCAGAAAAATGATGTCTCTTGAAGGACGTGAATCAAGTGATGAACAGAAATAGGGAAAGGAACAAAGATGCAGATAGAAGTAATAATGTCTTTAGATTGTTGAGTTTCAGTGGGGTCCTGCCAAGTAGGCTAAAAGCAATGATCTTTCAGTGAAGAAGCTGCTGGAAGCTGATAATTGTGGTGCCTTTGAGAAAGCAGAGTCCATTCATTGTAGAGTGAATGAATGAATTCACTTTATGAAATATTAATGTCTCATGCAGAACTATTTTATGTGAGATCTCTTTCTAATTTGTATTGTTCAAATAGTTCCATTTAGCCGAGGTCAGGGTTTGAATAACACGTTCCCAGCCCTTGGTGTCTTTAAGTGCCTCCAGGACCAGAGCACAATGTCAAACAGCCCAAAGAGTTTCATATTTACTCTGTTTGGGCTGTTCTCAGCTGTGCTGCTCCTTCCTGCTGCAGTCTGATCGATGCAGCCATTCGATAAGCGTTTCTCCATGATGTGTCTTCCCTTATTTGCTGAAGCTTGGCTTTCCAAACAGAAACATCCACTTAAAATGCACTCTTCGTTTAAGACTGCATTCTTCAGAGTGAACCACTTCCCGGTTCCAAGCAGTAAAACCACAGTTAAAGTAGTACCAGAAGGATGATGTGCACAGCAAGGATCAACTCCGG
This sequence comes from Neomorphus geoffroyi, assembly GCA_033558235.1. Classification (NCBI taxonomy): domain Eukaryota; kingdom Metazoa; phylum Chordata; class Aves; order Cuculiformes; family Neomorphidae; genus Neomorphus; species Neomorphus geoffroyi. Next base: position 2,463,300 of record JAUMJM010000092.1, on the reverse strand, counting down.
GAGCAACATCTGGATTTGTTAGTCAAAACAGGCCAAGTATGCTGAAATGTTGCTTTTGGAGCAGGATTTTCTCTGTGTTTGGCATTTTGGCCCCCCTGTGTACGTGCTTCTTCCCAGTGACTGTAACGGGCCGTCCAGGCAGAGCAGGTTGGTACGGTAACGGAACCAGGAGCTGCTGAGGGATTAACGGGGACCTTTGTGTCATAAGCAGTGTTTTGAAGAAACCCAATTTATTGTTGAGGGACGCTGCATGAAATGCCGTAGACGTTTGGTCTGCAGCAGTGCACTTCTCATTTGAAGACCACTTTCTTGAGCAAAATATCTGTGTCCTCTGAAATAAATATGTGGAAGTGTTAAAACAATTTCCTCAGCTCCTTTCAGTTGGGAAGAGCGTGTGTTTTCCTCTGCAGGGCTTAGCAGTGGAGGGTCCCCACATCATTGTGCCTCTTGCCACTGCTGGCAGTTCAGAGCTCTGCTTTCAGGAGCGAGAACACGTTGGTGGCTCCTTCACTGTGAGTTTCTGTGGGCACCAAATCACCTCTGTGATCAGTTTGACCTCTTACAGGGCACTTGCACTTAGACAGGGCGATGCTGTGTACACTCAAATGTCAGCCAGCTCTTTTGTCACTGTCGATGCTCTCGGTTGTGCCTGGGACGAGTGCGGTCAGCCAGCGGCAGAGGTTGCAGGGTGGGAGCTCCGTGCACGACTTCGGAAACGTGACCTGAGCTGTAATTTGCTTTTGTTCAGCAGCCGCTGTACCTGAACTGCCAACGGCTGCTCTCATCCAGGTGAAAAAACCCCAAACCCATCAAGGGATCGTTCTCCCTACAGAGGAGACACCTTTCTGGAGGAACAGGAATTGGAAAACCAGGCAGACAAGGAGTGAGACGTGGGCTGCTGCGCAGACTGCCTGGCACAGGGTGATGTACGTGAATTCTGTGCCCCTCTAATTCAGTTTTCTTTCTTTTTTGTGTATTTTGCCTGTCTGTTTTGCAGGGTCGTCTCTTGTTACGTCTTCGCGTCCAGTCCTTTGCACAGCAGAGGCAGAGTCTTGGCTGGCAGCTCTGGCCATAGTGCTACTGGGGACGAATAATCCTATGTTACTGCCCTCATGTGTGGCTAAATGTCACATTACTCATCTGTGAGAAATGCGTTGGAGCTTTCATGTGTTTGGGACTCACACACACAATCTTTCTCATTTACCAAAAGATGATGAAAGGTAGGAGTTGTTTGGGAGTTTTCATCACAGCATCCCCTGCTCCCCTGGAGATGCTGCCATCAGTTCAACAGTCACATAAAACTGCTTTGTAGTCCTGGAAACGGCCTTTGTGTCTGGCAACATGCGTGTTTTCTCTCCCTAGAAAACAGAATTCACAGCTTATGCTGCCAAGTGACACTTTTTACAGGTGTTTTCACTGTTGAACAGTCTGTTTCTTTCCCTTGTAGCTTGAGGAAAGGACATGAAATGAGTGAACAGCATCGCATTAGGCAAGACGTGTGGAAGTGCTGCCAAGCGGGGGCTCCGCAGTGATGGGAATGGCTTCTATTGTGGGGAATTCCAGAGAAATGGCTCTGTTGCTGGAATGCTGGGGTGAGCGGCAGCAGGTAAGCGTCTCCACTTCTCATCGGTCCGTCCAGACCTATGAGGTTTTCCAGTCTGTGGTGCTGGGGAGTTCAGCAGGTGATGGTGGGAAGCCCTTTGGCCTCTGAACAGCATGGGGCAGAAGGGGAGAGCGAGGAACAGGAAGAGGGATGGTTTGGGATGAGAGGAGTAACGAGGGAGCCGGGCATCTGAGTTTGGGGGCTTTTTGCCTTGTTTGCAGAAATAAGTAACCTGAGATACAGATTTTTGGCAATTTTCTGTGCAGAATTACAATGAAACATTTCTTTGTCCTCTCTTGGCTTCTTCCAGTTTTAAACAACTGTCCCTGTCTTGGCCAAATAAATTCCAGCCACCGCTGCTACTGTGTTTGGCACTGCCCTCTCGTTACATCCCATCAGTGGTTAATTACACCCTGAGAAATTAGTGCTTTGATGGGCACAACCTTCAGGAGCAGCCGCATCACCTCCCCACTTGAAATTACGTGCTTTAAATAACCTTTTGTTTGGTGAGAAGTGAAAAACACTCTGCTCCTTTGGGTAACAAAGCTGGACTCTGGTCTTTAGGTGTATTTTTTAGACAAAACCTATTCTTTGATAAAGCCAAACGCTGTCAAATCTGTGAAGTGGGAGAGTAAGACTGAAGCTCTCCCACTGCCGTTAGCCAGAAAGAAGCAACTGGCTGGGGAGTTCTTACAGCCTCGGCCCCAGAACAAGCCCTCGCTTCTAATCCCTCTCACAATCAGTGCCTCGACTCCCTCCCCCCTTGGTGCCTCTGCTCACCCCAGAAGGACTCATTTAAGTGAGGTTGCTCATCTCACCAGTAAGAGCGAGCGGGCTGAGGGTCCTTTGACAAGGAGTGGCACCACTCAGCGGAAGGTTTTCCAGATGCGTGAGCTTGGGCTCTGGCTTTTTTAACTGTCAAGAAGTCAGCATTCTTACTGTACTTCTGTTCACTCAATGCCTCTTTTCCTTCAGTTTCTTCTTGCTGCAACAATGACCTTTATTAATCTTTCTTCTGGGGTGCGGGAGGCCTCTCATCCTTCGCTGTTCTCACTCCGTGGAGGGATCAGGCACTTGCTTGGCAGCAATCCATCATCTTCTAAGGAACTTCCCTAGTTTATACGGACTGCGGATCTGTGTTGTGTAAAAGATGCAAGTGCTTTGGTGTCGGCAGAGTGGAGCAATGTCAATGGATATTGGGAAAAGCCGTCTGAGCCAGAGCCGTAGGGAACTGATGAGATGCCGACTCGCGCGGGGCGGGCAGTGATGGTTGGCACTGCCAGCTGTCCAGCAGATGGATGACATCGGGGAAGGCGTAGGTAGAGAAACAGCAAAGATGAGCCAAGAGAAGGATTGTGAACAATATTATAGCACAAATAAAACTGAGAATCAAACATCGCTTTGTCAGCACTTTAGAGCAATTGAGAGATCTAAGTCCCAGTCCTGGGAAGTTAACAACTCTGGTTGTCTGCCGTGCTGGACCCACCAAGTGGGCTCTGTTTTGCTTCTGACAACTAGGTATAAAGGCAGCTCTTATCTTTCAGCTATTTTAGAGGTGATTTGGAGAAAAAAGATCAATATCTTATTGCACAAATGTGATTGTGGCTCCAGAATGTTTCAGGGTACCATCAGTGGTGGTTTCTTTCTCTTACCATAGCTGGTAAGGAGAGTGTTTCTGCACAGCGTCACTGGGGGTTATGTTCACCACCTATCAGGGTGCCAAACCATCACTTCATTTCTTTGGGCTTTGGACTGGCAGCCAAGTAACTTGCAGCAGCTGAATGGAGTAACTGTGTGAAACACAGGTGGAGACTGAACACGTCAAAGCCAGCAGCACTGGCACAGGGGAGGGAACCACAGGGCTCTCTGCAGCACCATTCAGATGTGTTTGCCTGGTGGAAGGTTTGAGCAGTGAGAGGAAAGTCAGTACTCTTAAGACATAGGGAGAGAGGTGCTTTTCCAGGAAGATTTAAGGTGGCATTTAATTTTACACGGAGCCTCCCATCCTTGAGGTCTACCAGGGTGTTTTATACAGTAACATGTTAAATATAGACAGGTACCTTGGTAGGCAAAACAGAGCAACCGCTAAATCAGTTCACGCCTACCTCACAGGGCAGTAAATGAAGGGCTTCAGTAGTAGCAGGGCTGTGATTCCTGACCTCTGGCAGCTCTTACTGGGCTGATTTTAAGGAGTTAGTGTTTATTGCTTTCTGCTCCGCCCCTTATCAAAGCAGGGAAGCTCACTTCTGGCACAGACAGCCCAGGAAGGTAACAAATCATGCCCACATGCCTGGCCAGAGCTACTAACTAACAGCTGGGTGGTACCTAAGAACCCAAGCATAAAGAAAAGGCATGAGCTCGTCTTGGAGGTAAGAGCTGCAAGGCTGGCCAGGCCAGGTTGTCTTACGGGGCTGGTTCTGGGCTGGGTCTTGTTAAACAGCTTGCCGTGCTGCATCTGGGGTGAAGCAGGAGGCAAGGCAGATGGAGCCAGGCTCTTTTTAGTGGTGCCCAGTGCCAGGAGCAGTGGCCGTTGGCACAAACTGAAACGCAGGAGATTCCTCCTGAACACCAGGAAATGCTTTTTCAACTGTGAGAGTGACAAAGCACTTGCTGCTCAGAGAGGCTGTGGACTTCATGATCCTGAGGGTGACGGAAAGGCACTTTGTTTGCTCTTGGGTACACATCAAGGAAGTTTTATTGTAGCTGCTCCAGTCATATTTCCAATCAATATCTGTGCTTTGGTGTAGAATTAGAAGGATGGGTCAGGTAGCAGTGCTCTGTCCCTCCAAAGTGGTGGCTTCTCTTGCCTTTCCTGGCTGTGTGACCATCTGACCTCAAAGTGAAACATTTATCTGTCTTCTGCTTCCTCCTTCCTGTACGTGCTGGCTGTAACCCCTGATCTCCTTGCTCCTTTCTTCCGTTAGCCCTTGTCTGGTTTTGCAGGCCAGTGTTGAACCTGCTCTGGCAGTTGGAGCCAAGCAGTCTCATTTGCCAAAGTTCCCTCTGATGCTGCTGTTCCTGAAGAACCAGACTGAAGGCTCAGCCTTGACTGATGTATCTTAATCAGTGGTCTGAGTAATCAGTGAAAAGCATCAGCTGATGGCTTGGTGCTGGTAGGGTTAGGGAGCATTTTCCACATCGAGCTGATCAGCTGGGGAAATGTTGAGGTGGGATTTTTAATGTTTGCTCTGTTTTGTGCCAGTGACTGTGTATGGGTCTGTAATTTGTAGCCGGTTTGTAAGCCCACCCCACGTTTATGAGTTCACTTTATTTCCATTTGAAAGAGTGGAAACATAGCAATGAATGAAGAAAGTGGTGTTTGCCTGTTCTGAGTGTGGGACAGGCAAGCGGTACGCTGGTCCTTTTCCTTTGCCCAGCAGATTGAATTCCATCTTTCTCCTGTGCCGAATTCAAAGTTCCAGTTGAGCATAGAATGAAACCTATGAAACGAACGAAGGATCAAGTGTCTTCTCCAACAAAGCAGAGAGGGAGCAAACAGCAAATTAATAGAATAGGAAAAGGATCGTGTTTCCTCCTACGTGGCACTGCAGCAGAATCATTAGATGAGAGCTCTCCTAAGGCATTTTCTATTGAACAGGGATTGGCTGAGCCTTTTTATTACTTTGAGACTTTAAATATGTATTTTTCTTTAAAGTGCAGTTCATTGCTAGTAAGAACCTAAGTTCACAATTTAATAATTTGGCTCTTTTAATAAAGGACATTGTACTGTTGCTCAGGATCTGATGAGGAGAGCCAGGTGAATGGTGATGGCAGCGAATAGACAAATGGATGGTGGCAGTTACGGATGTTTTACATCTGTCTCGAATTCCCTTAGATGATGAACTTACCCATTTGAGGCTGAATGCTGCACCTGAGCTTTGGGCCTCCTCCTGCAACTCTCCTGAAGTCAAAACCTGCTCCATGGAATGGGAACCAGGAGAAAGACACTGGGAAAGCTAAGACTTCCAATTAAAATTGGGAACTCTAAGGTAAGGAACGTGCTTTAATCCTACTCACTTTGTTATTGCTTAAAGCCCATGAAAACCAGCAGAGTGCTTGGCTCTCTGCAAGCTTATGGTTGTTCCTGTTCCTCCCCAACTTCTGAATTCATTGGCTGAACTCGGCTGAGCCTGATAAACCCACACAGGTATCAGAGGTCCTACAAGTGACACGCGTTATGTGGCTTCACACATTGCTACACATGGCTTGAGACTCAAGAAAGAGCCTTTTAACCTTCCCTATCAAAGGAGAAGCTGCTCACAAGCCAAGCCTGTGATGGTACCCTGTAGGAAATCAGGCTTGGTTAGTTCCAGCGCTGGGCAGTTGCATTTCTTCCCACTGTGATCTCCTGCTTTTCTCAAGCTCCCTTAGAGGAGTGGAGAAATCAGAACACTGGGAGACAACAAACTCCTGAGTCCAGAGCTACGTTAAAAATGAGGTCTGTTGTTTAGGTATTGTAGCAGCTCTCTGAATTTGAACTGAGCGGGAGCTGCTGGGAAGAAATGCCGATAAAGGCCTGGTAGGTGATCAGCCTACTGGACAGGTCTTTGGCATTGGGGAAATGGTACAAAATGGTGCAAAATGGACTGTGATTTGATTGTTGAAATGTTTAAGATGGGATTTTTATGGAGGTAAGCATGCAGCGAAGCTTTTGTCCGTACTGGGTGTGTATTTGCTTTCCATCCCCCAGTATTGCCTTGAAGCGTAAGGATCCCAGACTTTGTGATGACTTCTTGCTGTCTTTGTGCTGTTCCCAAGATGGAGATGGAAAGGGGAGAGATTGATATCCCTTAGTTACGCTGATCTTGATATCCTATAGAAATTATATTGGACAGAAGTAAATCCAAGTGTTTTCTTAAGTCTTCAGATGTAATTGTTTTTAAAATGAAGTGCAGTGTGCCAGTGAAACGAAGCGTTCCTGGCTGGATAGAGGTGTGCAAACCACAGAAATGGAGACTTTACCTCTATGTAAAGTATTTTTCCATGCAGTTCTCATTCAACAGTGGAGGTGCTGCATTTAAAAAAACCACAAAGAGGGAGGGGAAACCCCAACTTGCATAAATCTGCATTGAGCACTTCTCCTGCGTGAGAAGGGTGCTCTGGGATGTGTTTGTACTGCGGGACTGTAGGCACAGAGCTGGTTTTGTGATTCCTGACTTTGCTGGTGGAGCAGGATGGGAGTTCCTAGCTCCTTTTTGTCCCAAATACTCGTTCTCCTCTCGAGCTGTGCTGGCAAACCTGCTGGTATTCTGCACTTTCAAACTGGTGGTGGGATTGATCCAAATTGAGCATCATCATTCCAGAAAAAAGGACAAGCAGAGGAGTTACAGGGCAGGACTGCTTTCTCCCTCCGGCGACTGAGCTGGAAGTCTCCCTGGTGTGAACAAAGCTGCTTCTCCACCTCACCTGAGTGCTTCCTTGGTTTAAATGCCAGTAAGAACAGCAGGAGGCTTTTGCTTTAAATCTGTTCAGTCCTTGTTGGATTCACTTGGTCCTTGTTGGATTCGCTGTGTCCTCTGCCCCATGTAAATTCATCAGAAACAGTGCTGTGGTCATTTCCCCTCTTAAACAGAATCCAAGTTATTGTTCCCTCTTGCAAAACCCTGCTTCTCCCTTTCCCAGACACAGCGAGCAGCTCTGTTGAATGGGTTTCTCTCGGCGGCTGTGTTACAGGTCAGGAGGTTACCTTACTTTTGTCCTTTCACTTCCAGTGTTTCAGAAGAACTCCTCTGTGTGTCCTCCTGAATTGCGAAGGCGAATGAGAAGCCCAAGTCATCCGTTAATCCACAGGCAAAGCACCATCCAAGCAGCCGCAGTGAAAGGTCTCACGTGCTGCCCTAGAAATAACCCCAGCCCTGACGTGGAAAGACAACCCTAGGTAAGGTCAGAAGCTCAGGTCTCTCTTTTAATTAAGCTTCTGGGGTTAAACAGCATTTGGAGTTGTCCCTTGTGGTTATGGTGATGTCTTAAAGATGGATCCTCGGAGAGAGACAGCGGAGAAGTGGAGTCCCGAGAGGCAGAGGTTTATCCCCACGTGTTGCTACTCTTGCATCCCAACTCCTTGTTGTTTTGCCTTACATATTTATTTAATGACCGTGACCCCGTGTGAGAGCTGCAAGCACCATCAGGATTTTAGCCCTAAGCTGCTTTGCAGAGACAAAGCACCTGGTTTAGTTCCTGCTGGAAATGGAAGTGATTTGGAAGTGTCCCAGCAAATGCAAGCCGCAGTGGTAACGCTTGCCTGCCCGTACACTTCCCTGTGAAACGTGGGGATGTGAGCAATCCGTGTACACGGTGCGAGAGAGGGAAAGGGCTTGTGGCTGGGATTTGCAGCAGGGAGTAAGCGAGCTGGTTGTCTCTGTCCTCATGGCCCGAGCACTGCGTAGGGCACTTGAGTGAGACTTGGGTCAAACCTCTTTCCGCTTTCCTGAACATCCTGCCCGCGCTGGTCTTCCTTGTGTATGAGCTCAGTGTGCAGAGTGAGTGCATAAAGCTGTTTAGATAAACCACAAGTGGCAGTGATCAAGTTAGACTGTGCCTTCACCATCTGGCCCACTTCCTCTCTCCGCAGTCATCCCTCTCCCCCAGAATTTCTGTGAGGATGTGACTAAAACTAAAGCCCTTGTTCACAATTCCAAAGGAAAAGCATTGAGCTGGTGCAGCCAGCGGGAGGTGCACATGTGACAGGGTAAGAAGCTCGCCTGGTCCATGCTCTATTCTGTCTGATTTTATAGCTTTATGGGGCCGCTCGTGAATCAAGAGGCTCTGTGGAGAGCACGGCCGTCATGAGAAGGCTTTGCAGTGCCTTTGCTGTCAGTCAGCAGCTTGTCTGGGCTGCCAGGGGTTAAACTAACGTAGCGTGTTCCGATTCAAGGCAGATATATTGCACTGATGGGCACAAGTGATAAATAAAAAGCTGTGGGAAACGAGAAGCGCAGGCATTCAGCTGGCAGTGCAGGATGTGAACATCCGTTGTCTTTACTGGGAACAAGTCTTGTGGATTGGTGGTGGCTGGAGGAGGCTCAACCATGCTGTCAGCGTGGTTGTTTCGGCTGGCCACAGACTTCTGCAAAGAAATAAATGTTTGGAGGTTCTGTCTGTATGTCTCCTGACCAGAGGGAGACTCCGCATCATCTGTGCTGTGGCAGGGGGGCCATTACACCAAAACCCCAACGCAGGGTGCCATGGGTGGCACTGCTTTCCACAGGAGAACTCTTACAGGGGACTGCAGGCGTTCGGGCATTTTCCTCCTCACTGTCCCCTCTCCCCTTAGGACAAATTTAACTTTACCTGATGATAACACTGGGAGTTCGTTCCCTGTTCTTCCCAGAAATGGTTTTATGTGCTATTCTGTAAAATGTGACCAATCACCTTTGCTCAAGAATTCCAGCGTTCGAGTATATTCACAGATGTCTCATTGGGCAGCACTTGGCTCCGTTATCTTAGGACGCTGGCAGCCCAGGACATCTGTCAGGCTTCCATTCCTTATCCCCTTCATTGGTTATGAGGTCCTGGCAGTTCAATGTTACTGAAATCCCTGACTGGCTGCCCTGGCAGAAAGGTTTGCTTTGACAGTTCCAGAAATCCAAGCGTGCTGTCACACATTAGCTCACAACTAACGCCACAGAAAGAACAGCCGCTCTGCGGTCGCAGTCGTTGTAGCAGCTCTCCTGACTGGCGTAACTGGGAGATTCCCATTTCAGAGAGCACTGGGCAGCGGAACTGGAGTCCTTGGGTCGAGTGCTTGCCAGGGGAGGGAACTGTTCTGCCCAGCCAAAGGAGGATAAAGTGGGAGACAGGAATTAAAAAAAAACAACTCCCTGGCAAATATAATTTTTAAGATACCTGGGTGTGCATTCCCTGAAGCCAATAATTACTTAAATAAGTGGAAAAATTACCATGAGTGTGAGAGCAGCCGTTTCTGTGCACCCGGTGAGCGCTCAGCTTCCTGTTGTCCGTCCATGGGTATCACCCACCCGTCTACAGACACAAGGAGACGGCACAGCTCTCTGCTGCCCAGAGGTGCCTGCGTGTGGAAGTGTAAACTGGGAATTGTCACAACCAGGAAAACGCTGGCAAAACCAGGCGTGGGCAGCACCACCATCCCCCAGCACGCCGGTGTAGTTCAGGTGCTCTGTCCCACACTCAGAGGAGGTTCTCCAGAGGTTAAAGCAGAGCACACGTATTGGCCATGAAGGATGGGAAACGTATTTTCCATCTTTATTTTCTTCCGAAGGCTTAAGGTAAGCACAGGCATTTAAATGGGCCTTGGGTGCTGCCAACAGCAGGGCCGCTGCCTCAGCGCTTCCAGGAACCTCTTGTAGCACAAGAGCTGCCGAGTTCTGAATCGATACGTCAGGCCATTAAAAGCCAGGCCTTGCTGGGTCTTATTTTTAGAATGATTTATGGGAATTTATTTATTCATTTCGGGGGGGGGATTCAAGGTGGGTTTAATTGCATTTTGTTTGGCACATGTCATTTCAAAATGCACCACCTTAAAATCGGAACAGCTTTATGGGACGCATCTGTTATCAGACATTGTCCGAAGCGCTGCCTCTTTCCATTGCTTTTCGTTTTTCCTAACGTATTTTACAACTGTAATTTTCATGTCTCACATTTTTCTCTCCAGTCTCCTATGTCCTGTGGTTAAACCTTAACCATAAATCTCACGCTGCTTTCTTAAAAATAACAAGTCTACTATATTTCTCCATTTAACAATCTGCTAGATTAGTAGTGTCTTGAAAACAATTCAATATGGTTGTGGGGTTGAACATTCCTGGTTTTAGTGCGGCAGGAAGGAGAAACGATAGCCGTTTTCATTTATAGAGTGCTGGCACCTCACGTGCTGGCTGGCAGCTCTGGTCTGACGCCTGGGTGCAGAAATCCCTGTCCTGCTCGGCCATGGTAAGTGCACGGGGAGGGTGATAGCACAGGGATCTTCTGCGTGGTCTGGGAAACATATGGCAGAAGTCACTGGGTGGCAAACAAGGCTGAAATGGTGCATGCGGTCTCTTGGCACAAAAGACTTTTTCAGCGTTGACGTGCCCAACTCGCTGTCGTGGGGCTGGAGAGGAGGCAGCTGCGGGATGGCCATGGCCATACCCGTACGGCAGCGCGGGTCTGGAGCCGGCTGTGACGTCTGCGTTCCCTGTGGCACTGATGGGTCACCTGGAGACATGTCAGCCACGGCCAAGGGGGGGGCGGCCATACAGCATGTGGAATGGATGGTGTTCTACGTAAGGACAGAAAATGAGGTTCTGTATATCCAGGGTTTGGGTGGTTTCCCAGCAGTGTGACTGCGGCCGTTCAGTGGGAGGGTCTTTGTGTGGGGCCTTTGCACTGCGTGCACTGCTGCAACACGGCTCCAGCCCGGGGAGGGGACCATGGGCATCACCGAAACACAAGTAACGCGTTTTCAAAGTGAGGCACAGGCATTCTTTTCAGATGTGTCCTTCGCTAAGAGATGGGCTGATGTTGCCTTAGGTTTAACGATCACACGCCACAGGCCTCCTGCATCTCTAATTACTTGGGGAAAAAAAAGATCTCGACTTCTCGTTAAGCAGCCTGACCAGGGCACGTTCCCCTTCTCTGGTCTCCCAGGAACAGGATCCTGGTGTCCAGGCCCGTGGAGGATCCTGCCCATGGGTTGTGTTCAGCTCAGGACGTGCTTTGTTGAGGAGGGGAACCCGACACATAGCGTGCCAGTTGTTTAAGGAAGTCAGGCTGTGACACCCAAAGCCAAACAGCAGCAGAGCTGGTATCGGGAAGTAAGTAGTGAACTATGGGGTTAATGGGAAAGATTGAACGAGAAAAAGCACAAAAAAGAAAGCCTGAGCATTGTATAAGGGATATGGAGGGATTCTTCAGCGTGTGGAGGTGGCCAAGACAGTAAATTAACCTGTAACTCCCTTCTCTGGACTGTTTTGTACCTTTGCCTGAGCTGGCCTGCGTTATCTTTTCTTGAAGAAAGCTGTCCTCCATGGCCAGCGCTGCAGCAGCTCCGTGGAAAACAGGGACCCATCCACACAGTGCTTGGGAAGGGGCTTTGGTCACCTAAAGCAGGCGTTCAGAGCAGATGTCACTGCGATCTCAAACAGGCAGCTTGCATTAACCATGGCTGATGTTCAGTGGTGCCTGGTTTGGAGACAACAGGATTAGTGCTTGTCAACCCGGACACTGTTAAGAGAGGTCGTCAAGCGCAGACATGCAAAGGACATGGTAGATCAGAAACTCAGTAAATGCGAATGATTCCTAAATAGCAGGAACTGCCAGTGCAGAACTGAATATCAAACCATGTGTGCGGACACAACGGGTAAAGGCTGTGGTTCGTCTAGACTATAGAAATTCCTGGATGTTATGGTTAAGGGGCTTGTCTCAAAAAAAAGTTCATATTTGAAAGCTTGTATTAAATAGCAGTGCAAAAACTCCTGTTCAGTTAATTCCTCTCAGTTCCGCAGAGGGAGTATTCTTCTCAGTTTGAATGAAATTGGTTTGTGTTGCCGGCACTTCTGCTGTGAGAGAATGTGAGATCTCATGGAGACAGTGTTCCACAGCCTTTATGATCAGGTAATGCCACACCAAGTGCTCACTCCCTTATGTTTTATTCTTGCCACACAAACACTGCTGCAGTCATCACGCTTCAGAATCTGGCCCTGTGCAAAACCTCTTTGCTTTGATTTGTTCATTAAATATCAGTGCTGTCAGTGTAGTGCATCACCAGGAATGCACGGATGCAGAAAGCTGATCTGGTGTAGCATTGGCAAGAGTAATTTTAGAATTGCAAGTATTTAACAGATTTTTAACAGATTATATATATGTGTGCATGCATGTGTAAATACATTTCTCCATATGGATGCATAGCAGGCTGGAAATACGCACGCTCTGGAAATAGGACTTCTTTGATAATAGAATGTCCAAACGTGGCTGTTGGAGATGAGAAATGTCTTTAATTAACCTTGGAATCCTGCCTGGACGTGCATTTGTTACAGACACTCTGCTTGCTCTTGTTTCTTATCAGAAATGGCTGATGAGGCATCTAAATTTAACACCTTATTTTTGCTCCCTTACAATTCTCTCAAACCTTGGTTCTTCACTCTCAAAGACCACAAAACAGCTCTGCCTTTGTGTGTCTTGGTTTCCTTGGTGTTAGGAACCGTGTTAGCTAATTTGGAAAAGCTTAACCATTTGGGATGTAACAGACACAGCTTTATTGAAAGGTGACTTATTTTAAGACCACAAAAACAGCGTTACAAAGTGCCAGCAGTTTGTTCCCTGTGTCTGTCCAACTGCCTGTGTTTGTGAGCTCATGGAGTGAAATCCAAAAGAGCCGGGCATGGAACTGAGCTAGGTAAACCAGAAGGAAATGAGATAAAATAGTGAACGCACCGATAATTGGCCTGCGTGAAGCACCGGGGATTGTGCTGGCCCATCATTTATCAGCAGAAAATGGATGGTTTGCATCTATTCTGCATTGCATTATGGAAAACCCCACCAGGAAACCAACATTGTTGTCAAGATTTGAATAATATGCAATAAATAGGGTCTGATGTCACATAATGAATATCAGGGCAGGAACCAAGATGTGGAATAGCTGCATGTGAGGTGCATGGTGCCCCTTGTGCCCTGGCTGGGTCCTGTCAGAGAAGTGATGCCAGGGTGCAGATGGAAGCAGGCTGAGGCTGGCATCCTGACTATGGCTCTGAACTGGTGGTTCTGACTGGCTTTGCAAACTTTCTGTCCTTAACTTCCCCTTAACGTGTAATTGTGTAGGCAGCAATTTGCTGGACCGCAGCTCTTCTCATCCAGGTCTGCCTGAAAAGCAGCTCTTGTGCAATGCACAGCTGCCCGTGGTTACAGCACGCCAAGGGTGAAAGCTGCGTCGGGTATTTTAGGTACAGAAATGCTCTTAGTCCTGTAATAGAATACACATATGCAGGCATTCCCACTGGCTCAGAAAAGAGAGAAGACAGCAGCGTTTGGGGTGTGTTCCATGGAGCAACAGGGCTGTTCTGTGTGCTGGCATTGCTTAAATACTCAGATAACCTGAAAATCATGGCTGGAGGTCTCCTCTTGAATGTTGTCAGGCAGCTCGAGGTTAGTAGAAACCAGTGTGTTCATTCTCAACGTAGCTGTGATGGTTTCTGGCAGGCAGCTCAACTTACACCTGTGAAAGCCTAACTCTCATCACTTCTTGTTCTGAAAACCTTTGAGCAGCAGCGATCTGCTCGTGTGTGCTTGCTGGAGGCCAACAGCAAGGTCTGTTGGTTGCACATGACGTATGGCAAGTTGGAAATACAAAAGGGACCACAAAACAGCATGATGTTAAACTGGGATCCAGTATTAACCATCTCGTGTGAGACAAGGTAATCCCGACCCTGACAAAACTCAGCCCTCCCTCCGAACACTGCTGAAGTGCAAGGACGTGGGAGTGGATTATCTCTGGCTCCTTGGAGTGTTTGTAAAGCTCTTTGTTCTCCCTGGGGTTCACCCTGGTCATATCCGTTACCACCTCGGGTTTGCGTAGCCTCATCTGCGTCACATCTCCTTGGGAAACCGGAGGGATCCAAGGGGGCACAGAGCGTGTTCATGAAGGCTTTCGTGTGGGGTACAAGTGGATTTTGGGTTCTGCCTGGGGTGGGGTGACATTGCCTGTTGAACGGTGGGAGGTTTGGTTGTGTGCTGAGTTACCAGCTAGGAGGAAGAGGTCACTTTGTTTCTAGACTCCAATCCACCAGGAGTCCTGGGGAATCTGAGCTGTTGCTGGTTGATAGGAAACGCGGAGGGTTGGGCACGTCATCCCAGGCTGGGGAGCTCTGGGGGTGGCTGTAGCTCGCGTTGTGAACAGTCAGAAGTGTGCTCTTTGCAGGTGGATTCTGAGCACAAGGTTTGGAAGATGGGGAGCCTGGAGTGTTTGGGGAGCCTGCAGTGTTTAGTGCAGAGTGCTGGCAGCAGCTCAGTGCGCGAAATGGGTTCTGTGTGTGTGGAGTTGTGAAGTTGCGGTGTTTATATCCCTGCAGCCGTGCTGGGGGTGATGGCCCTGGTATCGGTGAGCAGGGCCAGGGATGATGGCTTTGATGTCAGTGAGCCGGGCTGAGCCGGGGGGAGGGCCTGGTCAGAGAATCATGGAATGGTTTGGGTGGGAAGGGACCCCAGAGCCCATCCAGTCCCCCCCTTGCCACGGGCAGGGACACCTCCCACTGGATCAGGGGGCTCCAAGCCCCATCCAACCTGGCCTTGAACACCTCCAGGGATGGGGCAGCCACCACTGCTCTGGGCACCCTGGGCCAGGGCCTCCCCACCCTCACAGGGAAACGTTTCTGCCCCAGATCTCATCTCAGTCTCCCCTCTTGCAGCTCAGACCGTCCCCCTCACCCCGTCCCCCCCACCCCGTCCCCGCACTCCCCCGCAGCCCTTCCAGCCCCGGCGGCTGCTCTCGCCCCCGGGCGGCCCCGCCCCACACCGGGCCGGGCGGTGCTCCAGCCGCGGGCGATGCGGGCGCTCCCCGCCCGCTGCCCATCCCGCACCGTCGGGCGCGCTGCGGGCCCCGGAGCCCCCGGGGCGGGGCGGGGGCGGGGCCGCCGCGGGTTTATGAGGCGCGGGGCGGGCGGGAGGCGGCAGGCAGAGCTCCGGCCCCGCCGCCCGCAGCCCCAGCGGCCCGGGGTGCGGCCCCCGGGGCAGAGGAGAGGAGGAGGCGAGGGCAGGGAGCGGCTCGGGATGGTGCTCCTGCCCCTCTGGGTAGCGGCAGCCGCGCTCCTGGGGGCCCGCGCTGCACCCGCCCGGCAGGTGAGTGCGGCTGGGGGGCCCCGCAGGGACCCCCTATCCGCGGCCCGGGAGCCTGCGGGGCCAAGAGCCCTCCTCTCGCCCCAGCCCAGGACTCCCCCGGGCTCCCCTCTTGCCAGGCTTTCCTGGGGCTCTGCCCTTCCCGAGCTGTCCCCGGGATTCCCTTTCCCCAGATTGAGCTCGGCTCGGCTCTGCTGTCCTGGGGCTTCCCTCTTCCCAAGCTCTTCCCTGGGCTCCACCTTCCCCGCACTCCCCTGTCCCCGGGCTCTGCTCTCCTGTGGCTCTGCCCTTCCCCAAGCTCTTCCCCGGGCTCCCTAGGCTTTCCCTGGGCTCCTCTTTCCCCAGACTCTGCTCTTCCCGAGCTCTCCCAGGGCGCTCCGCTCTTATCTGGGCTCTGCTCTTCCCCAGGCTCCCCTCTCTCCAGGCTCTTCTCAGGCTCTCAGGGACTCAACAGCCCGAGTGCAGCTCTCGGAGCCAGGACGGGTGGGAAGCAGTGGTCCAGAAGCACTTCCTGCCAACCCATCCTTGTCCTGAGCGCGTTGCTTCTTCTCAGTTTGCGGATCGCTACACCCTGCTCTCCTGGAGCGAGTGTCGAGCATCCCCATTGCTGGGCCTGATCCTGCAGCAGCCAGGGAGGTTGGTCCCTCTGCTCATGCCATGGCGGTGCTGAGCTGGCTCTGGGCTGCTGCCACTGTCCCTGCTGCAAAGCCCAGTGCACTGTCCGTTCCCTGGCAGGGTAGCTGTCAGCACGCGTGCCTCCTTGCTGCCCTGGCACCCGTTCCTCTCCCAGCTCATCGTTTGCAGAGACGTGGGGGCTTTTCTTTGGCCACTGAACGCACTTTTTGGCCCGGTGTCACAATGTATAGGACGGGTCACTCAGAGTCGGGGCTTCTTAACAGCTCTCTGTATGTTCAACTTGCCACGGACGCTGTTAGGATGGGGTGGGAACAGCAGTTCATTCAGCTAAGGGAAAATGCTGTCCCTGGAAACCAAAAGCAGGAATATAAAGAAGGGTGCAATAGAGACCGAGGAGTTTTTCAGCCTCCTAGAAGCACTCTGTTGTCACACGTCACATTATAATGGCACTAACAACTCTGTATGTTTCTTTTCTGTCCTGCAGGCTGGTAAAGAACAACAGCTCCAGATAGGTAAGTGTCTTTTTCTGCTGTTACTGCTATCAACATGGAAATGAAAGAAGCTTAACCAAGCAGTTTATTTTCTGTAAGTGATCTGTATGCAGGCAGGTGTTCCCGTGTGTGCCGCACGCTCTTACCACCCAGCAGTGGTCGTGCTTTCACAGTGCTGTGGCATGACGTGAATTTGCTTGCCCTCTCCTCAGGCAGTTTTGCACCCCGATGCATCCGTACTTCCCTTCTTAAACCAAGAGAAGTTAAAAAGCGCAGCATGCTTCAGCCAGCCCCCGGAACGCCCGGGCAGATCCGCTCTGGGGCACACGCTGTGTCTTCATTCCTGCATTGCTGAAGCCAGGAGGAAATGACTGCTCTGTTTGGCTGGGGCAAACCCTGTCTTCAGACCATTTTTCTTCTGTTTTGGAA
This sequence comes from Neomorphus geoffroyi, assembly GCA_033558235.1. Taxonomy (NCBI): domain Eukaryota; kingdom Metazoa; phylum Chordata; class Aves; order Cuculiformes; family Neomorphidae; genus Neomorphus; species Neomorphus geoffroyi. The sequence continues at coordinate 2,446,362 of JAUMJM010000092.1, read as the reverse complement.
GCGTTCAGCCTTTTATTTTAGCTGGAAAAACTCATTCTGCTGCCAAGGCCCCTTCATATTCACGATGGCACAGGTTGTTCCCTGTCACGTTGTAAACCAATATATCCACGTAAGGCAGCAGCGTGCAGCAAGGTTGGTGTCTGGGGTGAGTGTGGGTGCTTCTTATCGACACTTAAACCTCACTGACCCTTTCCCAAAGACAGGAAACTTCCTCTAATTAGGAGCATGCACAAACACTTCGGTTTCAGAAGGTCCGTGTTCATTTAAACTAACAGGTAGTTTAGTGCTCTGTGGGATGGAATGGGGAGCTGATGTTCTCCCTCCTAGGGCCTTCGTGGAAGCGTTTGCCATCTTTCATGCTCCGTATCTTGGCCAGCTGGGAAATTAACCTCTTAATTTTCTGTCAAGGGTGAGTGCCTGCACACCAGGGTGTGCTCCGTCGCTTTTCAACGCGAGGAGCAGCAATGGGAATGGGCCCCGGGCAGTTCTGTTTCCAGTGGCTGCTAGAGCGCCAATTTTGAGGTTTCAATTTTGGTTCAGATTTTTGATCTGAGGTTTTGTTCAGCAAGGAATTTCAAGTATTTGTCTGAATTTTGGAGGGCTTGTCTCAGTTTCAGTCCTGGCACCGTGTTCTGCTGGGCTGAGGCTGGTTTCCACTGGGAGTGGTGAATGATGGGAGCTGGGACCGTTAGGTGCATTGAAACCTCACTGGCAAGCAGGCTCTTTTTCCAGCGGTATGCTGATCCTGAGCTTTATTTCTGGTCGTTTCCATGAGGAATGGATTGTATTTGAATTTCAGAAACCATCAGCTGTACAGGAATGCGTCTTTTAAATTATACAGGACATCAGACAAAATTCCTTAACCTGGAAAAGAACTTGAAATTTAACTTTTTCCCTTCTTTCGCGGTCCCAGCATGCTGTAATCACAAACGTTTGAGGTGCATGGGATTTCTCCTACACTTTATGGTTCTAAACTGATAGTGTTTGAAGTTTGATGGTGTAAATTCTGATTCACGGGCTTACTCAGTTTAGGGTTTCAATGCCGAACCTGTGTTGGTGTCGCCTCCAAAAGGGCTTCCTGCTTTTGCTCTGTGTTTTGTGTCACTCTGCATCGGTGCTGTGTGTTTGGATTTGGCCCATTGATGGCTGCTGGCAGCAGCTCCTCATTCCTCCCAGCCTGGAAATTCACTTAAGATGTATTAAAGCATATAGGACTTTATCTTTTAAAAATATCAGTACAGAATGGATTCTGGAGATAGAGAGTGACCCAAGCTTCATTGCCTGCATTGATGCATGATGTGCTGCAAATGCTGGACACCATGAGGAGGAAACCATTGTGAAATAACAAGGCTGAAGGTGCACTTGGGGTGGTGCTACCTCTGCTTCTCCGGCCACTGCCTCCCACATGACAGAGCTTCTTCACTACTTGGTGCTACTTCTGGAAAAAAACAGGGATAGTGAACCTGTGGAATGACAGTGCCTCGCTGCCCCTAAGCCTGAATAAAACACCTTTGCCTGCAGTTCAGCAGAGGCTGGGAAAACACCGCAGGGAAGTTCTGGAGCTGTCTGTGTGCTTGGAACAAGATAAGTGAAGGAAAGGCGTGAGGACACTGGAAAGACCATGTCAGCCTCTCTGCCTGCAGTGCGTAGCACGGAGGTATCCTGCATAGCCTCGTCCCTGTTGGGTGCAGAGTTATGGGGGAATTCTCAAGGAATCCATCCCCCTTTTCTGTCTTGTCTTTCTTCCTGGGCATTTCTGCCACCTAAAGGCAGCCTGGTACGGAGCAAATGGCAGACCAGAAGCAATCCAGATTATTGAAGGAGAAGGACCAAAACTGCTGCTTTGTTTGTGGAGACCAGCATCCAAGGAGGAGGGTGGAAAACGATGACGACGGAACCCCTGCCAGCTTCATCTGTCTGTCTGTGCCCTGTCTTCTGTTGTTATCAGGTAGCGCTTTGCTAAGTGGCTGGAACAGCTCTGCACTCATCCCGTTGTGGCTATCTGGGATGGAAGGGTGAGCGCTCAGGACATGGGACAGTTATCTTATTGAAATGCTGGCCTCCTAATCCCTGTGGCAGCAGGTAGTTCTGCCACCCAGCAGTCGGATTGTGACATAGCTTTTGGATTCCATTGAGAGGATGCAGCACTGGGATGCACAGGAGGTGTTACGTTGGATCTAGTCCTATGGCCAAGGTAGCTGGGCTTCCTGACCCAACAGGACACGCTCAGATACGTCCTCCAGGAGAGGCAAGGGAGCTCTGGAAGCTGGTGGTATCTCACTGGTCATCCCATTGTGTCTGTGTGGGACAGTCTGCGATGCAGCATAAGGCCCTACGCTGGCACAGCCTGGATGGGACATTTCCAGCACTTCCAGCACATTTATTTCCTTACCCAGCATCATCTCTGCCAGAACGTTTGTGCTTCTGATGTCATTTTAATAGGTTTCTGCATTGCTGCTCCTAACTGAAGCATTTATTAGCAGTGTAGAGAGGCAGGCATGGTTACCACACATCTTAATTAATCTGCATCTCATTGCTATGGCTTGGAAAATGTTTGGGAAAAGCAGCTGGTATCAACACTTGTCCTCAGTGGCCGTGATTTCTGAGGTCACAGGGGATGGGTGAAGAGCTCCTGCGATCCCAAGTCAACGTGTTACAAACATTGCTCCCCTGGCTGCAGCATGAAAGGCTGGGAAAAGGAGAGACCTGATGTAAAAATTCATTGATGTCCAGTGTGAGCCAAAACCAGTCAGAATAATGGACACCAAATGAGGTTTAAAAGAAGAAATAATAATGTCTTCAAACTTGGGTAGCTTGGTTCAGACACAGAAATGGTTTGTCTGAACTCTCAGATCCCTCCTTTTCCACTGATTCCACTGATGGCCATTTAGTCTGAAAACATCTTCCTTAAGTGGATGTTTGTGCAGTTGGGATTCTACTCTGGACAACCACATAAATGATTTTTGATCAATGTGTTTCACAAAGTCTTATGCTTAAAAAAAATAACCCTCTGCCAAATGCAGGTGATGAGGAAAAAAAAGACTTAGGACTTTTGAAGCTGAAAGACAAGTGCTGCAAGCTGGGGTGTTAATTCCTGGAAGAAGGGCGGATCCTACGTGGAGGGATTCTCAGGCTAGTTGTGCTTTGGCACATGGGGGAAGAGTGGGATGTTGGCTCCTAAGTGCTTCCTTTTGGCTTAAACACCAGCCAGCGGGATAAAGCCGGATAAAAATGAAGACAATGTGAAGTTAAGTGGGTGTTTTTATTGCTCTGTTTCTCCTCTGATCGCTGCTGTAAGCTTTGAGTGAGCAGAACAGATCAACTCTGAAACTTTAGCATAGGAAAGGGAGCACCTACAGCTGGAGTTGTGTTTCCTCAGCCTGTGGAAAAAGGGTAACAGGCGTCGGCAGAGGAGCTCGGATGTCTCCAGCGTTCAGTCCTGTCACATTTAATGTTAATTGCCTTTGAACAAAAGGCCTTTCCTCTTCCAGCTCAGCAGTCAGGCACTCTGGAGAAGGCTTTTGCTGACTCAAAAACTTGACAGGTCTTATTTTCCACCCTTTGTTCGTGCCTCCTTGTGGCTCGCTGGCTGCTCTCACTGTCAGCAAAGTCCCTTTTTTGCCCCTGTGAGCAGCAGTGTGGGACTCGATCATCCCTGTGGGTCCCGTCCAACTCAGGTCATTACGATGCTCTGGTTCCGCTGCCCGGTGTGCAGCGCAGCTTCTGCGCTGGGCTCTGCCCGCAGGGCTTGATCGCCAGCCTGCGGGCTCTGGTGCGGAGCATCCCGCCCTGGGGAAGAAGGCCACGAAGGCTGTGGGCGAGCTGAAAGGAGGAATGGCAGCCTGCGAATGGAATCTCAGCGCTGGCCTGTGGGGAGTGCGAGACCTCAGCTTTTACTTTGACCCACTTTGGATGCACAGCCCCAGCTCCTTTTCACAGCCCAGTGTCTAATTAATAAAAATTAGTTTAGAGCTTTAATTTGGTCCCTTCTCTAGCAATCCTGAAGGAGAATTCCCAGTGTTTTAGATGGGAATTAGCCTAAGGATAGTGTCCTAATTAGGATACTGGTTTTAAAACCTCATCTTGTGGGTGTATGGCCTAGTACGTGGAGGTGGCTGCAGCTGCAAACAGGACTGGGACTGTGTCTTGGGAGTGATGGACTGCAAAAGGAGGAGGAGCTCTTCACTTGCCTGAGGTGTGGTATTTGTGTGTTCTGTGAGGATATTTATAGTGCAAGAGTTTAAATGTGCATGTCCATCCTCCTAGCACCATACATTGATTCCTGCCAAATCCCTCAGTAACCGGTGTACAAGAAAATCAGAGAAAAAAAAAAGTTACATTAAGCCATTAGGGACATTTTGCTAATGAATTGAGTGCGTAGATCTCTTAAAGTAAGCAGCCACCGCTACCGGGAGAGAAGAATTGGCTACTGAGCAGCTTCTCTATTAATTCTCAGTTCCAGTGTGAGTCATGCTGGGAATGGGTAAAATTTAGCTCATTTAATTAAGTGTATTTATTTGAGGAATTCTCAGTGGCGCTTAGCGGTAGCACCTGAGCTCCCAAATTGTGGGGTTCTTTAGATGAGCTGTATCAGTAGTAGCAGTTTAATATTACTCAGCCAGTTTCCTTGGGAAGGGAAGAGCCAGGGAGTGATTATTTCTGTGCTAAGGGTCCTTTTAACTCTCTCATAGACCAATGCCCAGGCAGTCAGACCTGGGCTTTGGTCCCGTTCTTGGCCCACAGCTTGACCTGGCCCAGGAACATCTCTCCATCTTTTACAGGATGAGAACTGGACACCGAATATCCTGATTACTTCCAGAGTACAAAGGTCTCACAGAGAAGATTAACTTGTTTGGCCTTGTTTTACAGCGGTGAAATTGCCTGAAGGCACCAGGAAACACGTGTGCATGTCCTGGCGGGGCTGCAGGAGTGATAAGCGTTAACAGGAGACCTTTCTGCAAGCAGAGGAGAGGATTTTCCTCCTGTTCTTATCAGTGCCTGCGGAATAGCAGGGGGCAGGGAGAGGAAAATTGTTCTCTTAGGGTGATAATGCTATTTTCAGGGAACAGGTGAGGGGCTACACAGAAGGAGGCTTTTTTGGGGCTGGGGGGTTCTTTGGGGCTGTTGTATTCACTCAGGCAGATTCATACCCCAGGGGGAAGGTTTCCAGGCAGCTGATGTTGCTGCTAAGGAGACAAAAATCCTGAGCTGACCATGGAAACCTCAAGAAATCATAGAATCACTGAATGATTTGGGTTGGAAGCATCCCCAAAGGCCATCCAGTTCCACCCCAGCCACAGGCAGGGACACCTCCCACTGGATCAGGGGGCTCCAAGCCCCATCCAACCTGGCCTGGAACACCTCCAGGGATGAGACAGCCACCACTGCTCTGGGCAACCTGGGCCAGTGTCTCACCACCCTTGTTGTGAAGAATTTCTTCCCAATGTCTAGTGAAGAATTTCTTCCCAATGTCTAAAAGATGGGGAAATGGGGCTTTCAGTGCCCTTACCATTTTCCTGCCATGGCTTTGCTCGCTTGGCCCTTGCCTCTGCTAACACCGGTGAGCTGAGGGATAACGTCTGTGATCAATGGGTTGCCCGCAGCCTTGTCAGGCCGTGTGTCTGGGATGCTCTGGCACCGATCCGAGGCATTCGAGCAGTGACTGTGCGTTGGAAGCCGCCCTTGTGTGCAGGACACTGCCGTGGTGAGGGTTGTGCCGGTGAGCTGCTGTAGGATTCCTGGAGGAGTTCTTCAGGGCTGGCAGCAGAGCATGGGTTTGGGGGGTTTATGGCTTCTCTGTATTGTATTGCAGGATTTAGGTACAAACAAGTTTTGTGTTGGTTTTTAATAGTTACCATCTCTGTTGTTTCTGAGCTCTGTTACTCAAGGTGTGCAAAGAGGAAGGATGGTGTGAGTTAGTGGGTAAGGGTTTTGTTAGAGGAGGTCTAAGAGGGAAGAGTTAGTGCTTATAGCACTGCTGACACCAATTAACTTGTCAGCGGTCTGTGATATCCGCTGGATTCTCTCCCCGTATTTCCATTTCCTAACACTGCAGGAATACGAATGCAAATTGCAGCCGTAACCAAACTTCATTTTCCAAATCTTAATGGAGGTCTCAACACAGGAGGGAAGCAGTTTTCGTCCAGGTGTGTCAGGGGAGGTGCATGGTTTTCCTTAGGAGAGAATTCCGCAGGGTCGCTGCCTCTTCTGCAGCTGTGGAGCAAACCTGAACCCCAGGAGGCTCCCTGGATAGATGTGAATGAACATTGCAGGGTGTTCTCTGAGTTTTACAAAAATGGAGACATGAAAGACCTGCTGATTGAAAATTTTGGCACATGGAGGGTTGTTTGCAGGCACTTAACATGTATTCTGGCATCGGGGGGATGTGTTTGCTTGAGGTAATGAACTGCGCAGAGCTTCTTGTGTTTGTCCACCTTGGTGTGATCCACATGCTTACCCTGGAGTCAAAGTGACCTTCCTGTCACGTTAGAGGGTCATAGAATAGCAACGCAGAATCACTAAGGTTGAAAAAGCCCTCTCAGGCTCATCCAGTCCAACCACCAGCCCAGCCCCACTGTGCCTGCTAAACCCTGTCCCCAAATGCACAACCACATGGTTTTCGCACCCCTCCAGGGATGGAGACTCCCCCGCTGCCCTGGGCAGCCTCTGCCAGGGCTTCACCACTCTCTCAGTAAAGTCATGTTTCCTAATATCCAATCTAAACCTCTCCTGGCACAACCTGAGGCCAATTCCTCTCATCCTATCTCTTGTTACCTGGGAGAAGAGCCCAGCCCCCACCCCGTCACAGCCTCCTTTCAGGCAGCTGTAGGCAGCGATGAGGTCTCCCCTCAGCCTCCTCTTCTCCAGGCTAAACTCTCCCAGGGCCCTCAGACGCTCCCCATCAGACTTGTGCTCCAGGCCCTTATCCTTGAATTGTCATTCCCCGCTTAACATGCTGATGTGTCCAACGCTTTCCTTCTTTGTTCTCCCCTCCCCTCTCGGTGTCTGTGTAGAAGCGGCACAGAGCACATTCAGAAGAAGAGGGCTGAGCACACCGTGCTTGTGGGGTTTTGTGCTGCAGGCAGGGTGCTCGCTGAATGAGCGCAGCCCCTAACGGTCCAGTTGGCTGTCGCTGCCTTGCATTTACCCTTTGTCCTTGTGACGTGTACTCCAGGTCTTCAGTTCAGGCTTATTCTGTGCTCCTGTTCTAATTTTGTTTGTGTATTTCTCTTGGCAGAATTCCGGAAAAGCAGACCCAGACCGTACGGATTAGTGATTCCCATTAGTACTAATGCAGACGGAAGCTACATCTCCAACATCCTCTCTGCAAGTCACCAAAGAAGATCGACACGGGAGGTATCCCAGAGCCCCAAGCAGCTGTATTTTAACGTCACTGCCTTTGGAAGGGAATTCCATCTCCGGCTGAAACCCAACACCCGGTTAGTGGCTCCCGAGGCCGTCGTGGAATGGTACGAAGACTCTGTGGAAACTGGATGCGATGCTGGCAACACGAGTCAGGCTGGAACTACTGCTGAGAGATTACGGAAGAGGGAGCCCCTGTGGACCAACTGCGCATATGTGGGAGACATTACTGACATCCCTGGAGCTTCCGTGGCCATCAGCAATTGTGACGGGCTGGTAAGGCTTGGTTAACAGCATCAGTGCCTGGTATTTTACCACTCAGTACGTACCTGTGTTGCTTTTCACTATGCATGGCTGATGAGATCATTTAAAGAACTTGATTTCTTATATTCCTCAAATCAGAACATACTGGTGTGGACAGGCCTGCTGCCTCAGTCTCCAAGTTCAGTGAGCAAAGTCCTTGATGTCACTGGTGCGAGGGAGAGAAATCAAACCTGAGCTTTGTTTGATGAGGGGTTACAAATGGGAAAATGAGTAGTGAAGCTGTTTTAAGACATAAAAGGTGACCTTTGGGTGAGTGAACGTAGAGTTTGGTGTCCACATCCTCACTGTACTACTTGGGTAGCAAAATCACAGCTGCCTTGTAGTTCAAGAACAGCAACAGATTTAATGGGTTTAATTATGAAATATACCTGCTTTTTTGTGTTCTCAGACGCAGTTTTGTTTCAGCAGAAGGTATAGCATCAGAATGAAGTTGTTCACAGCTATAGACATTGGTTCTCAAAGCGGCGCTGGCCTGATGGCCGCGTTAGTAGCAAACGCGAGGTATTTTGTGGTGGCTGCAGCAGCAGATGCAACGTCTGCTTGGTACACAAATCCCATATTGAAAGGCTGGGTGTCTGTGGAGCACACATACCGTGCACTAAGTCAGTCACGCGGTAAGGAAAGCGAACAATGCTTACCTTGTGCTCTTTTAAGTAGCAAAGCGGTGCTGGAACACGGCTGCTGCATCCAGGAAGATTAATGTGGTGGTTACTGAACTGCTGCTTGGGAACAAGTCTGCAAGAAGGTGTCCCTTCTTGGAAAAAGGTTTCCCTTTTCCCATCACGTGCCACGTGTTGGTGATCTGATTCCATTTTGCAGTAAGTGCTGACAAACAAAGCTCTGCGCCTCCACAGTGCGTCCCACCACCTGAGGAATTGCCTGAGTGTCTCAAATTCCCCATTCCAAGCTTAGGGCTCTGCACAGCCAAAACTCTCAGACTTTCCAGACTTAGAAAAAAGACACCCTGGTGGTGTTCGTATCAATTCGTGTCGGTTTGGTGTGTTTTGTTTGGTTTTGGGGGTCTATAGGAGAATGTCAGCAGTGCGCTTTGCTTCCAAAGGCCGTGCCTGGGTGGATGCAGCTTGGGATGCAGTTCTTGCAGTGAATGAGACCCCGAGAGCTGTGTTTTAGTGGTAATCCAGAATGAAGCTCTTGTGTTAAGTGAGACAGCACTTTAAGACAATCAATGGGATTAACTGGGGTTAGATTAAGGAGCACAGCAGCGTTGGTAGGGTTTGCCATGTGGCTGACAAGCTGCTTGTGTTTTCATTTAATGAAGGAGTTGCTGTCTTCCCAAGTCTCCACATGTGTAAGAGCCTTGTGAGGCTTGGGGTTGTGAGGGGAGTCGGTGGTGTTAAAGGTCACGGCATGGGTTGCCCGGCCTCTTCCCCATCGACATCTGAGCAGCGTCTCCCCCTTTGTCCTGCACAGAACAACCAAATCGCTCAGAGTCACCAAGGGCTCAGTTAAATACATCTGATTTATTGTCTTGGATTGCTTTGATGGTGCTTTTTCTGAATGGCTGTGGGGATGCACTGGTGTGGCTGTGCTCCAGTTTAGATGTTTAATGTAGGCAAGGCAGTGCGTCTCCCCCCAGGTGAGCACAGACTGGACAGTGTTTTGGTGTCTGGCTCGTGTGCTCACCTTCCCATTCTAAGATGCTGCAGGAGGTTTAATGAAAAGCTTAACTCTTCCAAAGGTGCTGAAGTTTATCCAGCCATGGAATTTGCTGCTGTACTGGTGTGTACCTTGAGGGCATTGGGTTCAGAAGAGTGGGAAAATAACCACAGGGTGTGGAACGAAGCGGAAAGCAGATGTGGCCGGTGGACGTTTCCCCAGGTTGGTTATGCCTGGAGCAGGGCTGGCTCTGCTGGGGAAGGCACTGAACATGACCAGCCTCAAGAACCATTGCAGATGTGCCAGGGTGTAAATAAACAGCACAGCAAACGTGACATTTAGAAATAAGGAAGGAGAAGTCTCTGCCTTTCGTTGTAGAGAGAGTTGCTTCAGCTGTGCGACGCCTTTGGATTGTATGGACTCTGGAGCTGGGTGTTGTAGCCAGCGCCTCCCTGTTTGAGATGCGAGCGGCTCTGTATTCACTCACGTGCAGTGCCGAGTGTGAATGTTGCCTCCCGTTGCTCGCAGACCATTAGCCCTGCGGGTCTGAAATGGAAGGGCCAGACAGGGTGTGATGAGTCTTCACTCTTTGGCCTCAGATCCCAAGGAAAATGGGGCTGGTTCTCTGTGTTGGAAGACCATGTCCAGGGCTGCAATCTGCTCATTTGAAAGAACACCTGGTGGCAAATCCCAGACCTTCAGCAGTTTGCCCTCAACTCCGTGTCTTAGTTTCCCCCCTTGTGAAAGGAAGCTGGTGAGTTCCCTGCCCTCTGAAGCTTTGGCATTCATTTCATTAATGATTGTGGAGTTACCTGAATGTCTGAACGGGAGGGTGGGCAGAGCCCAGCACAGGGCCTTTCCCTTGGCATATATGTTTGAAATACAGGCTGGAGTGTCTCAGACTGGAGACACGCACAGGCTTAAGCCGTGGTGCAGGAAAAGCCTTTCAAATATGCTGCACATCAGGCATGTGGTTAAGCACATACCAGGGGCTGAGCAGTTCCAGTGCCTTCTCAACTGTTTCAAATGCTCTTTTATTACTGTTGTCCCATCAAACCCCAAGCATTAAGGCTCGCCTCTTGTCCCTGAGTTGGTACTAATGTGTTATTTCAGCATGGTCTCCCCCGAGCTGGCAACACGATGTTACTAAGTGGAGAAACTGCTTTCGAGGGGCAGTTTTATTTGTCCTACTGGAACTGCTGCTGAGCATCGTGTTACAGCACAGGGGAAACCCTTGGTGAGGTTGATCCCAGCATCCCAAAGTTAGGGAGGTAATGGGAGCATCTTGACTTCTTGGTGTGACAGCAATGAGCAGCTGGGTGCTCTCGGGAAGGCTGGAATGGGCATCGTGGCTGGTGCCATCGCCTCTTCCCATCCAGGCTGGGCTTCCACTGCCCAGGCTGCAGCCAAGCGGGTGCCTGGTAATCTAGTACCTTCTGGAAGCACAGAGCACAGGGCAAGCAGAGTAACTGGCCCAGGAGACAGAAAAGCATCCAACCACGTGCTGCTCTCTGTGAAAGGCAGCAGTGTCCTGGGCTGACCGAACGTTCCACGTTGGTGCTCCCCTGCCCTATCGCACGCTCCCCACAGTAACTCGTGCCTTAACCTCTCAGGCCTGTTCTTACCCCTTGCATTGGGCTGGAGTTAGCAGCCCTGCGGGGTAATGAACTGGGCTGGATGGGTTGCAGCTGGCTCTTTGTGTTGATGGAGCCTATCTGGTGACCTCAGCCCATCCTCCCTGCTGGGCTGTGAGCTCCTTTGGTCACTGTCAGCCTGAGCTTATACTCCATCGCCGTCATCTCTCCACTTCCTGGAGACTCATACAGACTTTTCAGATGTTATAATCCATAGTAAATGGGATTTCTGAAAGTTCAGAACCTCCAGAACCCTGGAAAAAATGCAGTATCGTCACGTACTTTTTCAGGACTTCAGGCTTCTTGCATAAAGCGTGGAGGGAAGGAGCATGGGGAAGAGAGGCGATGGAGGTTGGAGTAAAATATCAATATAGCATAAAAGAAATTCATTTATTTGCCTGATGTGCTTTTCCTTGAAGCTGTCACGCAGAACCAGCAGGTACTTCGTCCTTACTTTGTGCAGTGGAGTCAAATTTGAGGCGAATGGTGGCTCAAGCTCCATTTATTTCTTGTTTGATTTTATTAGTTTTTCTAGTGGGTCTGGATTTGGACTGCTAGATTTGGGGTAGGTTTGCCCCTGGCTTTGGGCCATCGATGGATTTGCCTCACTCCTTAGGGTTCATGTCTCCTTCTCTCCTCCTGCCTTGTGTTTCTCCCAATCTCACTTAAAACAAATTGTCCTTTCCCAGTCCTTTCCCTTCCAAAGCTCTTGTTAAAACTCATTTTGGTGAGGCTTTCTCTGGCACAGTAAAGTACCAAAGAATGTGTCTTTGAGACAAGCACCGTAGGTAGAGGGGGAATTGCTTGGAGAGCATTTGCGAAGGATAATGTGAGCAAGGAGATGACCACAGAGTCATGAAATGGTTTGGGTTGGAAGGGACCTCAAAGCCTATCCAGTCCCAACCCCCTGCTGTGGGCAGGGACATCTTCCACTGGATCAGGGACTCCAAGCCCCATCCAACCTGGCCTGGAACACGTCCAGGGATGGGCAGCCTGCCATCGTATGGGAGTTCCCAGCTCAGCTCTTACCCCTCTCTGCCCCCTGTCCCGTTCCTCAGGGAACCTCTGCCTGTGACCAAAGTAAGGTGAAACCTAATGGAAAAGAAAGCTGATTTTAGAGGTGCAGAGAGGATCTCTTGGCTTCAGCAGGTCATTCTAGAGACCTGTTGTTTACGCCGATGTCTGACTGCCTGGTCAAGGGTGGTGAACGGGGAATCTCCATGCTTGGTGTGCAGAGCAGGAAAATGGACAATGGTTGTGCTCAGGAGTTTCCACTGGGCTGCAGGGTTTCAGGGCTGATCAAACCACTGCATCCTCTGCATCCTCCTTTGCAACGATCATTTTCTTAAGGGCTGCGGCTCCCACTCCCTTTGTTCCAAGGATTGCGTGGTCATAGGAAAAACTGAACAGGCCGACAGTAGCACTGCTGAGGGCTTTGTGTTGGTCCCATTGGGCCAGAATGTAAGGAGACGCACAAATATCTTTCAGAGTATGGAAAGATGTGATCAGTTTGGATAATAGGTTTTCCATGTGGAAAAAGATGTCGTGTATTTTTGAAGTGGAGCACAAAAGCAAAGGTCTAATGGCCTCAATGACCTGAAGAAAGGAGCTGTTCTGTGTGCAGAGGAGCACACGCAGCCCTGCCCTTCCCGCTGCAAAAGGGTAAGGAAAAACTGGGAGAGTGGCCTGGGACGGTGAAATAAATCAAATGGATGGAGCGTGTGGTGCATCCCCACCCCGTGGTCCCTGTTGGTCCGACTGATACCCAACACAGAGCCCAGCTCCTGCTGTGGGAAAGAGTGAGGGGGCTGCTGGGGGACGTCAGCCGATGGATTGCAGAAGTCCTGGGTGCTGGAATGTGAGCCAGGAGCAAGAAAACCCCTTCTGAGAAAAGAGATCCTGGACAAACTTGAGAGGCTTTTTGCTTCTGCTCGCTGGCAGCGTTCCCAAAGCGCGATTCCTCAGGGGCAGAAGGACGGAGTGGGAACCAGGGCTGTAAGCATTCAGCGAGGTGTTTGAGGTTCACCTTTGAAGTGGCTCAGTCTTCCCCCTCATCACTTGGATTACAGGAATTCCATGCCTAAACCAGGACTCGTGATTCCTGAGGGAGCGTGGGACTGGTGGAGCCTGTGGGGTTCCCCCAGGCCCAGCTGGGGTTTATCTGCACCGCTGCCTTCGCACAGATATTGGAGTTGGTCGAGGTGTCTGTACAGGGCCCTGCAGGGTGATGTGCGCTGTGTCTGCAGGGGCTTGACACTCGCCTGCCTGCATTCCCAGAGATTAGTGCTTAAAGTTCCTGTTTCATTTGTGCCGTGGTGCTCAGTCAGAAAAAAAGGTGGGGAAACCCTTTTCTGCTCATTTAATAACAGCCAACATAAAAAAGGTGTCCATTTTAATGGTGTTAATGGTTAGTTTTGATGGAGAAGTGAGGTTTTTCCTTACTTACCAGCATCTCCATTTGAGGATGAATGTATTTATGGAATTTCCACATTATTAGCCAGGTAAAATAACACTGCTGAATGGTGTGTTTGGCCTCAGAGCAGTCTATTTAGTGGTACAAACAAGGTAACGCCGATTTAAATTGTGCGTTAACAGTTGTTAAACCTGGAGGGTTCTCCAGCCTGGTTTGAAGATCGCTGTCTCGGCAGTGAAGGTCCTGGGAGCTGTTTCATTGTGCACACACGTGAATATTTGATACCCAGTGAGAAACCCTCTGTTCCCGCAGGGCAGCGCAGCAGCTCCACTCAAAACCAGCATTTATTAGCTTTTTAGTTTGTTTAACACAGTTTCTCATGTGGTGTGTTTTGAGGAAGGATCTCTCTGTGAAGCTGTGTTTTTAAAGTTCATGCGGCCCCGATTGGAGGTGTTGTGTCTTGAAAAGCAAAGTGAGTCTGTTCTTACCATCGTCCTTTGCTTACTCTTCGTTTCGCTGACGGAGCGGCTTCCAGAGGTGAGAGGGTGGGTAAGGCGTGAAAGGGACGCTTGTTTGTGGCCATGAATATGTGAACATAAACATCTCTCGTGCATGGAACTGCACAGATTTGAGCGTGTGTTCCAACAGCGTGTCCCTGAGCAAGAGCTGGGGGTTTGCAGCCCTTCTTGAGCCAACCTGAATACAAAATATATCTTGCTGAGCTGCTCTTCACGCTCGTGTGGGGATGGTGGAAGGATATTTCCCTCTTGGGAGTCCCTTCTGCAGCTGGAAGTGAAATAAGGTTGGAATGCACTTCCTTTATTGCATTAAATTGATTCCCATGCTTTACATTTACAGCTGTGCTTTCTGCCCTTCCATTTGTCCCGTCAGGTTTTTAAGAAAACCACATCAGTTGTAGTGTTGAGATGTTTTGAGCGGGTTCTTGAGCCCCCTCACTGCGATGGACGGTCTGAGGAAGAGCTCAAAGCCCCTGGCACTGGCTGGCACCTCAGCGGGGACAGCCTGAGTCCACCAGGCTTTGCTCTGCTTAGAGCCTGGGAGAGCAGAAGCCTTTGTCCTGTCTCCAAGGACCACCGGTCACAACTGCCAGGAAAGTATGGGACCAGCGATCCCACCTTTTGGCTCCCGAGTAGAGAACGTTGATAGATAAAGGTTTCCTGCTGCACACCAGGCTCTGTGGGGTTGGTGGCCCTGATGTGGAGGCACTCGGAGCGGGGAAACACTCCTTCTCTGGTGTCTTTGAGAAGGGATGGGTTTTCCTCCACTGTGTCCAGGAAGAAGGATGGTTTTAGTGTCGTTAGTTCCCTGCAAGGTCTTTCTGTAGGTTCTGGAGGAAGCCAGTTTCCGGAGGTCTTCGATGCTCTTCTCACTTGCACTATATCTGCTCAGAAAAGGGGAGATGGTTGGGCTTTTTTGGGAATGGGCTCACAGGGAGCATTTGTGGACACTTTTGTAATGGAAAGGGAAGTCCTGTTATTTGTCTTAGAAGAAGTTCTCTATTCTCTGGTCAGGAGAGAGCGGCAGCAAGTTACTAAATGCTTGTAAGCAAGGATGAAAGTAGAATCCATCCCACCTGTTTTGACAGTCCTGCGTAATTCCTCATCCTTTGGTTAAGGAGGGATACAATGAGGGGCACCAAGAACTGCTGGGTCTTCTAGGCAGCACTGCACCAGCAGTGGCTTCTTCCTAGGCTTCCTGCGTGCCTTTTCCTGGGGCGGCGGCAAGGGAGGTGGTGCCTGAGAGCACAGGTTTGCAGAAAGAGGAAGCAATGCTGGTTTGTGGTACAAAAGAAAGGAGGTTGGAAACCAGAAAAGCAGCTTTAACTGGAGCTCACAGGGAGGCACAGTTGTTGAGCTGCCTTTGAATGATATTTCATCTGATCGTAGAGAGGGGAGATTCCAGAACAAGCACCCATGTAATGAACTGGCCAGCCTTCTGCTGGAACAAGGAGTCAATCCGAAGCAAATGGCTGGAGGAGCTGCTTCTGCACCGGGTGATGCAGTTTTTACCTCGGCAACTGGAATTGTGGTACGAGGCCAGGGAGGAGGCTGCTTGCCTTGGGTGGGGCATTGGGGGTTGGAGGAGGAGAGGAAGTGAGGTCAGTTCAGGCTGCATCCGAGTGACCTGAAGTGATGAAATCCAAGTTGCCTGTGAGCTCTTTGGGAGAGGAGGACTTCACTCTGGTGGTGCTCTGGAACATCCTACAGGAATAGCCCAAACCGCTGGATTTGGGAACTTCAGGACTATCCCAGGCTTGCCAAAACATCTGTGTGCTACTTGGCCACAGGGGCAAAATATGCTGCCAAGACCGTTACTAGTCTTTTTCCTGTCTTTCTAGACTGGAGAGAACATGCAAAGGTTAAGTAAGACACCTCTCGGTGTGTGGTGAGCTAAGTGGAGGTGAGAAGAGCAGGCAGTTTGAATCCTGAGCTGCACTGGTTGTGTGAGTGCTGAATGCGGAGGTGTTTTGTCAGTTCATCTTCTCTAGAAATGGATTTGGGATTGGGCATCTGAAGAGTCTACATGGAAAAGTGGCCACAGCTTCTAGACTTAATATTGATGTTGAAATACCATTCTTTATGACAGGGCGTGGGTTTGTGTGCAATTCACACCCTTGAAGCACTGTATTTAGGGGCTGGAGTTGCTGTTTACAGGTCAGTGTAACTCTTCCCAGGGCACCCCATCTCCTGTCACCAAGAAGACAAAGAACACCTGGTGGAGAGCACCCTGGCGTGTCCGGGGATTTACGTGTTCCATCTGCAGCTGCTCTGCTTCAGGGCTGCTGCTTCAGTGCCATCTTCTATGATGTGTGGAGCCCCTCTCCAAAGCCACGGTGGAGGCTCTTGAGCACCACTTCCGTCCGTGCTGTGCGGAAGAGGAGCTGGGGAGGCGAGTGTGTCCCCACTGGGATCGGTGACGCTGCCCTTGGCGCTGGTGGGTCAAAGTGGGTGGTGGGTGGGTGCTGTGCTGGGTGTCTGCTCTGCAGCCGTTACTGAACCCCACCTTGAGCCTTGGCCAAGCAGAACGGGGCTCCTGGAGCAGCTGGACAAGGAATTTCCCTTCTGCATTTTTCCTTCTTTGTTCCCAAAGCAGCAGATGCTCTTTGTTTTTTACTTAAACTTATAGAACAGCCCAGGTTGTGAAAATCACCAAGTGCAGCCCTTTTTTGTAGCTTTAGCAGTAAACCCCAGATTGTGTAACTTCTGTGGACCCTTGATAGCGCACATGAACTGGGCTCTCATTCATGTTCTGCCTTTGCGTATTGCGTGTGGGGCAGTGAGAGATGGTAAACAGGTACTGAAATAGCCTGCGCTCTCCAACCTTCATCCCTGTGCCCCTCTCAAAGTTCCCATTGACTGTGGGTTTTGTGCTGCGTCTGGAGCCGCGCGGTGTCGGGCAGAGGCACAGAAGCCTAATTCAGCAAGGCCTTTTTTGATGTTCCCTGTTTATTCAGCACCGAACTTGCTCGTATCTGGAATTCGACCTCGGAGCCGCACGGTCTGAGGTCTGGAAAGGGGGCGAGAAGCAAGGCTGGACAGCAAATACCGCCCGGGGGTTGGGAGGCAAGAGGCAGCGGGGTAGCTTGGGCTGTTGGGATCTTGGCACCTGTGTGCTGGTTCTTCCCTTCTCTGGAAGGATGTGCTGCCACTTACACCGTCCCGCTCTGGAGGAGCTAAGGAAATCAGAGTTGTGCTGGTGGTTCTTCTGACCTCGGGTTCCGTTGGGAGTTTCTTGGAATGACGGATTGTTCCTGCCATTGGGGCGAAATACTTTCACTTTGGTTTCAAACTGGTTCTTTTCGTAGACAACTTGTGTAACTTGGCTGATGACTCCAATAAGTGACTCTGACTTGCTCTTTTACAAGCAGCAACTACACAACAGTAAATTCACTTTCTAACCTCCTACCAATCCCACTGGCACTTGGCTTTCTTCTTTTATGCCAGACTAAATTGCTGATGTGCAGAACTGCTTCTTTGAGAGATTTTACCATGAGGGTTTTGCAACAAAGACATAGAACCAGGTTAAAATGAGTTTGATGCAAATGAGAGCAACTTTGGCATTTCCGTACTTAGAAAATGTGCTTTTGAGCTATTGATCAACAGAACATTTCCATTCAGAGTGAAACACATCAGAGGGGAGATTGAGATGAGATCTTAGGGAGAAATGTTTTCCTGTGAGGGTGGGGAGGCCCTGGCCCAGGTTGCCCAGAGCAATGGTGGCTGCCCCATCCCTGGAAGTGTTCAAGGCCAGGTTGGATGGGGCTTGGAGCCCCTGATCCAGTGGGAGGTGTCCCTGCCCATGGCAGGGGGTGGCACTGGATGGGCTTTGAGGTCCCTTCCAACCCAAACCGTTTCATAATTCTATGATTCTTCTCTACTTTGTGGAAATGGACTTTGTTAAGGTTGAGCCAAGCTGTCTGGTGTTGATTCTTTCTCAGGAACATACGGGTCACCACATTTGATAGCCTAGAGCTGTGTAATTAGTACTCTCTACTTCTTTGTGACAATGACCCTTAGCAACAGCTCCATGGGGAGAGAAACCACAGCCCGGTGTGGCGGTGACATCCCCCAGTGAAGTCCCCATAGGAACCTGCTGGCCTCTGAACTCCATGAAAGTCATGCAAAACGTGATGAATCCTACGTTATAAGTGCCGCAGAGAAGAGTCTGGAGGAGTCGGGAAGGTTGCGGAGGTAGTGTTCTGGTGGGTGCCCAGGGGTAGGTACTCAAGTCCACAAATCCCACTGGCTCTGCATGTGGTCTTGAGGTGGCCACTGCCTGTAAAATCAGTGGAGATGCTGCCACGCTGGAGCCCTTCAGATGGGTCTGCCTTCTGCAGCGGCGAGTGTTGTGTGGTAGGAAGCACCTGGCGGAACTGGTGAGATGGCCTGGGCCTGGGTCAGCCAGCGATGGTGGTACCAGAGCATTGTTCAATGCACTCGGTGCTGGTGTTGGATATCTGGAGTGTTTGTGATCAGTGGCCGTTGTGCGGCAGCGTCTATGGCCACTGTAGATGGGCAGCATGTGGATACATATCTGCTGTCTGTCACGGTGCCGCTGACCTCAGGTGTCCCCTTTCCCGCCCTCCTGATCATGGGATGTTGGTGTTTGGGATGATTTCATTTGCTGTGTAGTTTTGGAGCATTCAGCGCTCAATTTGAATTTCTTCCTTGCCCTCCTTTGAAGGCTGTTGAATGTCCCTGCTTTTTGTTTTCCTTTCCACTCAGAGGAATCACAGAATGGTTTGGAGTGGAAGGGACCTCAAAGCCCATCCAGTGCTACCCCTGCCATGGGCAGGGACACCTCACACTGGGTCAGGGGGCTCCAAGCTCCATCCAACCTGGCCTGGAACACCTCCAGGGATGGGGCAGCCACAGCTTCGCTGGGCAACCTGGGCCAGTGTCAGGAAGCTCTGACTCTCCTGTGATTCCATGGCTCCAGGAGCTGGAACAACACCAGGATTACTGCAAGAACTGGTGATGCCGTGCCCATAACCTGTCCTGTGGCTCCGGAACACCCCTCTCCACCCTCCCCCACCCCACCGCCCCAGCTCGGAGTGGGTTTGCCTTTACTGCTGCCGTCGCCACAGACAAAGCTGCAGCTGGTGAGTATTTGTGCAGGGAGCTGCTGGCCCAGGGTTGTGTCTGACTGTGCCGGGCGTGCTCTATGAGTATCTTTCAGTTTTTAATAGCTGATATTCACAAACCATAATCCCTGCTGTAAGGACAAAGCATTTCCTGTGCCAGCTTTGCCAGGACACCAGGCAGGCTTTCCAAGAAGAAAAAACAGAGGCACATTTTCCACATAAAGTCCCTGTTTGTCTTTTCTTTTCCCTTTCCTGTAACTCCTGAGGTCTCCGCTGCCTCCTCTTACGCTTTCCGAAAGGGGTGAAAAGAAACGCGGCATCTGGATTAAAACCAAACGGGAGAGATTCCAGCATAAAGGAATTCTCATGTGTGTGCATGGAGGAGGCTGAAAAACTGAATTTCAGTCCTGCGTGGTGACCATTCTGTTGGCATTTCCTTTACTTCTGTACAAATTCAGTTCAATACTGGTTGGTTCAGTGGCTCTTTCGAGTGCCTTTTGCTCCGTGAGGTGGTACGTCAGGTAACGGAAGGTGTGGGGAGAGGTTCTGCTCTCTGCTGGGATGCAGCCACCAGCAAGGAGTGGTTTCTATTGTAGGAACCGTACATTTTGAATGTGGTTGCAGATTTTTGCAGGAACATCGCTCCGTTTTCATTCTCCATCTTGGAATGCTCTTTACTGTGGGCCACAAAGAGCTGCTCACCACCAGCCAAGGAGCCCTGCATCACCCTGGGCTGAGGGGCCTGGAGGAACACGAAAGGGTGGTCAGGGATTGGCACAGCTGCCCAGGGAGGTGGTGGAGTCGCCATCCCTGCAGGGGTTTAACAGACGGGTGGATGAGTTCCTTAGGGACAGGGTTTAGTAGGGAGAAGGTACGGTTGGACTCGATGATCTCAGAGGTCTCCTCCAACCTTATGATTCTGTGATTCTATGAACATCAGTCTGGGCTCAAGCTGCTTCTGTGATTTGAGGTCATCGCTGACCAAAGACTTCATTTTTGAAAGCAGACATGAAAGACACTGCCTATTTCCCACCCATATATTTAATTCTCTGTTCTCTCTGTTCATTGCATCTGTTATTGTGTGGATGAACATTCAGAGCCGAGGGTCCTGTCCTTGCATCCTTAGCTCTCCCTTGCCTCCAGCACCGTAGGACAGTTGGTTGTGCGTGGCTTGGACTGCTTTGCACAGCACGGTGTCCAGTCGGATCAGCAATCTCGTTGTTACGATTCTGAAGACACTTTGTGTATGGGATGGGTTTAAAATGAAGGGTGTGTTTGTAAAATGGATTTATTGGTCACAGGAAGAGCTCTTCTTGGTTAAGGAAACGAGCACTGTTTCTGGTCAGTGTGATGTTCAGCATTTTAGTACGAGTTTGTCCTAGCTTCTCGTTCTTAAACTGTGTCCCTTTGGCAGAGGACATTCATGGAACCATGGAATGGTTTGGGGTGGAAGGGACCTTAAAGCCCATCCAGTCCCACCCCCTGCCATGGGGACATGGCTTAGTAGTGAACAGGTGTGGTTGGACTCAATGATCTCAAAGGTCTTTCCAACCAAGCAATTCTGTGATTCCAACTACACCGTCTGCGTGCTGTGAGGTGACAGCCTGTGCTCGTTGGTGGCACTGCACGAGGCGTTGTTGTGTGCTCGGCACATGAGGAAATTCCAGAGGGCAGCGCCCTGGTGGGTAGCCATGAGGGGCATCATGGGGCAAAGTCCACAGCTTCAGCACTTCCCAGAGTATTTTTGAAGAAGAAACTCAGCGAATCAGTTGATTGTTGATTAAAATATGGCTCCCTCGTGGCGTGAGAAATGACACCCGCCCAGCGGATCGGAGTTGAAACCTTGGAGCTACACAGGTAGGAAACGTAGCACGGTTTTCCACCCACTGCAGCTCTGTTCTGGCCAAGTGAAACGTGCTGCGGGCAAAGCATCCTTCTTTGCTTTTATTTTCTTTCCAATAAATCAAGCAGTGTTCGATGTGGCTCGGCTTTGGATTAAGAAAGCGAGGAGCAGGTAGTGGTGACGCAGGTTTTGCACCGTCACTGGACTGAACACACTTTAAACCAACAGAGAGGGTGAAAGGTAGCAGTGTTTCTGCGCCGAGGCTGAGTTTTCAGAGAGGCAGCACCTTTTTTTTCTATAAAAGCGTGTTTATATGGACTCCTTAAGAAGTTTAGACTGCAGGGCTGTCTCCAGGACTGGCCCCCTCCCCTGTGCCGGGTCCCACGTGTTTGTCTTGGCAAGAGGCAGTGTCTGCTTGGCTGCGCTGGGACACTGAGTACGGGGAACACAGAGCTCTTGATGTCTTTCAATGGGGCTTCTATTTTGGTAGTGGCAGGATGGAGCTGTCGGCCACCTGTGATTGTCCAGCAACGAGAAGAGAGGAGGAAGAGGGGTGGGAGAGCCCTGCACACAGATTCCCGTTCCATTGATAGAAGGGAGAGCGTTCTCTGGGAAGCAGCAGCGTTGAGTGGGTTTGACTGTTGAGTCCTTTCGCTGCAGTTCTGGCTTGGTGGTGGTGGGAGAAATAAATGCTGCTGCTGGCTGGAAGTGTTCGGGTCAGTGCGAGCGGCTTTTGGTTTAACTTGGAGACTCTTGTAAGAGGTTTTGTTGGGACCCCAACAGGCTGTTTGTGGCCCTAAGTGGAAATGGATTCGGATATCCCAGTTCTGGTGATCCGAGGGCTGGAGCACCTCCTGTGCAAGGACAGGCTGGGAGAGCTGGGGTTGTTCAGCCTGGAGAGGTGAAGACTCTGGAGAGACCTTAGAGCAGCTCCCAGTGCTGAAAGGGGCTCCAGGAAAGCTGGGGAGGGGTATTGATCGGAGAGTGCAGGGATGGGACGAGGGGAACGGTTTGAATCTGAAAAGGGGGAAGTTTAGATCTTAGGGAGAAATGTTTTGCTGTGAGGGTGGGGAGGCCCTGGCCCAGGATGGCCAGGGAAGCTGTGGCTGCCCCATCCCTGGAGGTGTTCCAGGCCAGGAGCTGCGGGCAGCGAGAGTACGAGGTAACAGGTATTTTCAGTGAAAAGTGCTCTCACCCCAGTGGTTTGCGACGTTGCTTTATTTTGGTGTGTGGACACACTCACATTCACCCCATTCTATTTTGACTGTTTTCTGTGTTTTGAAAGCCCTGCACTTCCATAACACGCACTGAATCCACCGCAGAGAAGGGAATGACATAAATGATGTCTTTAAACTGGCCTCGGTGCCCCCGTGCTACAAAGAAGCAGTTTTTAAAACACTGCTGTGACACTCTGGGGTGCCGGGGCGTTAATTAGCAGCTATTTCAGCCTCCAACAGCGGGAGAACTGAGCACGTACAGCGGGAGAACTGAGCACGTGAGGCTGCTCTGAGCAAACCCGGAATACAGCACTGATGTGTTTGCAAAGCATGGCGGGGCTGCTCTCAGACCCAGGCAGGGTGAAGCAGAAAGGCTGCGAGCAGCTCTCTGTGGGCTGTCATGTCATGGTTCTCCTTCTCTGTCTCTTGGGGTTTCTTTTTTGGTTGGAGTTTGGAGTTTTTTTAGAGTTTTCCCTTTTTAGTCAGGTGAGAAAGGAGTGAGATGACGCTCTAGGATGTCCCTTGAAAAAGGATAAAGCATTCCTCGCTCCACACCTGCTCTCTGTGCTCCTTTCAAACCACGACTTCTCTGGGCAACCTGGGCCAGGGCCCCCCCCCCCCCCCCCAGCAAAACATTTCTCCCTAAGATCTCATCTCAATCTCCCCTCTTTCAGCTCAAACCATTCCCCTCGTCCTGTCCCTGCACTCCCTGATCAAGAGCCCCTCCCCAGCTTTCCTGGAGCCCCTTTCAGCACTGTCAGACTGCCCTGAGAGCCTTCTGTTCTCCAGACTGGCCAACTTCACCTCTCCCAACCTGTTCTCATACAGGAGGTGCTCCAGCCCTACTTAACCGTGTGCCTTGTCAGCGGTAGGAAGAGGGGCAGCAGAGGAGCCCTTATGCGTGCAAGCACATTGCACTCACCCTGGTGGTGGTGCTGGTATTGTCATGAAGATACAGCACCTGCTGTTAGTTGGCAATGTGGTGTATTTGGTTGATTCCAGTATCTCCTGGTGGATCCTCTTGTGCTGGATGCTGCACGGACACCAGTCAGAAAGGCAGCTTCTGCTGGGAAGGGCTTTCGGAGTCTGGTGGGAGGCAGCAGGGAGCAGACACGGATGGAATGGGAGGTGAGGAGAGTACAATGTGATTGATGAGTGCAGCAGACAGAGGTCTCAACACTTGAGCAGCCTGTGTCAGGCTGTTTCCTTAGGCTGTAAGGGTGTTCGAAGAGGGAGCTGCGTGAGAAAATAGTCAGATTTGGTGATCTGAGAGGTCTTTCCCAACCTTAAGGATTCTGTGATTCTGTGAAAAAGCAGCTTTGATGTTTGGGGTCCCCACGTCTCGTCTGTCAGAGGATGGTAAGAGGGAAGAGAACCCAAAACTTGGTGCAGAGGTGGGCAGTGGAGACTGGCATCAAAAAACAAGAGCATTTACTGACCTCACACACTGGACATGGGGTGACAGGTAGGGTGAATATGTTCTGACTGTAACAGGAGTGTCCTGTGGGCTCCAACAGCCTCAGCCTTTCTTGCTCTCCTGTAGGCTTGGTGGCCGGTGTGAGCAGCACGTAGCTCGCTGAGGGCCAGCAGTAGGATGTGCCTGCCTTGCCACACAAACCCTTTCCCTTTCTGACATTCCTGGGTGGGCTTTTCAGACACACGTGAGCGCCTCACCCTCATTGCAAACCACTAGAAATGGGGCATTACCTTCCCAAAATACTTGTGAACGTCCCACCTGAGCTGGTCGCTCCTGTCCGCTGTCCGTTCCCAGCCGCCGCCCCACAGGTCCCTGCTGTGCTCCCACCAGGAATGGTTCTCTCCTCTCTTGCGTGTATTTGTATGGAGTCGTGTTCCCTGCCAGTGTTGTTGGTGTTGGCTCAGGAGCGATTCCGTAGCTTGACCTGCGCTTGTGGGTCATTTTCTCAGGGCTTCCCATTGTCTGCGATTCCCTTCTTATTGTCTGCGACTTTGTGCGCTCGGCGGGGGGGGGAAAAAAAGGGCATTTTTCCCACATGCTTTCTCAGTGGATTGTCCGGTGAGGAATATGTCGTTTGGTGTCCTCCAGGAAGCCTCCCAGGTAGGCTGCTTGGCCCGGGCTCCCTTTGGCCCTGCTCCCAGTCACCTTTTATTGGGAACTTGGGCAGGACTCGCTCCTGTGTCAGATTTAATTGGAAAGACTTTCCCTGCCCTCGCTGTTACTGCTTGAGGAGGGCGAACAGCGTTATGGCTGGGGTGGGAGAACGGCTGGAGACAGGGAGAGGACAATGGCAGTGAGGTGGGTGCAGAAAGAGGGGAGACTGAGATCTTGGGCAGAAATGTTTTGCTGTGAGGATGGGGAGGCCCTGGCACAGGTTGCCCAGGGAAGCTGTGGCTGCCCCATCCCTGGAGGTGTTCCAGGCCAGGTTGGATGGGGCTTGAAGCCCCCTGATCCAGTGGGAGGTGTCCCTGCCCGTGGCAAGGGGTGGCACTGGATGGGCTATGATGTCCCTTCCCACCCAAACCATTCTGTGGTTCTGTGACCTCTCACAGGAAGGGGAACTGGCTGCCCGGCTCCAAATGGGGAAAGCGAGCTTGTAGGAAAGCTGAGAAGTCTGCTCGCTTCTCCCACATCCGCTGGGGCTGAAGTGGTGCTGAGGACAGGCAGGTTCCCTTCCAGCCGCAATGCCCCAAAGGCTGCGCGTCCCTTCCTTGGCTGTTGTGTTGTGTTCCTGTTTCGCATTTTCAGGCTCACGGGGATGGTTCCAGCTCCACTGCACAGAGCAGACTTCTAACGGCATCCTCCAGTGGGTGGAAATTTGGAACATGGTTAATTTAGAAGATAAAGCAGTAAAATTAATAGCATTCCAGGATTTCAGACTGTGCTTTCCTGTGCTGCTCCATAAATGTGCTTTTGTGGAAAAGAAAATTCCGTGACATAACTTCTTCCTTGAAAATCCACCACAGTCTTCTCTCCAAGTGAGCTTTAACACCTGCCGGCTCTTCTGTCCCGGTGGTGGGGAGGAGAATGGGGTGACAGCGAGGTTTCCAGGGAAGATTCACTTGAAGATGCGGTACCTGCTTGTACTCCTCGTTCTCCATTCCGCCGGAAAATTGAAAGCTTTTTTATTGATGAAATGTGGGGTGTGAAATGGGAAGCGAGCTGGATTCTGCATTCGTGCTTGCCTGTAGGCTGTTAAAATGCTGGAGTCATGGACTGATTTGGGTAGGAAGTGACCTTAATGCTCTTCCAATCAAACTGGATCAGGGGGCTCATAAAATGGACCCTGTTGAGTCTAAATGAAAGTGAGGAGCTTGTGGTGAACTCCTCCTGGTGCCATGCTGCTTATTTTTGTTAAAATATTCATTCTTACACCCTGTCACGTACCTCTGCAATTCTCTCTACTTGTATTTGACAAATTACCTGAGCTTGGGCTGTGATAATCTCAATTTGTTGCAAAAAATAATTAAAAATTAAACCTGTGTAGCATTGCAATAAATAACATAGTGTGATGGTGTCCGAGGCCGGAGTGTAGGATTGCAACAGCACCTCCTCCAGCAGGAGCTCTGGTACAAAATTCCTGAGACTCTGCCTGTAACCCTTTTCATTTAACAAATTAAGACAATCAGCTACACCTCTGTTCACAGCAGTTCCCTTTCTGAGCTGACCCCCAGCTGCACACGATGCTGCCAACACCCAGAGCAATTGCCCAGGGCATTTTCTGAAAGGCTGGTGAGGGTCTCCCTTGGTCTGGCTTCCACATCGCCTAACGACAATAAATGGGCTCCTCTGAGCACCAATGGGATCTTTGGGATCTCTTCAACATCAGCCTCTGTCAATAACCACAAAGTTTCCATCATGGATTTCTTCAGTTTCACAAGAAACTTGCTGTTCCCTCTTGCTGTTCCCTCTTGCTGTTCCCTCTTGCACAGGGACACTTTCCAACCAAGGGCAAGGAAACGTCTCTTTAAACCCACATCTGCTCGCACTGAGTGGGGTGATGGAGCTGAGCCGTGTCTCGCTGTGCCAGGCCAGAACATGTTCCATACCCATCTCTCTGTCTCTCCCCTCCCGCTCTGGGTTCCCAAGCTGTACGGTCAATCTGGGGTTCTGGTCTCAGCCCTCGTGTGTGTGTGTGTGTGTGCAATAGCTGAGCCCACAGGTGGGATGAGAAGGGGAGGTTCCATACACCTTGGTTTCCAGCTGAGCAGAGTTTGAGCCTCAGCTCCAGAGCAAACCTCTTGCAGGAATTGTAGTGTCCAGTTCCCAGGGCGAGAGCCTGTGCAGGGAGGAGAGCCAGGCTGCGTGAAGGGCAGGTGGTGAGGATAATGCTTGTTACTCGTCGCTCTGCCCCATTTTATACAAAATTTTGTTTGTTAATATCTTTGATAATGCCGTGCAGATTCCTCAAAACACACGTCCTGTGGGTGTTCCCATGTGCTTTCACAAATCCTGTGCCCATTTCTCCCTGCGCGCTGTCCTTGCTTCCGCTGGCTGTGCTGGGAGGCGTTTGGTCCTGCTGCCCTTGGATGTCAGCCGGGGTTTAAGTGCCTGTTTCGTGGAGTGAATTGCAAGGTGCCCTTCGCCATGGCCCACTGTGATTTATACCCGAGTGCCCCCCCGAGCGTGAGTCCCTGCCCTCACACTGGGCTCAGCAGGTGGGACCGACTCCAGCATATTCATTGTGGGAATTGCCGGGGTAAATCCACTTGGCTACAGAGCTGTCCTGCAGACAAAGGGGAAGGGGCTTGAGGGCCCGTCAGAGCTGCCTAGTTATGGGATGGAGCCCTGTGTGTTCATTTAAGTAGGGAACCATGTGGCTTCTGCTGGTTTTAATGAAATTATGATGTGTCTGAGTGGTGAGGGGTTCAGAACCCGTGTGGGTTAAGGACAGTCCTAGTGCTCAGCCTTGGGTTATGGAATAGCTGTGCGTGATGGACAAATCATGAACTCCCCTGTGACTTTATTCTTAGATGAGGTTTGAAGGGGTAGTGGATCTCATATGAGATGTTCTCTCCCTGCCTTCAAACAGTGGCCTCAGCCTGGTGAACATCCCCGGAACGCAGAGTGGTGTCACCTCTGGCCAGAAGTCCATGCAGAGGAAACCCAGCAGGAGTCTGAGTCATTCGGTCCTGTCCTGCGCTGGGTGTTCTATGCTTCATCCCTCTTGAGATTTGGTTTTAAAGCGTCAGGCCAGGTCTTTGGGCTCTCCAATGACTTACTGGCGTGTTCTCTCTGTTCCTCACCAGGCTGGAATGATCCGGACTGACAAGGATGAATACTTCATCGAGCCTCTGGAAAGAGGAAAGCAGATGGAAGAGGAAAAGGGAAGAATCCACATGGTGTACAGGCGGTCGGCCGTGGTGCAGCATGCCCCTGAAATGCTCCCGGATGTCCACAGGGAAGGTACCGTGCCCCGTGCTGGTTGTTTGCAGCTCTGTTCCAGGTGCACTCTAACCTGTGGTAGCTTCTAAGAGAGGCTGTTTGAAAAGGAAGTGTTTAAATGTTTTGCTGAAACACAGCGTCAGTCACACACGCAGTTGCTCTGCCAACACCAGCGCACATGTGAGTTTGTCAGAACTCGGCCACAAAGTGTTCTTCTCAAGAACCGTTGCAGAATGCTTGGGATTTCCTTCCTGGAAGCAAGGGCAGAGTTTGCACTGATTTAAGCGGAGACAAGGCTGACCTCTGCGTAAGTTGGTGAGATACTGTGGGACATGAGATATTAACAGCTCACGTGACTTGAATGTTCTAAGTCGTTATCAAGGCTTGCCTGTCCATGCAGCGGCTGTTTGGAGCTCGGGTCCTGTTTCTTTGTGAGTAGTAGCCGACTTGTGGTGGTGGCCGACGCTGTTTCCTGGCTGGTCTGTCTGAGAGTAATGGTTGTGTGGTTTAATCCACTTCCTTGTGTGTTCTTTCATTGCTTTTGATGTTACACAGCTCCTCACAAGCCAAGGCATTGCATGGTGATGCGGAGGGTTTTGACACCATGGGCTGAGGATGAAAGAGCAGCTCCATTCCCCTTTGGTGTTCTGCCTTTTTGTCAGCATCTTTCAGCCTCTCAGATCCCTGTTTGTACTTTGTGTTCATGTGTTCTCAGAACTTCAAAGGATTTGAGAAGAACAACTACGTATAACAGCCAGAACTGAAATTAGGTACAAATACGAAACAGAGGGAGCCCGTAAGGACAGCAGCTCCCTTTTTGGTACTGAAACAACCTTTTTAGTGGCAAAACTGTGTGTCTGTAACTGATTTCTTGTTTCTCAAGAAGTTCAGACCACAAAGGCTTGTTTCTTGTAGATGGTTTTGGCCGAGGGGGTCTGTTGCTGTGGTGCTGTATGTTCTTTAACATTTGTCTGGACAAGAGCAGTGCGTAATAGCAGTCATCTGGGCAAGCGGAACTGAGGGCAGAAAGGTGGATGGGGATACCTGAAGGGAATTCAGAGAGAAAGGAGCATCATGAAAGGAAACAGAACTTAGAATCATAGAATGGTTTGGGTTGGAAGGGTCCTCAAAGCCCATCCAGTCCCACCCCTGCCATGGGCAGGGACACCTCCCACTGGGTCAGGGGACTCAAAGCCCCATCCAACCTGGCCTTGAATCCCTCCACGGATGGGGCAGCCACCACTGCTCTGGGCAACCTGGACCAGGGCCTCCCCACCCTCATTGTGAAGAATTTATTCCTAATGTCTGATCTAAATCTCCCCCTTCCAGTTTAAGGCCATTCCCCTTTGTCCTGTCACTCCAGACGCTTGTAAAAAGCTCCTCTCCAGCTTTCTTGGAGCCCCTTTCAGTACTTGAAGGCCACTATGAGGTCCCCCTGGAGCCTTCTCTTCTCCAGGCTGAACAACCCCAGCTCTCCCAGCCTGTCCTCACAGCAGAGGTGCTCCAGCACCATCTTCGTAGCCTCCTCTGGACTCGCTGCAACGGTTCCATAATCCTTCTTACACTGGGAATTCAACTTGATCGCACGTAAACTGAGGGAACTGGCCGCATCTCAGAAGGTACAGCTTTATTTGTTAAATGGAAGCGGAGGGTATGGGGCCATCCTTGTGTTTGCCACTGCATTGCAGTGGTCTTCTGTTCCTGGGAGCACTTGGAAGGCCACTGGTGCTTGAGAGCCGGGCTGTGCAGTGCCTGGGTCCCCAGCCTGTTCTGTCCACGGCAGAAATGCACCGACCTTTGGCTGTGGTGCAGCCCTGCACTCTGTGTCCATAGGGTGCTCTGAGAGGTGTTCATTGAGGTACCTCACACACGAGGCATCTCTGTATTTCAACTTGTGTGATGCAGATCGTGCCGGTGCTTCCTGTGTTCCTGTGGTGTTTTATAGCATTTGGGATGTTTTCTGAACAATCAGACGGAACGAGCACAGGAGTTCCAAATCCAGCCCCTGCCGTCTTAACCTTGGGACTGTAGCACCAATGGCAGCACGGGGGGGTGTTCATTGGTTCGGGTGCTGTGGCCTCATAGAAATAAGCGCTTGTCTGTGGTCTGTCAGCTGCTTTTTCCTGATTTTCTTTGTTGCAGTTATTTGGAATGAAGGTTTAGAAAGTTGGGAACTCGGAAGCTGTCTGTCTGGAGGGGATATTGAATATTTTGCATTAACCTTTCCGCCTCTGCAGCACCACGACCCTGGGCTCGCTCCTGTTGGTGGTGTCCCTGCCCGTAGCCTCTGCAGGACGTGACGGCGTAGGGCACCCACTCCCCCTTTGTGTCCGTCCTTTGCTCTGTGTGGAGCCCGGTTCCCTTAGGAGCGCATTAGGTGGAACGCTCAAGGGGTGGGGTGGGACGTCCTGCCTCGGTCCTTTGAGGAATGTGGTGGGATGACAAACCTGTTCACATCGGTGGCTGGGCCTTGGTTCTCCTTCCCTCTGCGTGTCTGTGCTTGGAGTGCTGGGAGCTCCGACATCCTCATGCACGGAAATGTGTCCAGAGGCTTTCTTTAAGTACATGTTTTTACCTCTTGCATTACAGATAGGGAAATCCCCAGAGAACTCTGAGAACATGGGAAGGGAGGTGAATATTCAGAGAAGTGATCAGGTAGCCCATCGGGGTGTTGTTCCTTCCCTTTTTTCTTTCTTTAGTCTTTTTTGTAAGTTTCATCTCCCAAGCTCAGGATCTGGGAACATCCCCCAGCAGAGCCCTTGGAGAGGGGTACAGATATCCCTGGAACTGTGGGTGTTCGTTGTTCTTGGTGTGTGCGCACCCGCTTCAGACTCCTCGAAGGAGCCCATTGTTAATTATTGCCTTGTTACACCTCTTCTTCAGTTGTTCTGGTGTGAAACGATGCCTTGCTGGAATACCTGGGGGTTGTTTGATGGTTGTGAAGGCCTCTGCTCTCGCTCTGTGGTATCAGGGGAACGTGGATAACTTTCCGTGTGGTGCCAGACTGGTGGCAGGAGCGGTTGGTAGTATTTCATGGGTCATCCATCTGCTAATTCGAAGTATTCTGCTTTACTGTGTGCTTTGGAACCTGATCTTTCTTCTGCTAACGTGAGGCACCGCAGGGACAAGTAGCAGGTGCTGAGCAATTAATGTTAAAATCATTTAAACACCCACACCCCCGCTTGGTACCCGTGGTCTCCGTTGCACTGGGTTTGCTGGTTTGAAGGGCTGAGCCTGGGCTGATTTTGGACAGAGGAAGCTCTTCCTCCCCTGTGGGATGGCAGCCAAGGCTTCCCTCGGGAAGTCCCAGCTATTGAAAACCACTTAAATGCAGAAGGATGTGACACAGCATTGGCAAAGGCCGAGTGAATTTCTCCCCTGGGAACAGGAGAGACTCTTGGTTGTTTGTTCGTGTGAAGAATCAGTCAGGAGTCACACGGGAACCCATGTGAGAACGGGTTGGTTCATGTTTAATGTAATCACAACCTGAAACAAGGATACTCAGACCACATTTTCTGTCCCAGTTCTTGTCTGAATTTGAGAAGATGAGTGAACACGTGTGTCTGTGCTCAGAAGGGAGGAGGAATCAACCGTCACGAGCCTGGTCAGAGAACGTGAACCAGCCTGTGCACAGTGACAGAGAGTTGAGATGGGCTGCTCAGACTGCAGAGGAACCTCCTCAGGCTCAGCAGTGAAACAGGTGGCACTCAGAATTCCACAGAAATTCCCTTCTTTCATTTCACTTGTGCTGAAGGAGAGACAGCACTCAGAAATGTGTTTAGTGACAGCGGGGACGTAACAGGCCAGCATTGCTCATGAATCCTTTCAGCTTTAGAAGAGGTGATGGATGCAGAGGGAGGAGGAAAAGGTGTTTCCACAGCCATCAGGCTCTGACCGTTCGTTAATCCAGCAGTGTGGAAAGGAGCCGCCAAGCCCACGCTCTGCCGCAGCGCTGGGTCGCCCATCTGGGGAGTAACAGATGCTCTGTCTGCAGTGCGAGTGCCAGCGCACGGTAAGAAGGTGGTGCCAGGCCAGGCAGCTTCTCAGGTGGGTCTTTAAAGGCACTGAATGGTTTTAAACATCTGGGATGAGCATCTGGTTAGGTACGGTCTGGGAATGCTATCATAGAGCTCTGCATGGGTGTAAATGCTCACAGTTGTCTCCGAACGGCTTCTCCCTAGCAGATTGCCCTGGGATGACATTGTCAGCTCGACTTCCCCGGTAATTTAAAGCTTGATCCTAAAGACATTGAACATCTGCGCTTCTCATTAGTCGAGTGCTGCAGGTACGCGCAGTCCGTGTTCACGTCATGGGAGTTGTTCCCAAATAGCAGCTATTAAAGAAAAATCCTTATTCTTAAAGACAAAAAGAAACAAAGGTGAAGAGACTCTGCATTGGGAGCAAAGACTGAAGGGACAGAGAATGAACAAGCAAGGCAAAGGAAGCTGGCAAAACTAGAGGAACATAGGGATCTGTTGTGGTAAAATGATATTTAAATACATCTTCTTATCACCAGAACAGGTTTTCACTGAGGAATGGAGAGAAGTGCTCTCTGGAGCAGCCTGAGTTGGCAGCGTTGGGAAGTCTGGTGATGTCATTCTGTCTGGACGGGCTGAAAAGGTTCTGCTCTTCTTTGTTAATAACTGACAAACAGCACCAGAGGGTGTGATCATTAACCTTGTTCCTTGAAAGCGTTCAATAAACAACAGAAACAGGCAACTGCAGAGTTCACAATCAGATTTGCAGCCCAGAGCCCTTCTTTCCAGGTTCTGCTGGAAATAAAATCCAGATTGGATTTCTCAGAAACGCAAAAGCCTGATCCAAGTCCCCTGGACTCGATGAGGAGACGCAGGCTTCTGTCATTGGGCTGCTGGGACAGGAGTGGGATCATATTCTGCTCGAGGTGATCACAGTTTGGTTTATCTTTCCTCCTGTCCATTCGTTTATTATTTGCTGCCCGCCCTTTCTTTTCGTATGTGACCCCAGTGCCCACCAGCCCTGCGCTCCGAGGTTGTGCAGCACGTTAGTGCACTTAGAGCTCTCCTAGTTCATCTTCCTCTTCCCATCATCGTGTGTTTATTAAACAACAACCCATTCACCCAGAGAGCACTTCAGATTAAAGCATTTTTGTAATTACTTCCGAACAGTGGGAAACACGGAATAGGAGCCTTTCTCTTCCAGCTTCCTTTTCAGAACTTTCATTTTCCCCAAAGAACCCAAGTGCTTATGTGGCTGATGGGGTTGCCATGGCTCTGGCTTCGAGTGTCTTTGTCCCAGGTGGGAAACATGTAGGAGGAAGAAATTATTTGGGAATTGCTCCTGGTTGCCTGGGAAAGAAGCCCTGGGATAGAAGGTAGAAGAATGGGAAGACTATTGCCTGCTTCGGAGACCTCCCTCAGCACTTCCCCAGGCACATCGGTGTTTCCAGGAGACGTCGGCCTGCCAGGAGGTGTCCGGAGCCTTTCACAGCAGGGTTTCTCATGCCCTGGGTTCTGGTGGAGGATTTGTTCATCAGCAATAACGGGAAAGATGGAACTGGTTTCTCTGGAGCTGTAGTGTCCACACCTTGTGCCATGCTCTCTCACAGTTCCTGTTTAAGGTGTATCGGTGGTGACACCCTGCGCAGGGACTCGCCGAAAGACTTCTCTTTATCCAGAACTACTAGAGCTTTTGCTTTTAAACCAGCCGCTTTCTGTAAAATTGAAACTTAATAGGATTCATTGAAGTTTTGATTGGATATTGATTTGTGGGGTTAGGTTTTTCCTTTGTTTTCAGTTTCCTTGATCCAAGGAAAGGTTAGCAACAAAGTACTTTTCCACCGGGAATGGCTCAGCACGGTACAAAGGGAAATGACTGTTGGTGATGGATATATTGACAGTACGTGGGGAAGGAGAAGGGATCTCCGGATGGGCAGAAGTGGGAGGAAACATAATGAGAAAACCACCAAGCGCTTTCAGAACTGGAAGTAGATGAATAATATCTCAGAGCGCAATGGAATTACAGCCCTCTCCAGGGGTTTGGGCAGAGGGGGCTGTGCACTGCAGACAGAAGTATGCTCTCACCTAGGTTGGGCAGAACCTGAACAAGATTTACCCTCCCTTGCCTGAAGACCGATACTGGTCAACTGTGGGATCAACCAATTACCACAAATTTTACGAAGAAGCCATGTGTGTTGTTGGGTTCTGTAGAGCCACTCTCGATTTGGTCTCAGCCCAGCATGCTCCCTGGTGAACATGGCCTGGAACCCCTGTCCTCCCCATGCCTTTGTCCTCAGGGCCGTCCCATGAATGGGTTTCAGACCTGCTTTCTTTGCCCTCAATGTTGGTCTTGGCCCACTTGTTCTCAGATGGATTCGCCTTGTACTTGGAAAGTGTCTGTGTTTCAGTATTTCCCATCTCTCATTTTTAATGATATCTGTCATGGAGACTGGATGGCTGGCTACGGCGTTGGCTCGGTGAGGTGTTTTTCCTCCCAGTTCAGTCAGTTCGCTCTGTGTTTCCAGTACAGCGCTGGGCAAGTGCGGCCAGAGCTCAGTGACGAGCGCGGTGCCCTCCTCTGTGCAGTTACTCACATGCAGCTTCAAAACAGAAACTTAGCTGAGCATCCGAACACGTGTGGGGATAACTGAAGGGGTTTGTCTGTAGACCACGCACTGGTTCCTGGAACGTCTCCAGTTCCCTGCGTGCACCTCAGTGGCTCAGTGTTCCATAGAATCCAAGCACGGTAACTCAGCAGTTGTGTTTCCGAGGATGGAGACCCCACAGCCTCTCTGGGCCCCTGTTCCTGTGTTTGGTTGCCCTTTTTATGATATTTTTCCCTCTCCTATCTAACTGGAATTTCCCTTGTTCCAAATGATGTCTCGTACTTCTCATCCAGTACAAACTTTCTGAACAGCAGTGATCGCTGCATGCAGAAATTCAGGAGGTGATGCGCGAGCTGGGTGTTTCCTGGCAGATTCTCTGTCCACCCTTGACTTGATTTAATAATTGCTCTGCATTGAGGGCTGAGTTAATGTATGAAAAGCATTTGTGTGAATTGTCACTGGACACTTCAGACAACAGGGCTGGGAAGTGTGGGTCCTCAGCAAGTGGAGATGGTAACACGCTGCAGTCAAACAGAGGGAGTGGCAGAGTGAGGGGTAGAGCCACACTGGTTACAAATACTCATCCCTGGTTTTAAAGAGTTGTAAGAGTTGTGAGATGTGTTAAAATTATGCTGAAAGTACATCCCAGAAATTGTATTCTTGATGTGGATCCCAGCACAGGACATGGAGATGTTGGAGTGGGTTCAGAGAAGGCCACGGAGATGATCTGAGGGCTGGAGCACCTCCTGTATGAGGACAGGTTGAGAGGGATGGGGTTGTTCAGCCTGAAGAAGAGAAGGCTCCAGGAAGACCTCAGAGCAGCTCCCAGTGCTGAAAGGGGCTCCAGGAAAGCTGGGGAGGGGCTCTTGATCAGGGAGTGCAGGGACAGGACGAGGGGGAAGGGTTCTGAACTGAAAGAGGGGAGATTGAGATGAGATCTTAGAGAGAAATGTTTTGCTGTGAGGGTGGGGAGGCCCTGGCCCAGGTTGCCCAGAGCAGTGGTGGCTGCCCCATCCCTGGAGGTGTTCAAGGCCAGGCTGGAAGGGGCTTGGAGCCCCCTGATCCAGTGGGAGGTGTCCCTGCCCATGGCAGGGGGTGGCACTGGTTGGGCTTTGAGGTCCCTTCCAGCCCAAACCCTTCCATGGATCAATGATTAGACCTGCTGCACTGCTCATCGTCCTGTCTCCTCCACATCATAGCTGAAAAAACCTTACAAGTTTGTTTTAAGTAAGACCAAAGCTTGAGCAGGGATGGATGAGAAGTGCTAGGAAGTGCCTTACGCGCTCAGTCTGTGTCCAGGAGGCTACACTTCCCTCCTGGTGTTGGGAGGGGGGACATCCATCTGGTTAAGTCGTCTTCAGCTCTTGGCAATAACAAAGGAAAATGATTCTTAAATAAAAGCAAGGATAAAAGGGTGGATTCCAAGCACAGGCACCCAGAGTCAGAGGTGTAAACCCGACAGAAATCTGAAGGGAAAGGGAAGAAGTGGACAAAGATGGGTGCATTGGACTTGCAGCTGTTCCAGAGCTCGTAAGCTTTCCTGTAAATCCTGCTTACGCCCCCAAACTGCCTTTGGTGAACAGTGTGGGTGAGAGGCGGCTGGTGTTAAGTATGGGGTAAGATGAGGGGTGATGGCTTTGAAATGAAAGAGGGGTTTAAACAAGATACAAGGAAGAAATTCTTCACTCTGTGGGTGGGGAGGCCCTGGCCCAGGTTGCCCAGAGCAGTGGTGGCTGCCCCATCCCTGGAGGTGTTCAAGGCCAGGCTGGATGGGGCTTGGAGCTCCCTGATCCAGTGGGAGGTATCGCTGCCCATGGCAGGGGTGGCACTGGGTGGGCTTTGATGTCCCTTCCACCCCAAACCATTCCATGATTCTATGATAACAAACACCTCTTGCTGAGATTTCCTCTCTGCTGTCCGTCTGTCCTCGTTGCTTGAGGTTGGAGGTGAGGAGCTCTGGAGGGAAGGATAATGTTAATGGAGGTGGCCAACAGCTGTCAGAAGCTCTGGGTGCCATTGTGGTACGGAGCTACAGAGCTCTGATGAGAAGTTCATTTCTACTCCTGCGATCAGTAGGAAAGTTGGATGTGAGAAGGTTCAAAGTGCTCTGATGCTGGGTGAGGTGGCGATGGGAGCAGGGTGGTGGGACCCAGCGGTACATGCCGGGCTCGCCCCTCCGGCCCTGGCTGCCGCGCTCGCCTCCAGCTGTCCAAGGGGACACACCAGGACAGGCCTCTCTGCAGAACCTTCTCGCTGGATGCGGCAGAGCTGCCTTATTGGGATGAATTTATGGGAATTTGAGGTCAGGAACAGGAGGAAATGAATCCTCCCACAGCTCGCGGGGGCTGGTGCCTGTTTGTGTGTTTCACATGCGCGTCACACAGATCCAGGGCTGAAATCAGATGCTGTGAAAGCACCAGCAGACCCTTTCACTGAAAGAAAAGATCCTTTTTAATCAATCTGTGCTCTACAGTGGCTTTTTTAACCTCTGTCTGTGTTGGGAAAATGAATTCAAGCGTGGCAGTTTGTTTCCTAAAAATGGTTATTTTCATACCCCGTGCCTGTCGCTGGGTTTTTTCCCCTGAATTTGGTGCAATTTTGGTGGTTTTCCCCGTTGTGGGACAGGAGGATTTAATGGTTTGGTTGCTCAGTGTATTTTCAGGAATATTTTAGAACTGCAGAAACAGGTGAGAATCCACAGCAAGGGGGAACTGGGCAGCTTAATCTGGTTCATAGCTCTGAAAATTTCTGGATGTGATGTAGTCAGCCCTGCCTTTCCATAGAGAAGAGGGAAAACAGATCTTGTGTGCTTGGGGTGAGGGATGTGGGTGCTTGCAGAGCGCCTGGTGGGCTGCGCTCCTCTTTGGGACACCCTCCCTCTTTGAGGATGTTCTGGGTTCCCGCACGGGGAGCATCGCGCTGGGGTGCGCCCTGCACTTCCCTGCACGCTTCCGTGTGTCCCTGTAAAGCGCCACGGGAGTGCGAAGCCAGAGTGAACTCACGGTGTTGTCTGGCGTGGGATGGCCCAGTGCTGCCAAGGGGAGCCGAGAGGAATGTGTGGGGAGGTGACTCACGTGGGAACATCATCCCTGCTGCTCCCGGTGGGCCAAGCTCCTTCGGGTCTGTTCCTGGATTGCAGAAGTGCGTCAGGCGTTCCCAAACGCAGCCGTAGGACTCGGCCGAGGAACAGCCTGGCTCAACTGTGTTTGCTGAGCAAACAGTGGGGGCTGCCAGAACACTTTGAGGTCCCTTCCCACCCAAACCATTCTATGATTCTATGATAACGTTTTGTTTGCTGCAGGAATGGAACAGAATCGGAGATGTTTCCTGAATGAAGCTCTGGGGTGGTTTGGTGCTCTTGTCCTAGCAGACAGCAGCAGACGTTCTGCTCGTGTCTGCATGGAGGCTGCCAGCACACCCTGAGTCACGGAGCCGCTGAGCATGGGGGGGTCACAGCTCACCGCAGTCCCTGTGAATGAAGTTGTCTCACAGGATTAAACGCAGTGGCCGGAATTACTGTCAAAGCATGCTGGAGACGTCAGTCCAGTCTGAGTGCTTGTGACCTCCCTTACTGGAGAAAGCATTAGAAAGTGCTCTTGTCCCCGGAGGAACGGCAGTTTTCTCTCCTCGACACTGAATCTGTTGGTGATGTTAAGGCAGTCGTAGCTGTTAGTGATTTACAGAAGCGGTGGGATGCACATCCCATGGTTCTGTGCCCTCGCAATGCTCTGTACTTTATCAATAAAAGCAGTTAGTGTCATCACAGACTACAAACGAATAGCATCACAGATGTGGTTTTCAGCAAGAGCCCTAGATTTCTGGTTTAGATCCGTGATAGCGACAGAAATCCAGGTCACAAGACAGTTTCTTACCTATTTTTTTTACTACTCAGTTTTAACCCATACTGAGTGGGCATCCAGGAACCATTTAACTCACTTTGATAACTACTGTCAATAGTTTGTCCTTAGCAGTCCTCAGAACTGCACTGCCGTAACAACTGGGTTCCCCCTGGGTTCTTCCACAGTTAAAATGGTTTTTTACCATTGGCCACCGCTGAGTTTGCAGTGAGATGCATTTGACATTTACTGGCATTTCTCGTTGTGCTTTCATGGAGTTGATTCTTAAGTTATTTCACATCCTTTTTCTTAATCAGCTTGCAGAGTTTGCCCTGCCAAGAACAGGTAAGGCTATCTTTTCATTACTCCCAAGTTTCTGATGCCCAGAAAGTTTACCGTCAGGAGAAGAAAGACTCCTTTAATTAACAGTTGCTCTTTACCAGGGAGCACGAGGTGAGATAGCTCAATTAAAAGAATCTGCTCTTGGAGTGACCAGCAGTTCCGTAACACCGTGCACTGCTCTGGTGGCTCATGATATGCTAACTTAATTAGCCAAAGGCCGACGACATTCTGACCTCGGCAGCTCTGCTGCGTTGGCTGTTCTGTCAAACACGCTCTGCATTTCTGCTGGCGAGACGGGCGCATCACTCGTATTTATCCTTGTACAGCTGAAGTCTGTCAGGCTGCTGGGAAACCTCCCACAGCAAAAGACATCTGGGCATCGCTCCCCTTCCTGTCTGGAGACATCAGCACCGTCACTAGGAACTGCTCGCGCTGCAGGGAGCAGAGGTGTTCTCCCGCCATCTCCAGGCAAGCCTGCAGTTGCTGGTACTGAAAGAAACTTGATAAGCACTAAAACCCCCAAAATATATTAGCCAGGCTTGTATTTAGGACGCTGTAATGTTCGTTCCCATGTAGAGAACAAACCTGTGGCAGCGGCGGGGGAAGCGATGGAGCAAAGCCAGCCATGTCTCCTCCAGGTTCTTTATTGTCTGTACCGATAGGATTTAAATACTGAGCACTTGTGTTCTTGAATCGCAGCCACGCAGGTCGGTTCCCAGCTGTTCCTCAGATGTAAAGGCAGAGACCTCTGTCTCGAGCTGCGCTTTCTCTGTTTTTGAAGCCTAAAGAAATCATTAGTACAAAAAAATCCCTAGTGTTCGTATCCTGAATCCAAGAGAGGTGCTGGATCGTAGCGGCTGCAGCTGGAAAACGTTATTCATAGAACCACAGAATCATGGAATGGTTTGGGATGGAAGGGACCTCAAAGCCCATCCAGTGCCACCCCTGCCATGGGCAGGGACACCTCCCACTGGATCAGGGGGCTCCAAGCCCCATCCAACCTGGCCTTGAGCACCTCCAGGGATGGGGCAGCCACCACTGCTCTGGGCAGCTGTATGGGGACAGCGCTCCGATTAAGCCCTCCTGGCTCCACACATCCTTCCCCAGGCACTCTGCTCCTCAGCCACCCCTGTGCCTCTCTTGCCTTCGCTTGGTCCGTGCTTTCAGAGCTGTTCTTGCAGTGATAACACTTGGACTTGATGATCTTGGAGCTCTTTTCCACCCTTGGTGATTCTGTGAATGACGTATGCAATTCAGTTCGGCACTGCTGGGAACTTCTGCTCCTCTAACCATGCTGCCTGGCCGCTCCATTTGACCTCCCCACCACCTGTGTTAGGAGAATGGCCTCCAGCTTCTCTCTGGGGGTTTGTATTGATCCTGCTTTCCTTCCTTGTTGTCTCCTTCCCACCCCAGAGGGAACACGTTGTCTGTGTTCACCTCGCACATGGTCTGTAGGCAGTTCTGTAGCTGTGCCCGTCCCTGGCTGCATCCAGTGCCCAGGGTGGCGACACGTTGTGGATTTGTGCCGTGGGGTCATGTTTTGTGTCAGTGCCTTTTTGTTGTATTTCAGCCCTGAATTTCACGTCCCTTGTCCCAGTGCCCCGGGCAGCGACGCTGTGTGTCTGTCTGTGTTTTGCTGCGATTTCTCCCCTGTGTTCGCTTTCACTGCCTCCTCTTCCAAAGAGCTCAGAATTTCACAACGCCTGTACAAGTTCTTCATTTACCTTTAGGTCTCACTGCTCTGATCATCAGGAACTTTGATTCCCTCCACGTGCCTCCCCTTTCCCAGATAACCAGTGAATCTCTCGAGTAGTGCAGGTGCTGGCGTAGCTGGGCGTGGTTCGAGGAGAGCAGCGGCAGTTGGGCGAAGGGAGATGGCCTTGCACACCGCCTGCTCGTGGTTTGTACCCTCCGCCTCGTAAAGAAAAGGCTTAATTCCTCTTACCAGGCAGGGTGAACAAACCATGGGTACCTTCAGGGTGAGCGGACTTGACTTCAGAGAGCTGATTCCTTCCCGACGATCCCGATGAAAGGTGACCTCAAGCAGGTGATGGAAACCCTCGCCTGTTGGTGGGAATGCCTGTAGGAGCCAACTTTGCTTTATTGAAGCCTTTTGTTGTCTTGTTTAAGCCCAAGACCCCCTTGCGCAGCTCAGCAGCTTTGGTGGTGCCCCCTCCCCTCCTTAACCTGCCTTTTGAGGACAACGCTCTTTATCGTATTTCTAGTCCGACCCATTGTATTTTCCATGGAAAAGTCTTCCTAAATCTTCTCCCTCCTCAGGTTATTCTGGGTTTTTTATTATTGTTGTTGTTATTGTGTCGCCGCCTGTGCTTTCCACCAGACTGGAGGGTTTGTTAAAGCACTGACAGGAAATGGAGAGCAGCGCAGGAATGGTCTCTGCTC
Organism: Neomorphus geoffroyi; assembly: GCA_033558235.1. Lineage (NCBI taxonomy): Eukaryota > Metazoa > Chordata > Aves > Cuculiformes > Neomorphidae > Neomorphus > Neomorphus geoffroyi. The sequence goes on along the minus strand of JAUMJM010000092.1, from coordinate 2,405,821 downwards.
GCCAAATAGGGAACGTTGGCAGCTCTGACAGGGAAATTCCTTGGCTTCACAGAGCAGCTTCATAGAGAGAGTGCGCTACTGAAGAGGCAAACAGGGCACAGGGCGCTGTGTGGAGCCGTTCCAAGGATAAATGGCATTTTGGGTATCACATTGTCATAGGATCTTAGAACCATGGAAGGGATTGGGTTGGAAGGGACCTCAACATCCATCCAGTGCCACCCCTGCCATGGGCAGGGACACCTCCCACTGGATCCGGGTGCTCCAAGCCCCATCCAGCCTGACCTGGAACACCTCCAGGGATGGGGCAGCCACAGCTTCTCTGGGCAACCTGTGCCAGGGCCTCCCCACTCTCACAGCAAAACATTTCTCCCTAAGATCTCATCTCAATCTCCCCTCTTTCAGTTCAAAACCGTTCCCCCTTGTCTTATCCTATCCCTGCATTCCCTGATGAAGAGCCATTCCCCAGCTCTCCTGGAGCCCCTTTCAGTGCTGGGAGCTGCTCTGAGGTCTCCCCGAAGCTTTCTCTTCTCCAGGCTGAACAACCCCAACTCTCCCAGAGCGGAGCAGAGAGGCAGAATCAAGTGTTGTATTCAGATTAATTTGAAGATAAGAGCTGGAAATGCAGAGTTCTGTCTGAGGGGCGTTGAGATCAACCTGCGAGTGTCAGGAGGGAGATCAGGTCTGGGCACAGCAGTGACCAGCGAGTGCAGTGATCTCCTGCATTTGGTGCTTCCAGCCTTCACCTCCCATCTCGGCCAGCACAGGAAGGGCAGAAATGAACTCTGACAAACTCCCTCTCCTTGGTTACCGCTGTGCAAGCAGACATAAATGGCACCGTTTCTTGGGCCAGGAAGCGACGGAGGTCAGAACGGGACAATTTATGGCTCTGCACTATTTTGGATGGGATTGGGATGGGGAGAGGGAGAGGGGAATGATGAAAATATCCTGTGTGGAAACACAGTCAGATTCATAACCCATCTGTGCGAGGTGCAGTCGAGCTTGGCTCGCTCGTAGGAATGCGTGGAGATGGAAAGAAGGAAAAAAGTGCTGCTTTGTGTAAGAGATTGTATGAAAAAAGGGAGGTGTGACAAGGGGAGGAATCCACCACGGAACAACTGCTGTCGCTGGGACGGAGGGCATGGTGTCGGGGCCTTGCAGGAGACCACTTTTCTCTCCCTGCAAGGAGACAGGAATGCTCATGTGAGATCCTCTCCTGTTTGCAAACCGGGTTTGTGGCGTGGCAGTCAAAGTTAAAACTCAGGACCTGCCTGTTTGCTGGTTTTGAACAGAAAATTCAGGGAGGTCAGTCCATGTGTGGTGTTGGACTGTGTGGGGCTTGTAAGTACATCGCGCTGGGATTGTCTTCTGCACAATTACAGCCAGAGCTAGGAGGGGGAGGTTGTGCTTCATGGGAAATGGTGAAATTTGAGAACTGGCTTTTGATTCGGTTCCCTCTCCCTTTGAGCCCTTCTGATCTTAAAATGCTCTCTGACACAAAACGTGTGGCTAGGGGATAGGAGGGGCTCGGACCAGCTTGCTGAGTTCACAAATCTACAGACATGTCCATGTGTGACCTTGAATCTGTTCTGTAGTGAAGAATCAGAATCCATCAACCCAGAAGGGCTCTCTGGAGTATATTGGTAATCCCCCACTTCCTGGAGGTGTTCAAGGCCAGGTTGGATGGGGCTTGGAGCCACCTCACCCAGTGGGAGGTGTCCCTGCCCATGGCAGGGGGTGGAACTGGATGGGCTTTGAGGTCCCTTCCAACCCAACCATTCTGAGGTTCCGTGATTCTTTGTTGAAGGGTTTTCTTTTTCAAAAAAAGTTGTTTCACCTCCATTGTTCCAGCCAGTTCTCACATTAAAAGATGAAGCATTTCAGCCTGAGATAGGGGCAACGGCCAAATAGAATCATGGAATCATTAAGGTTGGAAAAGACCTCTAAGATCACCCAGTCCAACCATCAAATGAAACAATCCTCAAAGCTTCAGTTGAGACACCTCAATACTTAAATGTAATCTGTCTGTCTAACTGTAGAGTATAAATACGTGTGTGATATGCTTCAGGTGGTGCTCTTTAAGGAAGATGGCCTTGTTTTCATCTAGTTGCCTCCTTGCTGTGCGGTGACAATGTACGGTGTTATTGGAGGATGGGCTGTTGATGGTTTGCCTGTTGAAATGCATCTCTCAGTATCTTTGATAACCTTGTCTTGACCCAAACACAGGGAGAGCCTTGGCGCTGAGGTTGCCTGTGAGATCCAGAGTCTTATGGATTTGCCCAAAGCAGAGTTCCAGGGGACTCTCGGGTAGAAATTGCCACGCTCCAGGCCAAACATCGGAGGAACTGGTTTGCAGTAGCCAAGGTTGTCCTCAGTTGCTGTCCATTGGGGTGCTCACGTAGAGCCAACGGCTGTGTGTCCTCCGCTGGCCGTGGCACGTGCAGGCTGGTGTCCAAAGCCTGGCTCCTGCTACTGGGTAGTTGGGTGCTGGCGGTGGAGGAGCCATGCTTGACCGGGGCGGTGTTGCTGCAGGTGCAGGCTCCACAAACCAGCTGTGGGGCTTTGTAGTGCCAGAAGGGTGGAATCCACTTAGTGACAACTGAGCAATTAAGGACAATTATGCGTTCCGTCGTAAGATGGGGGAAGGAAACGACATTGTGGAACACCGAGTGATTTGTGACTCAGGCACCACAGAAGGGTGTTTGAAGTTCTCTTTGTTTGGGTAACATGGCCTGCGTGAATATTATCCCACATTTTTCTAGCTTGACACACTCAGTTATTCCTTTTATGTGACCGAATGCTGTGGATTCCATTCTTCTCTCTCCTTTAAGTGTTTATCTCTGCGTAAGCCGTCGCACAGCTGAGTCTGCCCATGGTGTTCCCACCTTGGCTTTTGTCTGCGCTGGCAGCCGTGTGAGCAAAGCACTCTTGGAGTCATGGGGTGAGTGCTCTTCCCTGAAACCTTCTCTTTTTCCCTGAAAAGCAGGGATTGCAATGGGAAGAGCAGCAGCACGTGGAGCTTTGGAGATGAAGCTCCCTCGCGAGGCAGGAAGCCCCTGTGGCCTGGGGTTTCCCAGCAAGGTTGGTGTGTGCCAAATGTGACTCAGACTTCATGGGATCAGTTGGAAAGCTTGGGCAGAACCGATTGCTAATGAAAGTCTTTGGTGCAGTCCTGTAGCTTCTGCCAAGTGGCTGCGACATTTTCTCTTGTCTTTTCTGTCTCTTTAATGAGTTAATGGTGTAAATAATTAGCAGTTTTTACCTGTCGCAGTAATGCTCCAACGCTTTGCCAGGGAGGAGAGAGAGCTCCTCAGTCCCATCCTTCTCTGTGTGTTGATCTTAATGAGACTGGAATGGGTTGGGTTGGAAGGGACCTCAAAGCCCATCCAGTGCCACCCCTGCCATGGGCAGGGACACCTCCCGCTGGGTCAGGGGGCTCCAAGCCCCATCCAACCTGGCCTTGAACACCTCCAGGGATGGGGCCGCTACAGCTTCCCTGGGCATTGTGTGTTCCTTGTGTTACACCTCTTCTGTGGACAGAAGTGAACGTGGGAGAGCCAGGAAGAAATCATTGCAGACCTTTTAAATTCAGAAGTCTTCTTCTGTGTCTTTATTTGCAAAGCTCCTGGCGTTGGCTGTTTGGCAGAGCTCTGTCTCTTCCCTCCTCCACTTCTCATTTGTTCTTTTAGACTTCAGATGTGTTATTGTCCACTCTGGCTGGTGCCTTCTAGGTTTCAGAACTCCATGTGTAGGGTTAGTGGCTCAGCCAAGGAGGGCTGCTACGGCAGGAGAGGACCGCACACCCAGCCTTAACTGGTCAGTAGTGCTGGTTTGTGGTCATGGTCTGCTCAGACTCTTGGAAGTTCAGGAGAACTTTGAGCAGTGCAGGTCAGTGAGAAGAGTGTTCATGTCTGTTCCATTTACAGACAGAAGTTTGGGATTTCCTGTGTGTTGCCATCAAAACGTCCTCGCGCTGTGGCATTTTTCAACTCGCAGGTCGCCATGCCCCACCTTCTCACAACCAGCATTTTTTCCTTGGATTTTACGATGTGTTCTCCCTGTTGGTAATTGCATTAATGGAAAAGCTTAGCTGCACCAGCCTCGGCTTCTCACAGCTCCGCTCTCCAGCTGGACGGCGGTTCTGGCTCAGGCGGTGTTGGTAAAGCATAGCCCTGCAGCCCTGGAGTGAGGGAGCTGTTCCTTCTGCTTCTCCATAGGTGAGAGAAAACAAAAGCTGTGCTGGAAAAGCGCAAAGGCTCTTTGCTGAGCAGATGAGGGAAAGATAATTTTAAGATATTTAGTTTTCAGCAAACTGTTAAATTATATCGTGTCATGGAATCATGGAATGGGTTGGGTTGGGAGGGATCTCAAAGCCCAGCCAGTGCCACCCCTGCCATGGGCAGGGACACCTCCCACTGGATGAGGGTGCTCAAAGCCCCATCCAGTCTGGCCTTCAACACCTCCAGGGTGGGGTATAGAAGTCATTCCTCAGTAGTGACCATGCTCCACCTCTTTCCCCAACAAGGGCAAGCCGCTGGGCAATGCACTGCAGCTCTACCTTTAGCCAAGCAGGCCCTACTCCTCCCACCTCATCTGGAGCAGAGTTGTGGCTCACTGCCCTGCTGTTCTGTCTGGCTCTGCAGGCTTTCAGAGGATTAAGCAGATAAAGCCATGCTGAGGGGTAATTGCTGTTGACAGTAAGTGAGTGGCTCAGTGAAGATAAGGGATTGTGTCTGGGAGTCCAGAGACACACAGGCTCTGGCAATAACAGGTCCCACTGGTGAGAAACAGGTTCCTTTCACAGCATTTCATACTAAGAAACTGGGTATAAACACACTTTATCTAAGAGAAACAAACCCAGTAGTAGCTGGGCGTCCAACAAAACAGAAGGTGGCAGGGCCGCTTTGATGGGATGAAATGGTAGGGAAGGAAAAATGGTGAAGCAGGTTGCCCCAAGTTGTGCCAGGGGAGGTTTAGGTTGGATATCAGGAGAAATTTCTTCATGGAAAGAGGCTGCCCAGGGCAGTGAGGGAGTCTCCGTCACTGGGGGAGTCAAAGAACATGTAGGCATGGCACTTTGGGACATAGTTTAGCAGGCACAGTGGTTTGGTGTCAGCGGTTGGACTGGATGAGCTGAGAGACCTTTTCCAACCTTAATGATTCTGTGATTCTGAGTCTGTTCCAAGGAGAACTTTGTTCAGCTTTTATGATTAAGGAACTGTTCTTTTGCTGACTTTTGCTTTCCTCTTTCCCATGCTGCGTGCAGTTGATCTCCTGAATACCTGGGCTTGGTCTCTTGTGGCTGGAGGATGCAAGGCTCAGAGCTTCCCCTGCTGATGTGTATGTGGAGCCCAGGGGGAGGTGTGAAGCCGCAGTGGTGGGAGGTCCTGACACCATAGTGGTGCTTTCATGGAGGTGTTCTCAGGTTGGCTTAGCAGGTCTACAGGAGTGTTCAGCATTTCAGAGCTGAAATAAAGCAGAACAGCTGTCCTTCTGGCTACCACGGGGAGCAGCCAACACTCAGTACCTGCTGTCAGTGCTTCAGGGAGATCACAGTCCATCTGGAAAGGCCTTGTGTCCCCTGGTTTGACCAGGATGTGGAGGGGAATGGTGAAGTGCCCTTAGAGCCAGGAACTGTGAGCATCCCTGACCGTTGTTTGTGCCCAGTCGTGTCTCTCTCCTGGATGCGGATGCACAGAAGATCAGTAAATGAACAGTTCTAGAGCAGCCTGAAAAGTCTGAGCGTTCAGACTCAGAGGGCAGAACCCAGTGAGAGTGGCTGTCTGCACCCTGGTGATGCAGGGTCTGAGAGCTTCAAGCAACCACAGCCAGGAGAGAGAGCAATCATGGAAACCCACGTTCTTCTGGTGGTTGACAAGGAGAGTGTGCACCACTCCTTAGTGCGCCTTTAGCAGTGACATCAGGAGTTGGCCCCGTTTCCTTTCCTTGAACTTGGCATAATGGGGGTTTTTAGTTGCTAGGGAGGAGAGCTGTCCCTGGGGATGTTCGTATGTTCATTAAGAAGGGATCTACCTTGATCTCAGTTGGCTCCAAACGGACCTTTCATTAATTTCACTCTGTTTCAGCACAGCCGCGGGGCCTCCCTGGACGCGGTTCCCAGCTGCATTTTCAGGAAAAGGCTAAATTAGGCAATTGAACTCCTGCTTCTCCTGAATTAGTCAGTGGGTCAGCTTTTGCCAGAAAGGAACTCGAGCGTGTGGCTGCCCCAGTGACATCAGTGTGCTCCGAGCGCCGGAGCGCGCGGCCTGCCCACCTGCAGTGACGCTGTGGGACGGTGCAAGGACACGGCCTCGGGCAGCTCTTCCTGCTGCCCATCAGCTCCAGCATCCAGGCTCACCTGCCCAGCCCACCGCTGTCCTCCTCCAGCACCGCTCCGGCTCTTCACCAGGCTCAGGAGCACCTCACTTGCACTCCAGCAACCCTTGAGCTCTCCTCTCCAGCTTTACTTGTGTTTCTTTTTCCCCACAAACCTGATTTCCGATGATTTTTCATGCTTGTACTTAGGATCACAGAACTGTGGGATGGTTTGGGTTGGAAGGGACCTCAAAGCCATCCAGTGCCACCCCCTGCCATGGACAGGGACACCTCCCGCTGGATCAGGGGGCTCAGAGCCCCATCCAACCTGGCCTTGATCCTTCCTGAAATGCAATTCCCTCTCCATTTGTTCTGTTTCTGTGGAGGCAGGATTGCCCAGTCCCTGTCAGGAGCTCTTCCCTCAGTCCAGCCTGCTGACCCTGTGCCCAAGCGAGTTTGGGCCCCATACGCTGCCCACCTGCCCACTGCATCCCTTGCTTTCCAGCTCTGCCAACACAGGAGTGTGACCGCAGGGATAAGGTGAGCCCTGTTTCTCTCTGGATATCGTCTGAGAGTGGACTGTGAGTCCATTCTTGCTCTGCCACCGCTTGGAGACCTTGTCCTTTTTGTGTCCTCATGGATTTGAACCCCTTGTCTGGTGGCCCAGCCATCTGCGGGGACGGGAAATGTGTCTCCGAAAGGGGCAGAGGAGGAGGCGTAAATGCTGAGCAGCTGTAGTAGCGCTGCCGCAGGATTAGATGAGCACTGATCTCGTATCCTGTTGAGGCATCTCCTTGGTCTCCAGCACACGGTGGGACTTGGAGTCCACGAGAGCCTCAGCAGCAGGGTTGGACTCGCAGCTGTGCATCCCAGGCCTGTGTGTTCTCGTTTGCTGAGCTTCCGCAGGCACAAGGGAGGTGGTCAAGCCCTGAGACGCGCTGTAGCCAGCCAGCTCTGAAGGTGACGTCCCTCCTGCTGCCGCGAAGCAGCTCCTGCTCCAGGGCGCCGGTGCCGGTACACGAGGTGGCCCACCAGTCACACTGGGCTCGGTTCTGCTGAGTGAGATGTGTCTAATGGAAGGGTGCAACAGCCGGATACACCCCGTTATTCCATAAGCAAGCCAGCACGAGGAACATCTCTACGTTTTATATGTGTAAGGAATGCTGCTGGTATCATTGTATCTCAAAACTCAGCCCACGAGTTGTACAATATGGAATAAGAGCATACTGATCCGTTTGGGAAGCGCTGTGGGTTCTCCGTAGATGCACAGAGGTTTGGCTGATGGCAGCACGTGTGGAATTAGACCTGGGTGGGTCATGGTTTTATTTAACCACAGAAAGAACTGTGGATTTGTTCCTGTAAAGTTACGCTCCGGGAGGGGAGTGTGCTGTAACTCACAGTGGCTTTTGGTTCTCAGTGCAGGGAAGCGTTTAGGAGGGGTGGGATAATGCCTGGCTTTGGCTGTAGGTGTGAGAAGGTGTTTCTGAAAAGGCTTTAGAAGGGAGGCAGAGTTCGGTGTGTGCACAGGGCTTGTGGGACACGTGCCTGGGGTCACAGAGAGGCTCCCCAGGTAGACTTGTGTTCGCAGAACCCTACACCTGAGGTCAGAAGCCCTGGTTTTCAACAAAACCCGATGACAGAGTGTGTGTGGGAGGCTTCCTTCTGGTGCCTTTCTGTTCCATTTCCACGGCTTCTTTTGCTCCGGGCACAAAGCTCCTCCTGCCTTTTCCTGGCAGAGGAACGCCTGGACTGGAGGAAGGTGTTGTTCTTTGCTCTCCTCCTTTCTGCTGGTGCTGTAGGCAGGCTGGGCTGTGTACTCTGGAGAAAGGAAATCCCTGCACACGTGCTTAACCAGGCTGTGTGCTTTGTCTTCCCCCCAAATGAGCCCCCTGATCCAGTGGGAGGTGGGAACTGGATGTGCTTTGAGGTCCCTTCCAACCCAAACTATTCCATGATTCTGTGAAATACCGGGATAACCATTTCGCTTGGTGAAGGAGCACGGACCCATCCTGTCCCAACAGGTGAGATCGTGGTGTATGGGGTGCAGGTGACTGGCCAAATATAAAAAGGAAGAGATAACGACCTGGCTAATTCCAGAATGAGATTAGGGAGGATCAGTCTGTCTCGCACAAATCCGCAAACAAACAGCCTGGCTTCCTCTGGGTGTAACAGAGAGCGTTCCGCGGGGTTGGCCAAGGCGCTCGGAGCTGCCGCCTGGCTTTGGAGATTAACGTGCAAAGAACCTTTGTCTCCAGATGATTCATTTAGATAATTGACTTCAGTCAATGTTGCCGTGATCTCTTCCCACTCATAATGAGGGGGCTGTTTCTCCATCTTCTGTGTGCTCTGGAGAAGAGCTTCATAAGGAAAGGTTGATTCCTCCATTGACAGCAGCTCCAACAGGCAGGTAGGGGGTGTCCAAAGGCATTCCCATGGTATTCGGCTCACAAACCCACCTGTAAGCTGTTCACCTCCATGCTGAAACCACCCTGGGGTTTAAATATTTGCAGGTGCTCTGCTCTGTGCAGCGCTGACGCTCAGGAGAGCTGTACCAGCTTCAGGCACCTCAGCTTGTCCTCAGCCCTGCATGAACACGCGGAGATGGGATGCATTTTTCTTTGAATGCCAATTTTCTTTATAGCTGGTTGGACACAAAGCCTGTAATCGCCCACAGGGGATGCTCCAGCGCTTCTGTTTCTTAATCGTTGCCTCATTCTAGAGACTCGGCTCTGATTTTTGTCGTGAGTTCCAACAGGTAACAGATTTCTTAGTGCTGCAGGTGTCCGTCTGTCCCACAGAGCCGACAGGACATGCAGATATGTTGGAGTAAAGAAGAGCAGTAGTGGCTGCCCCATCCCTGGAGGTGTTCAAGGCCAGGTTGGATGGGGCTTGGAGCCCCCTGACCCAGCGGGAGGTGTCCCTGCCCATTGCAGGGGTGGGACTGGGTGGGCTTTGAGGACCCTTCCAACCCAAACCATTCCATGGTTTTGTGAAAAGGCTTTACATATCTTTCAGTTTTGGGAAGAGGGAGGGTCGAAAGGAAAAGCATCATTGTGTCTGTTATTTCTTAAAGTGCAGACATCCTGCAAAAGCCTCGCTGAGCCCACCCAAGGGTCTGACTTGTGCTTTAGCAGAGATTTTGTGTGGGAGGCACTCAGACTGAGCTCTGCCTTTCCGTTCTGAGTACCTGTAAGTACCTACTGAAGGCCTCAGGTTGTGCCAGGGGAGTTTAGATTGGATATTGGGAAACATTTCTTCACTAACAGAGCAGTGAAGCCCTGGCAGAGGCTGCCCAGGGCAGTGGGGGAGTCTCCGTCCCTGGAGGGGTTCAAAAAGTGTGCAGATGTGGCACTTGTCTGGTTCAGCAGGCACGGGGCGGCGGGGGCGGGGGAGGCTGGTGGTTCGACTGGAATTGCTGAGAGGGGTTTTCCAGCCTCGATGATTCCATGGTTCTATGATAAGTAATGGATAACGCTGCTCTCTTCGCTGGCTGTAGCGATGGCACTGCAGTGAAGTCTCTCCATTGAGATCTTTCCATGCTGTCTCCTCACGTGTTTTTGAAAGCTCTCTGAACTGTAGGGGTACAGAAAAGCTCACCTGCTGAAGCCGCGGCGCTCTCTGCACAGATAGGAAAGCGGAGAGTTTTCAGTACAGCCTCACAGGCGCCATGGGGTTGTGATTGCTCTGCTTTGCAGCAGAGGCACAGAGCAGAGCCTTCTGCAGGGTGAGTCAGACCACACCTTCGGTGTGTGCGGGCCTGGGGGGTTCCGAGTGACGCGCGTGCTTTGTGTTCCATAGAACGATGGTGCCGTGTCCCAAGAGCACACATTGAGGCGCTCTCTGTGCTGCTCCCAAGGGTGCGAGCCACCCCCTCCCTGTGCCTCCGCTGAAGCCCACCAGCACAGGACAGGCCTTCCCGAGTGAGGCAGAAGGAATGATGGTCAGTTATGGTGAATAACATCAGGCTGATTGAGCTGTTTGGAGTGGATTTTAATGCCTTGGAAAGGTTCGCTGACTCTGAGCTCTGATAAAATTTCCCCTGGTGCCCAGCTGAATCGGGACGTCGAGGAAAGAGATTTAATAATGGGGCTGTAGGCATCTTCCCACTTTGTGCTGCTGCTCCTGTGTCCCTTTCTCATCCCTTTACACTGCTGTTGTGCTCCATGCTCAGTGGTGGGGGCTGACAGCAGCCTCTGCCAGCAGAGCTGTCGGTAGTGCCGTGACCCAGCTTTGGTTCAGACTGTTGGGCTCTTGATGACCTTCAAGTGATGGATTATGGAAAGCAGCCAAACAAGAGAGCAGACAAACCCCTCCTTTAGGCTGTAGTTTTGGGGCAGGACAGCAATTTCTGCGCGTGTGCTCAGAGAGGACCCCCAGCTTCACTTCCCAGCAAGGGAAGGGGCAAGGCAGCACACGGATCCAGGCTCCCTAAGGAATTCTGAGCTGATAAGTAGCTCAGCCTTCAAGACAACAGCTGTTTTCTGTCATCGGTGTTTCTGTTAAGGAAAATGTGCTTAAGTAGTGCCAAGAGCAGAAAAAATGCAAACCCAAGAGAACTGCAGCTGGGGTGGGTGCTGCTTGAGGTCCTGAGGGCTCCTGGGACGTTTCTTGGAACATGTGCATGCCAGGCAGGGTGGAGCGGCTGGGGTTTCACCCTGGAAACCCGGTCAGGGGAGGGTTTGGGGTTCCTGTGGAGAGCAGGATGCAGTTGCCTTGTGGGAGCTGTGACACTCAGGGCTGGGAAGGGTTTCCAGTGCTGCTTTTTCAAATCCTGGCCAAAAATGGTCATTATGTTTCTTCTTCAAGTGAGGTTATTTTTGCTTGCTTTGTCAGGATTGCACGCTTGAAAAACCTTCTGTGGGTGTGCGCATGGAAACACCGGCACATTGGGAATGCCCTCTGTGTGCAGCGAGCGGCTGGGTGTTGCAGAGGGCTGGCAAAGCAATCCTGCCTCGCTCTGCCTGCTCACACACACACAAAGAGATTCTCCTCTTCGCCTGGACCACAAAACCGCTGCGTTAAGACGGGGAGCAAGGGCCAAAGCGAAGGTGCTGTGCCACTCGCGTGGCTGGGGCTTGCTGGTGGGCTTTCAGGCTGTTCCAGTCATGCCATGGGCACCACAGTGCAGTGACACCACTGCTGTGTTTCCCTTGGATGCTGCACACGGCAGCTTTGCCGGCTCCAGCAGGTTTGGAATCAGGGCTCATGGATTTCCCACTTGTGTGCTACCATGGGCCTCGTGTTCCTGAGAGGAGAGGCCTTGTGGTTGAGTTGTAGAGCTGCTTGCAGCCCTGGTCTCTCGGCCACCACAGGGAGCTGAGCTGCTGAACCCGACTGAGGGCAGCCGTGCCATTTGAGGTGGGGCTTGGGGAGTTATTTATGCATCGCTGTGATGCTTCAGAGGGAAAGACTTTGTGTCTCATTCAGCCAGGAGATGGATCTGCTCAGGATTCACTCAAGATTCAAGGGCTGCTTTGTGTTCGTGCAGCCTTAGCTTTTGTCAACTCCCATGTAGAGAAAAAAGACTGGAGAGCTAGGCCATTGCTTGGGGAAAGGCCCTGTCACAATGGGAGTCAACCCAAACCATTCTATAATCCTGCAAGAAAGAAGGGATGTCCTTGTTTGCCATATCCTCTGGCAAATCGCTTCCTTTTCCTTTGTTCAAGCCAAAGTCAGAGCTGGGTGCTGCATGGTTAAGATGGTTTTGTCATGAGAACGACCTAGGAAAACTTGGCTTAGACTTTAGTTCTACTGATTTGACTTGTTGTGAGTCTTGAAGATGTTGTGTGTCCAGATGGGTTAGGAAGGGAAGTATTTGGCCAAATTCGCCTTAGGGATGTATTTTGTGCTTGAAATAAGAACTGTGTGATAAATTATAGAACCCTATAGCTGAATGAATTTTTCCAATGACCATTTGGTGAGTTCCCCTGCGCCGCTAGAATCATCTCTTCAGAGCTCCCAGTTTATATTTATCCAAAGAAGTGGTGACTCTACAGGTGGGGACGTTGCGCAGGAGGCTGTACCTGAAGCGGGATTGGAGTAGATGTTGATGTCTCGCTGTTTCTTGTAGACTCTCTTCTTGGTGGCCTGGGAGAGCTGAGTTCCCTGTACAGCAGCGTAGAGCAGCAACTCAACGACACGCTGAGGCGACGCCGGCACGCGGGAGATGATGACTACAACATTGAGGTGCTGCTAGGGGTGGATGACTCTGTCGTCCGGTTCCACGGCAAGGAGCATGTTCAGAACTACCTCCTCACCCTCATGAACATAGTGAGTACCTTCCATCGCGCCGCACTGCGTCTTTCAGAACGTGAAAGGCTTTTGTGATCTCTCGTAGGAGTCTCTAGGAGACCACACTTGATACAAATGCCATCGTTCTGTCTGCTGTTGGCCGTGTTCTCTCTTTTCTGCAGTAGTTCTCTAGGGTAATTCCAAGAATTTGGAGATAGTTGAAAAACAGTGGGGAAAATATGTAAACTTGATGCAGTTCTAATAATTCCTGCCTTCTCCTGCAACACAGTTCTGAAGGAAACTGGTTAAAGAACAAAAGTGCAGAGCAGAAACCTGTTCTAAACACCTAATGGCTCTTCAAAAGAGAGTAGAGCTTGTAGTAATGTCCATTCCTGAGCTCGTGTGGCAATGTCCATGTTTATATGGGACCCGCAAAGGAACAGGGACCCATAGGACTTTGTGTCTTCTGGGGCCGGCACGTGTTTTCTGTCTAAGCGTACATTTGTGGCTGAGAAATTAATGGCAACCTACCACGTTTAAAGATACTGTCTCGAACGATGCTATCAGATCCCATGGAAATGAACATTGCAAGAGCGCGGTTGGCACTGTGCGTTAGCAGGCAGGTACTGTTCCAGCACTGCAGCACCAGTGAGTGCTGGGACTGCTCACGCTTACATGATTTCTGTTTCTTCTGTCTTGGAAAAAATCTAAATTGAATACAGGGAAGACTGTAAAGGAGCCGTGTAATCCCTTGCAATGCGCGGCCTATTCTTAATGCATCCAAGCGTCAGACCCGTGCGGATGCATCTCAGAAGCTGTGCGGATCATAAGGTTTTCCAGGAAAGAAAACCAATATCCAGATTATAAGAGTATGGGATTGCAGTTAGGAAGGAACTGATGAATGCAGAGACGGGACTTTTATGACATGAAGGATGCACGTGGTGAATCTGGCCTCCGGTCCTTGCGGTATGGTTAGTCCTGACCCTGGTGCCGACGGTTGTCCTTATGTATTTTCTGCTCTCGGGTGCTTTGCAGCGAGCTCTTCTTTCATGTTCTGCCGTCTCCTAGAGCACTGTGTTCCTCTCCCTGTTAGAAACCTGTAGGAAAAGAGAGGATCTTGAAGGCAGTGCATTTGGTTCCAAGAAATTTTGGGTTTCAACCAGCAAAAGAAAGAACCGTGCAACGTTCACAATGACCCTTTCAGCGAGAGGTACCCGGCACACTTTAAGTGGATACTTAAAAACCTTGATGTCTTCAGCACTGTCAGGTCTGAAAGTACAGTTCTGCATTGGGCAGCGGACGTTTGTTACTGCCTTGGGCGGGTGCTTAAGACCAAGCTTCCCTGCGCTGAAGGAACTGAGCAGAGGGGTGTGCACAGGTGGCACTCAGGGATTCTAAGCTGGTTTGGACCTGGCAGAATTTATCTTTCCATTTTCTTCTTGAGAATAAACAAAACCAGGCAGCAGAGCGCTGCCTGTGCATCGTTCACTCTCAGACTGAAAGTTGCTTTTGACAGAATTCCTCTTTTGGGGATCACCATCCCCTCAGCCTGGTGGTTTTGTGATCGTCACCTCCTCCCTAAAGAACAACATTGCTTTGTTGTCTGTGTGCTGAGGTCAGTGGGAGCTTCCTGATCGGCTTCAGTGAGAGCAGGCAGGGCCAGATAGGTCTGAAAATGCTGCCTCACACCCTACCTGCAATTCTTTATCTCCACATCGCTTGCTCCATCAACACCACTTCGTTAAAGATGATTCCAGAATATTGCCCGTTTCGTTTTAAAAACGTCCAACTGTGTGGCCAGCGGAGCTGATGCTCTGGCCCCAAACTCTTCCGTGTTCTTTCACACATCTGCAGCTCCATCTGCTGGGAGCAGATGCCACCACAGAGCCTGTGCGCGCTGCAGCCCTGCTTCCCTTCTCGGACAGGCTAAGAGAGCTGGGGTTGTTCAGCCTGGAGGAGAAGGCTCTGGGGAGACCTCAGAGCAGCTCCCAGTGCTGAAAGGGGCTCCAGGAAAGCTGGGGAGGGGCTCTGGATCACGGAGTGCAGGGACAGGATGAGGGGAACGGTTTGAACTGAAAGAGGGGAGATTGAGATGAGATCTTGGGCAGAAATGCTTTCCTGTGAGGGTGGGGAGGTCCTGGCCCAGGTTGCCCAGAGCAGTGGTGGCTGCCCCCTCCCTGGAGGGGTTCAAGGCCGGTTGGATGGGGCGCTGAGCCCCCCGACCCAGTGGGAGGTGTCCCTGCCCATGGGACAGGGACATGGGACAGGATCCTACAGGGATGGGCATCTTAGAAACCATGGGTTCACATCATTGTGCCAGGTCTGGATGACTCGGAGCGACCCTTCCCGGAGGGGAAGGGGGAAAGTCTGTTTGGCCTGAGGAAAACCCACCCCTCTCATACACCTGGTGCCTCGAATGGGGCGTGGTATTTTCACCAGTTACTCACAACCCAATATTTGTTTTATTTTGAGGGGACGAGCAATCTCATTGCTGATCTGCAGGCGTTTTGTCCCCCTAATTCTCATCCTGGCAGCAGGACATTTCTCACCTTCCCGAGCACAAGGAAGGTCCTCAATAAGAACCATTTTTGACCTTTCTCCAATAAGTTTTTTTAACTTCACTTCCACTGATACTCTTTTGAGTACAAAAGTGACCACGTAATTCTAATTTATTCCTAAAAATGAGGGCAGCAGTACTGGTTGTTTCTAAAAAGACCTTCTTCCAAACAAAACCCACCGTGCGATGTTTCAGTTGCTCAGCAAGCAGTGGAACTGCAGCGTTCCCACTGGATTTCTGGCTCAGAGCTGGGCTTCTGAGTGAAACATGAGCTCCTCGTGTGCTGGGAACGTTCCTCGATCTCCGGTGTGATAAGGGACAGGCAGACTTCCCTTCCTCATGTGCAGTAACAAGACCGGTACTTCCAATTATCTGCTCATTTGCAAGGGATTTCTGGATCCCGACTGTCTCTGCCGACGCGCAAGTGTTGCTGCGAAGTGGTGAGCGGGGCCAGGTGGGGCGTTGGAGTGAGCAGAGGGAGTCACCACCTAATCTTTATTCCTTTTGGATAAAAGGCCTCGAATCACAATTCTGCCTTGAATAACGCGAGGAGACCCCACCAGGGACCCCTGCAGACCCGATCTGGTGCAAAGCCGTGGACTGAGGACTCCCTGCGGGTTTGAAGGCTGCTTTGTCCTGTATGTGCCCTGCAGTCCTCCGGGAACGGAGCTTTGAGGTCTCCTGGGGCTCTTACGGCTGGGTGTTCCCTCAGGCAAGATCTTCATGTAGGAATTCTTTCCAGATCTTTCTGTGCTTTCCTGCAGCTGGTGAGGTTTTCAACAGAACACGGTGACTTGCAGAAACCACACCTATTTGGAGGTGTTGCTACCCTGTTAGATCTTCTACAGCATTTGTGTTCCTGGCAATGCTGTTGAATTTACATCTTCCAGATGTAAATTTCCAAAGCATTTCTGGGATTTGGGAACACTTTACAATCAAGATTTACAATCAAAAGTACTGTTCACATCTTTAAAGCTAAACACATGCCTGCATGTGTGTCGAAATGGAACCTCGCTGTTTGTGTCATTGACCCAACACCCCTTCTGCCCGACCCGGAGCTGCAGAGCACAGGTTGGCTTTAAGCCAAATCCTTGAGCATTCCCCAAGGACAATCCGAAGCGGAAGTTCCGGTTTCCTCGAGCGAGAGCCACTGGCAGCAGATCCTTTGCAACACGGACAAAAACATTCTCCCTGCTGAAATCCTCGTCCTGGGTGTTTAAACTGATCCAAGGGAGATAAATGGTCAATGGAGCAAATGGGAACAGAATTGGGAATTCATCCAGAGTCGGAGCAGCCAGATGGCACCGCAGAGGTGGCTGCGCGGGAGGAACGGTGGTGGCCTTGTCTGTTGTTAAAGCAAACTCTATCGGCTCTTAAATCCCCCAGTGAGCTCGAACACGCTGCAATAACCTTGCTTTCAGGAATAACCTCCCTTCCCTCATTATTTTAAAATCAAGTGAGTGAAAAGAAGTACTTGCAGGGTTTGAACTTGAGGTCTTTTATTCCTCAGTCACCTTTTCTGTTGGCCCTGACTGAGAGGCCGTTAAACCTGACAGAGTCCTGACATGGTACAGAAAGTTCTGTGTGGGGGATGGGGTGAGGCTGGGAAGTGTCGGTTCCTCACTAAATGGAAATGATTTGAAACTTCAGTCCTCTCTGAGGAGACTGTGGTGACGTGAGCACTTGGAGTAACACACAGGTGGCCTTGGAATTCCCTTGGTGTCACTGGGTTATTTTACCTTTTTAATTGTTGCTTTTTCCTCAGGTGAATGAGATCTACCACGATGAATCCCTGGGGGTCCACATCAATGTTGTGCTGGTCCGGATGATCATGCTGGGCTACGCGAAGGTGAGCGAGCTCCTGAACCTGTTCACCTTCATCTTCTCTGCAGTTCCAGCCCTTGTGAATCCCCTGAAGGGCTGGGGAAACAGGCCAGTACTGAGGAGCTGCTTCCAAAGAGCTGCTTTCTTTGTAATTCCTCAGGGATTGCATCCATTTAGTAGAAGCAATCGTCCTGGTTGCCCCACACAGCCTGCTGGTGCCCCCCAAGCAGCCTCCTGGTGTCAGCACCTGCTGTTCTCACTTTGTGAGAGTTCTCACACTCCTCCACTTCTTACCTGGACAGGACTGGCAACAGCACATAGGTTTCTCTGGTAAAACACACTCGGAGAGTTTTGAAAGAACTGCTTGGTTGGTTGTTCAGGATGAGAGGAGAGCGCTAATGCTGTTTGGGGTTTGATAAAGACCACAGCTGTTCCATTTAACTCAGACATGGAATTCAGCCAAGCCAAAAGGCCAGTTTGGTGTTTGTCTTGTGATCAGTTGGCTAAGCTTGTAGGCAGAAGCTGGAGCCAGATGTTCAGTCTGTGCTCATCAATACACATTCACCCACACTCCAGCGTCCTGCACCGGTTCAGCCGTTGTCCTGCATGTTTATGTCACTCACACACACCCTCACCGGCTGTGTGTGTCACTGCGTGCTCGTTCATCTCAACCCAGTTGCGCTGTCGCCTGGCGGCCCAGAACGTGGGCAAGGTCCAACAGGAGAAATACAGATGTCCTTGTTCAGTCCTGACATCAGGCTGGGTGTTCCTCCTGTGTGCCGAAAGGTAGTTATTGTCATAGGTGACGTGAACACTCATTAAACTGCCCCCAACCCCCCTAAAGATGCAGCATCACACGTGTGGTCACTGTTAATGCACACATTTTTCTTCTGTGGTAGGAACAGCATCTGTCATGGCTTGGAGCTCTTGGGTATTAAGGAGAGAGAAATGGGAACCCCCAAGAAAATCCAGACTTGTCTGAATTTCCTACCTTTAGTGGCTCCTGGGTCTAATGTGTTGCTCTTTCAGTCCATCAGCTTGATTGAAAGGGGGAACCCCTCGAGAAGCCTGGAGAACGTTTGCCGCTGGGCGTATCAGCAGCAGAAGTCGGACCCCAGTCACTCTGAGCACCATGACCATGCCATCTTCTTAACCAGGCAAGATTTTGGGCCTGCTGGTATGCAAGGTAATGCAGCTGTCCTGGAGCAAAGCTATCTGGACGCGGTGATTCTTGGCTAGCACCTACCAGAAAGAGGGAAATTGGAAAATGGCGTTGTTGTACAATCCAGAGACAATAACAGACCTTTAGTCAGCAAATACGTAGGGAAGTGTTCGGTTTTAAGGGTGTTTTGGAACCTGTTCTGCTGAGGAAAGCATGCACACCCCCATCCTACCTGTAAGCGCCTTCTTGTGGCTTTGAAAAAGGCCCCCGGGGCAGCCTGGGGACAGATTGCCTTTCTGGACAGCGTGCCAGCTGCTCTGATACCCTCCTGGACCTGCGCAACTCGAGGAACTGATGGCAATGGGAAGGAAATTCCTGAAGTGTGATTTGTGTCAGTGCAGATGGAAGAACAGTCTGCATGAGACCATGTTTTGGCTGCCCCATTGGAGATCTCTTAGACACCCGAGTTCTCCTTCAGGTCTGGGTTGGTGTGCCTGGAGTGGAACTGGTTAGGTTGGGCTGTTAAGGGATTCGCTGTCAGAGGTGTGAGCTTTCACTGAGGAACAGGGACGCAGGTGGAGGCACTAACAGGAACATGGGAAAACATCCCAGCCTGTAGCTCTGCCTTTCAACACAGCAGGAATCTTCTGCATTTTTGCACCCATCCCTGGAGGTGTTCAAGGCCAGGCTGGATGGGGCTTGGAGCCCCCTGATCCAGTGGGAGGTGTCCCTGCCCACGGCAGGGGGTGGCACTGGATGGGCTTTGAGGTCCCTTCCAACCCAACCCATTCCATGATTCTGTGATTTTGGTGGTGAAAGCCCAGGCACCCGAAGTGACACACATGTCCATGGCAGTCCCAGAGTGTCAGAGCCGTTTGCTCTGTTTGACAAAGTGACAATTGAAAGAAGACAACCCCTGGCCCTTCTCAGGTACTGAGTTATTGGGGGTCTCGTTTAAAATTAATGTCATGGGCCAAAGACTGAGCAATGCTTTGTGTCCCCAGGCTACGCTCCGGTCACCGGCATGTGCCACCCCGTGCGCAGCTGCACTCTCAACCACGAGGACGGCTTTTCCTCAGCGTTTGTCGTTGCTCATGAAACCGGACACGTGTAAGTCCAGTGTTTACCATTCGATTGCCAGCAAAACGCGGTGCTGCTTCTGCTCACTTCAGGGGTGATTTCAATGGCTGTGTGAAAGCTCTCCTCAGTTTATGTCCATCCCCTTGGAACACATCTGTGGTTCAAGCAATGAAGAGAGAGATAAGCGGAGGAAGAAAGGAAGGGGGCGGGAGAGGGGGAACTTGTTTTCTCCAGGGCCAGGAAAAGGTCACTAAGAGGCCTGGAAGGCCCAGGCACCAGTGACAGAAGGTGGTCAAGCACCCTTAGCTGCTTTCTTCTCGTTGGAAGTGCTGATTTGTTAGATTTGGTGCCTCTTCAGGCATGGTAAAATGTTAAGTTGGGAGTAACTGATGAAGCGGCATCTCTGGCTGTGTGGGTGAACTGAGGTCAGGCGCTCATGCGGCTCACTGCGAGGAGATGAGCAGGTGACACATTGAGCTGTACCAGGGCACACCTGGAGATGTGATGTGCTACCCACGTTAGCTCTTTGGAGGTGCAACGTGATCGCTGTGTTACTCTGTGTATTTGATAAATCACAGAGTCATTTAGGTTGGAGAAGACCTTTAAGGCCAACCGTAAACCTGACACTACCAAATCCTCCGCTAAACCCTGTTCCTAAGAACCACATCTCCACATCTTTTGGATCCCTCCCGGAATGGTGACTCCACCACTGCCCTGGGCAGCCACTGCCAGGGCTTTACAGTCCCTTCAAGGAAATAATTTTTCCTAATATCCAATCTAAACCTCCTCTGGTGCAACCTGAGGCCATTTTCTCTCATTGTAGCCCTTGTACTTGGGAGGAGAGACCAGCACCCACCTCACTACAGCCTCCCTTCAGGTACCAAAATATACAAACATGAACAATCCAGTGGTGGAGCCAGCTGCTCCCTAATGAGCAGAACTATTGTTTTCCTTTATCCAAAGCATCATCTGGTTAGTTCATTCCTGGTATTAACAAGTAAAACAAAGGATGAATGAGTGAATATTCAGAGTCTTTATGTCTTGGCTTCAGAACATCTGTCTGAGCGCAGGTGTTGTCTCTTGAATGCGAAGAACCATTTTATTCCGCATGATTAGGAATGGTTTCCTTCCCAGCTGTTGTGCCAGCTGCAGAGGGAACCGCCCGGGCTCTGACCCTGACTCTGTGTTACAGGCTGGGCATGGAGCACGATGGGCAAGGGAACCGGTGCGGGGACGAGACGGCGATGGGCAGCGTCATGGCTCCCCTGGTGCAGGCTGCCTTTCACCGCTACCACTGGTCCAGGTGCAGCGGCCAGGAGCTCAAGAGATACATCCAGTAAGGACCTGGGAGTGGTTTTGTTATGGGAAGCCCTGGGACGTGGAGCCAGGGTGCAAGAGAACAGGGGGAAGAGGAAAAGCTACAACCCAGGAGCAAAGCTTCCTCGCTTAAGGCTGCACTCGAAGCCCGATGCATCCTCTGGGGGCTCCGCAGCACAAGTCCCTCGGGCCAGCATCACGTTGCACAGCTGCTGTTGTCCCCAGTGGTTCCTCTGGGAGTTAAGCTATGAAACGGGCAGGGTGGAGCCCTGAACTCAGGAAAGGAACTGGCAGATGTTGTGGGAGAGCAGGCAGCGTGTGTGTGTATGTGTCTGGCAAAGGGAGGAAGGAGAAGAGCTCCCCACCTGCCGGCTCTGGTCTCCCTCCATGTGTGCTGCTTCATCCAGTTGTTCCTCAGGCTTTGTCTCTGTTGCAAACAACAGGGTTGGCCAGTCAACGTGGAGTGAAAGCTTCGTGAGTTGACCCACATTTCTGTAGAAGAAACATAGAGCATAAAATAGTAAAACTGACAGAGACCTTAGAGCTGGAAGGGAAATGTCCCAGTGCAGGCCCACCAGTATCGCTGGTTTGAGGCATCAGAGTAAACAGGAATGAGAGAAAAGCCATCCTTATTCTTTGATGGTTGGACGTGATGATCTAAGAGGTCTTTTCCAACCTTAGTGATTTTATGAATCTGGCTCTTTGCACAGCAGAGTTTCATCCCCATCAACAGGGCAGATGTCTGCTAAGGCAGCCTGTTCTCCGCCTGCTCTCCTGGTTCCAGAGCTCCGTGAAGTCAGCGAGAAGACTGTCTCTCCCCAGCAGGCTCTGTGTTAGGCCTTGTGGCAGGAATTGTACCCCAGGAGGAACCATACTGAGGTGGTGCTGTTTGGCACTGAGGAGTGTTTGTTTTCTACCTCTGGTGCCAGGGAAGTGCAAATGTCGCTGTATCGCCAGGGCATGGCAGGGCTGGAGATGCCTCTCCCCTAAATGCAGGGGCTTTGCTGTAGGATCTCCCCACCCAACGCTCCGTGATGTCGCAGTAGGCAGCGTTCCTACAGAAGGGGCCGTCTGCGCTTAGGGGAGCGATGGCTGTGGGAACAGGGCAGAAAACTGGCTGGAGAAAAGGAGCATTGCCTTACCTTGATCTTACTGACCAGAAAAATCACCACATCTGCTGATGACTTCTTCCCTGTGTAACCTTTCCACAGCTCTTACGACTGTCTTCTTGATGATCCTTTTGAACACGATTGGCCCAAGCTTCCCGAACTGCCCGGCATCAACTACTCCATGGATGAGCAGTGCCGCTTTGACTTTGGTGTTGGCTACAAGATGTGCACAGCGGTATGTCCGAGGCACTGGCTGCAGGGAGAAAGGCTGCGTCAGCACGGTGGTGTCGGGCTGCAACACAGCGTTTCCTCCTAACTGGAGAGGAGCTCAACAGCTCGGTGGGATCCGGAGCGGAGATGGCTCTTGTGGGATCTGGAGCGGGGATGGCTCTGTGGGATCCGGAGCAGGGACGGCTCTGTGGGATCCGGAGCGGGGACGGCTCTGTGGGATCCAGAACAGATCTATACAGAGAAGGGAGGGATTTATGGGTGAAGCCCAGCCCGCTGGTTTAGCGTGCAAGCGGCCGGCAGCCCAGCCCTCACACAGGTGTTTGGCAACTGAGCCCAAAGAGGAAGGGAAGTTAAAACCTCATTTTCTCCACTTTTGGGTGTCACCTTGCACGAGGGGAACCAGCACTGCCTTCC
Organism: Neomorphus geoffroyi; assembly: GCA_033558235.1. Classification (NCBI taxonomy): domain Eukaryota; kingdom Metazoa; phylum Chordata; class Aves; order Cuculiformes; family Neomorphidae; genus Neomorphus; species Neomorphus geoffroyi. Next base: position 2,383,584 of record JAUMJM010000092.1, on the reverse strand, counting down.
CTTTCTGAGGATGCTGTAGCCGTGTGCGTGAGATGAGCTCACCAGGGGGGCTGAATCCTTACCAATAATCTAATGCTGAATTCCGTCTCATCACTCTGCGTTGCAGTTCCGAACCTTTGACCCCTGCAAGCAGCTGTGGTGCAGCCACCCAGACAACCCCTATTTCTGTAAGACGAAGAAAGGGCCTCCGCTCGACGGGACTGAATGCGCCCCAGGAAAAGTGGGTCCTGTGTTTTCACTGTGTTTGTATTGAACTAAATGCCCTTCAGCTGCTTTCGGGGCTTGAAGGGCACAAGGGAGAACAGGGATCCCCTGGGAAGGGAGAAGGTGGAGCTGCACTTGCCCTCTGCGTTATCCCGTGAGCTCTACCAGGTTTGCAGTAATTTCTGGACACAGAAACCCCATCTGAGGTGTGACCCATCCCCAGCCTCTTCTGTGGCCTTTTTGTGACGTTCTGGGGATCGTCTCCCATCTGGAAGGTGTCTTAAAGCACGCTTTGGAATCCATGGCAGCAGATAATGCCGTTACTGTAGAACCTCTTTGTAGCACTTGTGGTCCAGACATCCTGTGGCCAAATGTCTGTGCAGGGGTAGCATTAGCTCCTTATTTTCCCCTGTTAAAGTCCCCATTAGTGGGTGTCCTGCTGCAAATTCATTTTGAATTACAAAAGTCTACTCAAATAAATTTTTGTTTAGCAAATTCCATGTATTTTGGGATGCAGGAGAGCCGCTTACACCATCAGAGGATGGTATCGCCCCTGCCTGGTGACTGGCCCTCTGTTCCAGCCTGTTGGCGTCCGTGGGATGTTTGGCCAGCAAAGAAATAACTAATCCTTAGTGAAAGCTTTATCCCACTCATACCCAGAACATTGAAGTGCCTTCAGAAAGGTGGCAGTGACTAGGACTGCCAAAGACTTCAGTGAAGAGGAGGGTGGAATGTGTGGAGCTCCATGTGTCTGCTCCTTGTTGAGCTCCACGCTGCCCCTGGAAGGGTTCCAGCTCAGGTCCAGCAGTGCTGCCTGCTCCTTCCCGGAGCAGACTGCCTGCCTTCGGAGAGGAATCCTGTACTCTGGAGATGATAGTAGACAGACCCTCACCCCTTTGTCGCCAGGGAACAGTTGGTTCTCCACGATGTCCCTTCCCAGCCCGTGAGCTCACCTCTGCATGTTTCATTGCTCTCTGATTGTTCCCTTGGGTTGGGTTTTGTTTCCATCCTCACACATTGTCCTTGCCCGCTCTCTCCCAGTGGTGCTACAAAGGCCACTGCATGTGGAAGAACGCCAACCAGCTGAAGCAGGATGGCAACTGGGGAGCCTGGACGAAATTTGGCTCCTGCTCACGGACCTGTGGAACGGGAGTTCGCTTCCGAACACGCCAGTGCAACAATCCCATGTAAGTCCTGCGGCTCGGTGGTAGCTCATCAACTGGGAATCATTAAGAGGGGTCAGTTTAATTGGCATTTGCATTTTGGGTGGAGTCTGCCAGAAGTCACATTCTGTTCAAGTCCCTTGAAATACAGCTTTGTGCAGGGAGATGGGATCATTTCAGGAGAATCCAGGAATTCCTAGAGGAAAGGCTGTTGCAAACCACCCCGGGGGTTTAGTTGCTGCATGAGAGAGTGGGCTCAGCAAGCAGCAGGAGAAACTCAGATAATCTCTAATTGTAAAGACACTGTTGGCAGGGTCCCTGTGCACAGGCAGGTGCTGGGGTGGTACCTGTGCCGTGTGACGGCTCCGTTTCCAACTCCGTTGCTGCACACACCTCTTTTGCAAAATTGTTTCTTAAAATAGTGTGTGAAATTCCAGCTAAGACAGAAGAAAAAGGGCCTGAGCTGAAGTCTTGAGGGTTTGAGGATCTCCTGAACGTTTTCCCTCCACAGGCCCATTAACGGAGGGGAAGACTGTGCTGGCGTCAACTTTGAGTTCCAGCTTTGCAACACGGAGGAGTGCCCGAAGCACTTTGAGGACTTCAGGGCGCAGCAGTGCCAGCAGCGCAATTCCCACTTTGAGTACCAGAGCAGCAAGCACCACTGGCTGCCCTACGAGCACCCCGACTGTAAGTGCTGTTCCTGCCCTTCGTTACAAGCCCTGGAGCCTCCCAGAGCTTATGGGAGTCTCCAGCCATGTGGAGAGCAGGAGTGATCAGTGTGTGAGGCTGAAAAGCAGGAAAAAAGGGTGGCCCAGAAGGAAAGAAGCGATTCCGTGCAGACAGTTGTCATTTCCCCACTCTGGGCCAGCTTCCCCTCCCCTTCATCCTCCGTGGCGCAGCGAGGGCTCGAGGCCTCAGCTCCTGCTGGAATAGCTGGTAGATGCTGACAGGCTTTGACGCACGGCGCTGTCGAGCTCTGCTCTCTGCTGGCAGGGTCATGCAGGGCTTTTAGGAGGAGCTGTCTCTCCCGTACAGCTTCCTCTGCCTTGGGGTAAGGGTCAGGTTTGATCCCGGCTGCTGGGAGTATTGACAGCGTTTCTGTAATGGCTTGAGAAGTCCTTTATGGATCCCCCTGCCTCAGCGTGGTTCTGTCAGTCTGGTCCTGTCAGTCTCCACCACGAACATGAATCTAACCCTGGAGTGACCAGGAGAGCTTGAAGCATGAGGACAGGTTCCCTGTCTACGGGAAGGCTTTGCAGAGGGGCTGCCATTTCTTCCTCGAGTGTCTCCCATGATGCTCATGGATGGCCAAGGAGTTGGAGTCAGACAGGAACCAGGATATGTGCATTCAGCTCGTGTTTGCAAAAGGGATAAGGAAAGTTAGAGAGCCGAATCCTCTCTGCTTTTCATGTGGCATTAGCACCATCTCCTCACAGACTCATTCTTCTGCTGTCACTTTTCTCCATCCCTGTGGTTACGTAACCTCAGCCCTGTTCCCAGTCGGATCAGAGCGGAAGCTGCTCTCAGAGCAGTCGAGAGCCCAGGCCTGGGAGGGGATTGGTCTCTGAGAATATCTCAGTGACAGGCCCATAATGCACAGAAAAGCAAATTAGTTGATTTTTCCCCCCAGCTGCTTCTTAAAAGTCCTTCCTATCCCTGCCCTGTTCTCTTCCCTCTTTCCCTGGGATATTTTTCTGAATTGCAGTTAATTTATGCAGTTCCTTCTCTTTCCGTGCCACACAGCTCATAAGAGATGTCACCTGTACTGCCAGTCCAGAGAGACCGGGGACGTCGCTTACATGAAGCAGCTGGCACACGACGGAACTCGCTGCTCCTACAAAGACCCCTACAGCATCTGTGTCCGTGGGGAGTGCGTGGTGAGTGCCGGCTTCCCGAGGCCAGCGCTGCCTGAGCTGGGCTGTGGTACGGAACTGCTCTGGTTACCATCAACTGGAACATCTCAGGGCAGGGACAGACTTTGCAGATGCTTCTAAACTCAATGTTTGCAGCATCGTATTCCTCATAATTTCTTGAGAGTTAGAGCAGCAGCACAGATCTGCTCCCTGGGAACACTTCACATCTCTTCAGCAGATCATTTTGTTTGCCCTTTTTGCACTTGGTTTCACGTCTGAAAAGAATTGTGTCTATTTTTCTGTCTGTCCCACTTTTTCAGTCTTGAAGTACAGTGAATACCAAAAATAACTTGCTATTTTTCACTTAAAAGCCATTATCCAGCACCAGATTTGCAAGTAGTTTGTGTTTGTTGGGTGGCAGTTTCCTCTACGCGTTAATCCTGCAATGGATTCCCACCACAGCTAAACCTGACAAAGCCTTCTCTGTTCTTTTCGCTTTTCCTTCTGCAGAAAGTGGGTTGTGACAAGGAGATCGGCTCCAACAAGGCTGAAGACAAGTGTGGCGTCTGCGGTGGGGATAACTCTCACTGCCGAACCGTGAAGGGCACCTTCACCCGCACCCCAAAAAAGCTTGGTAGGAATGGTGTTCTCACACACCCGGGGGTGGTTCCTGTTGTCTCGGGTGTTTCTGTCTGTCCTATGGCTTTTGTAGAGAGGTCAGAAATGCAGAGCACGAGCTGTGAGCTGACATAGTTCAGTCCCCGATGAGAACTGGCAGCTGCAGAGCAGCTGTAGATGCAGCTCACCACCAGCTTTGTGTAACGAGCCTGGTTTCTGTTGTCCGTACCGACACTCCGCAGTCCATGTGGTGCCTGCGCCCATGGTCCAGCTCGCTCCCAGGGAGATGAACCGGGCAAGGGAGAGGCCAAAAGATGCTGGCAGCCCCACCGTGTTCCAGCTCAGCGTTTCTGCCCCTGAGAACCAGTGCATCGCCTGGCAGGGGGACAGCATGCACCAGTGTTGGCACTGCGTGGGCCGTGTCCAACGAGCAGTCCCACGGTGGCAGGAGCGCGGTCAGAGGCGGCTGCTGTTAATGGGCCACTGCTTTGCAAGTGTTTGTGCAAGTGTTTACGAAATGTTGATTGTTTCACAGTAACTCTGGCAACCTAGTCCTTAAAAAGACTAATTGACCTCTTCCAACAGGAAAACATTTAAGCAAGAGGTGCCAAAAAGAATTCAAGTTTCTGGAAAGTGAAATCTGCAAGTATCCAACTTACAGTCTCCCCCCTCAGCTCCCACTGCTCCATCTTTCATTGACTGTGAAGTTGCTGGATGGGTCGAGTTCTGCTTTAAACGCATTCGAACACTCAGTGTGCTTTCGGCTTCGTGCTTGCAGCGCCCGTCTGGCTGACCAGCACAGTCAATGAAACCGCAGGAGTGGCTCCCGTAGCACTAATTACACATGTTCTGTTTAAGGGAAGACCAGAGGAGCGTTTACATTGCCCAAAGGAGCTCGCAATGTTTCCCTTTCTGAAACAAAGGAGTCTAAAAACACGCTGGGTAAGTTTCAAGTGCTTGCAGGAAGAGAGGCATCCATGGCAACTCCAGAGTTCCTGCTGTGGTCCTCAGCCCTGCCAGACACCGGTCAGCAGCGCCAAGGCAGGCAAAAGCTTCATGTTTCCTATGCTCAAAAGCCGATCAAGGAGGAGATTGGCAGACGTTTGCGCAGTCACTTGGAAGCCAGGACCATGATTTTAGGTATTCGTAGCTCTTCTCTTCTTGATTTTCCAAGGAGCTGTTGTGTCCGGCGCATGGGAAAGCACCAACACATTCATTAATCCCAGAATCCCCAGCATGAAACAGAATGACTTAAAAGCTGCAGCTTGATTTGCAGTGTGCAGATACTGAAACTCTTGCTGCCTCTACGCTGCCTCTAGAGTGGGGCTGGATTGCTGGGAGCATTGCAGAGCACAGCAGAGCAGAATCCAAACTCAGCTCTTAAAAAGGGATCTGCTGAGATTTAACATCACTAAATTTGCAGTTGTTAAAGAGAAAGTAATGGAAATGTGAAAATCCTGTGCACTCAAGAGTGCTTATGATGCTTGTTTACAGTTCGGTACCTGTGGACAGGTCCCTAGGAGGGGTTTTAGTCTTCCTAATGACAATACTTAATGTTCCACTAATTACCCATGGTGTGGACTAATAATTGACATTTAAAATAAGAACCATTTTCTTTGGGAAGAGCTTTTTGCTTTGGGCTGTAGAGTTGAATTGAGCCCCGTCCCCTCAGCAGTAGCAACGTAACGGCTGTTTTACATTCGCAGTTGGAACTTGTGTGGGTGAACTCCACACAGCCAAGCCTTTTCCGATGGGTAACGACAATGTGCTCCGCAGTGCGCCCACCCTGCTCCGTCTCTGGTGTCTCACAAGTGAGCAGACATCGGCATCTAACGTGACAGCAAGGAAACTCAAATCTGATGGCCTGGCTGATGAGTGACTGGGGGAAAAATAATCAGGAGGATTTGTGTTTCCCTCTTGAACGCCGAGGAGCATAGGAAACATATTTTTGCCTGAATCTGATGGAGCCTGTAGCAGTGTCAAGTGACAAATAGATTTGTAACAGGTTTCTCTTTGCTCCCTGAAAGAGAAAGAACACGAGAGGTCCCATCAAAGAGGTTACAAAGCTATTTGCTTGGTCACTTTCTGGTGCTGCTGCTCAGTTGGTGATGGATGTCCTCTCCTGCAAGGAGACGCTGGATCCGTAAAGCGCTCTAACCATGGCTGTTACTTTTTCTCCCCACCTCTGCTCTCTCCTTGACCCCTACACATGCCAAAGGGTACCTTAAGATGTTTGACATCCCTCCCGGTGCTCGACATGTGTTTATCCAAGAAGACGAGGCTTCTCCTCACTTTCTTGGTAAGTGTTTCTCTCCTCAGGTTTGGCTTTGAGGCATGAGGAGAAGCATGGGCAGTCATGCAGAGGAACCTGAGAAAGGAGATAACCAAAATTGTTTGGAGTAAATATGTGCATTCAAAATTGCATGATAAGGACTGAGCCCTGCAGCACAGGCTCGGCAAACATTTACTTCTCAGTTGAACGCTTCGAACTATTAAGCTGATCCCAGTTTGCATGTTTACTAACCAGAGATGGTCATTGCTGGCATTTAAACGGGCACTGCCAGGGTAAAAACTGTGTTCTATTACGTGAATCGAAGTCAGCATTTGCAATTGTTCTTGTTTGCTGCCGATTGTAAGCAACAGCTCTTGTACTGGGCAGAAGATGGGGAACTCGTGATGTATATGCAGTCCATTTCACGTCAAATCTTTCTCACGTAGGGCAGTTTGTACGGTTGTCAATCAGTTTGTCAGTTTGCCATTTACCATTTTCTAATGCTTAAGGGATTTTTAGCTCACAGGAGAGGGGTGAGATCTTCCATGGATCGGAACGGCCTTTGAATCAGCTCCTCCTGTGCTGGGCAGAGTCTGGGTTGTAAACCCTGCAGGCAAGGCTGGAGGAGTTACTAAAAAAAGTAGAAATAGAAAAGAAATGTAAAAAGAAGAATTGTCAAAGGGGAAAACTTGGCTTTTGAAGTCCAAGAGCTTCATTTTGCCCCAAGCAAAGCCTGATGGTAACTTTTCTGGAAGCCCAGCTTTGCTCTGGCAGCAAGGGCCTTCACAGAGTTGCTCGCCAGGTCCTGCAGAGCATTTGGTTCACTGTGATCGGAGGAACCGGTCAGGTTTCTGTGGGGGCTTTTTAATCATGCACTGGAAAAGTTGTACAGAAGGAAAAACAGAGCCCCATCTTTCAAATTCCTATAGTATTGGCTTCTGATTGGAGCATGATAATAATAATGCAGTGTGTAATAACGTGTGGTGCAGGAACCCAAATGCAGATAGTTTCCCAGGGAGCCTCAGATCCCATCTGCAAAAGAAACTGACACGTGATGGGCAAGTTGTCACTGTGATAGTCTGAGGGAAATAAGATGCGCACCCAGCGCCTGCCGAGGTGTCCATTACGCTGATGGGCATCCCTTGTAACACGCTGATAAAGGAGGCTGGGTGATTTGACCTGCAGTCCTTGCTGCTCCCCGTGCTCCTTGGGAACAAAGCTGGGCTGGGAGGGTGCACGTGACGTAGGAAGGGGTGCTTTGGTCTTGTCCTGTATCTAATTCACATGGGTAAGGGGGCACAAAACTGAAGGAAATACGAAATGCATCTGTCCCCTAACTGGGATTTGGAGGCTGCATGAGATGGCTTTGGAGGGCCCTTCTCTGAGCCAGTGCATCCACAACCCTTTCTCCTGCCAAGTTTCACCTAAGCCACCGCGATTGCTGCCGATGCGATTGCTGGAGGCACAACCGGCCCTGTTTTCAACCCTTTCAGCCATTAAGAACCAGGCAACGGGACACTACATCCTCAACGGGAAAGGGGAGGAGGCCAGATCCCGCTCCTTCATCGACCTGGGCGTGGAGTGGGAGTACAGCATAGAAGACGACATCGAAACCCTCCACACTGACGGGCCCTTGCACGACGCCGTGGTGGTGCTGGTAGGTGACCCTGCTCTTCAGCCAAATACGCAATGTGGCCACACCATCCCTTCATCCGAGACGTTGCTGTCCCACTCCCAAATGTGTCTCATTTTGACTGGCTCCGTGTTGATCTCACTTAGTTCTAACTGTGAAGACAGAACCAGTTTTGTTTTCCCCAGGGGTTAATTAACACCTTCCACATTTCCCCAAAGAGCCAGACCTCAGTTTCTTTACTTTGCAAAGGGATAAATAACAGCTGGGTTGGCACTGCTGCTCACCTTCGATTATTAATAGATCATTCCTCGGGAGAACGACACAAGATCCAGCCTGACGTACAAATACATTATTCACGAGGATTCAGTGCCGACCATCAACAGCAACAACGTCCTGCAGGAAGAAACAGACACCTTCGAGTGGGCGCTCAAGAGTTGGTCACAGTGCTCCAAGCCCTGCGGTGGAGGTAAAGGGATGACGTAGCACCTTCCAGTAATGAATAATTTATTCAGATTACCAAAAGTGGAAGCGTAAAAGGTGGGGGAAGTGAACGCCTTAGGAATCTTGGCCTTCCTTTTTTTCAAAGCAGTTTGTTTTTTTGGGTGCCCAAGCTTAAAATATCTCAAGTGCCTGATTGTTCACAAGTGCCTAGAAAGAAAAAGTCCTTTTCCGGTGTGTAAGTTCAGTACCCAAAGGCAGTTTGGAGGTACAGACGCAGGCATTTATGCTGCTGAGCCTTCAGTGTACTTGTGGCATGGACACGTACGTGGCTGTGACGCAAAGAACGGGGAATGCCATGCCAGAGTAACTGGAACTCTTACCAACAGCGGTTGAGCAGGTTCTGGTAGGAAAACCACTAAACTGAGACTTGGGTTCATTCCCAGGTCAGCCAGAGAATGGAGGTGATTGCTCCCCTCTCTGTGCCATGATTTGTGTGTTAGGCTTAAAGGGTCACAACTGTCTCTTCTGGCCTTCAAAACCTCTCAGTGCCACATTATAAACAGCATCCACAGAGCGCTGGGCACCAGCCTTGTGGCCACTGGGCAAGATGTGAGCACGTTTAAATAGTCTGGAGACTCTGCCTGTCATGTAAAACCATTAAATAGGCCGCAAAACTTGTATTTAGACCAAAAATGCTGACAAGGACCTGTTTTTCCTGACTTTTCTGGTCTCCTTGGCAGGGTTCCAGTACACCAAATATGGGTGCCGCAGGAAGAGCGATAACAAAATGGTTCACCGTGGCTTCTGTGAAGCCAGCAAAAAGCCAAAGCCCATCCGCAGAATGTGCAACCTCCAGGAGTGCACACGGCCGCTGTAAGTACAGCTCGTGGAGAGGAGGAACTCCAGGGTGGCTCCTTGGGGTTGGTGTGTAGGTTAAGCCAAGGGAAACTCAGTAGGATGCCCACAGCTTTCCAGCCTGGAGTTCTGCGCCATGGATGGTTTTTCTGCCTGTATGAGCATGGTTACTGATCTTATTGAGTGGTTTCATCACAAAAATGGTGTGTGCTAGGGCTGCCTGACCCAGCAGCAGTGTGAGTAACAGGGAGAGGTCATGGTGGTTTCTTATTCCTTTCTACTTCCCAGATGGGCAGCAGAGGAGTGGGAATACTGTACCAAAACCTGTGGGAATTCAGGGTTCCAGCTGCGCACGGTGCGGTGCGTTCAGCCTCTTCACGACGGAGCGAACCGCTCGGTGCACTTCAAGTACTGCAGCGGCGAGCGCCCGGAGAGCCGCAGGCCCTGCAACCGAGTGCCCTGCCCTGCGCACTGGAAAGCCGGGCCCTGGTCTGAGGTAGGTGAGGGAGCGACCAACCTTTGCTGACACCTCCCAAAGCCAGGGCTGGGCTGGGCTGAGAGCTCTGGACTGCACAGACAGCTTTCCAAAGCCCAAAGTCTGCCGCGGACAATGCCTCCTGGCTCTCGGAGCTCTCCTGGGTTCTCCAGCAAGGAAGATACAATTGGGTGCACAGTCCTGCAAAAGAAGTGTTGAAATTTAGCTTGGTTTCCTCCCAGTTCCAGCTTCTCCCCTCCCCGTTTCTAAGGACAGCGGAACAGGATAACATAGCATTTTTTACCATCCTGGACTGGTTTGGAATCAGAGTTTTGGTTGATATTGTAATGACTTGGGAACAAACAGCTGAACCTTGCAGCTGACTCGGGAACGCTGAGCTGTCTCTGCCCAGTGTATTGACAGGCTGGGAGAGCCTGGAGAAGGCTCTGGGGAGACCTCAGAGCAGCCTCCCAGTACTGAAAGGGGCTCCAGGGAGACCTAGGGAGGGGCTCTTGATCAGGGGGTGCAGGGATAGGATGAGGGGGAAGGGTTTTCAGCTGCAAGAGGGGAGATTGAGCTGAGATCTTAGGGAGAAATGTTTTGCTGTGAGAGTGGGGAGGTCCTGGCCCAGGTTGCCCAAAGCAGTGGTGGCTGCCCCATCCCTGGAGGTGTTCAAGGCCAGGTTGGATGGGGCTTGGAGCCCCCTGATCCAGTGGGAGGTGTCCCTGCCCATGGCAGGGGTAGCACTGGATGGGCTTTGAGGTCCCTTCCATCCCAAACCATTCTGTGATTCTCTTTGTGTCACAGTCGAGATCAGGTAGTGGCTACAGAAGAACAAGTAGCAAAATGGATAATATGCCCTAATAATAAATGTAACATTACAGAAAGCAAGAGGCAAGGAAAATACCGTCCTTCTCCTCTGCCTGTTTCCCCTAATTTCAGCCTTCTCTAAAATCTGCTCAGAACAAGCTGCTGGAATGCCTGGCCTGACCCAACAGCCAGCCGTGGGCTCTTTCAGACACATTAATTTTTGCACGTTGCTGTGAAACCCAAGGTCCTGACCCACCCTGTGTCTGCCCCACAGTGCTCCGTGACCTGCGGGGAGGGGACCGAGACCCGGCAGATCACGTGCCGCGCTGGCGACCGGTGCGATGGGGAGAAGCCAGAGGCAGTGAGGGTTTGTAAACGCGCTCCTTGCAACGGTAAGAGAACGTTTCCTCGTGGCAGTGCGGGCGTGGGTGACAATTCCTGTTGCAGTGCTGGGGAGAGCCCTTAGACACAGGCTCCTTGCTGGAGCCAACACCAGTGGGAAACGAAAGACCTCTACTGAGGTCCAAATAAAAGCTAAGTTTTCTGTGTCGATGTGTGAGGGTTTCTAAGACGAGGCAGAGTGCAGGCAGTGCCCACCAAACCTGCACCGTGTTTCAAAGCCGCTGCGCTGACAGCTGGCAGCCACACCACACCGCTCATCTCTTCCCTGCCAGAAAATACACCTTTCCTTAGAGATTCTCCCACTTCTTTCCAGCTAAAGGCACCGTCGTTTAGTCCAGGACATCACTGACTGTAGGTGATGGGTGCTTCCTGCACACTGGGGTCTTTCTTGTGAATGAGCTGAAATTGAGGGTTCAAACATGTTCCCCTGTGTTGCATCTGCAAAAATCTGAGCTAGAGGTGAAGGTCAATCAATCCAAAGGAAACCCCACTCACCCTCTGAATCCCAGAGGTTTTACAGCCCTGTCAATTGGGGAAATGAAAAGAAAAAGATACAAAAAAGGCACCACAGAGCATTAACAAGATTCTTAGGAATCTCATAGCATTGTTCTCATACAATTTTTTAACCGAATTTTAAGGGTTTTTTGACAACAGAGCCTTTCTTCCTTCAGGTCCACAACTCTCTCAGATCTGAGGTGTATTTGGTTTTGAAATCCCTCCTGGCAGTCCCAACACTGATCAACCAGCTGGGAGAAAATGCAGAACAGGTGTTTTCTGAAGGTGCAGTGTGTGACTCTAACAGCTTCCCACAAGCCAGGGAAAGGTCTTTGCTTCTGCTCTGATTTCTGACAGAACTCAGCCCAGAAGACAGTTCTGGGAGCAAGGAAGAGAAGTGTGGTATCCACTAGGTGGGAGCAGACTCACTATTTGAAATCCTCTTTTTCACTGGTGACAAAAGTAATTCCAAAACTGAGAGAAAAAGGGGCAACATCTTGGCAAAACAATTCAGATAGTTTTGATCTTGTGCTTTTAGGCACCCCCTGCAGGATCCGTACTCTAATTGGGCTCTTCCTGAACCCAGTGTTAAGTCCCTACCTTTCACAACCCCGCAGCGTGCGATCCTCTGTCTCCGTGTGAGAGCTCCCTCTCTCACAGCCGTATCGGGTGGGCTTCACTAACAATTTGCCACCTACACACGAGATTGCTGAGAGCTTAACCTTAATGGGGTTGTTGTGAATGTTTGCCACAGTTGGTGGGTTTTATTTTGTGCTCTGTGCACTTCCCTTTCATTCGGTGACAAACCATGTCTGCCTGCGGGAGAGGAGCCACCACACGCCTCCGTGGAGAGGAGTCTCATTGTGTGGAAGAAAGAGGACGCCTCCCATGCATCTTTCTCTTAAATGTCCTGTGTGTCTGTGATTAGAGGGGAAGAGGGATTTCATCCTGCAGGTCCTTAGTGATAATCGGAGCAGCCCTCCTGCTGCTGTGGCTGTGCCAGGTGAGCAGAATGGGGTTTGTCTACAACCTGTGTAGAACAGACCCCTGAGAACTCTTCTTACAAGCTCTCCTGGCTTTGCAACGCCAGCTGAAGCAGAAAGCATGGGTGGCTTTAAACACCAGTCCCTAAACACCAGCTTTCAGTGAGAGTTCTCGATGGGACACTGTCAGCAAGCAGGGCACTTGGAGTGACAGCGCTGCCTCTTGCGAGAGCCGCGTTGATTGTGAAACCCAGTGTGAATGCTTTTTAGGTGATTTAAATTCTATTCTGTACCTTCCTCTTGTAAAGATCCCATGGGGAGCCGCGATGGTTTCTTGTGTCTTCTGCTCTTAGCTACCATGCAGCCGGTCACGGTGTGTGAGAAGGAGAGCTTTTACGGTGAGCAGCAGCAGCAGGACCCCGGTGCTCCCGTACGGAGTAGGAAGTGGTTCCCTAGGTGGTGCAGAGTTAACCTAAAACATAAGAAAAGGGGATTCTGTGAGTACATGGCTCCGCGGTTGTACCCACGGAACCTGCAGAGAGTAGAGAAGTACAAACCCAAATCTTTGCACTGTCACTTGAGTAGTGAAATCCAAACCGATGGCACAAGAATTAAGAGAGAAAAGGGCCCCATAAATTGTGGTCATCACCAAAAATCACTGTTTGCTGTGACTTCTGTACTGACACAAAGCACAGCCTGCACGAGATGACTGCGTAATTTTCCAGGTCAGGTGCTTTCACTGACACGGAAGCATAAGGATTGTTGTGTATTCAATGCAAAGATTTGTGTTTCAGTAGCAGCTTCTCTAGTGTAGATGAATTATCAATATGTCATTTCCCCTGCTAAATTCCTGCTGGAAATACCCTGCTAGTGCCTTCTGGAGTGCGTGTGTTCCTGTGCGGAGCTGCACACGCAATGCCAGGAGCCAGGAAGCATCCATCCCAGGAAGCACCTTGGGATGAGGAGCAAGAAGTGGTTCACGCCACAACCCTCTGATGGCCAGGTGGGTCATTTTACCAATTTCAGGGGAATTAAGCTGATTTACCCTGATGGAGAGGCTGGGCTACAGGTAATCGTTTATGATAAGGACACCTTGGGTGCCAAACGTCCTGTTGGCGTGTGGTGAGGCAGCCTCTGGACACAGGTGAAAAAATATCCCCATACAGAAAGGTGATTTAATTACAGGGTTTAACGAGTGGTGTTCCCTGCCACCTGTTACTCATTAAAGTGTCCACTCCCTAATTGCCAGCTGTGAGAGGAGGACTGGACACGGACCGGATCCTCGCAGTAGCTGGGGTCAGCTTTGGGCTTTGCACACAGTAATTTTGCACACTTCTATTTTAAGCACAACCCATCAGTGCCATTTCAAGGCAGCCTTAGGGAAATTGTGCCAATGGAAACTTTCTGCTGGTCTCTCCCCTTAGTGTCTGGATATTTCCTGGGTGCACGGAGCCACTCGCTTGTCCCCACTGCTGGTTTTATGTCCCGTGAGGTGTTACGTGTCTGTAGGTTCCTGCTCCAACTCCAGAGAGCTGCCAGGGCTGCAGGAGACACAGGAGAGACAGAGACGCCCACATTTCTCAATAGTCGCAGTCGCCAGGCTGCGTCCTCCGTGGGAGAGAGACAGGTTGGACTGGAATGCGACACGAACACAGTCTGTCTCAAGGGTCGCTGTAGGTGTCAGTGGGAAGGTAACTACCCGGCTCTGCCTTGGCTTTGGAACAGCAGCTGCTCTTCCCAAGTGCAGGCCCTGGTGCCAGGCTGGGCAAGGAGACCTTCCGTGGTGCCCACCCGCACTATTCCAGTGGGTGTTTGTGCTGCCAAGACACACGATAGTCCAAACTGCATAGAATAAATGAGCATCAGGATGAGTTGGACACAGGGAAGAGAATTGCATCTCCTCATTTCACATCTGCCAATCGTGCAGCTCATTGCAAATGCCCAGAGCCAACCTCCCGTTGTCTCCTGTGCTGAGAATGCAGCTTTTCCTGTGAAATGACAGTAAAGTTTGAGTGTAGACTCGCATTCCTGGAGAACACCCGACCACCCAGGGAGCTCGTACTGTGATATGCGTGCAGGAAAATAGGTTGCCAGATGAAGAACAGTGCCACCTAGTCCTGAGCTTTGCCCAGCTCTCCCTGTCTGTCACAATCCTGGTAACGGCAGAACTTAGGACCTCACCTCTGAGCTCAAGTTGACAGCCCAAGTGTTCATGTGCCCAGTATCAAAGCCTTATTTTTCTTCTGACTTCTTGCATGACAGTTTTGTCCAACACAACCACTGTGGAACAAACATCCTGCAAACGCTCAGAGAAATATTGACATTTGGCGGATCTCTAGTAGATTGTTGACCTCTTTAAGGTTTTTTTCTCTGCTTGAAAGGGATGCCACATGCTTAACTTCAAGGCATTTTACCTATGTTAGAAGCCTTCCATCCATTCTTCAGTTACAGTTAGGTCCCTCAAACACTCGGGCTTTATCCCAACAAAAGGGGTTGCCCAGAGAAGTGGTGGCTGTCCCATCCCTGGAGGTGCTCAAGGTCCCATCCAACCTGGCCAGGACTGGATTCCAGTCCAGGATTCTATGAAAACTTTATCCAATGATAACATTTTAAGACTAAAAGACATCTTTGAGAGACACTGCTTGAGATTTAGTTTCTTTAAGGGAAGACGTAATTGTTTTTAATGCTGTTGATCAATGACATCCTCAGGCTACAAGGGAAGGTGATTTGGGGTGGGCAGAGCTGTGTCAGGCCAGGAATTTGGGAGCCTCTGGTAGGTGCGCACTGAAAGTGGTTGCCTGTGGCCTCCTGCAAATACAACTTGCCTTTCCACAACTCTTTGGTATGCACAGAGCTGACAGTTTCAAAGCCACACTGGTTTCTCTGGTGCCCAACTAGGGTTACTTTTTAGGGTGAGTTCTGTTGGGGCTGAAGCATCTTGACTTGCCTGTTGAGAGCAGCCCATCATCCGGGAACACAGGCAGAACTTCACCCATGCCCACCCAGATGCTGTCGGGGTGTTTCAGAGCCCTTTGCTGGGTTTACAGTAATGTTGTGTTTGTTTTGCAGATGAGCCCTGCATGGGAGACAAGTCCATCTTCTGTCAGATGGAGGTGCTTGCGCGTTACTGCTCCATCCCTGGCTACAACAAGCTGTGCTGCGAGTCCTGCAACAGGCGCAGCAGCACCCTCCCACCACCGTTCCTCACAGAAGCTGCTGAAACCGAGGAGGCAGCGGTGTTCGACCAGAGCGACCTGCCGAGGGCTTTGATGGCACCGACCCCTGCGGTGCCCCACCACACACAGCTCCTGCCTGGGAGGAGTTCTCCGGGCAGGCCTCCCTTTGCAGAAGAGGATGCGGATACGTCCCCATCCAACAACAAGCCCAAAGGTGCTGAATTTCCACAGTGGAGAGCTCCCCAGGCAAGGAAGCCTTCAAGGCTGTTTGCTTTGCTGCACCAGTTGCCTGCCAACAGCAGCAGCCTCCGTCCTCATCCCGCCCTTGTGCTGGCAGCAGCTCTTCCCGCGGTGCCAGCAAACAACACCATGGCAGGTGCTCCTTCTCCACCAACAACCTCAAGAAGGAGTGAGAAGTATGTTGAGAAGAGATGGCCTTTGAGGTCCTCTGCTGTGGAAAGATGAACCCGAGTGCCTTGTGGGGGACGGCCGCTAAGAGAGGCTTCGTTCGGCGCTTGGGGTTTCGCTTCCACACTTCCAGGCACCATGGTGCAAGCTGCAAGCAGGACACTGCAGGTCATCACCTACTCTTCCGTGTAAATACAAAGAACGAGAAGTGCTGGTTCACTTCCCCGTCGCTCCTGTCCTCCTCCCACTCCTGGCCAGCGTGAGCACGTCCGAGGAAAGCACCAAAGAATATCCCCAGCAGCGAGCAGGAGTCGCTGAGGGTGCTGGCCAAGCTCTGTGCACAGAAGGGGGCTTGGCCTCACCACCTTATCTTGGGTTTTAAACACTCCCACGTAGCAAACGCCCCAGTGCAAGAGGTACCAAACGTTTACACGATACAAAATACGTTTGCAATGGGATCCATAAGACTTGTTGTGCTAATTTATCTGTATTGTATGAGCAAGCTCGCAGCTCTGTGTAAATACTGTACATTGCAGAAAACCAGTGTTATTTTTCTGAGTTCCGTGCTGTTTCCCTGTGCTGCATTCCAGACCGTTGCTGGGTGCCTGCCGTCGCACACTGCCTTACATACATCCCAGGAGGTGTCCCGTAAACAGCAGTAGCAGCAAAGGCGGAGTTCCATTTTCATACGAGTTACAGGGTTTTGGGTATCAGCAATGTGATGCTTTCTTCTGAAATAGAGAAAAAAGTGGAAACCTAAAGTTCTGAGGGCTCTTAGAGCCACCTGCCTGTTGCAAGTTGGTTTAGAAACCTTGGTGCGATTCCAGCAATGGGTTGGAAAACTGATTTTCCATGTCTGTGAAAGGAATGCTGACACCCGCGACCTGGGCTGAACAGGCACTGCTTTGGTTCAGGAGCGGCAGCGCCGTCCCGAGAGTCTCCTTGTGCCCAAGAGGTCAGCCCAGAGTAGGAAACCATGTACATACTGTAAGTACTGGAACGCTCCCCTGTCACACGTTTCCCTGGTGCTCTCTTTGGTACTTCTGAAGCTGGAAAAGCATCACAAGGGTAGAATAGGTGCTAACAAGGAATAGCTGTGGCAAGGCTTTAAATAGAAGCCTTGAACATAAAGCATTGATGTAAAGGTGAGAGATATTTATTCTTCAGCATGGTTCACCTCCAAACCTCCACAACCACAATGCATCTGACTGCAATAATGTAATTTATGTCAGTGACCATCTTGTTCACAGCCCACCCAACCACACTCACTCCTGTGTGTTGCTGTAAAGTACTTGTATATAGGATGGAGAACTAAAGATATTTATTAAAAGTTGGTTTCTTGATAGTATTTTATGTACTAAATATTTACAGTAAGGGCAGTTGGCTATTCTTCTTGCCAAGGTAAAATAGAGCTGTAATTAGGTACCTGCACACGCTATGTCAGATGGATGGAATGGAAGTCTAAGTTAATTAAACTACTGCAGAGAACTTGCTGATCTTATTCTTTAAAAACAAAGTCTTATGACAGGTTTTATTACAGGCATCTTTAACTGCTAAATAGGTTATTAAAGTTTCACGTGCAATTTCTGCTTCCTCGTGCAAGCCCTCCCGAGCAACCCATTGAGAGGGCAGTGAGTGTGCACATCTGGAACGCTATGAAGTGGATCAGGACCCCGAAGGTTAAATTCTGGAAGCATCTGCAGTGATGGTATGGAATCGCTAGGAAGCAGTAAGGGTGAAAAATGTTGTCAGAGGACTGTTAGAGTCCATGGGAATGTAGATGGGTGATGCTGGTTGGGGAGGTGTGGGGTCACGCTGCGCCCAAGGCATCCTGTGTCACAATCCGTGCCATCTAACCCATGGAAGAACTGACCCAACGCCTCTAAAGAGCTGCTGCTGCCTTTCTGCGAGGCTTTTGGAGTTCCAAGGAATCGGAGTTCAACAGACAGCACAGACAATCGCTGAGCCTCAAGTGAGTGTGTGTTGCTCTGAAATTCCCACCAGTCACTCTGGCTCCTTCCTACCTTTCCCCCTTACACGGTGTGGGTGTAGCTAATCCTGGCACCTTTCTGGTTTCTGTTCCACCAAGCTATTCCTCCTCCCCGTGGGCGCGCACCGCCGACACTGCTGGTTGTACTGGGGAGCACAGCAATAAAAGCCTTCACATCACACCTCCTGCTCTGGTTTCATTCACGTGGAAGGGCTGGCTGTGTCTGGTTTATGTTTCGTCTTTTGCACAACAATGGGCCGTTTACAATGTTCATTAGAATTAAATATTTTACTTGATTTTTAAAAACAGACCTTACTGCTTTTTACCTTCGGACAGTGCGAGTTGTTGGGAAATCGGGAAGGGAAGGAGTGCATTCCTAGTGATCCAAGGACTTGCACCAAAAAACCCCACCGCACCCATCTTGTTTTAGCACAGGTGGATGTTTTAAACAGAGTTCTGACCTTCTGGTCCATAAGTCTTTGATTATTGAGGCCACCCAGTGTAAAACACAGGCTCTGATGTAACTGCCGTGTTTCTCATCTGGCAAGCACAGCCTTGCAGCCGTAGCTGGTGTTCACCCAAAATCCCTGCATCCCTCTGCCCCCAGCATGGTGTGGCACGGGGCAAAGGGGCACGGGATGGGCATGGATGCTTGTGAGCAACCGCAGAGCCACGTTCATGCCTCCAGAGGGAAAGCCAGCTCGTGGCCCACCATGCTCTGGCCTCGCTGCACGAGGGAGGTCCAGAAAAGCTGATGTGGATGCACTTCTGCCTGCCTGTTAACACTGGATCTGGAGTGGAATTTCTGGGCAGAAGCTAATCTGGCAAGAAAACAGGGAGGTCTTCATCTCAGAGGAACTTTGGGGCTTAACATGATCTGGAGAAACTGGGGTTTAACCCAGTGTAGAGGAACTTCGGGGGTTTAAGCCAGTCTGGGGGAACCTGGGGGTTTAACCTGGTCTGGAGGAACTTTTGGGTTTAAGCTGATCTGGAGAAACTTGGGGGTTTAACCCGGCATGAGGAGAGCTACACCACACGTGTCCCTCCAGTCGCATCCCACCTGAGTGCCGTGGGCTGAGCAAGGAGGGCCGACTTCCAGGCAGCTCCATGAAGGCTGAGGGGTCCCACAGAGCTGAGCCATCGCCGGTCCCACCAGACAGAGCCTGTGCAAACCTGCAAAAGCAGCACAGCTTCAGTACAACAACAGCTTTCACCTCGCTACAAGTAGGTATGCTGGGGCACCAACTGCTGGTCAGGGGTTTGCACTGGAACCAGCCAGTAGCACTTGGGGATTTGTCTGTAATTATTGATTTTACTGCTAAATGATGTCATGAAAAATGCTAAATGTTAAAAAAAAAAGCAAACCAGAAAATGAACAGTAAGATGCCAGATTTCCAGCCCACTGCCTTGACAAGAGAATTCTGTATCGCTCAAGTCTCAGCTAAGCCCTGGTTTTGCTACGTTCTGACAATAATTACATTTTCCGAGTACATTCTTGACTGTTGTAAGCTGGGCAAGTAAAGCTGAGGTGTCTAGCTGAATTCTAAGTCTTGTAAAGAGAACTAATATATTTCATAAACAAGAGTCTTTAAAAAAATTCTAAGATCCATTCAGGCACCACTTCAGAGTGCTAAAAATGCCCCATGAATGAAAACCCTGCTGACCAAAGTTGAATGTGCCAGCTGTTACGGTAAGGGGGTTGCAGCTGGCAATAACTATGGGGATAACTGCACCGATTTTCCACTTCTGGAGGGGTCATGGATTGACAACAGCTGAGAGGCACCTATTTTAACAGGAAGCTGCAACTCTGTTGGTGGGTGAGAGCAGCATGTCCTGGGCGAGGACAGGCTGGGAGAGTTGGGCTTGTTCAGCCTGGAGGAGAGAAGGCTCTGGGGAGACCTTAGAGCAGCTCCCAGTGCTGAAAGGGGCTCCAGGAAAGCTGGGGAGGGGCTCTTGATCAGGGAGTGCAGGGATGGAATGAGGGGAAGGGTTTTCAGCTGAAAGAGAGGAGATTGAGATGAGAGCTTGGGCAGAAATGTTTTGCTGTGAGGTTGGTGAGGCCCTGGCCGTGGCTGCCCCATCCCTGGAAGTGTTCCAGGTCAGGCTGGATGGGCCCTGGAGCCCCCTGATCCAGTGGGAGGTGTCCCTGCCCATGGCAGGGGTGGCACTGGATGGGCTTTGAGGTCCATTCCCACCCAAACCATTCCATGATATGCAGCTACTGTGAGCGCTTGTCAAAAGTTTTGCAAGACCAGTCGGTGCTTTTTCACATGACAAAATTCAGTTGTTGACTCCTTAATAAGTCTTAGTGAGAGGGATCTCTGAAGACAGTCTGGCCCGTCACTAAGGCAGAGACTCCAGCGGCAGCAGTCAGTATCTCAGGAAGATGCCAACCAGTTACATTAAAAATAGAAGTTGTCCTTTTCAAGTTTTTAAAGTGCACAAAGCGGTCACGTTGGGTAAATCGAAATGAACACAGTGCAGAACAGGTCTGCTTTCTTCCAGGGCTCCATGCTCTCCTGAGTCATTCACCTGGGTGTTTTCCTGATTCTCTGAAAGGAGGGTTGTGCCCAAGGTAAGAGCTCTCACATGGTGGGGTTGTATGGACTGGGCCTTACTGTGAGAAGGGTGGAAGGTCTCTATTTAAATTCCCTATGCAAGTATCTCTGTTCCGAAGCCATGAGGAGAAGGGAGCGCTGCCGGCAGAGCAGGAAGCAGTGAGCCCTGCTGGGCTGTGCAGCCAACATGCAGAAAGGCAAATAAATTATTCGGCCAAGTCACTCCGCACCTGCCAGCCCAGAGCAGTCTCTGCTCTCGCACGCCACTGGCTGCCGGGCTGCGAGCGCTGCATCATGAGCACAAGGATGCAGCTGCAGGACCACAGGACTGCATTCATGAGGAACAGAAATCCCTAGTTACGGCGTGTGTTCTTTTCTATGATGATTTCCAGATTGGAAACGGTTTCCGTTGGAGCCAAGGCAAAGCCCCCGGCTAGGGACGCTTGCACTGCAGACCCCGGAGTTGCTCACAGTTCCAGCACTGCCTGCCCGACCGCACAGCTCACGGGGATGCAAACCACAGCCCCTGGGACAGACGTAGAGAGGTGGTGCTGGGATCTTGCTGAGGGACAGCCAGCAGGTCACAGTCTTTTGTGTGTGGCACGTGGTATCCATTTTATGGATTTTAATGCCTTTTTTGGGGTACAATGCACAACATTTTACTTTCACCTCTGTTCCACACTGTAATGGAAGTGTAAAACCCCTTTGAAATTCGATGGGTGATCGATCACATATGTGTACACACGCGTAAAAGAATAACATTGATTTACTCTATGGGGAGGACACAGCTGCTCCTTCCCCTCTTTCAGGAAGACATTAAAATCAGATGGCTAGGCATGAAATCAAAATTATAACAGCTCAGTTAAATAAATTAATTTCATGTCTGCATGTCCTGGACTCAAATAACGAGTCTTCTGCACTATGATCACCCTCAAAAGGGTGCAAGAGGAGCTCCTGCATTTGAATACCAATCCCAAAGGACTTAAACCATCTCTGCAGACTCCAATGCAAGTTAACACCCAGATGCCCCCATGCTCAGTTTGTCCTGCAGCGTTGCTGCACTGCTCTAGGAGACCAGAGATCATGCTCTTGCCTTGCGGGAGCTGCTCTGCGAGACACAATTCTTAACACAGGAACTCAAATGCGTTTTAAAAGCTGCAACAATAGTTTTATATAGAAAAATAATTTGAAAAAACCTAAACACCTAAAGTAGCAACTCCCCAAATTGTCCTCCTTTTATTTCCTAGGAAACTGAGTGCCCAGGGCCAGGCACCCTAGAATGGCCTGAGCAGAGCCCAGGATCTGCTTTCTGGCTGTCATCAATAATGGACCCTTAAAAAAAGACCCCTGGAAGGAAGGAGGCGCGGGATGGCACGTGTTCCCTGGCAGCCTTCTCTGAGTGCTCTGTATGCAGAACCCACTGCAACATTTTTCTTGCTTAGCATTAATGCATCTGAAAAGCAGGGCCAAATTCCCATTCCGCACTGGTTTTACATCAGACCTCGCAGCAGCGCGGGCGGCTCCGTTTTTTTCGGTGCCATCAGCAGACGTTGGTGCTTCTGAGGGAAAGCAGTCGCTGTCAACAAGCCTTTTGCAGGTAAGCAGTTCTGCATAACACGCTCTCAGGTTCCTGGCAAGTGGGAAACAGGCACTACAGGAGCATAGGAAATCTGTTAAAGACTGAGGAGTGCTTTCTGAGCCAAGGTAAGTGCTCTCTGCGAGTCCTACGTGGCTTTCGGCATCTCCCATGCCATTCCGAGCAGCCCGGATGTTCCCGAAGCACCTCGATTCATTTAGCACAGTCATTAGTGGAGACAGGCTGAAAGCAACGGTATTAAAAGTCAATTCCCTTATGAAAAACAGAGGCAGCTCATGCGGACAAATGCAAACACAAAGCTTTCTCCCACCTGGAACAAAAAGCATGCAGGAGAGGCCAAAAGCATCTTCACAGGAACCTCAGCCTTTGCTTTTTAGGTGCTGCAAAAAAGTGTGTACAGCTACGTGTGGCGCTCAGTCTCTTCCTGACCTCCCTCCAGCTCTCAGCACCTGAAATTTCCTCCGAAGTGGGAGTCTGACAGACACACCTGTGAAGACTGTTCCTGATTCAGGGAGACCTGGAAGAATATGAAGCCCTGGAAACTGGTCCTTATGAGATCCTGAAGGGGACGAAGGAGGGTGAAGGCTGCTTTTTCTGCCCCTCACTCCCTTCCTGCACTTTGATGCTTCCTGGCTCCTAGCTGCACCTTTCCCAGGAAGCAACAGACAGCAGAGGCTTCTGCCGTGCTCCAAAGGGCATCTACGCACAGTCAGCCCCCCGGCACTGCCCGTGCAGCAGCTGCTGGGCTGGATGCAGAGGTTGTCCAGTAAGTGCCTTGGAATACAGCACAAATTCCATCCTCTCCATGTCGTTCCTAAAGGAGGCCAGCCCATCGCTGCCATCCCTCCAAAGCCCTGTTTAACCTCTCCCCACATGGCACTCAGTCACTTGTGTGGATGTGGGGCAGAACAGAGCGGAGCCAGGAGGCCATGTTTACCCCAGGGATGCAGCATCGCAGGCGGAGCAGCTGCCAACACTGCGAAGGGAGATTTGCCTGCCCTTTCTGGAAACAGGAGCTCACAGCAGGCAAAAAACTGCCTGTGGCATCAGCAAACCTGGAACATAAAAGGAAAGCAGCGGGATAAAGGATTTGCTGCCTGCTGCTTCCTCCTTTGTGCCAGTCTTGTGACCTCTGGACAGAAGCAATCAAGGGCAATCCTGTCACACAGCAACACATTCAAACTTCATCTTGAGAGCACAGAAAATCTCCTGCTCTGGGCAAGTCAGGCTGCTGAAACGATGGCGTGCAGAGAAGCACAGTGGTAACTGGTTCCCATCAGTGTAGAGAAGATTTCTGAGGAATACAGGTTGGTGTGTGGCCCTCTTCTCAATAAATTCCTATCAGCAGTGCAGCAACACATCCTGAAGCACCTGGACACTTCCCTGCTCTTCTTCCCTGCACTCTCCTCTTGCTGCGCCTCAGGTATGACGGGGCTGTGCTGTCCCACAAACCAAATACGCCACACACCGACTCCCATGTGCCACCCAGAGACTTTGGAAACAGAAAATGTCACAGGCTGAGACACGTCTGCTTGTTGAAAAGGGGGGAAAGACGTGGATTTGAAGGTCCCATTCATCTGCTGAACTTCTTTGAGTTGTCACTGATCCCACATTGAGAACCAGCGGAGGGAACCCAGTGGAGGGATGGGGCTTTGAGCCCCCTGATCCAGTGGGAGGTGTCCCTGCCCATGGCAGGGGGGTGGAACTGGATGGGCTTTGAGCTCCCCTCCAGCCCAACCCATTCCATGGTTCTAAGAAATGGTATTGCTGAGGCACAGCAGTGACCCATCTGAATCCACAAAGCTTCAAAAGGAGGAGGCCACAATTCCCATTTCCCAGGCTGCTGGATCCCACTGCCTCTGCGGTCTGGGACTGGCCTGCATCACCAGTTCATTTCTCTCCACTACCTGTATCAAGTACTGATACATTTGTGTTGTGCAGTCCTGTGGAGCAGAGATCAGAGTGCGCTGGTGAACAGATCCTACCGGCTGATGTGGTGGAAAAGCCCACGCACACACAGGTGAAAATAAGTAACTGGAAGATCAGCAGGTAACAAGTGCAGAAGTCTGTGCTGCTGGAAGAAATCTGCCTTCCAAATTAAATAATAACTGTAATTGCTCTGTATTATGTGTATATTTCCTCCCTTATATCCCAGTTTCCATCAAAATACTTATGGATATTGCTTGCAAACTGGCCAACAATATTTACTTCTGTGAAGCAACCAAAACATGTTGAAAAGAACCTGGACTGAAAGCAGTCCTGGTGCTGTGAGGAGTGAAGAATTGTCAGTTGCTGCTTTGGTTTAAGGAAGAAGCAGCGTTATTCTTGCTCAGTGGCAAACGTGGGAAACGTGGGAAAGGACACAGCCAGCCTACCTGAAAGCAGGGCTGTACTTGATGACCATTCAGCCAAAGATGTCGATGGTTTCAGACATTCAGCTCGCTGGGTGCCCAGCTGGGGAAAAGAACAACGTTCAAGGTTAGCTCTTCGAGTTCAGCAGTGAAAATTCATTTTGGACTTACGCCCCCACCCCCCAATGAGCCCTGTGTTCACCTCCTTGGAACAGACAAACACCTGGGCATTTTTCTGTGGTTTGGAGTTTGTGAGGGTGGCTGGGTGGGAGAAGCAATAATTGTTTTCAGCTGAGACTCTGGAGATCTGAGTTGCCTGACCCCACCTGGTGTTTGTAACCAGAGCTCCCTGCATTTCTTCAGCTCCGATACAGCCCCATAATAAGTCCTTTTTTTTTTTTCCCTCAAATAAAATGTGCATTTTGGAAGTATTTTCTGAGAGTGTGTGATCTCGGACAGGCGCTTCCCTTCGGTTTCATCCCTATTTTACCATCCCTGTGGCAAAAGCAGGGAGGGACGCAATGATTCCCACAACTTTGGGCTGGATCAGAAATTGCTGTGCTGGGGAAAGGCAGTGGCAGAGGAGAAATTGTGCCCACATGAATGCCCAGCTCCATTATCATCTGCTGCTCATCTCGGCCCACCTCCCACCAGCACTTCTCCTGAGTCCCCTGGTGTGCTCTGAGCACAAACCCACAATGCTGGAGCTTTGGGCTTGGAAACCAGGCTCTGAAAGGGAGCTGAAGTCTTGCATTTGTGGCTTGAGAACAGCCTCATGTGGCCAATTCAGGGCTCAGGAACAGCACCCAAGTCCTGTGTTTCACAGACTCGGAGCAGGCTCAGCTGCTTGTTGGGGGGGGGGGGGGGGAGGGGGGGGCTCATAAGCAGTGAGTTGGGTTCAAGGGCTCAGGCACAAAGAGCAGAGGCTGCAACACATGGTCCATATTGGAAACAGACCAAGTCCTGCATTTTGCAGTGCTGAAACCAGGCTCATTCACCCTCAGTAAAAAAAGAGACCAAGTCCTGTGTTTGGGGAGCTTACAGCAGAGACCAAGGCCTGGGTATCTGGGTTCAGATATAGAGATTAAGTGCTGCATTTTCAGGACTTGAAACCAGGCTCATCTGGCCAATTTGGGGAAAGTCCTGCACGTCTGGTGCTTCAAACAAGGCTCCTCGGACCGGATCCTGAGCTCAGAAATAAAGACCAGGTCCTGTGTATTGAAACCTGGGTCACTGGGGGCTCATAACAGAGAACATACCCTGTTGTTTTGGGGCTTGAAATCAGGCTCATTTGAGGGCTCAAACAGCAATTTTTGGGCTCAGGGAAAAAAAATTAAGTCGTGTTTGGGAAGCTTAAAGCAGAGCCCGAGGCCATGGTGTCTGGGCTCACAGAGACTACAAGCGCTGTGTTTTAGAGACTTGAAACCAGGCTCATTTGGCCAATTTGAGGGGTTCAGAAACAGAAACTAAGTCCTGCATTTTTTGGCTCAAAACTGTGCTCATGTGGCCCGATTGAGGGCTCAGAAATGGAGAGCAAGTGCTGCGTTTGGAGGGGGCTAGAAACCAGACTCATTGGGCCAGTGTCGGAGCTGAGAATCAGGGCCCAGGTGCTCTGCAATTGCAGTTTTGAAACCAGGCTCATCAGGCAAGATTGAGAGCACAGCAGCAGGCTTGAATCAGAGACCAAATCCTGTGCGCCTGGGCCCAGAAATGGAGACCAAGTGCTATGTTTTGGGGGCTACAAACCACGCTCACAGCTAAAGTGCGGGCTCAGAGAGTAACAAGTGCTGCATTTTGGGGACCTGAAGCAGAGCTCAAGCCCTTTCGTTTGGAGGCTGAAAACAAGGCTCACTGGGCCAGGTGTGAGCTCAGAAAACAGACACGAGGCTCCGCTGGTCTTCCTGAGCCGCAAATGTGGCCAAGTCCTGCATCGTGGGGACCTGAAACCCCGGCCATTCGGGCAGTTTTGGGGGCTGGAAGCCCGGCTCCTTTGGCCACACCGAGGCTCTCAAACAGAGCCCGAGCCCGGCTTTGTAGAGACTCGAAACCAGGCCCACTCGGGCCGTTTCTGGACCGAGGCCCAGCCCGACCCCCGCGGTTCGGGGCGGCCCCCGAGCCCCTTCCCCGCTGCCGCAGCCCAGGAGGAGCCGTGCCCGGGCAGCCCCGGGGGTGCGGCCACAGCTCGGGCTGCTCCTGTCGGGCTCCCCCGGGACGGGCAGCGCCCGCAGCCCCGTTCGGAGCCCGGTACGGGGCAGAGCTCCGGCCCCGCTGCTCCTGGGGGATCGCCCGACTTTATCCGCTCTGCACGGAGCCGCCGCCTCTGCTCGGGCACCGGCAACCGCAGCACCGAGCCCTGAGGAGGCACCGGCAGCACCGGCAACCTCGAGGTACGAAGAGAATCCCTGGTGCCGGTAGCATCGAGCCGCAGGGAGACCACAGGCACCAGTACCGGTAGCACTGATCCCGGGCAGCGGCAGCCCCGAGCCTGCAATCCAGTGCCGGTAGCACCGAGCCCTGAGCGCGGGTGGCCCTAAGCCCCGGTACGGGCAGCGCCGGTAGCTCCGAGTCCCCAGCAGCGACGCCGGCACCGGCAGCACCGAGCCCACAGCCTCGGTACCGGTACCACCGGCAGGCCTGGTAGGGGCCCCGGTACCGGCCCCCCCCCGATACCGAGGCGGCGCTCGGGGCTCAAGCTCAGCCCCGCTGCGGCTCCTGGGCCCCGCGCCCGCCAGGGGAAGTCGAAGCAGCACCGACAACCCCGCTCCGGTACCGCTGTTACCGCTACCTCCGCTCTCTCTGCTGCTGCTGCTTCTGCTGCCGCCGCCGCCAGAGGATCGCGAGAGGGGGGTGGCAGGGCGCGTGCTCAGAGGTGGGGGGGGTGCGCGAGGCGGGAACAGGTGCGCGAGGCGGGGCCGGGGCGAGGAAGGGGGGGTGGGGGTGGATGAGTGTGACACAGGTGCGCGCGGGGCGGGGCCAGAGCGCATGCGCAGAGCGGGGCCGGGGGGAGCAGCCGCTACTTTTCCACTTTCATGGGGCTGAGAACACGGGGGTTCACGTAGTCTTGGTGCCCACGGTGGCCCCGCTGCCTTTCAAGCGTGCAGGTGTGACTGATCCCTGGGCCCCAGAGAGACCTGGCAAAGCTGCTCTGTCCCCGCAGCGCTCCTGCTCCTCTGGTGATCCCGCATTCCTGCAGCGTCGCATCCGAAGGGCTGGGGTGCGGGCGTTACCTCGGGTGTCCGGGGTGTCCGTTATCCCTCAGGGACAGCTCTCACCTGCCACAAAGCACAGTCCTTGCGGCGGGGTCTTTGGCTTGTTCTGCTCCAGACTCCAACACCTCAACGTGCTGCGGTGCAGAGCGGAGCCAGGACGGATAAACAGAGTTAATGCGCTTCGATCCAATAAAGACTGACGGATACAATGGGTTAAAGACAGGAATTTGGAATCATAGAACGCTTGGTTGGAAAAAGCCTTTGAGATCATCAGGTTCAACCGTACCTGCCCACTACTCAGACATCCCCGCGCACCTCATCTGCCCATCTGTTAAACCCCTCCACCCCTGGGCAGCTGCGCCAGTGCCTGAGAACGCTTTCAATGAAGAAAAGTTTCCTGATGTCCAATCTAAGCCTCCGCTGGTGAAATTTGAGGCTGTTTCCTCTCCTCCTGTCACTTGTGAGCAGAGCCCAGCCCCCACCCCGTCACAGCCTCCTTTCAGGCAGTTGCAGACAGCGATGAGGGCTCCCCTCAGCCTCCTCTTCTCTCCAGACTAGGGAACAGAATCACAGAGAATCATTTCCTCACTGCACCGGGCAAGGGTCAGCCCCAATACCCTCGGAGCGAGCCCTGCAGGGAGGCAACAGCACCCAACAGCCCCCAACCTTGCTCCCAGCGCCCCAGCAAAGCCACTGCAGCCCCCAAAGCCTCCGAGCACCAGTGCTGGAGCAGCCGGGTCCCCGAGCCACTGCTGTCCCGATGCCAGGAGCTCCGGAGCGAGCGGCCCCCGTGCCCGGTGAGAGGGACCAGGGCAGCGAAACGCTCCTTTTGCTGGGGAGAAGAAAACTGAGATCAAAACTAGGGCACAAATACAACAGCTGCTGTGTGAAGTCCAAGCTTTTCTCTTCAATCCCAAGTTACACCCTCACACCTTACATGGGTAACAGCCATGGACAGCAGGAGCACACAGGGACTGGGAACAGCTGCCTCAAGTGCACCAGCCCATAAACCAAACGGAACAGAAATGCCTTTAACTATCCCTTGGTCCCAGTAGGAGCTCCTACCCAAGGCAGCTCCACCGGGCGGGTCTGGTCCCAGCCCCGCAGCCCCAGCAGTGCAGGGGACAGAAGCCCCCAGTCCCAGCCCCGCCAGGAACCGTCTGCATCTCCTGAGGTCTGGAAGAGAGAAACAACCCCACTCTTCAAAGCAACTGCCAGCACCTGAAGCTGAGAACTGGAGAGGACTGTGGGCAAAGGAAGCAGCAGAGCCCAGGTGGAGCCCACTCAGGTGCCTCCAAGGTCTCCTCCTGTCTCTTGTTATTCACCTGATTGGGGCAGTAACTGATGTCTTTGTGCCCCCTCTTTGGAGAACCCCCAATCCGTGCATCAATCAATCAGAATCCAGCCTGTGGGTCTGGAGACCCACCATACCCTGGTGTCCAGGGAAGGTGCTATCCTGTCCTGGGTTGGAGATGGTAGTAGATCAGAGCAATCCAGATAAAATAACACATTCCGGGACCTTGGCAAACCCAGTAGCACTTGCATTACACATAAAACAGACTCTGCACCAAAAATGCATTGTCTCCACTCAAGGACCCCTCGGCACAGCTCCCAGCCACACCTGCCCAACTGACCAGGGCGAGGGGAGCAGGGACTCCTCAGCAATTCCCACCCTCACAGGCAGTGCCGGAGCGGGGCTGGACACAGCCAGGGAGCTCCTGTTCCCCTACAACAGCCCTGGGGGTACAAGAAGTCATTACTGTTACAAAAAGTGGAATATTTTGATTTAAGCTCAAAGTTTCGTCTGAGTAACTGTATTTTTTTTAAAGTTACGCAGAATGTCCCTCTGAGAGCATCTTGGTACGGCGTCCCACCAGCCAGGGACTCTCCCCAGCCAGGTAGGGACCCCGAGCCCCAGCAGTACCCCCCACACACACCAGCCAGGGACCTCTCCCCACCCGTATGGACATCCCTGCCCCCTCTCCCCGGGTCCATCCCCCTCCCCTGGCCAGGGAGCCCACCGAACACCCCCAGCCTCCCTCACCAGCCAGGGACCCCTCCCTGTCTGCCTGGATCCCCCAGCCCGCCCCCTCCCAGCCAGGCAGGGTCTGCCCATCCCCTCCGGGCACACGGGCGCCGCCTGGCGGAGAGGAGCGCGCACTGCGGCTCCCAGCGAGCAATGAATGGACTGGGCGGGAAGGGACCTCACAGCCCATCCAGTGCCACCCCCTGCCATGGGCAGGGACACCTCCCGCTGGATCAGGGGCTCCAAGCCCCTTCCAGCCTGGCCTTGAACACCTCCAGGGATGGGGCAGCCACCACTGCTCTGGGCAACCTGGGACAACCTGGGACAGTCCCTCACAGTAAAAAAATTCTTCCTAACATCTAACCTAAATATCCCCTCTTTCAGCTCAAAACCGTTCCCTCACCCTCTCCCTGCACTCCCCGATCAAGAGCCCCTCCCCAGCTTTCCTGGAGCCCCTTTCAGCACTGGGAGCTGCTCTAAGGTCTCCCCAAAGCCTTCTCCTCTCCAGGCTGAACAACCCCAACTCTCCCAGCCTGTGCTCACAGCAGAGGGGTTCCAGCCC
Organism: Neomorphus geoffroyi; assembly: GCA_033558235.1. Lineage (NCBI taxonomy): Eukaryota > Metazoa > Chordata > Aves > Cuculiformes > Neomorphidae > Neomorphus > Neomorphus geoffroyi. The sequence goes on along the minus strand of JAUMJM010000092.1, from coordinate 2,353,503 downwards.
TCGGATATCTCTGGGGCCTTCTCTGGCCCCGCTCCTGCAGATCCACGTCCTTCTTATGTAGGGGATTCCAGAGCTGGACACAGGGCTCCAAGTGGGGTGTCACCAGAGCGGAGCAGAGGGGCAGAATCCCCTCCCTCACCCTGCTGGTCCCGCTGCTTTGGGTGCAACCCAGGACACGGGGGGTCCATCCATCAGCACCCCAAGTCCTTCTCCTCAAGGCTGCTCTCAACCACTTTGTCCCCCACTGGGGGATACCCTGGGTTTCCCTGACCCAGGTGCAGGACCTTGCACTTGGCCTTGTTGAACCTCATGAGCTTCCCACAGCCTCACTTCTCCACCTTGTCCAGGTCCCTCTGGATGCCATCCCGTGCTTCTGGTGTAACCCCTGCCCCACCCAGCTTGGTGTCATCTGCAGACTTGCTGAGGGTGCCCTCGATCCCACTGCCTTTATCATCAATGAAAATATTAAACAGCCCTGGTCCCAGTAGGGCCTTCTGAGGGGCACCACTTGTCACGGGTCTCCATGTGAACATCGAGCCGTTGACCACTACTCTCTGAATGCAACTGTCCAACCAATTCCTTACCCACTGAACAGTCTACCATCAAATCCATATCTCTCCAATTTAGAGAGAGCGATGCCATAATGAGTCTAACTTCTTGTTTTGAACACAAAAACCAGGGTAAGGACTGGTGTTTCAAACCTGACAGCCTTTAGCTGCCTGCTGCCTGCTGGAGGCGCAACCTCGGAGCCTGTTGCTAAGGTAGGTTGCCTCTGGGTGCCCGTATTTAACATGCATCGCTCACAGAGGAAGAGCACAGAGCAGCAAGCTGGAGGGAGAAACCCATGTGTTATGCTTTGAAACGTTTGGGAGTGGAGAGCAGAGGAGATCCGAGCTTCCACTTGTCTCCAGAGCAAGCTGTTAAGAGCAGCAGGAGCAAGGACACCCCAGTCCAGCCCCACAGCGCGCTGATAACATCCCAGCACAGCCAGTGGCACCGCACTGCCTACATCTGTTACAGGGGCAAAGGGAGCCAAGGAAGAGTCTGAAGAAAAAACAAGTGCTGTACCAGGGGAAGGTACTGTGAGAAAATCCTTTTGGCACCACCCCGAGGCCCTGGAAGCCCAACTGCTGTTGGTTTTGATGAAAAACAAGTGACTCTCACCCTCAAGCAGCGGTGTAGCAGCAGAAAGACCTACAGAGATGTAAGTTTTGTGCTGGCTAAGGGAGAACAAGGTGTGTATTCCTCGAAGACAGATGTTTCCATCCTGCAAATAAGAGACAGCCAATCAGAGAAGCAATCTACAGAAGGGGCCGGTTCTCTGCGAGGGAGGTTACGCACAGAAATGAACCCCAAAGGCCGGTTTGCAGTTGCAGGATCTTTGTATGCAGTCACTCCCTCCAAAGCCATGGTAAGACAATAAAGCACCTTTCACAGTGAGAAATTAAGGCAGAAATGGATGCACTTCTAAAACCCATCCCAGCTAGATTTCCCTCCACAACAGCCCTCCTTTATCTGTTCAGCCTGAAGCCCAGCTGAGTTTTTAGGATGCGACATTTAGAAGCATCCAGGACTTGCCTGCACCTTGAAACACAGTTTTCAAGGCTGCCTAGCAGAACGTCACAGCTAGGGGATTAATTAAATGCTGGAGGTCTCAAGTGTCTCAGATTGAACTCCTCTGTTGTTCTGCACCTGCACCACGTGCCATGTCCTAAAGGCACTGCAGAGCCCGCCTGAGCTGCTGGACCCCATTTCTAACAGTGATGCTTCCCCCCTAAAGAAATCTGTACTTGCTAGGCACCAACAGCCATCCCACACTCATTTCCTTCCCAACTCTGAGCAACACATCTGACACAAAATAAATCTCTGGTCACCGCTACTGACACCGGTGACAGAATTACTGGAGCCAAAACCGCTGGCTTTTAAATTCTCGCCTAATAAAAAACAGAGAGAAAGGGTAGTTATGCCACACAGGGAGGAATGGGGGCATGAAGTGTAGGAGCTGGCTGTTCTATTTTTTGAAATGTCATTTAAGAAAGTTTTTTCAGTGCTCACTCCTTTTTTGCTTGCACAGGTCAGAGCGTATCCGCTCACACCTAGCGAACATCACTGCGTCATGACGGCTGCCCAGGAGCCTCACGGGCTGTGCTTGCAGTTCAGAATTCGCACAGGAGCATTTCTGATCCTTAAGCTGAAAACTGCCATTGTAAAAGATAAGTATTTAGGGGTCGGGTTTGCATATGAGAAAGCTTTCTGATTGCTCGTCACCTGATTGTACCCAATAAAACCCCTCTTGATACTTTCTTATATCTAAACACGTTGGGTTTGTTTCCTGGTGTTCCGAAACTGAAGAACACTGAAAACTGACACCTTCCATCAGCAGGGAGCTCTTTGCAGTGTCTCCTCTACAAAGGGTGTCCTCTTCCAGTTCGTCAGTCCTTCCAGTCCTTCAGTCTTTCATCTCTGTGAATTTGCTTTAAATTAACCCTTCCTGACCATGGGGGCTTTAACTAATACAGACTGTTCCACATGAAGGCTTTCCAACACTCTGGGGAGCTTTCAAAACCCATCAGGAACGCTTCATGTCGTGCTGTCCTAAGGTCCCACTGAGTTACTAGCTCTTTCTTACTCTCCTTGGGTTAATAAACCCAGGGCTTCCTTGTTGCCTGGTATTTCTTACTGGTGAGCTCCTGCAGTTAACCAGAAATCATTGCTATGACTTGAACTATGACCTTATGCTCAGTGTGAGGTTTGATGCTGGTTTTTTACCTCCCAGCCTGCCCTCATGCGTAACATAACGATGGCACACACGCCTGTGACGCTGTGTAACCCTGTGAGAGGTGCAGAGCTGGACAGAAAGCAGGCAGCCTGCAGCTCACACCCACTCACCCAGTGCTGAACCTAAAACCAAAAGCACTGACCCTGAGCTGAGTTTATTTTGGGGATGATTGCTCCGATAACGAGAGGAGAGGGGATCACTATTCACAAGCAGCTACAACATCCCATGCAGTCTCCTTCAGGACCTACAGGAACAAGCCCAAATCTGTAACTGCAGCCCCAAGCATGGTTCAGATCCTGCACAGCAGCTTCCCCTTATCAACTAAGAACCTTTCAAAGTAGAATAAATTCAAGCATGAGAGAGCCCCACAATGCATCTACACCTCCTGAGCTGTTCTGAGGGAAGAAAGCAAACTTTCACACCATTGCATCCATGAGCAACTCACCCAGGACACAAACCTGAATCCTGCTTGGCTGGTTGCACATTTGCATACTCAGGGAAGCAGCAGTCTTGGTGTACGCCCACACACACGAGCAGCACTTCCAGCTGAACAGGGACCTGTCAGTTTGTTTGGAGGCAGAAAGGGCTTCTTTGGAACGAGAAGTTTCACATTCCAGAGGGTTTTTTCTTTTTCAGGCCAGACAGGACGCTTTAGAGCCTCATGATATATGTGAGGTGTACAATAAAATATAAATCCCTAATCTAGGTGTGAGTTTGATGTTCTCATCCCCAGGCAGAATCCACGGAGACCGTCTCACTTCTGCTGCAGCCATCCGTGCAGATTGTGTCCACCTGGTACTTGCACTTAATGTGCTTGGGATGGGTCTGGGGTCGGGCAAAGCCAAGGAAGTTTGTCCCTTGTTTGCCATCTCCATATTTATTATTTCAAATGGATCTTTCTAATTTTAACTGTTGTTGATTGACGTGGAGGAAAGTAGGTAAATGAGTAGTAAATATTCAGTCCATAGCCTTTGCCCATCAATTGCTTTCTGATTGTCGGAGGGCAAAAAGAGGACTGAACTCACCACATGGTCAGATCCAACAGTAAGGATGTGTCGGTGCCATTGTTTAGCCCTTAGCTGGCAGCTGAACAACACGCAGCCACTCTCTCATCTCCTCCTGACCAGGGCGTGGGAGAATCGGGAAAGGAAGATCTGTGGGTTGAAATAAAACAATTAAAAAGCATATTAATAATAATAATCATAGATTCATAGAATGTCCTGAGTTGGAAGGGACCCAAAAGGACCATCGAGTGCAACTCCTGTCCCTGCTCAGGACACTCCCCCCGGGGCACTGAGGGCACTGGCCAAAGGCTTCTGCAGTGCTGGCACACTGGGGGCCGGCACTGCTGCCCTGGGGAGCTGTTCCAGGGCTCCCCCACCCACTGGGGGAAGAACCTCTTCCCAGTGGCCAACCTAACCCTCCCCTGGCATCTTCCTGCCATCCCCTCCAGGGCCATCCCAGGGCACCAGAGAGAGGAGCTCAGCCCCTGCTTCCCCTCCCTCCCTTGTGAGAAGGCAGGAACAGCTCTGAGATCCCCTCTCAGCCTCCTCTTCTCCAGCTGAGCAGCCCCAGTGCCTTCAGCCTCTCCTCACCCCCTTCCCCTCCAGACCCTTCCCCAGCTTTGGGGCCCCTCTGGATGCTCTCCAGTAGTTTGATGTCCTTTTATACAGTGGCGCCCAAAACTGAACACAATATTTGAGATGGGATTGCACCAGTCAGAGTAGAGTGAACATGATGATGATGATGATGATAATAATAATAGTAATAGTCCTGCTAGTACTAAAATACACAAACCTACACTCAGCCTGTCCCCCAAACACGAGCTCCCAGCAGTGAAGAGCAGCTGGTGAGCACTGCCAGCACCGCCGTTCCAGCGGGCACGAAGATCGCAGCGAGCACGGAGATCATGGAACGCAGAGCACTGGGAATGGGGCACCAGAGCAGCACACCCAAAGCAGGCAGGAGCCAGGAGGAAGAGCCTTGTCCCCTGAAAACTTCCCACTCTACACTGAGCGTGACATTTATGGCACAGAATGCTTTCTTTGGCCGGTTTGGGTCAGCTGTCCTGGTTCCACTCCTCCCAGCATAATACATCCGCTTACCTGTAAAACACAAGGAACTGGAAAAGGTGCTTGGTTTGTCTAACAGCAACTATAAATATCAGCATTTTTCTTATATTAAAATATAGAGAAACAGCAGCTGCTAAGAAAATTAATTCTATCCCAGCCACACATAAACCATAACCCAGCTGCAATGAAAAACCTTGTACTTTCAAGATTCTTCTCACACCAAACCCCAAACGCTGCAGGTGCTGAGAGGAAGATTGCCTCTATCCCAGCCAAAACCAGGGCAGCAGGACCGCTCTGTTAACAGCACAGACACCACACACAGGGTTCTCTGCTCACCCTCACCACAGCGCAGACGCTTTGGCACGTCCTAAACTGAGATGGTGCTCCCACCTCACCCTTCACTCTGAAGCGTGCTCACGGCTCGTGCGTGCCGTGCCTCGCTGGGAAGCCAGCGGTGGAGCCTCAGCTGCCCATTGAGGCATTCGGAGCATCCCACCAGGTCCCCCATCACCCTGACAGCCTCACCTGGAGCCTCCACCACCCACACGCCCTTCCCCATCGGCCCCAGCTCTGCATTTAGGCTCGGGTCCAGGGCCTGTTTCTCATTTTGATGGTAGCAGTGATGCAAAGGCTCTTTTTTTTTTTTTTTTTTCTGGCTGATGTGGTTATTTTATTGCTGATCTTGTTTGGGTGATGTTATTGTACTGCCTATGGCTCCTGATCAGGCTCTGTGGGACTGTGTATGTGGTTGGGGGAACATTGTTTTCTTGCTGTTATTATGTTTAAGCTTGTTTGTTCCCCTATTTTGTTGTAATATGCCTGTGTTACTTGAGTTAGTGGCAATATGTGACTTAATGGGGCTTTTAACTTCTACTGACTGATAAAAATAAGGCCAGAGCACGTTCATTTCAAAACATCACTGTTATTTTTTGCTTTCCTGCTTATACCTAGCAATGTTCTGTCTGGCTACAGCATTATGATAGAATTTCTGATAACATGTATGGTTTTTATTGCCAGTTTGAGCCAAGCCCAGATGAAAGGGCTATGTTTTTATGCACTAGCACTGTGGGGAGCCCTTTGAAAGCTCCCTGCCCAGAGCAGGGGCACTTTTTCCAGTTCAAGTCAGAGCCCTGGAACTTCTTTTCTTGCTCTGGATGCAGACAGGTAAGCTGGGTCTGGAGCATTCCTTGGCCTTCCTGACATTCCCTTCCTCTACTCTCTAAACTTATGAGGAGGGAGGAAACTCCTAGTGATTGTTGGGATGGTTATTAACAACTCCAGATCTGGGACCTGGGTGAGAGTTCAACTTGCAGAGCTACAAAGAAGTGAGGCACAGCCTGTAATCCTGGGAAGCAACTACTTTAACCTGGGCAATACAGAGTGTTCTTTTCCCCCTGCTTCACGCTGCTGGTTTAAAAGCTACTGCCTTCTCTCTGAAGAGGCTTGAGCTGGCTGCTGGAGCTCAGCCTGAGAGTTGCATGCTGAGCTGGGGAGCACTCAGAGCGCTGAGGATGGTTCTGGACTGCTGCTCCCCCAGCTGTAATGGCTCTGTGTGACAGGGCTGGCATCTGGGGATGTGACACTGTCCCTGACCCTGCTTCTTGAGACTCAGAAAGAAACCCAGCCCTGATGTGCAATGCAGGCAATCCCTCCACCCCAGGACAGTGGTGGCTGCAGGTGACAGTCCCCCAGCCCCAGGGCTTGGCAACCTGGCTTTAGGCTGTTATCTACAGTCCCTCCTTCCTCCTCTCTCCCTCCTCCTTGCAGCTGGCAGGGTCTGTTCCCTCTCTATTGCGCCCCAGGCTGCAGCCTTCCTCCTCCTCGCTGTGCTGAACAGACAGCTGCTGCAGAGCTCTGGTACCTGTAAGTGAGGGGATCCTGTACTGGGGGCTGCTTTTAACATGGGGTGGGCTGCTCCTCCCTCTCTGCTGCAGCTGGGAGCTGAGGTGAAGCTGCAGGTGCTTTATTAGCAACAGGTTTGTGTGTGTTTGGAGCAGGATGCTGATCCTGCTGCTCTGAGTGTTGGGGGGGTGCCCCAGTATTCCTGCCTGGGACTCCTGGTGATGCCAGGCACACAGACACCTCCCTGTGTGCTGCTGGAAATGGTTCCAGGCAGCACTGGGCTGCAGCACTGCCCAGCTCATGCCTGGGGGGGCAGGGGATGGCAACAGGAGACTGACTGACAACTGTGGCTTTGAGGTTGAAAAGCCTGGGAGGGACCCAGAGAACAACACTTGCCCACCAGCAGAGACACAGCAGCTGTACGGCCAGCGAGGGCCATGCTGTGTGACGAGAGGAAAGCTTCCAAGCGAGGACCATGGCGTGTGATGGGAGGGACGCGTCAGTGTTGCTGCTGCTGGAAGTGCCAATCTAAACGTGCTGGCTGCTTAATCCCTGCGTGGAGCACCAGGATTGTCTTTCTCCCCACTGGTGAAGAGCCCTGCTGTGGAATAAAGAGTAAGAAGAGCCGTTTATGCAACTTGCTTTGCTTTTCCCTGATTGACTCCAAATGGCTGCCAGTTTATAAGGGCTGAAATAATGTTGTGAGGGGCCGATGTCAAATGCTGCCAGTGAAGAGTTGCTGTGCTGAGCCTGGGAAACTTGAGTGCCAGGAATCAGTTTTGTTAGTTTTGCTGTTAATGAAGGTGCTGAAAGCGTAGTACAGTGTTTTAGAATGAGTTTTGTGGTGGCTCTGCCTCATACATTATATTTCTGTTAGTGCTAGTGGTGTTACTCTGCTCAGACCAAACACCAGTGTTTCTCAAAAGAAAAATGTCCTTCCTTTGCTGCCTGAAGCAAAGCAGCAACCCCATTAGTTTACCGTGTGCCTATTGCACATCACATCCTGCATTGTGTTGCTGTTAATGTCTTTTTTTAGTGAGTATCTCTGTTAAACTTATTTGTTTCCACAAAACTCCAAGGTTTTGGAAGCTCAGGAGTTGATTTAGGTGCCATGAGATTTGGTAAGCTATCCAGCCGTGCAGACCTCAGACTGGAGCGTACTGCAAGTCCTGATGTGATGGGCTTGTCACCTTCATTTGGTTTGTTTGGGTCTGGACTTGCACTGCTCTTGCTGAATCCACAGGGGCTGCTGGCACAGTGAGGTATGGCAGTGCTGAAGGCCAAGGCACTCATGGGCTTGTGAAGAGGGCTGAGACAAGCGGGCAGCAAACTGCCTGGGGTGGCGTGCGTGGTGCTGCTCTGTGAGCTTGCAGAGCTCTCTATAGGAGGAACAAGGAGATGGGGAGAAGGTGGATACAAAGCTACAGCTCAGTGGAGCTGGGGCAGCTGCTTCCACAGCATTGAGCTGTGATCTGACCTCATCGGGCTGTATCAATGGGAGGCTTCTACGTGGATCGTGTTGCATTCGAAAACTTCCTTGGAACTTGTGATTCCTCATGGGATGAGGATGTCTGTATGGTACAGCTGTTCCCCCCGAAGAAGCAGAATGGGTCTGCTTGCACCGGCTGTTTCTTCTTAAGGGACTGAGGCATCTCAAAGGTAAACTGCATGTGAGGATGATTTAAACAGGACACCCCTGACCTCCTGAACAGCCCAAACTCCTGCAAACTGAAGGCAGCAGGGAGCACTTCATGTGTACAGCGTGAAATATGAATTATTATGTGGGAGTTTAAAAGTCTGGTAGTAGCTGATGCGGTGTTGGATGCATTAATGCCCTTAAACCAGGAGAGGTGGTTATTTTAGTCTTTAAATTATCATTATAGAATTAATTTCCTATGGCACTAAAATCTAAGAATAAGGTGTTTTTAAATTTTAGCCTGACCTCTCCTTGTAGAAGAATTATCTATCTGGAACCTATTGACTAATTGCAGATTTGACATAGTAAATGAAAAGTATTAAGAGTCAGCACCAACAGAAAAGTGTTTATCTCTGAAGGAAATCTTAACTCTGCCTTTAGCAGTGAAGAGTTACTGTGCAGTTTAACTGTCATGAAAACCGAAGCCTAAAATCCTGAGGTTGGGGGTTTCATTAAAATGCTGCTACTCAACAGATGACCCAGTTCTACATGGTTAGGGAGTGCTTGTTTTGCTGTTGCCTTCCAGTGGATAAACCTAGGTTGCTGGAGCAGGTTTGTGGTAGCAATGTTATGATATGGCTGGTACAGGTTGTTATTTAACAGCCTGCAAAGTTACTGTGATGGCGAGCTCAGAGTGCAGGTGCCAAACAGAATAAACCTGTTCAGGGCTGAAATGGGTTTGCATATTTAACTTGTGAAAGGTGGGTGCAGTGGTAGTTTCCAGCAGCTATTTTTCACTGATGTCTTGGAGATGTGGTAACTTGGTGAAATAATGTTTAATTCTCATTCGTGACAAAAGGGATCATCAGGGAAGAGCTGACAAAGCAGGACAACTTACCGTGACACTGAAGCTGCTGGGTTCATTCAAGTCACTAGTGCTGCATGCTGGTCTCCCCTTCGTCCCTGAAAGGATGTGGTGTACCTGGACAAAAACACAGGAAAGGGGACATGGATGACTGAGGGGGTAGAGCCTGTGTTTGGACCGAAAACCATCTCAAACTGGACAGCCTGGACCCCATAGGTTACAGAGAGAACTTCTCAGTATGACAGGAGTGTGTGAAATCTCTGGCCTCTAACAGAGATGGCTATTATGTCATCCAGGGGAGGCTTAAATTTGAGTGGGAAATGCTCAGTGCATAATAAACTGAGTTGCTGAGGCAGTAAACTGGGAATTGAGAGCACTAAATGGATTAAAATGATGACAGCAAATCACAGAAAAAACTGATGGATTCATGGGTAAGTGGGTATTGAAAGTGCTGGTACAGATGTCAGAGCTGGTGAGCCAGGCCAGTAAAGCCAATAGTTAACGAGCAGGAAGGTACAAAGAGTTTGCTGTGCTTCCCTGTTCTACAGACCTTCTACATATTATTGGCTCTTCCTAGAGAGGTGCTACTGTGCAGGTTAAACCCTTGCTATAACCTTAATACTGGCTTTTTTTCTGTTTTCTGTAAAGGTATTTAAGATGAAAGGTGTTGCCTCTGGATGAACCTGAGCTTTGGATGTAGCTGAGTGTCAAGGATTCAACACAGAGTTGCTGCACAGGTAATCCAACTCGAAACACGATTGGATATTCCACTACCTGGGAACCTGAGCAAGGAGGTAAATTGCTATTTAACTGTTACAAGCTCTAAGTAGTGATCTCAGATGTGAAATGCAAACCATGTTAAGGCTTCAATTAGTTTAATGTTAAATGCGCAGCTGGCTGGGTTTGAACTCATATGTACTTAGTGGTACAGAGGGGGTAAAAAGATGATATTTTGGGCTACAGCCCCCAAAACAATGTCCATTAATAGACTTCAGGTGTTAATTGCACGTTACAGTCATCCCAAAAGCAGCAATAGCTCAAGTCTGGAGCAGGCTGTGATTTTCTGTGTGGGGGAAGCACATCTTATTCTTTTCCAATGGTAGCTGACACACCTTTACTGCTGTGTATTCAGAGCAAACACCTGGAAAGGGAGGGTGTTGACTTTGTAACTCTGGATCTGCTACTGTGATTTCTGATGGTTATTGGGTAGCTTCGTCTGGTTTTGATATTTATATTCCCCTTCCCCCTTGATTTGTAAATCAAGTGCTTCTGTACTCTTGTATGAAGGCCAATTAGAGTCATAATGTGGATGTTGTATTGAGGTGGGTCCTCCAGCTCAGGAGCAGAAAGGAGTACATTCCAGGTCATGGGCTCTGATTGCTTTCATGCCTACCTCATATTGGGCAATAGCACTTCTACACTAAATTAGATTTAAATCAGAATCAGCTTATGTCCTCTTAGGAGAGAGGAGGATGGGAAAGACAAGTGAAATTCTTCATTCGACGTCAATAATTCTAGACAGAAGCCAATTTTCTGGTTAAAATGAAATGAAAATAAAATAAAATCTATATCTTTCCAAGTTTTGTTTTTATGACGTTTAAAAAGCCACGCAGGGATGATGTAATAAATACTGACAAATACTGTTGTCCAAGCTTTGAGATTCAGAAGAAATGCTGACCCATTTGGCTTGACTTGTTAGTGCTTTGACTGGCTGAGGATAGCTCTGCAGAAAGCTGTCACAAGCACAATATTTCTTGAGTTTAGGTCTCTTAATTTAGGCTCACCTAGAGTTATTTTATGTTTAGTTACTGTTGGGTTTGTACAGTTTGTCATACAGAGAGGAACTTCTTAACAGGCTGAGTTCTTACGCTGAACTGCATCTGGAGGGATGGCTGTGATATTCTCTGCCCCATTTGCAAGTCCTGTTACTGTTCCAGTGATGTGAATCCTGTCACCCTTTGCCCCCACAACAGCACCTGTGTGACAGTACCTACCTTAAAACGCGATTTTAACTTGGACACAAACCAACATGAATTAAGACTTAAAGTCAGACTCTTATAGTGTTGCTGTCAGAAAAAAAGACCCATTTCTGTTGTGTCTGTCTGATCCAAGGAGCACTTTTAGTCTGAGCAAGATCTGGTTGGGGACCTGAACTCTACCTGCTCCCAGCTCTGTGTGGGGGTTAACCTGCAAGGCAATATTGGCTTTTGGCTACTGGGAGCCGTTGGCTGCAGAGGAAGGATGGGTGGGAAAGCAGGTTAACTTGCTTAATTAATGACTTGGGACCCTCTTCCCAGCAGCATCATCCCATGTCATAGGAAGAGACTTCCTGTAGGGACACTTACGCTTCATGAGGAAGCTCGTAATTGCTTACTGCAGGGGACAAGACAGAGCAGATTTGTTTGCCTTGGCTCTTGGCAGTTTGCAGCTCTGCAGTGGATTGAAAACTAACGTGTCTGAGTTTCTGCACAGACCAATGAAGTGGTGTCTGCATTCCAAAACTGAGTCCTAGTCACTCACTCTGCAGTAATGATGGGATGCTCTGTGTCCCTCTTGTTGTGGTGGGCACAGACTATATCACCAGGTACACAGAAGCAGGCACTGCCATGAATTAACTTACAACCTGACCAATGGGCTCCTAAATTGCTTGTTTTGTTTGCCCATTTTAGTCTGTGCCGGGACTATCTCATGGTTCTCCTCCCTATACTATGACCACACTTGCTTACTCCTTTGACCCACTCTCCTGATTAATCTGTTGACATTTAATACTCCAAATGATGTTGTTCTCAGCTCTGGCTGCTCTAATGAAGAGAGATTCATGTGTAGAGCCTTAACCTGCACTTAATATCAGATGGTTCAGCTTTTTGCCTACCATCCAGCCAATACTGAAGGGCTGGGAATGGTAAAAATCAGCTGCTGTGCTGGAAAGTGGCAATTTAGGAAACTCATCTTCCATTTAGTGGGGAATTTAGTGCTGCACAAAGCTGGTCTGTGATCATTTAAACATTCCCATAGCTTAATCCAAAGCACTTAGCAGTAAGTGCTCTCCAGTGAAAAAAGCTCAGACTAGTGCAGATATCTGGTGGGGTCCCTGGCCAATTTCCCACAATGGATGGGAAGCTGCTGCTTACAGACTTTAATTAAAATAGCTTGACTCTACTGAAAGTTTCTCCATTAGGGACTTCTTTCCCCTTCTGAATTCAAGTAATGTGTTAATAAAAATGGAAAACTACAAACAAGGTATGTGGGAGTAGCAGAGGGCACCAAGACTGTCATGCTGCATGTCTGGCTCACAGGAACAGTGGATGTGGTTCGTGAGCCAACACTAGCTAAGCAGAAGAGAGATCAGATGGGATTGCTACTTTTAAAACACTGCTAATGCTGCCACGCTCGGTGGCTGTGTGTGTGCTGGTGAGCAGGGAGAGCGCTGCTCTCTATTAGCTTTTTTGTAGAGTGCATTCTTTAAAGTTTTACTTCTCGTCCACAAAGATCCACTTAATCTAAGGAGAATCCTACTGCTGCTCTGCTGAAAGCGTGTCTGCATAGCAAAGGCAAGGTGGAGTCTGTGCACTTGGCTTTCTGCAGAGTTCAATTCTGGCTTGTACAACACTCATTTCTTTACTGTAGCAAGCCCAATGGTCCTCACTGTAATGCTGGACCGTGTGATGGGGTGAACCCTCTAGAGGGACAATGCCCTAAGTATTAAGGTCTTCGAAAGCATCCCAAGCACCAGGTAAATCGCACTGACTTACAAAAGGGTATTTCTGAGAGTCCTTGTGTTTTCAGTACACTGCTACATCAAGAGCACTACCAGGTGTTGTGTTCCAATACCTTAGCTCGGCCTCGGTAGGAATCCCAATAGTTCTCAATTAGGTATTGTGCACTTTCTGAACAGGTGTTCCCTGCATACTTGCCAGGTTTCTGACTCAGTCGTTAATTTGAGGTGTAGGTGTACGTCTCCATCAGGACCAGGCTGAACCCTGTACGGAATGTGTTGTATCATTTCCTTGTGGTCCAGTCAACGGAGCATCTGCCTGAGGAGTATTTCCCCCCTGTGCTGACACCAGTGGTGGTACCAGCCTGGTTTCTCTCACTGCTGCTGGCCAAGAGAACTAAGGCTACACAGACTCCTTCAATTCCAGATGCAAAAAGGCCGCTAATACATGCACATCTTTGAGATTTGGGCTGTAAGTGGTCTTAGGGGAATTCTTGGAAAGAAGACAAAAAGCCATTTCCAAGTATAAGGCAGCTAAAATCCAATGGCTCCTTAATAAAGTGGCAGGATAAGTGTGCCTGTGTGTGGAAACGGCACTTTAACCTAATTTCAGGGAAGAGCTGGCTGAGATTTTAGTTAAAAATTCTAACAGCCTGTGACATATTACATAGAAAAACTTTAAATTGAGAAGCTTAAGGGTGACTAAGCATTGAGAGGGGAAAAAAGGAGTATATAAAGAAGCAGTAGGTAAGCAGCCTAAGCTCCAATCATCCCATAATTCCTGCACATTAGTTGTTACAGCTGTCAATAAAACCTGCATGCAGAAAATTTTTCTCTGTGTTTCTTTGCTACCAAAATGTTAGGTAACTTTCATTTTGGTGCATGACCAAGGACTGGGCTCATGCTAAAACCACTGTCATTGTATCTCTTCATACTATCAATCTGTTCTTATGCAGCTTCACCATGGATAGAAAGGAAAAACAAGTGGTGGGCAAACATCCACTCCCTATTCAACAATTAACCAAACGGGTTCAGAACTTTGGTTCTGAATGTTTCTGGGTGAATCGGTAGGAGTCGTGACTGTGCTTAAAAGGATATGATTCATACGTTGGCATCTAAGGCCAACTAGTAGCAAACAGCACAAAATACTCAGCTCTAGCAAGGTTTTACTGATGGAAAATTTTCTGCTTTACTCTTCCTTACTTAGTGTGGCAATAGAATGGATGTTTGACATGAAAATGTTGTAGCATTATTTGGCTGTCAGAAGAAGAAGCAGGGTGGAAAAAATGATATATTCTAGCCAAATGTGACAAACTTGCTGTGAATTCCTTACCTGCCATCAGCATCGCTTAATTTATGTTTGGGATTCAGCTTTTGGGCAAAGTGTTATGTAATCTGCAACGAAGTCTTGTGTTTATTAGAGCAATCCTACTGATAGCCATCTTCATTATCATCACACAGGGCAGGAGAGGTGTAAGATCTTTAAAAGAAGTACTCCGATAGAACGTTTGCTTTGGCTCCAGCTCAGAATCCCCGGATAAATAGCTCTTAGAGGAGGATGAACAGTTTAAATCCACTCATAAGAGCTCGGTCTGCAACATCTCCCTGCAACTGTCCATTTGAAAATGAGAAATTTGTTCTCATTGTGTACTTCTTTGTCTTCATGGAAGTCAATGTCAGTAAAAACACAGGGTTTTTTTATTCCAGCGTGTTATTTTTATTGTGGCTTTTCCTTCACAGTTGCTTTTTCTGAGCTGAAAGCCTGCCATTTCTGTGTGATGTATTCAGTGCTTGCTTTGAGGCAAGACCTGCCTGGGTATTTCATGCAAAATATCATCAAAATTGTGATGAATGGAAGGGTAAATAAAATACTCACTTGAAGAGTAAGTTCTACTGTGCAATTCAAGTCTTGGATTATGCAGACCAGTGTTTCTGCTTACATGGCAAACTGACGCTAAGTGCAAAGTGGGGTTAACACATACCTTAAAACAATCCTTGAGGAGTTACTGGTGCTGCAGTGAGATCTTGACTTGGGAAAAAGGCTGTTGTGCCCATGGCCTTTATACAGGTGCTTCACATCATGAGTTTCTGCACTCCTGCCTGTCCCCTACTCGAGCCTCAGGCTGGAACCTGGTGTTGGGCTCTTGCTGAAGCCTCTGAGAGAAAAAGCAAAGATGAGCCCTGCTTATAAAGACCTGCAAACACACGTCCTTCACCTCTAACCTTTTGAAACGCATGATGCTGTGATAAAGTGTTTCTGAAATTCATAGCGAACTGGGAGATTGTATTGTCACATTTTACCTTTTTAGATGAAATTACCCCTTATCTTACTCTGTTTCCCTGTAGGTGACACTTTTAAGCCTTTTCATCTTTCCTGTCACTTCCTACAGACTTCCTCCACTTGACCCAAATCCATGTTGAACTGACTGGAACTATATGCAAGAAATGAGTCCTGAACAGCTTGAGGTATTTCTGCACACTATTGTCTTTCTTGTGTGCTACTGGGGCGCTTGGCATTTCTGTACGTCGTGCTGCCATTGCTGCACGTTCAATTGGTGACATTGTACAGACCTCAGATGCTTGTCTGCAGAACACAGGTAGCCATACCCTTCTTTGCTCTGGCCTCACTGTGTGTTCCCATTGAATCACATTCAGAATTTAATCTGGTTTCCATAGGAAATGGTCTTTTCCAGCCAAACTGCCCGGCTGGCAATCGGACCTCTTTCCCTTCTATTCCTTCCTCCAAAAACATGACTTTTCGTTGAGACAGAGGTTACTGGTGACCACTTCCCATTCTCCCTCCTTACTTCTGAAGAATAGCTGCTAACAGCACTTCATTGGGTTGGAAATGTTTCACAGTTGATCTTTTTACAGTTTTTTTAGGCAAGAACGATTTGCTCTTATCTGTCGATAGCTCCTTCTGATCTACTGAGCTATAGGGTACTCCAAGCATTGCTCTCTTTCTTATTTCTGATACACTTACAGAGCAAGGTCCTGCTTTTTGCCATCCTTCAGAGGCTGCATTTTCTGTGATGGGATTTCACACACACACAAATCAAGATAACAGAACCAGATGGCTGTACGCAAAGGTGAAGCAGTGCTGGCTCCAGCGGGATTTCTTCCATGTGGCCAGCACCAAAATAATTGCATTCACTTCATAATTACCTTGAACTGATGTAAAAATGGAAAACTATTTGTCCATATCCAGCAACCTGAGATTGCCCTGGTTGTGCTACGACACTTCACACTGCAGATTTGGATATGGGTGCTGTTACTGGGATTTCAACAGTGAGCAAGTGTAGTGTGGTTAAAAACCCAGTGCGTGGAACTGGGTGGTTTTTCGCTAGTCAAGGCTTTGGCTTTACTGCTCTGCAGTTTCCTCTGCAATATTAAATGAAGCAGGGAGGCCATGCCCTTATCAAATTACCACATGGAAGCAAATCACTTTTATTTATCATCATGAAATATTTGGGCATTGCATTATTTTTCCCCTTTTCTCCAATGACTTATGTTTCTGTCTTCTGTGTCTCTCAATTGTTTATCACCGTCTGTTTTAGCTGGCAAGTACCTTGTCAAAACAAGTCTTTCCAGCCAATCCTTTTCCACCACAGCTTCAATATAATAAAAATCCATGTACCTTTTCCATTTCCAGTAAGATAAAGTTTTGCACAGCAAATTCCCTGTTTGCTACAGCCACAGCAATATAAAATTTCATTAGTGTGACTGTGATCAGACTACCCCAGATAAACAGACACAGCTCCCATTTTGCCTTGAGGCTGTTTGAAACTTGTTTATCAGTTATGAACAAAAACGAATCCAGAGTTCATTAATGAAAAGATGGAAAGCTTTTGCTTGCTGTCAGAAAAAGAGAGAAAATCCAAAGAAAAATTATAAAATTATGCCTCCTGCTTTTAGTGTGATAAGGAATCATTTCAATTGTCTTAATGAACAGAGCTATAAGTAATGAACTCACTAAAATACTGCCATCGCACAGGAATGCCCACCACGGTTTGTACTCCTGGGACCACAGCCTCATATTTGTACTACCTGCGTGACAATTTGTCCTTGTAAAAAGCCTGTGCAGTTTGCACATATATACAGGTTGTGTATAGAAGGTGCACAGTGGCAATAACATCTGACCCACAGATATTCCTTCTCTGTTCTCACACAGAGGAGCAACGCTCTGCTCTCACAATGACAAAGAACTCTCACCAGCAGAGGTTCTCCCTCGTATCGTTAGAGACCCCTCAGAAAGCTGAACTGCAGAAGGCAAGGAAGGAAAGCCACCTCTGTCCCCTCTGCAGGGCCACTTTGCGACAGCACTGGTCCTGTTGGTCGTGGAGACTGGGAATACAGTCTGATACAAAAGCCATCTTCCCCAAGCTGGAGGGTCTTTCTCTCCTCTGGGAAGCAAGTGATTACAGAAGAAAATCAGTGTTCATTTATAGTAATTAGATCAGCCACAAATGTTAGAGGGTTTTTTTATTTGCAGAGAAACGTCAGAGAACATGAACTTAGGTAGAACCTCACAGAAGTCGAACCAAAGGAGCCAAATGCATGTTTATTTTTGTTAGAGGATGAGGAGGGGCACAGGGCCCAACTTGTTCCAAATCCTTGGGGTTGGATGTGTTACTACTCTTTGCCAAAACTTTCTAAAGCAGCTGGGAGACCAACCAGGAGCACAAGCTCTGTGTGCAGAGCAGAGCTCCCATTTTCTCACACAGCTGCCTTTACTGCCTGAAATGCAGAATTGGCCTTGGGCAGCTCCATCCCCTGCTTTACTCACTCCAAACGTGCAACAAGTGTCGCGTTACTGGCACCATCTGCTCCCTTCCCTGCTATTTCATTTCCCCTGTGTTAAACCAAGCTCCCTGCTCACTCGCACCATTACTCATCACAAAGAGAAGGCTGAACTCAAGGGCCCTTGCATTCCTAACTTGATTGATACCTGTGTCCTCAGAAGTGACTTAGAGCTACGGAACGAACATTGGCTTGTTGGATTCCGTGCTACAGATTCAGGCCTCATCCAGCACAGCCAAGCCAAGCTGGGCACCCCTCTGCCCTTCCCAATGATGGAAGCTCCTCCTCGTCTCCTGGGGTAGGGGGAGCTCGGGCTCTGTCTCTTTGCCACCCCTGGCTGGGGGAAAATAAAGAAAAGCAGCAACAATAAATCTATTTATTTCTGTGGGCCAATAGGGAGAGTGAGAGATGCTGAGGGGTTTTAATGACGCAGCATCCCATGGGATTTGCAAAGCACAGATCCAGATCTGTGAATAAAGGAACGGCAGAAACTCCTACTGTCAAATATCTACATTTGAATTCTGCCAGCACTACTCTTCTCACGCGTGTTTGTATGCAAACGCATCAGCACCAGCTTTCTTGAGTGAATATTAAAATGGGCATTAAAACACTTTCTACAGTGGTTGACTCTGATCTCTGGCTGGTTAAAGCAATTAAATTCAAATCACACATTTGAACTAAAATATTTTCAATAATTTTGAATATATTCTGAATAAAACCAACAGAGACAAAGTCTTTCTCCATAAGAATAAACAAGGAGAATAAATAGATGTTACATGACGAGCTTGTCATTACTGCCTCATTAAAAGATATAAGCAACCGTTTTCTTGCAAGAGATTTCAGATTCTTTTCCACCTACCTTAACATGCAGACCTTTAAATGAAAACCTAAAAATACAGACCTGTTACAAACACTGCATTGCTGCTGACATCTAAAAAGGCAGGAGACACCAGAACATGATGTTTTCTTCACAATCTTCTTGTTCCAAACCTGTGGCATATCAGAATAAGTATTTTCTTACTGCACTTCCTACCTGAAAGTAGAACTTTTGCAGAGGCTTTGATGTTATTGAATTTCATTGACAAGCGCAACATGGAACAGCAGCAGGACCTGGCCGAGAGTGAGTCAATATATCAGGGAACAACAGGCAGAGACAGAAGGTAAATGAGAAACTCTTTGAAGTAAAAAGAAGCAAGAAAAATGAAGAAAAAACTTCTGTCGCTTTAGCGCTGGTACCTAAGGCTCATTTCTGTTCCTGGGGAGAGGGCTGCCCTCTGCAGAGTGACAGCAGAAGGTCACCTTCTGTCGTGGCTCTACAGGTAGGGGAAAACCAGGGGAGATCGCTAGGGATCTGCACCAAAAAGCTTCCCGTCATAAGGAGGGGCATGTAGGCAGCACTTTGGATACTTGGGCCTTAATTTAAATGCCATTTATGCTACGGTATTTGTAAGTGAACTAAAGGCATCTGCATTAATTTGGTGCCTTTGGCCACCAACTAATTTTGCTGAATTCTTTCAGCTCCATCGAGTGGTCTGATATAAAGCCTTGTACTCCTGATCTTCACACCATGACCGCAGCAAAAGCATTGCTAGTGCGACACAGAAAGCACAGGTATTAGTAACAGGAAACAGAGATGATAACAATAACGAGAAAGTTCACAGTGGGGAAAAAGTCTCTCTTTGAAAAAACTCTTGGTTTTTGCTAACAGAAATCTAATAAATATAAAAGGGGAGAATTTGCGTTAGAGTGGGAAAAATATTGCTCGCATTTTATAGGAGGAAAGCCAAAACATGGAGAGATTCTGAATTGCCCAAGATCACACAGGAATTCAGTAGCAGAGGAGGAAATTAACTCAGCTGTCTTGTACTTCAGCAGCAGTTAAACACATCGTGCTCCTTTGTATCTGCAGACTCTTCCAATCTATGTGACCTGTAGGCAGGGAATTAAAATCGTATGTGGTCTAATACTGATTGTATGCAGAGATATTTCATTTTCAGTGAGATGGGACTGGAATTGGATACATACAGGCAGAAGGTTTGTGCCACTTCTGAGAGCTTTAATTCAGTCTCTGCTTTTCACAGCTCAAAAATCTCACTGGTGCTCAAGTACCGGATCGCTCAAGCTGCTGCGTAAATGCATTTCTGGTTATTTTTGTTTCTCCAAATAAACTGCTCAGGTTGCTGATTTGTTTACTTGGCACGGTACAATGGGCCAGTTCACATCCTGCCTGCCTTTCCTCTCCTTTGGGAAAGGAAGGACTTAATGTATGGAGCCTGAGGAAGGGAGAGAACCTTCAGCAGTCTTACTGGTGGCTTTTGTACAGTCCCACTACTGGTACTTTTTGCTGCTCCTGTCTGGGAGGCTCAGAACACGGCGTGTTGAAGTAAGCCAGGAGGGATGGGTGTGCATAACCTTCACGTGTATTTCGGCACATGGTACATCAAAACCAGTCACATTTCCTCAGATCCACTTCAAGTGTGCTCAAAGGACCTTTTTAAAAATATCTTTTCAGGCAGATCACAACACGAGTAAGAAAATGGACTCAAACTTTTCATTCGATTGGGCACAGGTGCTAAATTACAATGGAACATACAAGTACCTCTACTTAGAAGGCAATGTCTCCTACGTGGACTTC
Source organism: Neomorphus geoffroyi (assembly GCA_033558235.1). NCBI lineage: Eukaryota > Metazoa > Chordata > Aves > Cuculiformes > Neomorphidae > Neomorphus > Neomorphus geoffroyi. Next base: position 2,333,159 of record JAUMJM010000092.1, on the reverse strand, counting down.
TACCTTCATCAGCCTTCGGTGGCAGCTGTCTTCATCGCCTCCTACCTCCTCATCTTCCTGCTCTGCATGGTTGGCAATGGAGTGGTCTGCTTCACCATTCTGAGAAATAAACACATGCGTACAGTCACAAACCTTTTCATCCTGAACCTGGCTGTCAGCGATTTACTGGTGGGAATCTTCTGCATGCCCACCACCCTCCTGGACAACATCATTGCAGGTAGGCTGGCTCGCACCGCGGGGCAGAAAGGGCTTGAGGGGGATACACCTGCATTTCTGTGCGCTGGCCTCCGTAGGGACCCTGAGAGAGGGGTGTTCATGACAACAACACACACAAATTGCTTCTCAACTCTGTCCCTGGTGTACAGAAATCAACTTCTTTGAGAAAGCTGGGGGCAAGTCTGGAGCCCTCATTTTGCACAGTGGGCAAAACCTCTCATACATGTCAGCCCACACCGGTTAGAAATATTTAGGTGCCCTTGTAGCCCCTTCTGCTCAGCAGACAGGGAGGCTGGAGGTGCCAAGGCTTTGCGGCTGCTTAGGAGAGTACTGTAATCAGCAGGAGCTATTCACTCCTGGGGGGGCTCCACTGGCACTTCAAATCACTGAAAGTCAGAGATGAGGAAGACAAGCCTCTAACCGGGGCTGTCCTTGCCCAATTCCACATCTCCCATTTTTAAGAAGCGATTCTCGCAGTATGAGGTTATGTTTAGGAAGGCTTGGCGGATGCTATGAGCCAGATGCAGAGAACAATCAACTGTTGGGATCAATTCCCTTTCTTATCTTGAGATCCCATTTTAACGGGGTGTTACACCACAAGTATTTACTTTGCTGGTTTTTGGAACACCAGAAACTCACCCAGCTCTTTCGGCAAAGCATTTGTTTCCACGGCCTCTGCCTCTCTAAACCGTGCTCTGGCCTGACAGAGCAAATAAAATCTATTAGTTCTGGGGCAGAAATTTCCTCCATGCGTGTAAGTATAGCACTGCAGTGAGACAGCAGCAATTTCAGTTGCCTGTTTCCTTCCAGGATGGCCTTTTGGAAGCCTGGTTTGCAAGATAAGCGGGATGGTCCAAGGAATTTCTGTCTCTGCCTCTGTCTTCACCCTGGTCGCTATCGCTGTGGACAGGTAAAATCAGGAGAGACTCTAAACTGTCACTTTTATCTCCCTCCAGCCACTTGCCCGTGCTAAGGCTGATTCATTAATCCACATAACACCATGATGGATTTTGCTTTAGGGCAATTAAACAAAACAAATCGTGGCCAGGGCTAAAGAGCAGCCACAGCAATTTGTTCCTCCACTGGTACCTCTTAAAGCTGGCCTAAGCCTGGCTGCCTAGAATGGGATTTTTCCATAGCTATTAAGCCAGATAGAGGAGGCACTGACACTTGCTTTGGTTAAACGAAGCAGTAGCAGCAGGCTAATATGGAGACAGATCAAAATGAGGAAATTCCAACAAGAAAAGTGACCGTTTTTTACCAACACAGCTCTTAAATGAGCAACGAAAAGCAACTCTACTGGTTTGTGCAGGATGAGGAGATAATTCCACCCCTACTTTTTAAAAACCATACAATTTAAAAAGTAGACGTATGCCTACCTATTTGAGTAAGCATTCTTTAAACGTGGTCTCCACATACGTCACTGGGTGTCTTTGCCGCAGGTTTCGATGCATCGTTTACCCATTCAAGCAGAAGTTGACCATTCCAACTGCAGTTGTCATCATAGCGGTCATCTGGATTCTGGCCATCGCAATCATGTGTCCATCTGCAGTCATGCTGCAGGTGCAAGAAGAGAAGCACTTCAGGGTGATCCTGGGCCATGGCAATGAAACCCGCCCCGTGTACTGGTGCCGGGAGGACTGGCCTAACCCAGAAATGAGAAAGATCTATACAACAGTTCTGTTTGCCAACATCTATCTGGCTCCCCTGTCACTCATTGTTATCATGTACGCTAGGATAAGCATTGCTCTCTTCAACACAGCAGTGCCCGCAGTGGGGAAACACAGCCAGGGGCAGCGGCACAGCGTGTCTAAGAAGAAACAAAGAGCCATCAAAATGCTTATTATTGTGGCTTTGCTTTTCACCCTCTCCTGGCTTCCCTTGTGGACTCTGATGATGCTATCAGATTATGCCAGACTTTCAGACATTCAGTTGCAGATCATCAACATCTACATCTACCCCTTTGCTCACTGGCTGGCCTTTTTCAACAGCAGCGTCAACCCCATCATCTATGGTTTCTTTAACGAAAACTTCCGCCGAGGCTTTCAGGCCGCCTTTAAGCTCCAGCTCTGCTCCAGGGAGATCGTTCATGGGGAGGTCTACTCTCAGCGTGGCCAAAGCAATTCCATTCTGCTTGCTGCCACCCACCAGACACCCCAGGATCGAGCTTGTCAAAATGCTAAGGAGGAGAGGAAGACAGTGAAGAAAGGAAACTGGGTGAATAACCAGCAGGACTTGATAGTGGAGGATCTAGAAGAGCCCTGCAACGATGGGATTAAGTGAAGCACACTATGAGCTATCAAAATGATTTATGCCTAGCCAAGTTTTTTATCATGTGGTGAAACTCATTGTCTGTAAGCCTTTTGTGACAAGATGTTTGTGTTTTGAAGGAGATAAGCAACTTACATAGTGTCTGAACATGCGATATGAATAGAAAACCAAATCCAGCCCTCTGTGTTAGCAGCTCAAACCAGGGGCACCTCGCCTGCAGCCAGTGACTCACTGCTCTCGCACCGGGCTGGAGCAGAGACGTGATTAAAAAGGGATGACCTTCCATTTACCGTGACATAAGAGAAAACAAGAACTCCGATTACTGACTTGGACACACTACTCACTGATGAAGAAGAGAACATTTGTCCATTTGCCTCTATGAATTTCTTGGAGTGGCTGAAACAGTATTGCTTGAACAACATTTGCTGAAATGTTTCAGGCTGCAAGGCTCCTTGTTGTCAATATCTACAATTTCCTTCTGATATCAGACCACAAAAACATCTCTGCTGTTTGTAGCATCCAGCTAGACTGTAGAGCTGGATACAGGAGGGAATCAGAGACTTGGCAAGGCCCTGGGTGTTTGGCCCAGGGCACCTTCAAACCACTGCAGCTGAGGGTGCCCCCATTGGGGCATTAAGAAATTATTTTATCTGTAGAAGAAAATATCTTCTAATTTGTAAAGAAGCCTTACACTAAAAGCAAGATTAATCCAATAAACTGACTTTATTTAACACAAAATTCTCTTTGGTCAGCACTGGGTCTTTGGTACCACTCTTGTATCTCCTTGTGTAAAGCACAAGCCTGTTCCTGAACCTTGTCAATCTGTTATTCTGTAACTCTTGTTAACCCAAGTATTGGAGATACAGTGTGAATATTGGAACGGAACTCACCAGTTCCCGGGTCTTCATGTGGTTGTACTTGTATTGCTTCTGCCTGGACACTCTGAATGCCCACCAGTTCCTGCCCTAATGACAAAAAGTAAGTACTTCCAGTCATGTACCATTTATTTCCCTTTGTCGTTGCCCAGGTTGTTAACTCTGCGATATTAATTATTGTTGCAACTAGAGAAACAAATAGGAGTGAAAATTTGAGAAATAAAGGATGAAAAATGGCTTTTGTGGTATATTTTTTGTGGGATCTCAATTCTATTTTTTTTTTTGGGGGGGGGGGAGTGTATAAGTCACCTACAAATACTCTAAATTCAATATTATGCGGAAATAAAGCACCTTTGAAGCCCAATTCAATTTGGCAGAGTGCAGTGAGTATAGAGAGTAATCTTGGAAACATTCCAGAGGCTACCAAAATCAGTGAGGGATGCAGGTTAGTGTAAGGACCAGCCTACATGGATCTGCTACAGGATTAGAGCATCACCATGCCCGATCCTGTGAACATCTATAGACATTCCCCGGTGATTAGGTGGCATCCTTGCTCATCAAAACACAGTCCTTACTCAGGTAAATTGGAGAGCCCTTCAGATCATGACAGATTTGCACAATTAAGGGAAACTGACAACTTTTCAAGCCAAGTTTTCCCAAACTACGTTCCTGTCTGAATACCAGAAAATAAGGAAAATGTCTGGGGAAGAAAAGCTGCAGCAACAGCTCTGATTTCGCAAATGGGTGCCATCAAAAAGAAATTGCCCAGGGTGGGGAAAAGACAATGTTAAAATACAGGTTGCATTGGAATCAGAGGCACATTATTATATAGCAAAGTACATAGATGATAGAGGTATGGTTAAAATCCTCCAGATATTGTGTTGCCCCAGTTTCTATTTGAAAGAAAAGTGACCTCAGACAGGACACAATGGATGGCAAGAGATAAAGATGATTATGCAGCCATTACCACCCGCAGCGTGCTGACTCCTGTGGCCAAAATGCCCATGTATTTATTGTCTGGCATCCTCTTCAGATGCCACTAAGAAGAAGGTAAAGACCAGACTCCCAAACTGAGAGGTATAAGGACAGCAGGAATTATCCAAAAGAGATTTGAAACCGATCCAACAGCAGCTGGACCGCTAAGGCCTTTGTGCCTCCTGGTGTGACATAAGGGACACTGCTAGCTAGACTATCGTGAGCCACCCTCTGTCAATCCTCTGCCTCTGAGGATTGAGTGATTTGTGCACTTTTAGCATGTGTCTAAATTATGGGGGGTTCAGCGCATGCTGAAGAATTTGACTTTATTTGCACAGGGTCCAGGTGACTGTAAAGTCTAGACAAATGAAATTTTATGTACTAGCAAAGCCAGAAATACTGTGTAAAGATAAGCTACACTGATTGCACTTTATGTAATAATAAAACTCCAGCTGTAACTACAGCCCTGCAGGCAGTTGTTCTTGTTCTACCACAGATCCTTAAGAGAACCTGCCTGTCCCCATAGCATTGGGTGACAAAGACCCAGAAAACCACCCTCCCTGAAAGCTAGTGAGGATTTGTGAAGTAGGAATCCCCTCAAACTAATCTCACTGCAATCACATTTCATCAGGTTGCCTGAGGGTTGCTGTGAGTGTGCCGCCCACCTGGCTTGATTTCAGACCTTCCCGTGCTCCCTCTGCTGTGGCTGGCCCTGGGCAGGACCGGCTCTGCGCTTCTCATGCGGGTGCTGCGGGGCTGTGTCCTGCTTTGGGAGGTTCCTGCCCTGCTGTCAGCCACGCGCCCTGGGTCACCTCCCTCGTGGCACAGCCCTGCCTCTGCTCCTCTCTGCATAATCAAAACAGAGGGACAAGATGAGTATAAACCGTGTGGAGAAGATTAAGCACTCACAGTGCTTTCTGTTTCCTTTAAGGAACTGTGGTACAACAGAAAAGGAGGCTGAGGGGAGCCCTCGTCACTGTCTACAGCTCCCTGAAAGGAGGCTGGAGGGAGGTGGGTGTTGGTCTCTTCTCCCAAGTGACAGCGATAGGATGAGAGGAAATGGCCTCAAGTTGTGCCAGGGCAGGTTCCGATTAGATATCAGGAAAAAATTCTTCACGGAAAGGGTTCTCAGGCCCTGGTAGAGGCTGCCAGGGAGGTGGTGGAGTCCCCATCCCTGGAGGGGTTTAACAGATGGGCAGAGGAGGTGCTCAGGGATGGTTTAGTAGTGGACAGGGATTCTTGGACTCAATGATCTCAAAGGCCTTTTCCAACCAAGTGATTCTGTGATTCTGTTTGTTTACAGAAGAAGAAAAATAATACAGATCTGTCAACTTGACTGCTCTGATCAACAGAGCATGGCAGTACCCGCTGCATTTGCATTTCTCTAACCTCCTGCCTTCTCACCTCTCTGTATTTTAGACTTGGCATTGGGCAGACTCATTCCAGGGATGAATCAACGTTTGTTGTATCAACTTGGATGCAGCAGAACCAAACACTCTACGCAGCCTGGTGTTACACACTGTGTAACACTGCTCTGAATGCACAGCAGCTGCTGACAACTGTAAAAACTCTTTGCCCCACCGTAGGTGAGGAGCTTTCTCAGAGTCTTCAGTCTCCAAGATAACTGTAGATATGCTTTCTATGAAAGAAGAGAACGAAAAAAAGAAGGAAGGAACAAAAAATTCCTTCAGCTATTTTAATAAAGATATTTCTGAATGCCAGGGAGCATATGTAGCTTACTCACAGTGCAGAACTTCCTGGACTGGGGTTTAATAAACACTCTCAGTTTGCAAATACTGAGCTTTCCAACAGCTGTTGGTGCTAAAGATGGAATCCTTGGCTCCTTTGGGGATTGTAGCAATGCATCCACCTCCCAGAGCTCATGAATTAACGTGGGTGTCACCAAACATCCAGAGACATGGTAAACATCCCTCTTATCAAGTTCCGCCTTGAAATTATTCACATTTGCTAACAGCTCTCTTGAGTTCTCATTTAACGATCCCTGTGTGACCCAATGTCCCCCTCCTCACTGGACACACACAAACACGCTCCTCCTGCCCTTCAGATGCGGTAGAAGGGCCAGCAGAGGCACAGCAGGGACATCACCAAGGGAGCCACATATTGTGTCTCCTCACCATCTCTCACTCCCAAACTGTTGCTCTATGACAAGGGTCTTCCAGATGTTCAGATAGAGACTGTCATGGGCAAGAGACCTTCAGAAGAGCTGAACATGAGTAGCCCTTTCTGAGGACAAGGTGAAAGCATCCACAGAAGTACTTTTGCTCTAAGCAGTGCTTACAGGTGTTAAAAACCTGGTAACTGCTATCAGTCATTCCCAGCTATTTGATTAACAAGGAATCAAGTTCCTCAGCTGGTGTGCCAGACTAGCAGATGCCACATAGAAATAACTCTGTCATCTCCCCTTTGGCTGCTCCCAGCTGCCTGCTTTTTTTTCGTTGAGGAAATAATGTTTCATCTCTCTGGTCAGGTAGCTTTTAAACTGTGAGCACTCTGGCTCCCTAAATGGGAAGAAAACAACTGTCCCCACAGCTTGGCCAAGGACTCACTCTGCATTTCTGGCACTTCAATCCTCATCTCTAACAAATCCTTTCATGCAGTAATAGAAAATATTCTTCTATCGTGGGTTCTGGGTCTTCCATGAACAGTCAAGACAAGGAGTGATGGATAAAGATCCCACAAAGCTGGTACGGTTGGGCTATAAAGATGATCCAAGGGTTAGAACACCTCCCATAGGAGGCCAGGCTGGGAGAGTTGGGGTCGTTCAGCCTGGAGAAGAGAAGGCTCCAGGGAGACCTTAGAGCAGCTCCCAGTGCTGAAAGGGGCTCCAGGAAAGCTGGGGAGGGGCTCTTGATCAGGGAGTGCAGGGACAGGACAAAGTGAAGGGTTTTGAGCTTAAATAGGGGAGACTGAGATGAGATCTTAGGGAGAAATGTTTTGCTGTGAGGGTGGGGAGGCCCTGGCCCAGGTTGCCCAGAGCAGTGGTGGCTGCCCCATCCCTGGAGGTGTTCCAGGCCAGGTTGGATGGGGCTTGGAGCCCCTGATCCAGTGGGAGGTGTCCCTGCCCATGGCAGGGGGTGGGACCGGATGGGCTTTGAGGTCCCTTTCACCCAAACCATTCCATGATTCTATGATCATCACAATACTTCTAAGAATTAGGGAACAATTTGGCCATCTTGCAAAAATTGATTATTTCATTGCCAGTCTCATTTGAAAAATAAACAGAACCTGTCGCGGACGTTGACACTGAAATGATTGAAAAACCACTTAGCAAATACCCTGCAAATTTGGAAATGTTAACAAGGAATTCATGGTCTTTCCTTTAGACACTTATTGCTCTCTCATTCTTCTGAGAATATGAAGTAAACAGTTAAACTTTCTGCCATAAGGTAAAAAACATTAAGCTGATTTAAAACAAAAAAAAAAAAGGGCGGATGCTAATTGGTAGAACTATGCTGACAAGAAAAATAAACATTGTTGCTGGGTAGTTAAAAGACAGGTCATTAAAATGAATGATCCAAAGCCAACAGAATGCCAAGGGAGTCAAGTGAATTATGCAGCAAGGAATGTGTCAAAATCCTTAGCTAAATTCTGTTTGCTTTTGCATTGCTTGTTTTTGTTTATCAAATTAAAATGAAATAGTTTTCCTGTAAATTAGTGTTAGGCAGCATCAATTTCTTTATAAGCTCTTAACTTCAAAAGAAAAACACATTCCACTGAAGCCTGGCTTTATAAGTTGCTCTTATTGATTTTTAAACTCCTTCTAAATATAAAAAAAGAATGTTCAAAAGCCTTCAAAACCAACAACACATGCAATTGTCAAGCAATTCCTGCAGAGAACGTGAAGAAAAAAATCAGATTGAAACCACTTGCGGTACCCAGGTAATATTTAAGAGAGAGTAGTAATGAGAAAACTGTAGAGAGAAGGTAATGGAACTAATTGCAATTTGCTAATTGCAGTGCACGCTGTTTGCATGTGCACTAGAGTAGTGGAAACCCCGTGTCTTAAATTTATGTTTCTCCCTTAAAATGCTGTTCATAAATATCAAAACCTAATGCATTTCTGTTTTTTTAAGTGGTGGGATAGTGGGAAGGGAGGAAAAAATATCTTTTAGAAAAAGCTAGCCCCTTTTGTGAAATGAAGGTTGGCCTTAGGACAGCTTTCTTACCACCTCTACCAGGATTCAGTTACGAACTGCACTGCCAGCTTCTCCGAAGGACGGATTGCAATCTCCCATCCTGCCTCCAGAAAGAGCACATCTGTGTGTTTATGTGGTTGCTTCAATGCTGAAGGAATCTGTAACAGATAACAAATTTACACGCTGGGGACAGGAGGACAACAGCTCCTTTGTCCCAGTTAGGAACCCCTCACCTCAAGTACCTGAAGAAGGTCAGTAATAAGCTCTGTGGTGTTTCAGCACTGCCTGAGCACCCCAAACCCAGTCAGCTCGGTTTCTGTCACCTGACCCTTGCAGTTCTCTGCCACAAAGCAAGCAGCAACAATCCTACGTGCAAGGAAACTCTTCTGTGGATGCTGGAACAATCAGCCCTGAATCACAGTAACCCTCTAGCTGCTAGTTAAGCTAGTTTTACACCTGGAGGTTTAACTATCACGTGCATCGATGCCCCCAGACCCTTGTGCTGAAAAGAATAAGCCTGTGCACACAGCTGCTTATGGACACCTTCACCTGAAAACGCCAGTAGTCTCCTTGGAGGCTCTGCAGATATTGCAATATTTAGGTTGCAGTGCCAGACCAATCTGTCAGCACCCTGTTCTCAAAAAAGAAACATGGTGTCCTTTGCAAACTGCCTGTGCCATTCAGTACTCTCACAGAAATTAAGGAATTGCTCAAGGCATTTTGGAGACGAAGCTAGCACAAAGAAGAATAAAGATTTATGTCGGGCTGAATGCAGGAGGTTAAGTTATCTGCACTACAAAGAGATGAGAACCCCAAACAGAAAATACAGTCACGTGGGAAATGAAAATACCAAAGTTTGACAAACTGAGACTTCTAAATCGAACTTTTAAGCTGGGAAGCCTAAACTTTCTACAACGCTCCGTCCCGCCAGTCTGGAGGGACACAAATATTCACACTGATGATGCACAGCTCCAGCAAACACTCAGAGGCAGCGCAGGAGGCACAAACACGGGCTTGTGCTGCAGGATGTCAACAGTTGCAAGAAATAAACAGCTCCCCAGGTGAGGTGGCATTTGCAGCAACAGCAGCTCAGCTTGTCACGGAGCGAGAAAGTATTAAAGCTGCATGAGCAGAGCTGTCTGAGCATTTAAGTTTTCCGCAGGTTTAAATGTCATGCTTGCAAAGAAAGAATTGCAGATCAGAAGGGCAATATCAGACTGTTCTGCCGCTCTTCACAATAACTGCTCCCTGACTTGAGAGCAGAAAATCACACCTCCCTAAGCCGAGGAAGTGGGTATTGGATGCAAATAAATCAAACAGGAACGTAGAGATACAGACAGAGCATAAGATTCTTCTTCTCAGGTAAGAGAAGATGCCATCAAGCTCTAAAACTAGTTCTCTACTTGGCTTTCTGCAGTGTGCTCTTCAGCAACCTGAGCCTCAGGAAGTGAGCTGTGGAGGCAGGAATTGGTGCCGTATCCATTGCAGAGTTGGGAAGCAGCACAGCGTTCGCAATACACTGCCAGGACAGCAGAGAGTGGGGACAAGGCACTTTCTAGAGGTGCTGCAACAGCTCGATGTGGCAGGCAAACAGCCGGGTACTGAGATCATAGAATCATCGGATGGTTTGGGTTGGAAGGGACCTCAAAGCCCACCCAGTTTCACCAATGAATCAATGCCCCAAAACACGTCAGTCATCTGCGTTACGGCATGCCCTCATCCTGGTTCTGTGAGCCTTACATTCTTGCAAGAACCACTGCTCCCTTTCCAACCCTAAAACTTGGGATTTCAACCCTAAAAACTGGATATTTTTATATGGTTAAACAAAGCCTGTTTGCACTCATGTTTCAACTGTTCTCTCACAAGACAGCACACCCCACAGCAGCCAGGCTAGAAGGTGACAGACCCATGGCATGTGCTCCTCTTTACACTGCTTTAAGCAGCTGACACAGCTCACTGCATATGGGTAAAGATACTGGTACCAATGACCACCTCCTTGTAAATTGGAAAACCTTAATTATTGTATGATTCTATGGTAGCTGTACCACTTTGGGTGGTGGAGCACTGGAACAGCTCCCCAGGGAAGCAGTCACAGCCTGACAATATTCCAGAAGCATTTGGCCAAGGCGCTTAAAGACACGGTGTGAATGCTGGGGACAAGAGCTGGACTCGATGATCCTTCTGGGTCCCTTCCAACTCAGGACGTTCTATGATTCTGTGAGTTTGTATGTGTAACTCACCCTGCGTTCTGCTGAGGCTGATGCTCACGCTGTTGTGGGAAGGCTCACTGTGGTGAGGTTTACAGCCTCTGCTCTCCAGTGAGCGGAACAAGCTGCTGCTGGACACAGAGTCTGAGGCTGAAAGGGTGATGATGTGCTCTGGTACGGGACCTGGCAGCTCCTTTATTTTCTTCCCAAATGTGCACGCATACACTTTGCCAAGCGCTTTAGGCTGTGCCTACCAAGGGGAGCCCAAACACCATCCCACATGCACAAACCTTGAGCATTCACAACCCATCCGACTCCATCCATTTCTGGCTCTTTACATAGTTCCCATCCTCTCCAACGCATCTTTTATTCTCCTTTTTCAAAGCCTGTGCTTCTCATTGGCCACAATTTCCACTATGGCCTGTAAACAATCAACAAAACCTTATTAATACAACAATTATTGTGTAGCAGACATTACTAAAGACAGATATGTGAGAAACAGAGTGATCCTCAAACACACATTTTCACACAAGGTACATAATGATCAAATTCAGAGATGGTGTGTCCTTGAGTAATTCCAAACACTTCAAAATTCCTTGGGTTCTGGACCCTACAGTGGAGGTGCCTCTCTCCTAATATCAAACTAAGCCTACTGACAAGGCATTGCCTTTCCTTAGTTGCCTTTCAAGAAGGTAAGGGACCTCACAAACTTCCAGGGATCCAGGCTGAAAGTCAACACTGTATGCTTAAAATATTGATTTTTACTACATGGTGCACTTGAAGTCTCATAATTTGTTTAGAATCACACTGTTAAAAGGCAGAAATAATGACCATCTCCGCTGTACTGAAGAACTCAAGCACTGAATACTAATGTGGACACAAGGAGATAAGACCCAACATATTGCACTTCTGTGCACAAAGTCAGTTCAGTCTGGCTCTGACACTGTTCACACAGAAAGCCCAGACCTTCTCCCAGCGTGTGACGGAGGTTTAGCTGGAGCTGACACACCTTGACACCAGCAACACTGCATCCAAAGTGGTGTGACCAGCAGGTCCAGGGAGGAGATTCTGTCCCTCTGCTCCACTCTGGTGAGACCCCATCTGGAATCCTGTACTCAATTTTGGAGCCCTCAGCACAGGAAGGACGTGGATCTGCTGGAGCAAGTCCAGAGGAGGCCACGGAGATGATCCGAGGGCTGGAGCAGCTCTGCTGTGAGGCCAGGCTGAGACAGCTGGGGTTGTTCAGCCTGGAGAAGAGAAGGCTCCGGGGAGACCTTAGAGCAGCTCCCAGTACTGAAAGGGGCTCCAGGAAAGCTGGGGAGGGGCTCTTGATCAGGGAGTGCAGGGACAGGATGAGGGGGAAGGGTTTTGAGCTGAAAGAGGGGAGATTGAGATGAGATCTTAAGAGGAAATGTTCTGCTGTGAGGGTGGGGAGGCCCTGGCCCAGGGTGCCCAGAGCAGTGGTGGCTGCCCGATCCCTGGAGGTGTTCAAGGCCAGGTTGGATGGGGCTTGGAGCCCCCAGATCCAGTGGGAGGTGTCCCTGCCCATGGTAGGGAGGTGGAACTTGGCAAGTTTTAAATTCCCTTCCGACCTAAACCTTTCCACGATTCTATGATTCAATGCCATTTTGCCTTTGGGGCCTTTCTCCTGTAGGCAACAGGTTTCAACCCTGCATGGTCTGAAGAAAGCCAAACTCTCCTCCTTTCACCCACACACACTTTGCCAATAGCTTGGACAGTAAAAACACTATGAAAAGCTTGACTCATCTCAGTCCTGTTTCCACTGAGGGCAACAGCATGTGAGACACACTCAGAGGTGACAGTTCCCTGGTCCCCGAGAGGCGGACAATGATTGACCGGCAAAGTAAGACTGCTCACGTCAACTCCCAGCCTTTCCAGCTGCCGGCACCTGCCTGGGACAGCCATTCACACCCTCATCCTGTTTTGTTTGTTTGAACTGTGGGATCCCTGGAAGAGGGGCTGCTTTCAAGTCAATGAACATGCAGTACCTGCACAATGTCTCCCAAATGTAAGAATATGCAGGGATACCACTGATCTCAGCTGGAGATTTTGCCTCAGCTGGAAACATAATCACCCTCCCACAGTATGGAAAGTGGTTTCTGCAACTGGGCCAGAGCATTGCGGAGTGGCTGAGCTGCAGGTGTTCCTGTAATGACAGCCAGGGCTGAGCAACAAGACTGAGCTCTTCCCTAGCGTCTTCCCAAACATTTCAAATTCATTTGCAAAGAACAAGCAAGCACATAAATCAGCTCAGTTCTAATACGCCTACTTCCTTACTCAACAACTCTACATGGCCTCCTTTTATCCATACACTCCATGACCCTGTGTATTGACACAGACCTTTTTCTTCATCACCTTTGGTTCACTGAATAATTCCCCATGAAACTATTAATTTTTTTCTGACTGTCCTTTTTGTTCCGCACACCATTAAAATCCTACTTTGAATCCAGACGTCTCCATTCCCCTGCCAGCTTTCTGTCCGTGTGAGCATTGCGCCATCCAATTTCTCTGTGAGCATAAATCATTTCATGTTCACAGAACTATTTTACAGCTTAGAAGCCAAAGCACAGGGGCAGCAGTGTTAGGTATGCACGCTAGTTTAAGCATCCAGAGAGAGGACTTTTCCTTCGGAGAGCTCTTTATTGTTCTGTTCACAGCTCCGAGTGTATCTGCTGACTTTTAGCTGTGAGTGCTCTTCATGGCTGTCAGTCAGAACTCGGAATGCTCGCTCAAACACCAAGCAAGTGGGAAGTGTGATGCCAGTGAGAATCTATGGAAAAAAAGCAAGACTTGCCCAACACCAGATAAAGGCTACTGCAAGGGCTATTTTTTCATCCTGATCAGCTCCGCCTTCCATAAGAACAAGGCACTCTGTACACACCCGCTGCTGTTCTGGGGACAACTTCAGAGCATCCTTCTGCCCAAAGGGAGCAAAAGCCACGTTTCGTGTGGCTGCCTTCAGGACATTCGGGCTTTTTCTCTCACACAGATTTTTAGCATCTTTTTTCTATGAAGGCATTATCTGCTGTTATCTGCTTTTAACAGAGGTGGCATTGGGTTCTTGTGCTTACAGGCATCCACACACACATTAAGAAACAGATAAATGGCTTAGTGAAAGTAATTGCGCTCACTCTTTGAAGTGACATCTTGAAACGTGCCCTGAGGGAAAGCATTAGTTCTCGAAAAGCAGATCATCAGCTGGTTTTCAGTGACCAGTAACTGCAGCTCCATCTACTGCATTCATTCCCACAGCGCTGACATTTGACTTCCAACATGATAGCCAAGAGGAACCTGGCAGCTTTCAGACTGAAATTTTCCTCTTCTCCACTTGCACAAGTACAGTTGAAAAGTTGTGAAGGTAAAACACAGTGATTCAAAGCATCTTAACTCACAATTACTAGCGGCATCAACTGCAAAACTGTATTCTCCTTGTGAGATAAAACCCTACATCACAGCCTAGCACTGACCAAAGCTGTCTGACACCTACCTGTCTTTATCACATTTACCAGTACCAGCTTGCACCCTTTGCCCTGCCGCAGCAGTAGCTACATTCCAACTTTCCTCACCTCCTTATTAGTCTCAGCTCCGGAGGTTCCTCTAACAGAAAATTAGCAGAAGTGTCTGCACTTCCCAGCGTGTTTCACTTCATTTCACTGTGCCAGACGATGCACTGAAGAGCATCCCTTAAATCTGTGCCCCAGGTACCTGGACCTTCAGATGCAGAGAGAGGCCGTGGTGGTGTGACTGCTCCCTCCAGGGCTGGCTTGGTGTCAAGACAGAGGCACAGGACATCAGGTAGCCCCACTCCAACCCTTTCGTCCTGGCCAAAGGGCTCTGATTCTGGCACGGCAAACATAAAGGGGCAAGCCCAGAGCTACACAGCTCAACAACAGAGGGCTTGCTTGTCAGTCTGAGGTGGGGATGAGCACATGTACCTGCTGTGGGGCTGGAGCACATCTTGCCACACTGCCCACCTTACAGCCAAGATTTCCCAGCTACCTGATGTAACCTATCCGTAGGAAAATACAAGGCAGGTTGCAGGCCAGCACAGTTAATGCCTGACCCAGTCAAACCACATTAAAGCCTTTTCCAGGACAGTGAAAATACACATTCTTAGCATGAGAGGATGTAAATTTCTCTTTCCCTGTTTATCAATCATAAAACAATCAGGATTTTCTCTTTTCAAATGTGTAACTGGACATAAACAGGTTTCTCTGCAGTCTTTCCTCCATGTTGTTCAAACCCCATTAAGCTGGTGAGCACTAAAAGCAAATCTCAGATTATGTGGGGAACACACTCATCTCCACTTTTTCTACACAATAAAGCATTACTATTTCCAAATTTTTTCTAGAGTTTCCAAGGCTTGTTGAAAGCCAATTGCCTCACATGGGCAGCAAGTGTGACAAGGGGAAATCCCAAAGTATCCAGTTTATTGGCAGAGGAAACTTCACAATTCCTCCTCTTTTCCTTTCCTAGGAAGATTAAAAGGGTAGATTTGTTCTCTTCATTCCCCATAGAAGTTCTCTAGGAACTTTTCCTGTGTGCGAATTACAGATCAGAAAAGATACAAACTCCTCCTGAGGCGTTCTGCTCTGCTTGAGAGCCCATGAGCAACCTCAGCTCACAATTAAGAAGTACAACTCCTTCTCTGCTAAGCTGTCGTTTCCTAGAAGCTAAACTTTGATTTCATTTTATGACACTTGGGTCTTCCACAAAGCCCCCAAAACCCTGTGAGTTTGAGCGCTGGGGCTGGAAACTGCAACCTGGATCTGTGTTTGGAGGATCTGAATGCTGAGGGTGTTGCCCGAATCCCTTGTTCTGTAGCAGAGATGCTTTTACTTGGCTGCCGATGTTTCATCCCAGCCCTCTCTAATGAAATGGGCCTCTCATGAGGATGCATCATGTTAAAATTTATGTAAATGGGAAAGATTTTCCTTTGTTTTGGGCTGGTTTCATTTGCCTCTAAAAATGCCTGGTGCTGTTTCGTTTGATGGCTGTTTTCAACTTGTTTATTTTTCAGCAGTACTTTCCTCTTTTTTTTTTTTTTCCCCCAGAGCAAATTGCCCACAGATGGCAAAACAAGAGAGAAAAACACCAGCAACACCCACAGGAATGTCCAGGTCCACCTTCTTCTGCTCACTCAGATGCAAACATCATCCTCCACAGCAGCTATACATCGGGAGGAAACCTCAAAGTGAGATAGAAAATATCAGCGTGCAAAGAAAGGCAGCCATCTGCCTTTGACTGAATTCCTCCATTAAAAACAACCCTCAAACTAATCCAGCAGACGGAGAAAAAAATTTCCATTCTTGTGCTTAACAGTGTAATGAGGAAAAAGAAGGGACAAGGGGACATGTCTTTATGAAAAATACAATTTAAAAAGACTGCTGCAAACAGCACCCTGGTTGCTAAGGCATCATGCAATGCCCTCGCTCCACTGCAGTCCAACCCAAAGGAAACCTTGCTGGTACCTGGCAGAGCAAGAAGCCCACCCCTCTCTGCTCTCAGACACAGTTGGGGTCCAGTCTATGGACCACACATTTATCACGCGCTAAGTGAAATGAGAAGCAGCGGCTCCAGGCACTGAAAATTTTGGTTGTCGCCTAATTTCATTGTTCGCAATTTTCTAATTGATAAAGCAACGATAAGTGGTTACCCCTGCTCCCAATTCTGTTTCAAATCAGCAAACCGTAACCTAGAGCAAAACACTGACCCTTACCAAATCAATTTTACATATAGAACAGTTACTTCTACCGACACAAACCTTTAACTGCTTATGTATAAACCCCAAACGCCACCTATTTCTTCTACTGTCAGCATTAGGAAGTCCACATGGACTTGGTTCCTGCTTGAGTAAAAGCCAAGCCTATCCCTTAAACTAATCCTGGCCAGTCTGCCCACAGCCCACCAGAAAACAGTCAGTTCCATCCCAATCCAGAAAGAGGAAGAAAACGCATTGATCCCTAATCACAATAGCAGCCCTGACTCTGATCTTAGAGATGGAGCAAGGGATTACACTGAATTAATTAGAAGGTGGTAAAGGCCACTTTGGTAAGTGCTGTCCCTTTGTGTGCAAAAGGACTGCAGCAACCAAGGGTCTTCAGCAGAGAAACCAGAAGAAATCTCTGATGGAAACCCTGTATTAGCGGGTTTATTAGTTATAACTGAATATATATATTTATATATATATATTATTAGCAGGTTTATTTGTCATAACCAAAAAAACCCTACATTTTCAGAACCCAGCACCCTCTGTGGTTAGAATTTCACCTTGATCACATCAATCATGCAAAGTTTAGGGACGCAGCTCCTCAGTCCCCCCTACCATGAAACCTAGTTCTGACCCCAAATGTGATCCAACTATTCAACCCCAATGAGAACAGTGCCAGAATACCCACATTAAGGCCAGACAAAAGGGAGTCCATAGCTTAGAAAACTCTGTTAATACTGAATAGTCACCTTCAGTACCAGCAGAATCCAACCGCACAGCCACCACAGTGACTAACAGGTACTCAACAAAAACCACAAGAATAACCATTTTCTACTATTTTTCAAGCCTTCATCTCGGCTTTGGGAAAAGTAAGAGCTGCATGGTCTGTGCTTTCCAGACAACCAGCCATTAGTCACCTCCGGTTTCCTGGGAAGCCTACCCCAGCACAATATGTGGCAGTTACAGCTGTTGCTAGGCTGACCAGGAGGCATTAGGCTCTTGAAATATCCTTGAAGATTTTCTATAATCATACTTTTAAAATAACAAGATGGCTCAAAATTGCAACAACTCCAATTATAGCTCGGTAACTGCAATAGTCCTCGTCACAATCCTGGAAGAATTATATGCACAGTCATAAATAAATAAATGGTCATCCAGTCCTTGCTTTCAGAATTCCTAACCCAAAGCCTTGTCTTTATTTGCCTTCCCTGCCTGTAGCTGCAGGAAAAAAAAATGACATAATGTTAATAAATAACCTTTGCTGAGAGCAGTCATCACTACCAGTCTTTAGGCTTCACAAGATTTTGTAGTGAACAGTTTCTAAACCCCAGATTCTAATCCTAAATCGAGATTTCTACCAAGTTTAGCAATACACAAGGTCTGATGCAATAAAACCCTAGACTGACCGTACAGCTTGGGAATGCAGAGCGGGAGGGGAGAGACAGAGAGATGGGTATGGAGCATGTTCTGGCCTGGCACAGCGAGACACGGCTCAGCTCCATCACCCCACTCAGTGCGAGTGGACACGCGTTCAAACAGAGACATTTCCTTACCCCGAAACCGTCAGTGTGCAAGAGGGAATAGCGAGTTCAGGACCCCAACCCATAATCCTGGGTCCCTGCAATTGCCTCCTCTTCCCAAAGATCCCACCAGTGCTCAGAGGAGCCCTTTTGTTGTTGGCAGAAGATGTGAAAGCAAAAACAATGGAGATCCTCATCAGCCTTTCAGATAATGCTCTGTGCAATTTCTCTGGATGTTGGCAGCATTGTGCACAGCTCAGAAGGAAACTGCCAAGAAGGGGATCATAGTTTATTTTATTAATTTGTTAAATAAAGAGAGTTACAGGTAGTCTAGGGTTTTTTTTTCATGTCAGACCTCATACATGTACCTCATAATTTGTCATGAACTACACAATATCACAAAAACTGGTGCTCATTTTTGACACAGGCTTTGCAAAAGGTGGTGGAAGACAAATCTCCCAAGTTCTAGGACTCTCAGCCACTAACTCCAACTCTAAAACAAGAACTGACAATGTCAGGGGAGGTGGGACCATGGCACAGCCCAGAGTCCCTCCTAGCGCTACGGGCATTACAATATGCACGAGTAAACAGAGACCTTCACCCCTTGGTTTTACAAAATCTACCCGCAGGGGAAGTTTTCTGTAGTGTCTGGAGGCAGAGGAAAGCTCAGAGTTTGTTGTGAACCACAGATCTTTAGGGGATCAGTCTTTCCTGAAGGATTACGGTCTGCCGCAAATTGCGGCAGAAAAACCAACCTCAGAATCCCTTAGCCTCCTCAGCAGTTTAGGTGAGCACAAACACACCAAACTCTGGCAGGAATATTGTCACGTCATTATCAAGAGTCATTGCTGAGAATATATTCTTCATCAGAGACCTGAAGCTTCCCAAGATGTAACAAAGAAGAGAGATTCATTCCAAAACCCTCAGCCACAGCAATAATCATTCACTGGTTGCATGAGCCGAACACAAGCAGAGCACAGGAACAACCACAAAGCTACAGATAACATGAATAGAATTAATTTATTCCCCTTAACTTGCAATCTGGGGAAACTCTGAAATCAGCACCCGACAGAGGGAACACAACCGGGAACGCAGGTACTGCAAAGCTCAGTCCTCACTCACAGCACCTGGACAGAGAGGAAAATGCAAGTGGGAGAATGCAGGCACCCCCAAGCTCACTCCTTCCCAGCAAGCATGAAAGCATTAGCACAAACTGCTGCTTTTTCCCCCCTATTTACTAGGGGAGAGCAGGGTCTTTTGATCTTTCTCCCTGCCAGAGCTGGAATATCAACATGTTTTAAGGCCTCAAGTTTTGTAGGCTGTGTTTTCTGAACATAAGAGCTCTGCTTTTTAGACACAACAATTAGTACAATATCTGTGTTTCTCTACATCCCAGCTGCAAGGTCACTTGAGTATCCTTCTCTCCAGTCTTCCATTATATTCCCACACGTGTTCTGTACTTAACTTGATCAGCTCTAAAATGCTGTCTGGTTAGAGCTCACTGGCTCTTTCCTCACCATATTCTAACCCTAATCCTTGCTTTCTCCAAAGCTTACAGTAAATCTAGCGTTGCCAGAAGCATCTCTTCCTTTTGCTGCCATAATTAGGAAATAAATGTGATCTTCAGGCCTCTTTAACTGTCCTCTGACCACATCCATTCTCTGCCCACATCAGCTATGGTTCCCTTTACCCCGCCCGAGTCTTGCTTTAGCAGGCACCACAAGGCAGCAAATGCCCCAAAACACATCAGTCATCTGCATCACAGCATGCCCTCATCCTGGTTCTGTGAGCCTTACATTCTTGCAAGAACCACTGCTCCCTTTCCAACCCTAAAATTTGGGATTTCAACCCCAAAAGATTTTATGTTTAAATGGTTAACCAAAGCCTGTTTGCACTCATGTTTCAACTGTTCTCTCGCAAGACTTCAACGTAAGTTGAATTAATAGAGAGAAAGGGTGTTACCTCAATATCCAGATTAATTCATAGAATCACAGAATGGTTTGGGTTGGAAGGGACTTCAAATCCCATCCATTCCCACCCCCTGCCATGGACAGGGACACCTCTCACTGAATCAGGGGGCTCAAAGTCCCATACAACCTGGCCTTGAACACCTACAGGGATGGGGCAGCCACCACTGCTCTGGGCAACCTGGGCCAGGGCCTCCCCACCCTCAGAGTGAAGAATTTTTCCAATGTTCAATCTAAATCTTCCCCCTTCTAATTTAAAGCCATTCTCCCTCCTCCGATCACTACAGGTCCCTGTAAAAAGCCCCTCCCCATCTTTCCTGGAGCCCCTTTCAGTACTGGAGGCTGCTCTAAGGTCTCCCCAGAGCCTTCTCTTCTCCAGGCTGAACAACCCCCACTCTCTCAGCCTGTCCTCATAGCAGAGGGGCTCCAGCCTTCTTCAATTCATTTATTTCCTTCCATCATTACTTCAACTGATTCAGTACAGCAAACCAAGAAGCAACAGCTGTTGTGACAGGTTTTGGCTAGAAACAGATTTCTTACCAATGCTGCTGGAGAGAAAGACGCAAAAAATAAAGTGTGAAAAGAAAACAAGGACATATTAACAAAAGAATCTTAATGGGAACTCTTGTAGCATAATTAAAACAATGCACAGTGAATAATAGCAGCTCTTCTGTGTCAATGAGATGGCTTGTTTGAAAATAGAAAATATACAAGTTTTGAATAAGAGAATGGCAATAGTGGCACCATGTTCCTATATGAGAGCCAGGAAGGATGGAGAAGTGAGGATTATCTTTTTGACTCAGAAACTACACAGATCAAACTCATTAAATTTTTGTCAATGAATTCCCAAAGTGCACAGCCCTTACAGCTCTGGAGGCGGTGTTGTTTGTGAATGCATCAGTGGAAGGCACTAAACCAACCAGCTTTCCCAAGCAGCCCATGTCCTGCTGTTACTTTTTGAAGTGCAAGGGGAGAAGAAATTGAACCATAGCCTGTGAGCAAACAGTCATCTTGGACTCAAGTGGGTGAAAAGGAAGAAAGAAGCTTTGTTTAAATAATCCATGAGACATTTTGCCAGGTTTTTGCTTCAGGATTAATTTCAGAAGAATTAAAAAGCCCCCAGGTGCTCCAAAGCACCGCTGACTAATAGGACTACTGCCATGAAGCCAGGCATGGCAAAAAATCCCCGAGTCATTTCCAAGTGCTGCAGTGTTGGAGCACAAGTGTCACAAAACCAGGGAAAGTGAATAAGTGGCTGGCTAGCGAAAAATCCTTCCTTCCTTATGCAGCCTCTGGAAGATATCAAGAGAGGATTGGTTTTCCTGCTGAAAGGAAGCAGGTGGTAAAACTACAAATAGAACAGCAGTACCTAGAGACTGGCAAGGGGCAATTGGCAATTTTAATGAGGTTGCTATATTTGCTGTTTCGTGCCTTATTAGAGCCTTGGCCTCACACTTCATCTCACAGCTCCAGTGCATTCACTTTCTTTCTTTCATGGTCAGCCCCTGTTCCTTTCTTTCCTCACGTGCCTGGAACTGTAGGACTGAATCTTTCAATCAAGTGACAATAGAACTGTTATTATCAATCCTTAAGTCTCTCAAACATTGTTATTATGCAGAGAACTGCACTAGCACAGAGCTGCTTGATTATGCCTTGTGTGATTATCAGGAGGAGCAAGACAACAGCCTGCTTCTGTCTGAAAAGATTCTAAACAACATAAATGTCACTTATCTCTATCTGACCCATGAGCAAAGCAGAAAAGGGAAGAAAGAAGGAGGGGGATTTAAACAGAACACCCTGAGAAAACAATAGACATGAGTTATTTTGCCACAGACTCTCTTCTTACGAGCTCCTTTTATAAGCTGACTCATATATTCTGTGTTGAAAGGTTTTCTTGTTGATAATTACAAAGGTAGTTAGCTGCGTAATAGAAGCATTTACTAAAGATTTCCTCTTTTTTTAAAAATGAACGCTTTGGTTTTGTCTTGAAGTGTTCAACACCCCCATTGACGTTTGTTTTTTTGCAGGTACTGACAAGCTTAGAACAAACCCAGCTGCCAATATCACTGCTTCGTGGCAAAATATTTATATAGTTTTATAAACACTGTCCTTTCACACTACTCAGTCTTTACAGCACAACATTTTTTTCTTCTTAGCTCTTTAAGTTAAGTTTATTTTCAGACCTTCACAAGCTTTATTTTTGGTGTTTGCAGCTCTCGCTTGTACCTGCTGTTGCACAAGTCAGATAGCCCATAGCTGGCTGTTAGGGCCTTTGTCAGCCTCTCCTTTCCAAAAGTGGTTTAGCTCAGGTGGCTGCTGCTAAACAAAATGGTTTGACTCCCACCTATGTGGTCACGGAGGAGTTCAAGTGCTCCAAAGGCAACAGACAGGAATAGCACAGAAGTGGGTTCATCAGCAAGACGGGCCTCGCCTAACAAGAGGTTCTCAGAGTGACCGCTACCAAGTCATTTATCAAGGAAGTACCTGCTCCAGAGAGATGGATAATAGCTGTGCTTATTGCTTCTCCAGAGGCAGCCTGCTTCCCTAACCCGGAATACATGGAGTGATGATGGCTCTTCTCATTTCCCCATGATTGTGACCCTGTTGGGAAAGAAGCTTCACCAGGAAATCTCAAAATCAAGTGAAAACTAAGCTGTAAAACTTACGAAACTCACTTGGAGCATCAGTCCCTCCTGTGTGTGACAGTAACACAGCTGCACATCCAACATGTTCACACATCTACAGTCTCATGCAGTGAGAAAGTGACTGATATAACACAAATCCATAACAGGCTGCAAAATTCAGCCTGAATTGACCCCCAGCTCTAATGCTCTCAGATCCACAAAATAATTGCAGCCAGAGGCTCATTCCAAGAGCTCTCAACCACACAAATCCCAGAAACCCCGAGTGCCCATTGTGTGAGGATGAAACTGCAATGCAGGTTCTAAATTTAACACCAGCCATAATCCTGTGAAGATAGCACTGCCAAGTTACAAGCTGGTTGCTTGATTTGACCAGCACTCACTGTTCTCCCATAGGCATCACAAAGTCGCGGAGCAGATTTTCTCTATCCTTCACGCCCAAACAACCTCTCTTTAGCCCAAATCTCATTTCTCACAGACAGAAACTAAGCTAATGTATTGCAAGTGTTCCAGGCAGCACCTGGAGTTTAGAGCTCCCTGTTATCTTGATTGCTTATCAAAAAAATCATAGTGATCTTGACAACAGCCCAGAGACCTCCATGCTCAAAGGAAACACAGCCCAATATGATGCAGTTCTGGCATCAAATGTTGTCGTAATTCTGGTTTCATGGAAACAGAGATAAATACAGCTCCTCAGACGCTGTATTCCTGAGCACTGCTGCCCAACACAAGGCTAACCTGAGTTTTCAGGAGACCCCAGAAGCTTGCTTGAAAGGAACACAAGTCGATCACTTCATTCAACACCAACACCCAGTCTCCTCCATTAAGTTTTCAGTGGTTCAACAAATTTTTCTGTCCTGCTGCTCTCCAGAGGCTGACACCAAACCCTCCTCAAACCGTAACTGCACCAAGCCCAACTTTGAGGCTGTCAGCTATTCTTGTATTAGCTGTTATCCTTGTAAGACCTGAAAATAAGCAGAGAGAACCTGGCTTCCCACTGTCCTGATCCCTCAAGCCAGTTCTTAGACTCTCTTTCACAAATAATTAGCAGTATCCTGGAAGTCCCAAGTCTAACAAAGTGAGAAAAGAGAGGATCTTATGAGCCAGCAAAGTCGTACAGGAGCTGTAGGCTCTTGACTTGATTCCAAAAGGTATCACAGAACATAATTATCACCACTGGGGACTGAAATAGTGTGATGCTACCACTAATTCCAGTAAGACTCATTAATCATCATCTCATGACTAATGACCTGTGTTGCTGAATTTGACTTAAAGACCCATCAAGAAACAAAAAAGAATGAATCATCATGTGAGACTTGTGCAAAGCAGCCCATGCCTCGGGCCAAAAGGGCTCTACAGAACTGAAGAGGCAGGAAAACAATTAGCTAAAATTCCTACATTGCCCCAGTGGGTAACACTCATTACAGCCTGGTACAGATATCTGGAACTCTGTTGAAGTAGACACATACAGAGTGAACACAAAGAGGAAGCAAATTCCCGTTGTTATCCAAACAACTATTACTGATAGTGAGAACAAAGTCTGCTTGTTAATGAGCTGGAAAGATAACTCCATCTACCAATACTTAAATTCAGTTCCTAAAGTTTTATGTCATGTAAGATGCAAGCAGAATTTCTAAAGTTATTTTGCTCTTGAAAGCTTTCCACCCTGAGTCATCCTCTGGCCAGAATCGTCACAGGTAGACAAGCCCTAACACACGATCTGTTGTTACCGAATCCTTCATCCATATATGGGCAGCCTCCATCAAAATGCAAGGAATGGGGCAGCTCTGACCTTATTGCTTTGTGGTGTCTCTGTGAGATTTCTTTCATAGCTGCTCTTTTTGATGCCTTTAAATCTGTCTCCAGGCAATGGCTTGGAACAAGCTGTGCTGTACCACCAGCTTTAGACAGTTTGAAAGCTTTTTTCAGTTCTCAGCTGTAGGCAGTGAAGGCAACAAGGCAGAGAAACTGAAACACAAGTTGTGATGCACACAAGATATGAGGAAATGCTCATTTAGGGAGTGCGAAGTCCCCGGTGAACATTTTTGAGGTAGATCAGCTCATGTAAAGGATCTTGACCCCATTAAAATAATCAGGCCACAAAAATTTACTTCACTGTCTGTTTCTGAACTGCAAACGCGTGATATGCCATACCTAGAATATTGTCATTGCCTTAATGAATGAAGCATACTTCTCTGCAGAACTATTTAAACACTATTAGTCCAAAAATTAACTTCCTTGTCATATGCCTCTTGATTTCTACCATTTTCAGAAGAGACACGTAGAACCAAACTGAAGTTCTAAAAAAAATCATCTTCATATTGAGTAATGCCAAGCAAAAAGGAAAATAGAAATGTATCTGGTAGAGCTTTCCTTTTAAGTTAACACATACCATTCTTAGGATGTCTGTTTCAGAGAGGATGCTGGGTTTTGCTTATCAAACACTGAAGCATTTCGCAAAGCTCTACCAGCCTAAAGGATTTTTTCTGTCCTGAAGGACAAAAAACCCCAAACACGGTAAAAGTCAAAGGATCCTGGTTTTCACACTTTCGTTCTGATTCTCACTGCAGGGATTTTCCATTAAAAAAATAGAGACAACAGCCAATTAAAATCTAAAAGCACCTTATTTCAGCATTTGGAATCCTAACTCCTCCAGGCATAAACACAATTCTAAATGCTATGATTGTATTTTTAGCCTATTTTTAACAGAACTACTATCATTATCTACCTCACCTTGTTTGCTATTCAATCACTTGTCATTTTACTTTGGACAAAGTACACCGGACCACAAGAGAAGCTTAATGAGAGCTGAAAGAAGAGCATCCCTAAGGTACAACACTTGCGCAGTGCAGTGCAACAACCCATGCTGTCAGAAACAAGGGAAGACAAAAACAATGAGCAAAAGGCACATCAAAACTTCTCCCTCTGATAAGAGACTACAGAAACTTTCTGTAAATACATTCAAGTCCATTCAAGCGCCCGTGTTTGATTCCAGCCTGGTTGGCCACAGAACTGAGTCACAGTAAAAGCATTTTCGCATCCTTCTGCTGGGACCATTCAGAGAGTTTCCATGTCATATGGCAGCGAAGGAATACACCTAATAAACATCCCAGACTTTTGTGTTTGAACCTTTCCTGTCCAAACCATTCAAGGCCATAAGGATGAGGAAAAAAAAAATACAGACCACCCTCCACGATAGAAGCCACCAACATAAATTATCAGGGGAAATTCCTCAAAAATATGACAAAGAAAGGTTTCAAGACATTTCAAAGACGAGAAATACGTTCATGCCTTGCCAGTCCACACCAACCCTGTCACGTCAAATACACCTGACCCGTGCAGATAAAGCAAATGCTCACCTTCCTCTTGTGCTAAGCACTGTATAACCACATGGATCACGGACAGCATGCATAAAGGGCTTTTAAAATCTAAAATGATAATTATCTTTCTTGTTAGAAAAGGAGCATTTACAATTAGCCTTTCAAAAATTTTGGACACATTTAATAACATCACTTTCTTACCATAGCACCAGACTACACACAGGTCTCCAGCCCAGATGATGACTGAAAGGATAACAAAGTGAAATGCATGTAAACACAGTCAGATATTTACACTTATTTCCTGCAGACTTCTCTACAGAGGATGGTTTTTGCACTTTTCCTCTCATTGAATTGATCCACCACTTCATTGCAATCAAATCAGCTCTTATGCTGATGGGATTCTTCGCTTCTCTCAGAAAAGGATGGTGCTAAGGTTCATTGACAAAGAAGAAAATTATTAATCAGAGCAATGACAGCAGTCACACCCCAGTTACATTCAGCATTGCATGTTTCAAAGCATCACACAACCAGTGAAACTGTATACAAACAACAGTCTCGCTTTCTTCTTATACCAGCATAGAGCAATCTGGCAAAACCAATACCTATCCATTAACATTCTCCAGCTCTCCCCTTACACATCACCTAACATCACGCATAATGAGCAAAGGCAAAGCGTCTGAAGAGCTCCAAGAAAAAATAAAGACCAACCCTCACACAAAATGAAACCGCACCATGTCTTCAGAACGAGTTGAAGAACAGTATAGGAAGGAAAATATAAGCTAAGAAGACACTGGCTTGTAAATACCTATAATTCTGTGAATGGAGTTCAGGAAAGGCATGAACAAAACCAGGATTATTTCTGTGCATTGCTGTTTCAGAATTAAGCCTTTAATATAATGACAATAAAAATGAGTGGCATGAGGACCAGCTGTGGGAAGAGGCAGCAGCTGGCAGGCAAAACATTTCCATCCTTACATCCAAGTTTTGTCCAAGGTCCAGCCTCCTGTGCAGCACTAAATCACAATCCAAGCCCTCCGATAGCTGGGGCTTTTGTCTGTTACAGAAATGGGCTGCAACAGAATTGCTCTCCACACACAGATTAGTTGACCATGTGGCCCTAACTCTGCTACAAAGCAATAAATAATGCTCAATCCTCCTTGAATTTTCATTTATTTATAAAAATTTAACTATTTGTTATTATCACTGGCTTCTTGTGAGGTGTTTCAACTACAGCCTCACGTATCCAGCTGCTTGCTAACCAAGTGAAACTCTACTCTTATGTTTTTCTTGTCACCATGTGCCTTAATCTGGTATTTTAGCAGTTACTCATTAAAAATTGTCCTACACTGAAGTTACTTAGCCCTTCAAACAAATAAGAACATTAGCTTCTACTCATCTAATCAAATAACATGGAGGTTACAGGAAAGGGGCTATAATTGGAATGGAAATCTTATTCAGACCCTCTGTGTGGATACAATAACAAGGAAACTGTGTGGTTTAATCCCATTTTTTTTACCAAAACAAGCTGAACTGTAAACAGTGTGTGCAGAGGAACAGTTTAGATTAATTGACATAGAAGGGAGGCAGATAGTTTTATTATACACAAAAGTCACTGACATTGACCTTGTTGAGCTGCAGCGAAGACGTTCACAGTAGGCAACTGGAAGAGTTGAACATGGAGCTATAAAAATAGTATTTGGGGTTTGAAAGAGCAAAATCTTATCAGGTTCTGGAGGCAGGGGACAGTGTCTGGGGAAAGGCCCTGCTGCCTGGAATGGAGCCACGCATCAGGGCTAGCAAAGTTTGCAAGTGTTGCTCAGGCAGCACATGAATTCAGACCATTTGTCAACAGCAGAAGTGGGATTCTTCACCTCTCACTCCAATACATGGAGGGCTGAAGTTTAAATTAATCCCCAGGGTCCTGCATCATCACCCCTGCCCCAATCTCGTATCAGTGAAGACCGTCTACTCCACCTTTTACCAAACCTAAAGCCCACGTGCCCCTCTGCCTGCCATGGCTGAACTCTGAACAAGCCAGCAGCAGCAACAGAGAGCAGACAGCACTGGACTAGCTCTCAAAGAACAAACACTACACAGCAGCAACCACTCCTCTTGGCATTGGCATACTTGTATCCTTGTTACAGCTGTTTTCTTAATTTTCTTTCACCACAATTATTCTGGCAAGGGAACTTTGAATCAAGCCTACACAACGGGAAAAGCTTTCCTGGAACAGATCCACCAAGAACATGTGAAATACAGAAAAGCTTATCCACACATTTAGAAAACCTCAAGCAAGGACAAAGAAAATGCATGTGTGATATGTGATTGTTTGGAGTTAAAAGCAACTGAGGTTAAGGCTGTAAACAAGAGGGCAGTAAACAGCTCAGCTGCTTGTCACTTCTACCATTACAGCAGCAAGCAGAGCTGGAATTTCATGTCAAGTACATCTCTTTACAGCCAAACGACAGGTTAACAAAGGAACAGGGAGCCCAACATTTATTTCCTGCGTAGTTCAAGTAGCAGCACAGACCCACCAGGAGGAACTGGAATCAAAGGGCAGACCTAAAAAACCCTTCCTGCCTGTTGCTCTCCACGCATTCTGTTCTTCAGGCAGTTTGTATGTGCCATTCACCAACAGCAGGAAACCTGTGCTGCCGTTCATTACAAGACCTCTCTTGAAGGAGAAAGATGCTGAGGTCCAGCAACGATTGTTCGTTGTGTTTCTGCTTACATGTTTTACTCCTGTTTTGTCTCTGAGGTTCCTTTATGCCAAGATAACGTCTTTATTTTCACCTTGAAAAAGTGTTCTAGCAAAGTTTGGTTTCTGCATGAAATGTTACCACCATCTACAGGAACCCAAGCAATCCTAAGCCATTAAAAGTTTAACAAGAATTGGGTATGAACTGCAGAAAGAGTACCCACAACCAACATATATAGGGGTAACTTCCATGAAATTCGTAACATGCAACAGTACTTTCATATTTGAGGCGTTAAAAATGTCATTTGCTAGTATTTTAAATGTAAATCACCTAAGCAAGGCTGCTCATCTTAAGTTTAGATAAGACAGAGAGAATCAAGCTGCTTGTTGGTAATTCTTTCAGAAAGAGCAGAATGACCCCACTGCACAGCTACATTTATAACTCATCTGGAGAAGAGGATGAAGACTAAGTGCTTCAAAACAAACAGAAAATGCCTTTTGTCCACCAGAAAGTCAGCCTCCTCCTGTCGTTTCATTTCCAGCTGCAGAGCTCATCAATCAGCTCTGAGAAGTGAAATATATGAACAAATTGGTGAAACCATCCTGTGCCAGCCAGCCTGCTTAGTCCATATTCAGTTCCTCCCTCCCAAAGGAAAAGTTTACATGGGCAAGGAAAGGCAGCAGTGACCAGCAGTCAGAATATACTTGTAGACACAAAGGGCTGTGTTTTCTTGAGCTCAAGTATATTCAACTGAGAGAGAAGCCAGGGTACAATTACAGACCCATGAGGCACTAAGACTCAGTGCAGACTCCCACAAACCCTCAGGAGGATGACCACGAAGTGCCCGATAACGATAACAACCAGGAGGGAAAAAACTACCCCTCTCCACCTGCAATGGCAACTTCAGAGCCATCCATGCATTGACAGCAGAGGGGACCGCAGTCCCATCACCACTGAGTGGCAGATTGGAGAAGAGAGAATATGATCTGCAACATCACCCTGTGTCAGGCTGAGCGCCTTACCAGGTTGTTAACTAGAAGGGGTAAACTTGAAATGCAGGCTACGGTAGAATTAAGGCTCTCATTCAAGATGCAAGTATTATTATTAATACAGTAGAGAATAATTTTAACTAGATGCAAGTACAGCCAAAAAGTCAATGATGTCATATATTCTTGTAGGGATGCCTATGTTTTGGCACAACAATTGTTTAAAATATCAAGAATTTATGGTTTTCCAATGTTATTGAAGTCATCAGTTAATAAAGTTATCCCTCTGAAGCCAAAGCCTATTTATTTTCCTCAGAAAAGCACTTTCAAGTTCTGATACTGCACTACACTACAATTGCACAGGTAATGCCTTCCAAGTACAGTTCATGAACACAGGTTACAGCCCTGCATTTACACCATGTGGCTAAGTCAAGTGTTAAAGCATACAATCATGCAGGATTTCATGGCAGCCAGCTGTTATAATCACAGATATCCTGCACATGCAGGCCCACAGCCATCATTATTTTATGAATGTGGATGCCAGGAGATGTACTTAATTACACGCATGGACGCAGTACTTGACATTTAGCAAGCAGAGAGCAAAGGGAAGCTTTTCAGCACTAGCTGGTAAAGGCAGTATTTTATGAGATCCAAGACCAGGCATCAAAGGATGTTGACAGCCTATTTCAGGTAACAACTGTGCTCTCCAATGTTCAGAGCTACCTACCCACATGTTTCATTGGTCCCAACAGTGGCTAAAAGAGCACCAAGCACAGCAACAACTCAAAGCTCAAACCCTTTGGGGAAGTAGTCTCCCCATGTCCAGTCTGGGACCTGATCCCTTCCTCCCCCAAACACCTCATACCAACACATGGGAACTGGCACTGCCTGTGACAAGCTGACGCAGTCCAGAAAATGTACTAGGGAAGAGTCCAAATAGCAGGCGCAGCACTGCCGTAGAAGACCAGTGTAGCTCTAGGAGTTCAGCCAGCAAGGCCAAATCAGCCTGTGCCTGTTCTCTTCACAAGGCCGTACAACTCATGCTA
Source organism: Neomorphus geoffroyi (assembly GCA_033558235.1). Classification (NCBI taxonomy): domain Eukaryota; kingdom Metazoa; phylum Chordata; class Aves; order Cuculiformes; family Neomorphidae; genus Neomorphus; species Neomorphus geoffroyi. Next base: position 2,302,547 of record JAUMJM010000092.1, on the reverse strand, counting down.
GGCTTTCTGTACCTCCTAGGTTGGCCAATGAGTTTACAAGTTGACTTGGCAGGTTGTTTCTGCTTGTTCTACCATCTTTGTTTCTTCCCAAGCTTGACAGGAGAAAAGCTTTCACTCTTCATGTTAATGCCTGCAACCTTTTAATCGCAGCCAAACATAACTGTAATTGCATCTCTTGTGCTGCTGGCTGTCAGACGAAACGTCACCCAGCAAGTACCGGTGCTACTGGTGCTGGAGCAAGATCAAGTTAAGGCTTAATTAAGGCCTGCAGGCCAGCTGAAGCAAACAAACCCCCTGAAATTACTTTTGTTCCACTGAAGTAAGCTTGTTTTTTCCATGAGAATCAGATCATCTTTTTCTCCCATCCTGAACTTGGGAGTTTTCCAGGGCTACATTTGCTATATACCTTTTGCCAAATAGAATCTTACAAACTGCCTCAGCCTTCACATCTCATTTTCTCTTTTCTAGGCAAGTTGGACTATTTTGCTCTCCTTTCAGAAAGAGTGATATGTAAACTTGAGCACCATGGCCTGTTGTGCAAACCTCAGTATATTATATAATGAAAAGGATTATTAAAATGCCTTTCTGTGGCCCTGGCCTCACTCTGCCATTAAATATTTTGTTACCTATGAAAAGTACTAAAAGGGCTTCAGTTGCAAATGTCAACCTGGGAATCAAATAATTGCCCTGCCAGCATGGGCTGTCTGTGCAACATGAAGGTGATTTCACTCCTGTTGCTGTTGACCTTTCACTTCTGAAAAGAGACCAAACTGCCTGAAATTTATTCTGTAAGAGGGAAGCGTCAGGCAGACCGGAAACATCAAGTAAGTGCAGCTATTGACAGCCCTGCTGAAGGCTGTGCCTCGTGGAGGGTGCAGGGCTGAGAAAGTGCTTGTCCCAGACACACAAAGCCTGTGTCCAGCAGTGTTCTGTCAGCACAGGAAGGAACACCAGGTTCAGGAAGAGCACAAGTCATCTATATCAGGCGTTACTAGAACTGAATCTACAGTACAAGTTGTGAGAAGCAGTTAACAAAACTATGACCTTACAGGTAAAATTAGGTGATTTATTCATGCAACAGCAGTTCAAATAAAGATACTGAGCAAATCTCTCATCAAAATAGATCAAAAGAAATGCTAACACCTTTAGAAGCACTTAATTTCTGAAGTGGTTTTTTTCCTTCAAGCTAAAGCAAAAAGCTTTTGAGAGGCATCGGAAAAGTTAATTCCATTTTCTTATAACAAGATTCAGGGATTTGCTTCCAGCCTCCTGATGCTGATTATTCTTCTCAATTTGCTGATAGCTGCTAGCATTAGTGCTAGTTCGGCAGCTAATAAATAGAAGTAGGTTCCTGCAACTTGTCATTTCATTGGTTCTCATGTACAACAACACAGAACTAATCAAGGAATGTATTTTTTAGTTCAAGTTCCATGTCAGACTCGTTTCAGTAATACCAAAATCTAAATTCCAAGAGAGCACCAGAGCCCATGCTCTGCTTCACACTGGACACAAATACCTCATGGACAAGGAACAAGCCCTTACACATGCTGATTCACTTGACTAGCACCAGCCCGAAGGCTATACAATACAAAGACCTATAGGGAGAAAGCAGAGCTGTACTGTCATACTACAAACCTCTCTGAAGAGTTTTAAGTTGTTACTAAAGCAGGTCAAGGTTCGAAAGACACTGGTGTAGTGTTCTGAGTGAGAGCAGCTCAGCATATTTAGCCACAGACTGTGCTGCCTTTGAAAGCAGGTGACGTGTTGTGCATGGAAAAGCTCAGAACAGCTGGGCAGTGTCCCTGCTACCTCTGCCTTCTTGTCTGGGAAACACTCTTAGCAGCTGCCTGAAGAGCAGCATTCACCTGCACCCTCACCTCTTGTCTCCTTTAAAACAAACAAATAAAAACAAATATGAAATTTCACACAGAAATCCTCATGGTTCTGTGCAGCTTTAGTGCAGCTTCAGCAAGTGGATGGTGAATGCATGACTGGAATCTCCACCGAGAGCAGGTGACAACTGACAGAACAGTGAGAGCTCACACCAGTGACAAGACATCTTTGGGCTCTGTTCTTCTGTTTGCAGCACAGGAAGAATTTGAGCAGGCACACTTTTCCACTAAAAAAAAAAAAAAACAAAACAACAAACAAGTGTTAAAAGAAATTTAAGGGGTAGGAAGAAATACCACCAGTATGAAGTACTCCTGACCCCAGAAAGTACTCCAGCAGGACATGAAGTTAACAAGAAGTTCCCAATGACACACTCCTTTTCCTTTACAAGGTGTAGGCCATGAGGGAACTACAGTCCCAATGCAACATTCCAGGGCCAGACTGTATTCTCCAATCTGATCAGCAAGCTTCTGGATTAAGCTTGGATGCAATGGCCAGTGAACAAAGAGGCAGAAATGAAGCCTCAGTCTTAAAGCGAAACTGAGAGGCGCAGTATAAACGTACCTGGGCCAGCTGCACGCAGGCTGTGACACTACAGTATCAAAACTGCACAGTCTGATTGCTGTATGGACCCGTGGCCAGTCAGGACCCAAAGCTGTAGGCATCACAGCAAGCCCTGCTTTGGGTTCAGCTGCTTATTTCATACCCTTTCAAAACACCAAACAGCAACCGTCTTAAGCCCGATTCTCCCCTTGGCCCTGAGGCACTGTGAACTGTAGACCCATTGACACCCGTGGATTAAGCAACCATATCACCAATACCACGTTTGTGCACCCACCAACGACACCACAAACAGGAGAAACATTTCTCCTCCCACTCCCCAAACACTGAGGCATCCTCACTTTTCTGTATCCTATTCAGATAAAAGAAGCTTAGTCCTGGACTGTAAAATAACAGATTGACAAGAAACACTTAAAAATCATTCCCTTCTCAAGGGTGCCCAGGCCTAGGAGGAAGTCCTTGCCCCATTCCACCTTTGCCCTCCCTGCCGCTTGGCTCTGATTCTGTTTTTGTGGGACTGCATTGCATTTCTGGTCAGTGCAGACATCTGGTGGTCAAACCGGTGGTGGCAACTGAAAAACAGCAGTGCTGTGATCTGACGAGGGACCAGACTCACGTTCACTGCCACTTAAAACATCAGTTAGTGCCATCTGTCCAATCATCTTGGCAGGTGAGCTGAAGAAGTCTTTTACCTTACTGCTGCAACTACTGGCAGAAAAAGAGGTTTGAGGGCAGTAAGGATGTGTTGCCCCATCTTTCTACCTCCACCTTGATTCATTCCTGATCCTCAAGCCTCAGGGACCTGTTGCTCCTGGGTCTTCAGCAGAAGCGTTGAGCTGGTGGCATACGCAGACTGAGTTACTCCTGTATCTTACACAGGAGAGAACAGGCTGGGATTTTTTCTGCACAGCAAACAGCACATCCCCAGGCAACATCAGCCTCGTAAATATTCTATATTGCAACTAACAGCCTCAGGCAGTCCTGCACAGTAATGCAAAGTGGGTTGTTTTCTCCTCCCTCTAAGAAACGAAGATAAGGGGACAGCAATCACTGTTCCAAATGGCCTGGCCCTCGTGGGCAGCTGCAATCCCTGAAAAGGATAATAATGCCTTGCCCTGTTATTGTAGGCTAGTGCAAGCCCCAGGTGCTTGCATTGAAAAGCTATGATTAGGTCAGCAGAAAGGTCTCTAGCTGGTACCATTAACTCAATTAACAGAGAGCCTGAAAAATGCTTTCAAGCGCATAAAATCCTTGGGGAAAAGTTGCTGAGCCTAACAAAGGTAAAGACACTTCAAGTAGAGGTTGCCTAAACCACTGGAAATTGGTATTCAGTTTTGCTTTTGACCCCTGCCTGACCAACAGGCAGTTTTACAGAACAGCTGTCACTGTTTGCTTGGTCAGAAAGAAGCAGAGGGATGTTGGCCCCTATCTGGGAATCCCTAGTCCCACTGTCAGTGACCAATGACATTTTATTGTCTGCAGCAATCAGCCAGAATTCAGGTGGCTCAGCAGATCATTCCATGAGACAGCTAGCGGTTGATGTAGGTGCACACAGGCAAGGGACCGCTCCCATACAAACGTGGCACTTATCTCAGTACTAAAGACATTGACAGAGTGCGGACAGCAGGAATAAAAAGATAAAATTATACCATTTATCTTGCTGAGTGGTTTTCAAGTGGCACATAAACACTATTTCATTGTCATCTTGAGAATTTAAAGTAAAAAAACCATTAAGCTATCATTCAAGATGTCACTTTTCATTTCATCTTTGTCATAGAACCACTCCCAAGCAGGTTTGCTGTGGTAATCTTAAATATTTTTGCACTTCAGGTGCTACGTGCTTCTCCCTGAGGCAGTCACTTAGGGAAATGAGCTTTGCCGCATGTGTTCATCTGCCAGTCTCCAATCTGTTCCTCCAACACATCCAAAAAGCATTTGAAATCAGAATGCTGTTACTTGATGACAGACTAGCATGAAGTCAGGAACACAGACACTCACCATAGACTGCCCATCCCATCCCTATCATCTATAGCATTCTCTCAGTTTTTAAGATACTGACATTTATTTCAACAATTTCCATCAGAAAAAGCACTGTTCCTTTCACTGCTGCTACCAGAAGTAAGCGCCAAGTAGATTACCACCTCCTGCAAACAGGTAAGTCTTAAATGACGGCTGCTCTAAGAGAAAAAGTGAACAGCATTGATGACCAGACAGTTCTATCCTCATTTTAGTTCTCATCTTTATGAGGTCTAAAAGCTCAAAAATACATGTGTCCTCCCTGAACATATACACAAACCAATGACAGCTCCTTTACAGGGAACAGTGCTCCTCAGCCTGTTCCAAACCCTCAAAAAATAACAACACTTTCCACCCTGTTTTGAGACAAAGCGGAGAAATGTCCTCAAAAAGCAGTCTCGAGGGTTCTCACAGCACCTGCCACTAAGAAACGTCTAACAACTGAGCAGGCACTTGAACTTGCTGTCAAGGCCAGTCTGCTCCTGCTCAAAGACAGAACAGCCAAAGCTGAACAAAAGAGCCACCGCTCCATCCTATCTTGACATAGGCAATCGGGTTCCAGCAGGAAGGTAAAGCTCACAGTCCTGATACTGATTTAATTCAAAATCAATACTTGCACAAACCAGTACAGAAAAGCACCTACACAAAGTACGAGCTCTTACTAAGTGTAATTGCATTTTTACACATTTTTTCCTTTGAAATCAAATGCAAGATTTGATCTACAGGCCCTAGAAGACCTGTTTCTGCTTGGGAAAACATTCCTAAGGCACAACAAAAACGTCTCAGCATTTGCAAGCAGGACTAACAAAAAGCATCAGTCACACATAACCAGAGTGCAATAAAGCACAGAAATACCAGAAACTGGGCAGAAAAACGCCATGCAGAGGGCACAAAGCTCACAGGCAGAATTGGATCTCTCACAGTGCATCTGCAAATCACAACACAGGACTCCCCAGTTAATCCCCATCAGCACTGAGAAAATAAACCGCTCACAGAAGCAATACTGCCACAGAACTAATGCCAGCCATGGTTAGAGCCCCACTGAACCAGTTAAGTAAGGAATCCTAATAACAGAAAGGCATTTTGCGTAAAAACCACCCCACATTGTTTAAACTTGTAATTTTACCTCATAGGTGCTGCAGTCTGCACCATGCAATTAAATATGTCCTACCCAATTAAGAAAAGTTAGCTGTCTAACAAATTTACAGATGAAGTGGTTTGGAACCACTCTGATGGCAGAGCAGTTCCAAAGAATACTCGTCAATATGGAACTTTATTTACATAAAAGCAAGAATAAATATATAATTGTAGTACATTTATAGATATTATATTTCCATGTCTATTTTTACAATTATAAGTGCTTAAACCAACTTTAACACAATCCACAAGTTCTCTTCCCTGCTGTGCTACCAGAACTAAGGAATAGCTTGGGTATCACCAGCCCTTCCAAGGGCAAGAAAACTCTAACACGTGAAATAATTACAACAGATGAAAAAATAGTTATGGGAATAAAAGCTAAATAACCTTTTTGGCTCACTCTTACCAAACAAATCCCAGCTCCTGGTTGCGCATAGGAGCCCTGCTCTTCAGGATAAAAACGTCAGGACTTCGTAACCTGATAGGGAATGAAGAAGCTTCAAGACAGCTGTTTTCTCCTGAACAGCAGCAGTGCCAAGCACACAGCCTTCCCTGTGGAAACACGTAACACCAGCTCTTTAACATAAATTATACCTTCTACGACCCACTAAGAATGGAAATTCATAGAAACTCAAAACCATTAAGGCTGGAAAAGCCCTCTCAGCTCATCCAGTCCGAACAGCAGCCCAACCCCACAGTGCCTGCTAAACCATGACCCAAAGTGCCACAGGTACATTCTTTTTTTTTAACCCTTGCAGGGATGGAGACTCCCCCACTGTCCTGGGCAGCCCCTGCCAGGACTTCACCACTCTCCCTATAAAGAAATTTTCCATAATATCCAACCTAAGCCTCCTGACACAACTCGAAGCCATTTCCTCTCACCCTATGAGGGAAAGGCCTTAGACCTTCATTTAGTGCCCCAAAACCTAAAAAATTATAAGCTTCCACCTCATAACGCCACACACTGGTAATATTTAGGATTAAAAGATAAATACTCCACACCAAAGGGACCCAGAAAGCCTGCACACCTCAGCTGTGTCTGAGCTTCCCCAAAAAGCGTTATGTAGGACACAATCCACTTTAAATCACCTCCAACCGCTGTATTTAAAGAGCAAAATAACAATTTCAGCATTACAATGCTCAAAGAAAAGTTAGAGCGGTTCCAAACACCCATAGACCCCTGTTACCGACAGCACCCCCAGAGGCAGCGCCTCCCGCCAGCGACCCTTAAGTATTCCCGCCGTCGCTCGCGATTGGTGGACCTGCGCAGAGCTCCGCCGCTGATTGGTCTGCGCCAGTTAAGACCCGCCCCCTCCCGAAACATTAAGAAGGCGCCTGGTGGGGCGGTTCCCGCCACCGCCGCCAGGGGGCGCCAGGGGGCCCAGTACGAGGTGGGCTTTTGGGGGGGTCCTGCCTGTTGCCAGGGGGGCGTTTATGATGGGTCCTCTACGCTGGGATTTGGAGTCTGAGCTTGCCTGGGACTGGGGGTGCTTGGGAAACCCCCCTAAGGCAGGGGCTGGGGGGGTGCCTGGGAGTGGGTGTCCTTGGGGACTCGTTGGGCTTTGGTCTGGGCGGGTCTGGGGCAGGGAGTGCTTTGGAACTCCCCTGGGTTGGGGTTTGGCGGGTACATGGGGCAGGGAGTGCTTGGGAACTCCCCTGGGTTAGGATTTGGGGGGTACATGGGGCAGGGAGTGCTTGGGAACTCCCCTGGGTTGGGGTTTGGGGAGTACATGGGGCAGGGAGTGCTTGGGAACTCCCCTGGGTTAGGATTTGGGGGGTACATGGGGCAGGGAGTGCTTGGGAACTCCCCTGGGTTGGGGTTTTGGGGGTACGTGGGGCAGGGGCTGAGGTTGCTTGGTAACCCCTCGTGGGTTGGGGTTTGGAGGTGTCTGGGGCTGAGGGTGCTTGGCAAGCCCCCTGAACTGGGGTCTGGGAGTGCCTGGGGCAGGGGGTTGATACAAGAAGTGGTTGTTATTGCAAAGTATAGAGTATTTTTACCTAAATAGAGCTGTTTTTCTGTAGATTTGGTTTCCTAACCCACTTCAGTTAAGCGATATCTAAGTGGCAGGATTTGAGAAAGTCAGACAGACATAGACTGTTCTTCTCATAGTATGTTTTTTTTTTTTTAAAATAGTGCTGTACCCAAACAATATTTCTTCACTTATCTAACGAAGTCAAGGCCGGACAGAGAGCTGGCCTCAAAACTCTAATGAGCAGAGATTTGACTACAGTGAAGTTCAAAATAAAGTTAAGATCAGCCCTTGGGAAGCAGTAGAAGCTGCATGAGATTGCTGGGGGAATTTTTACAGAGGCATGTAAGTTGGATATATATTCTGTAACCAGCTCTTGTCTTGTTGCACATGATTCATGGAAATCATTCCCTCATGCTGCCCAGCACTGAAATAAATGATGCTGCTTTCTGAAACCCCCAAATGAATAACAGCATTTTCAGTTTCAGTTTGGATTGGGGTCTGGAGGGGCTTGGGGATGCCCCTGGGTTGGGGTCTGGGGGTGGGACTGTCTGGCAGAGATTTGGAGGTGGTGGTGGCCCTGGTTCTGGGGGTGTCAAGGCCAGGCTGGGATTTGGGAGCTGGGGGTACTGGAGCCTGGCTGAAGTTTTGGGTCTGAGGGTGTTGGTGCCAGGCTGGGATTGGGGGACTGGGAGCACTGGTGCCAGGCTGAGATGTAGGGAGGGGCTGCATTTACAGGCTTGGTTTGCTGCTCAAGTTGTTCCAGGTGCCTGCTAGTGTCTCACTGCTGCAAGGAAGGAGGCAGATGTACCTGTTCACAGCAAACATTTTCCTTTCCCCCTTTATTCTATATGAAGAGACTCCCACTCCCTGCAGGTCACCACAGGCTCTTGGCTCCAATCCCAATACCAAGGGATGGATAACAGGAAGGTTTTAAAAAAAGAAAACAAAACCAAAACAATCAGCAGAGACTGGCCATGGAGGGTTTGTGCTGATCACTGGGAGCAGATGAAGTGCTACCAGGAGGGGAACATGCACAGTTCATCCATTTGCGGCTGAGCAGGAGCTTCCCCTCCCGCCCAGCTCTTCCCAACAGCCATCCGACGCATTTCAGTGCTGGGAAGGGCACTGAAGAACAGAAAGGTTCGTTGGATCATTAGACAGAATGTGCGCTGCTCCACTTGCAACCCCTGTGCTTAAGATTCATGATGTTTTTAGTCTCTGTAAGCAATGTTGGAGCCAGTAATGATGAGTAGATGAGATGGTTGAGTAGTAGACAGGTACAGTTGGACTCTTATCTCAAATGTCTTTTCCAACCAAATGGTTCTACCATTCTAGGATTTGAGGCCGCAGCTGCAGAGCTCTTTTGGTACAGACCACAGCACTGGCTGAGACGCAGGGCTCAAGCAAAGTTGGAACCAAAACAGCTACCAAAACCACATCCGACACTGCATTCAACACCCTCAGCCCTCAGACACTTGAAAAATCAGTACAAAGAGTGTAGGACACACAATTTTCTTTTGCATTTCAAAAGCACTGCATCAAATTAATTACATTTTAAAGAGGCAATTGAAGAAGCCAGGCAAGGAACAATATCTGAAATAGAAGAATTTTATGTAGACCATTCAGTGTTAAAAATCAGAGAATCAAACATCAGTTCAAATTGAAGAGCAGTTTCAAACAGAAGACATTTGATTAAAAGTTTCTTTTAACATTTAGAAATTTAAATACATTTACCTAGAGATGGGGGTTAACCCTCCTCATGTTACTATACAATAGCTTAAAGCTACTTTTAAATGCTAGTTCTATGTTAATGTGAAATTCCAGAACCGCATTCTTACTTTTATGTAACTTGGTTATTAAACTGGTGACTCCCTACTTTCTCCCACCCCAAAATAAATTTAAAAAAATTGGAGCTTTACAAGGTCTTGGATAATATTTTTCAAATGTGTAATTTGGAACAGTTTCCGACAGTTCAACAGGAGGTATTTTGTACAGACTGGAGAGCAACTCCATATAAAGTTCTATTGCAGCTGAGCATTCACAGTATGCCACAGTCCATACATATTACTACATATACATATCAGGTTTGTAAACATTGGAAGAGTACACAGAACATAGTACCACGATCCTCTGGTACTGCCGAAAGGAAGATGAGGTAACATTCATATAATCTCAAAGTCCACAGAGGTCCTGACTGAGGAGTTAAAACAGCTGCCAGCGCTTCTGTTTCATAGTGTGTGGTTAAGGCGTTCTGCTTCACGGTCTGCTAAGGCTGGATTCGTTCGCTCTCAGTATCCCAACCGCATCTTTAACAGCGTGGTATATGACATTCTTCACCTAGGAGGAAAGAAAAGGCCTTCATTTTTAAGTCAACAGCACGGTTAGGGTAAGGATGAAGCCTCTGGCACACAGAACACACACAACGGCCCCCCATCCCCCATGCTTTCCTTTCAGACTGAACACTCCCATCTGCGTGAGGGGGAATGCCTTTAATGACAAGGGGGGAATGGCTTTAAACTGGAAGGGGGGAGATTTAGGTTAGACATCAGAAGAAATTCTTCATGATGAGGGTGGGGAGGCCCTGGCCCAGGTTGCCCAGAGCAGTGGTGGCTGCCCCATCCCTGGAGGTGTTCAAGGCCAGGCTGGATGGGGCTTGGAGCCCCCTGATCCAGTGGGAGGTGTCCCTGCCCATGGCAGGGGGGTTGGAACTGGGTGAGCTTTAAGGTCCCTTTCAACCCAAACCATTCTACAATTCTATGACCTGCATGAGCTTCGCTTAAGATCACCGACTTGTGAAAATAAGGTTCACGTTCTAACAGGACACAAACTGAAACCCCACAACTTCAGGAGAATATTGCAAGCTCAGCAAGAGCAAAACCAAAAGAAATGGAAGAAACATCTTAAGATAATCTCAGAAGAGGCTTCAGAAGGCTCCCTCAAAACTACAAACACTGTAACAATTCAAAAGCATATAGGAATTCCTCCTAAAGAGCCAACACTAATCTGAACAGGGAAGCAGGTTGGGTTGTGTGGACACCCTTTATGGGTTTGGGGAGGGCTGGCTGCTGGTTTTGGTGGGTTTTTTGAAAGGATGAAGAGCGGCAGGGTTCACCTCACGAATCAGTAAGTTACCTGCAGTTTATCTTCATGGTTCGTATGCGTATGCGACAGATACCTAAATTCCTGAGTGAGCCAGAAGCAATGTTTGACATGCTCTGGGGATACAAAGTCTTCTGCAACTTTAATACAACTGTACAAATTGTGAACCTAGAGAGAACAAAGAAGTGTTAGCCGTGTGCTCAGATGTCTGCCAAATGGTCAGGCTGTAACAGCACCCCCAGTCCTTGCCTGGTGTGGAGCTCCTGCTGGAATGAAAACTACATCTCCTAGAAACTGTACAATAGCCCAGCCTTGAACTCCATACTCCTGATGAAGGCGTTTCCTTAGCGATCGGTCCAAGTACCAACTCTGATCATGAATGGGATCGTGATCTACAGGGTTTTCTTGGCCTTGTTCTTCCGCAACCTGGAAAATCACAAGAGGACAGGTATTACCATGCACGAGGCTTGCTCAGCTATGGAGGTGTGTCTGTGGCATCCCATATACACTCTAGACAGTGACCTGTGCCACATGTTCAGGCATAAGGATTGCACCATGAAAGGTTTGGATTCTTATTCAGCTCTTAGCTTGTCAAGGCTTCATCACTTCTCAGTCCCTCTTGCTTCACAGACACACTGAAGATGCAGGAAATGCAAGTAAACCCATTTACAGGAAAAAGAAATAGAAGGGTTAAGTTTCACGTGTTCACTCTTAGGCTACCAAAGCTTGTAACCTGAAGAAACTACCCAGTGTGGAACTCCTTGGGTGTCTGCCCTGAGGTCAGCACTAAGTCAGTGCATTCTCTGACCAAAACAGAGGATGCTAACTACGAGGCTGGGAGGCACAGCAAGTGCTTCAGAAGAGGAGCTGGAGGGTTGTGGGGGAGAATTTCTGCAGAAAGTTCCAGCACAAATCCAAAGTGCCATGGCAACCACTTTTACACCCAGGGCTGTAGCCTGAAGATTCACTTGAGAGGAGATTAAAAAAACCCCAGGTTGGTCCTGCTGCAAGACCAGCTGCTGAAAGCCTCACACCTGCAGGCAAGTATCCCACCAGGGCCCCAGACAACGTGTGAGACACGGGTGTTAAAACTCTGAATGCCAGCACTTATCAAATCCAGGATCACATTTTATCAAGTTAAGATTTGTTCTTTGTTAATACCAAACAAATCTGCTGTTGCTGCTCTACACTTCCACCCAAGAAAGAACAAGGCCAACAGTTATTCAGGTCCACATGTTTATCCTTTCAAACATCAACGCATTTGCTATTTCCACTTTTACAGCACCAAAGAAGTTCCAGAATCAAGATCAACAAGAACTCTGGACGATTTGTGATGAATTTGAATACCAAAGCAAGCCCTTCTGGATGTGATATCACATCTATACTAAACATTTAACTCCCAAGAACACATCACCCATTTAGCCACATGCTTTTCCCTTAATCCAAACCTCAAAGATATGGGGAAAAAAGGCAGGAAAGAACAAGGAAGAACCCGATGTGCCACATATTGCCCTGACAACACCTAACATGCGTGCTTTTAAGAAGGACTTAGTTTAAGATTAAACTGTGGTTTTACTTAAATCTAACCCAGCTGTAGTTTTGTTCATTACATAAATCATTCCTTGTGTGGTAAGAAGCATACAGCAATGCAACCACATACAGGATAACCTCATACTTCAACTGACAGCCATGCTCACAGGATCCACAGCACACCAGGAGTTCGCTCTTGGACACAACCCAAGTACGTTTGTTTCCAGAACAACTCTGATAGGAAGGAAGAGGAAAGCCCAAGGATTCATATTTGCAAGGCGACACAGACAGAAGACCAGTTTTCAGGACATAACAGCTTACCTTTTTAAGGAATTCCCGGATCTTCTCTGTATCTTTAGCGGCGTAAATGTGCCACAGAGCTCCAGGTTTTTCTCGACTTTCAGTAAAACGCTTAATTGTCAATTCATCAGAATCACCATCTTGTATGGTTTTAAGCACTTCTGTTGAGAGTGAAGACAAGCAGTTATACTACAGGACCTTCCCCCTGACCGCAGAAATAACTCCTAAAACACAAGACAGGCTTTACCTTCTTCTTGGTTAGCCTGGCCCTTGGGGATACCCACATAAACCATGACATTAGCTGCATCAGACACATCTAAGTGCAGGTTTGTTGTGCCATATTTTCTATCTTCTGGTGTTATTAAGCCTAAAAAAAAAAAAAAGTAGCACGAACATTTATTATAAGGCAAAAAGAAACTGTATGCTCCTCTCAACAGCACTATCTGAAAAGACAAGAGCTTTTACTTTTATCAGCAAATGATTCCAGCACAGCAACATACTTGATGATAAGCAGGACCTTGTCGCATCTCGTGTCTTCCCAAGTGATTAGTGTACAGGCTGACACATCGCCCTGTACCTGTACCGAGCCTATAGGATATGTAAAAGTTACATTTAAGCCCTGCTAAGAGGGCTTCTACAGCAGTTTAGTATCAAGCATTCTCAGAAACCATCTCTCTTTCACTCTAAAAGGCACCTGCTGCTTATTTACAACCCACAATCTCTTCACTGGCCTTCATCACGCTTAGTTTTAACACCTTCTGCATGACAGCAGATTAACTGGCCATGGGAAACTGCTCGAGAAGAGGCTGAAAACCAAATGATACAGCCCAAAAAGGAGAAGGAAGAGAAGCGATACAGCCAGAAGTAGCAAAACAACAAATATATGGGGCCAGCTATAGGAAAGAGAGGCTGTGCATACACATGTGGAGCAAGTTGACAGGAGAACTGGGAAAAAAGATCATTGCCTTGAAACCACCTGGACAAAAAATAACAAAATCATACAATGGTCTGGTCATCACTAATACATGTAAAAGCCAAAATTTGGTTTTCAGATCAAGTTGTCTACAGCAGCAAGGATTCATTTAATTTACAGTAAGTTTTAATTTGACTGTGTGATCAATGTGACTTTTAAAGTGAAAAATTCCTTACCGTATGCATTGTACATCTTGGGGCCCAGATCTGGTCGTACAAAATAGTTGGGAAGTCGAGAGGCGAGGTTGAGCTTGCCGCCTCTCCTGGTGTATTCTGGCAATGGAATATTCTTCATCAAATCATCAAACCTAAAGCAAATACAGCAGAATTTAATGGTAGGAACTGATGAATAAAAAAAAAAAAAGGCAAATTAAGATAGACTGCAACAAAAGCTTTCTCCAGATAAGGAACTGTACTGCCTCCCCCAGGGGGTTTACTGGACACCATGAAAACAAACAAAACGAGCAAGGCACAGGAATATACCACATAAACACATTTAGCTGCTCTGGAGTAATGCAACTTCCTTGTGTAAACACCTCAACTAATACTAAACTGTAAATCAGAGCACAATCTCTGACTGAAAAAAAATAAGTTTCAACTGAGCTTGGGATTTCAAAATGTTCAGGAAGCACCCAAAGTTTAACCCATCATTACCAACTTTAGGTACTCACTTTACCTGGCAATAAATATAATGAACTACATAAACATTAATTAATACTTGTTCAGCATTTCCAGCTATGCCACGTATCTCCAAGAAACCAAACAGCTCACATGTGACCAGCTGCTTCTCTGGTGAAGCAGGTGTCAAAGCATAAGAATATTCCCACATTCCATTATTTTGGGGGTGTCCCACATGAGCAATGAACAGTTTCTCTGTACATTCATACCGAGAAGGCATCATATCTCTGAAGTCTTCTCCTGGAGGCCAGTCTTTAAGCTTCAACACCATCGGCTCTCCTTCTTCTGTTCTCAGGCGATCTATTGTCAAATATTAAAATGCCTTACTATAACAATTGTACAACTCAAAAGCCAAGAATTGAGACAAAGAAATCTTCATCTTAATTTAAAATCACGTTAATTCCACAACTATTTATGTAGAACCAAAGACATACAAGTTCATGTGACTCCACAGCTGGGTATTACTGCTGAGACAAACATGATAGGACAGGAGATTTCAGAATGGACAAGTGTCCTTTACCAGCTCCCCTCCCCAGGCACGTCCTACAATTTAGCTCAGGCAATTATTTTGTCTTTGGAGCCAGGGCAGCTGATGATAAAGCCAAATCTTTCCAAAGATCAAGTAACAGAAAAGAAAGGCGTGAGCCCATTCTTCTTGCTTCGAGTACCAAATTTCCTAAGTTTACATCACACAAACAGATGAAGTAGAACTCCAGAAATCATGGCAACAATTAATTCTTCTGGGAAAAGTTTGTTTTCATCTAGAAGTGAAAACAATGCCAAATCTCATGCTCACCTCCCCCCAAAACATTTTCATACAAAATAACTTCAGTTCCTTAGGAACAAAAGGTATCTGCGATATACAACAGCAGAAGCCAATCATCTTGTGAGCACCTATGCATGCTCTCTTTTATGTTTCGCTCAACTGGGCAAAAAAGCTGACAGGTGAACCTACTGGCTAGGAAGATCCCAAACTGCCTCAGGATGCTTCCCCAAAAGACTAAAGGCAGCCAGATGTATTCCTGAAGGAATGGGCTGACATGATCCTACCCCGCAAGCATACATGGTGAGAATACATTGCAAATATTGCCCAGGATGAAGACAAAGCCCGGAACATCTTTTACGCTGCTTAAGGATGACAAACTTGTGATAGGGAAAAATTATCCCTGCTGAATATTCTACCTGTCAGAACAAAAATTCACACTACTCACTTGAAATATCTTCAAATCCATCCCAGAAATCCCCTACAGTAGCTCCAGTGATGATTTCATTGGTCCTGCAGTTAACCAGATCAACTTCCTGTTGGCCAAATTCCTTCCTAAAGGACTCTGGTCTCCAGAGGTCTGCATTTAATTTGTGATGCACTCCTGACACCATTACAGGCTATAAAGAAGAATATAATCAAAGAATTATTAAACACCAAAATTTTTAATTCCAAATGGAACAGGGTAATGCATAAAAGGTACTGAACATTAACACAGGTGCTTTACAAACACGGTGTTTTCCAAAATAAATTCCTTAACACAATTATGCCGTGCCTTTGATCATTCTTTATTTCAAGCTACAAGGCAGCTTTTTACAGAGCTGTAAGTTCACCAGTGTGTTTAGAAACTGATTTCAAATAGTAAAATACACATCATCTTATCCAAGGATCCAACAGTGTTCGTACAGTACATTTTATGAAGGTTTAGTGTTGCTTATCACCGCATTAAGTTTGTACCCACACTTCAATTAAAGAGCAAAGCAGATGAACTCAAAATGGAAAAGCAGAAAGATTTAAATACCTGTCCCTGCTTCCAGCACTCCCTGAAGACATTCCAATTACTTTCATTGTTGGGATCTTGAAGACACAGCAAGCGGTTATCACATAACCAGTAGTGAGGTGTATCAAAGCCCATTATTGTAGGCTTTATAGTCAGTCCTTGAGGTTTCTTCGGCAAGTCTGTAATGGTTCTGTTTTGTACCAGGGAGGCAAAAATGTCATCAAGGATTTTGGGTGTGCTCTTGAGTCCACTGTCTGTCTGATTTGAAAAAAAAAAAAAAATAAAAAAAAATAAAATAAAAAAAAAAAAAAGAGAGAGGAAGAAGAACAAAAAAAAAAGAAGTTAGTGCACTTCTCTGTGGCTTTGTCCTGCAGACTTTAAAGAAGGTATTTGGCACTTTCAAAACCTTTCACTTGAGCTCACAGCTGTGCAGAGAAACAAGAACCTGCAGAACCTGGCTGTCTAGAAACTCACCAGCATTAAACGTCAATGCCGTTTCTGACACTCTGTCTACAGCATTCTGCTGTAAGAGGTTCTGCTCTGCTTTACATTTCAGCAACGCTACAGAAAGTCATGAAACGCAGCATGGAGCAGGACTTCCTTTATAGCAAAGAACAGAAATGTAGTTTCAACAAGGAATTCTTAAGGCAAATATTTCACCCCACCATTTTGAAGTTGTATCTGCAAAAGCAAACAAAGCCCAGGAACACCAAGTGAACCGATCTGCCACTGAGGTGTGAGAAAGACAGTCACCCTCCACAGAAAGTTTTTCCCTCCATCTGTGTAAGTTCCTTTTTGAGTCTAATGGACAGGCTACTTAATGCACC
Source organism: Neomorphus geoffroyi (assembly GCA_033558235.1). Classification (NCBI taxonomy): domain Eukaryota; kingdom Metazoa; phylum Chordata; class Aves; order Cuculiformes; family Neomorphidae; genus Neomorphus; species Neomorphus geoffroyi. The sequence goes on along the minus strand of JAUMJM010000092.1, from coordinate 2,285,801 downwards.
TACCAGACACCAGCCTAAGTAAATTAATTTGCTTTATCACTTGGTTCCCAGTCACTCACCAAGCAAGACTACCACTAAGCTACTACTCTAGAAAGCACCAACTAGAGCATTGCAACACAAATATTGAATTAAGTTCTTTTTCCCAAAATGAAGGCAGAATTTTACCTACTGTAACAAACATTCGTGGTAGTTGTTCATAGGTTTAGAGCAGTACTAAGCCTGGTATCAACTCAAACCTGTAAACCAAGATTTTTCATATACCTTTCCTCCAGAAGAGTTCAATAGATTCCGCAAGAAACCTGTGTTGTTGTTGCTCACAGGGGTTAGTATTGCACTGTTGAATGTCTGCAGAGCTGCAGCAGGCTTAGCTAGACTAGGGACTGTCTGAAGAGGTTTGTTTTCATTTTTTGAAACAGGTGTGAGGAGTTTCTCTGAAATGAAGAAAACACATCTGAGGATGAGACACACATTAGCTCTCTGAACCACGAGAAGTGCATGCTTTGGGTTTTTATTAAGACAAGATCCTCCTATATGCATACATGTTGAATGCCCACCATAAGAAGGATATGGAACTGTTGGAAAAGGTCCAGAGGAGGACTATGGAGATGATCTGAGGGCTGGAGCACCTCTGCCATGAGGGCAGGCTGGGAGAGTTAGGGTTGTTCAGCCTGGAGGAGAGAAGGCTCTGGCGAGACCTTAAAACGGCCTTCCAGTACCTGAAGGGGGCTACAGAAAAGCTGGGGAGGTGCTTTTTACACAGCCAATTAGTGACAGGATGAGGGGAAATGGCTTTAAATTGGAAGGGGGGAGATTTAGATTAGACATTAGGAAGAAATTCTTCATGATGAGGGTGGGGAGGCCCTGGCACAGGTTGCCCAGGGAAGCTGTGGCTGCCCCATCCCTGGAGGGGTTCAAGGCCAGGTTGGATGGGGCTTGGAGCCCCCGATCCAGTGGGAGGTGTCCCTGCCCATGGCAGGGGTGGGACTGGATGGGCTTTGAGGTCTCTTCCAACCCAACCCATTCTATGATTCTAAAGCATTCAGATGAAATACTCCTTTCCCCTAACTTTCTTCAACACTCTAAAGCTTTTAACAAATCACACAGCCTAAAATAAACACGTTCTCAAATTGAATTTTCAACAATACTTGCATCAACGGGATAGTAATCCAGTTTTCAAAACAGAAAATGCTAACCCTGCCAGTTTTTAATCTAAGACATTGCCACAGATCAGCTTTGCAGCACAGGCACTCAACACCCATCCCAGCAGGCAGGTTATATAATTCTCAGCATAAGATACTGCTGGGTCTGAGCTATGTTCTTCTGACACGCAGCCACAAACACTTTACTCTTCACTGGCTCTGCACATACCTTTGTTTTCTTTATTCACGTTTCCACTTGTTAGATTTGATAACCAACTTAATGAAGGAGAAGTGTTCACCGAAGTTGTTTGTTTACTTCCAGTTGCTGACTTTAGAGGAGGATCGTGTGTAGTGGCTTGTGGGCTCAGGACAAAACTGTTATGTTGAAGACTGGTCCTCTCTCCAGGTACCAAGTTCTGAAACAAAGGGAGAACTTGATTAGACCCAAACACGTTCTATTTAGAAAGGGGAAGCAACCAATAACTTATCCAAATTCATTCTTTTGCCTCAAAAATGGCTTGGCCCTTCAAAAAAAATATCTGATCTCCACAAGGGGTCAGCATTGCATCTCAGTATGGGCCAGAGGTGATGATCCAGCAGCATTTGGGACCTCCAGACTTCAAAAGCAGGCAACAGAGTCCATCACCCCTCAAGACAAGCACGGAAAGATGAGTTTTCAGATTCATTTTCTACGACTGTTTTGGGAACCAAATGCAGTTTTAAGAGCAGCAGTCTCACAACTCTAGTGACAGCTGATGTTCAGAGGTCCAGTTCAGCAGATAAAAGCAAATATGTAGCGCTCGTACATTTTTATCTTAAGAAGGTGGTGAAAGTCTACTCAACTGCCAGGTTTAACACACACATGCAAACAAGAGCAGCATCAATCTGGCCAGCACAGGATTCCATACCTCTCCTACTCGTTTGGAGATTCTAGGTAACAGGCAAACCAGTACTACTGCTTTGGCTTGGGATTCCTGCATGACTGGCTACGTTTCTTCTCTCTGCGCAAATACTTTACAGTCAAGAAATTATTCTGCATCAGTGTCTGCCTATTGCTGTGCTTTTCACTCATCTCTAATGACTGCTGATGCCTGGTGAGGACTCCAAACATGACATCATCTAAAATGCTTCAAGCCTTAATAAGCTTATCCTCACACAACCAGTGTGGTACCTAACTTTACAGAAAGAGAGGCAGAGGTAAATTTCAATGTAGCTTTTTCCCCGCAGGGTCACAGAGGAAATCAAGAAAAAGAAGACTGAAGTTAGGACAGTCACAGGTTAACTTTTGAATTCCATGACCATCTTCCTTACTTAACACTTCACAATATTGTTCGTCTCTTCTGTCGATTACCAACACGAAAACAAAGTTCAGCCTGCTTATTACACTTAAGGTAACAGATCTATTCTCAAAGTAAGTATACGAATAAACCTACAACACAATTAAAATCAATTATTTCAACTGGTTTCTTGCAAGATGCTGCAAAACAGAACCATTAATTTGTGCTCTATTTTCAAAAGCAAAAAACCTTTAAAAACATCCTCCTACTACATCCATTTACAAATTAACCTTTGGTGGGAATTGTTTGTTTGTGAATTTGTTGTATTTTTAATATAATGAGCAGCAAAATTTGTACCAGGATTCCCAGAGAAACCAGTTTGTCTCCATACTGTTCCACCCCTCCCAGTTTTATTCATGTTTAGTTCTTTGAGGAATTTCAGAGCTTTTCCATCCTTACTTATTAGTTCAGATGCTGCATGTACTACATCTCCATGACCCAAGGGACAGCCCACAGTTTACAACCATTAACACTAGTCCATTCTTGGGACTCTTCTTTTAACAATTCTCTCAATCTAATCCTATTTTTGATCTAAAAACCCCTCATTTTTCAAGGATAGCTCACTTACTGAGGCATCAGCATATCAAAGGGATACAATGACATCTTCCCCAAAGCTTAAAAAAAGAATCAAACCAGAATGCTGAATACAAATCCTGAACAAAAGTCTACATGGTGGGTTTAGCAGTAGTGGTCAGGACTGCCAACCCTACAAGTCAATGGCCATGGGCTTCAAACACAGGCAGCAGACTGAGGCAAACCTATACCACACAGACACAGCGTGAAACAGCAACAATACCTGTTTTGAATCCTCCTTCAGAGTTGGCTTTGATAGTGCCTTGAACTGCTTATTTGCACAAGGACAATTTGCCTTTATTCCCCATTTTGTTCTTACGGAGTGAACAATATCTCCAACGTCATAGAGAGCTGAAGGAAAAGAGTCATCAGTGAGCTCACGTGTAATTAAACATCCAGCACTCAGTCAGGCTTTTTAAGAAATCGGGTATGTTATGGAGGTAAACAGGCACAGTGCCATGTGGCACTTTGGGACATGGTTTAGTGGGCATGGTGCTGTTGGGCTGCTGATTGGAAAAGACCTCCAAGATCAAGTCCAATCTTAATGATTCTAACAGTGCATGAACAAAGTTTATCACTAAGTATTAAGTTTTGCTTCTTCTTTGCAAAGGTCAGGGATAACAAACCACTACTAAGTAAAAGCACTGTTCCAGTCTTTGGACAATAAATATGAACCTTTTACTAACTTCATTACTTAAAAAACCTCCCTCACTTACTACAACAAAAACACACAACAGACAGCAACAGACTACAGCATTTTTTCATCCCAATCAAATATTTAAAATACCTTTTCCGGGAATTATTTGTGTAGGCATTAGATTCTCTGGTTCGTGTACCTGCCCCTTTACACATTTAAACCAGGAGAAAGTATCCGAGTCATCATCTGTAAAACAAAACAATCAGATCGTTTTATTAGTGCATTTTCTATCCTCCTCTGGAAAGCTACATCTTTTACTATTACTGATATACCAAACTACAGTTCTACAACACCTGCATTTTTTGAGAAGGCTCATTGTCTTGTTGTTTAAGGTTGTTATTGACTTCCAAGTTCAAAATACAGATTTTTTTCTCCCCACTCCCCACGCTGTCTGAAGTGGCAATGTGCACCCTCACCTTCATGCAAGCTTTTTTTCTTCATCCTGTAACAATCCACACACACACCGAAGCCACACTTGGAGCAGACCCAGTGAAGGTTGAAAATTGTGGTGTCACACACATCACACATTTCTCGAACTCCACGAACTGCACGCTTCCAGGCTACCTGTCCTGTGATAACAGACAGATTGGTCAGTTTAAACAAAAGTTTAAACAAAACACAGTATCTGCACGTTAAACATAGCTATGTTGAACACCTCAGTGATACAAGAATCAGACCTGGTTCTCTATTAGAACACCAAAACAAAGCCTGTGCTGTTAGAGATTCAGAAAAGCAGGTGCAGAAAAGAGTTAAAGCGATCAAGACCGATTTACTTTCTCCTGCGCAGCACCAACTATATTTCTTATTCCTGACATACATTTGCCCAAGTTAACGTGCACACTGCGGACATTCTCCTAAGCAGAAATTTCACGACTACCCTAGAAAAAAATTAAGCTACTACTAGCAAGCTAAGGTCAAGGTCTAAGCCTTGGTCCCTACTTAACAGTGTAGCAAGCAAGTAGTTCTTGTCCTTTTAGTAGGTCCTCTTTATGTTTGAAACTGTGTATCAGATCCTCTCAGAATAGAGAGTTGTTGTTCTCTGAAGAACTGACTGCTGCAGTTCAGATTTCTTATGGATGCATTATATTCCACTTTTCCTCACCCCAAGTCACTTCAATTCACACAAAACATCTCAAATATTGACAGCATCTTCCAAAAATTACAAGCTCTTTCAGGGCTTCATCATGCACAGATTATTTTAGCCTGATCTTCATTATGTTGCCACAGCTAGAAAACTAGACGAGACAAAAAGCACACATCTGCCCCCTCCTACCTCCTTCCACACTTGTAACTCCTCTAAAATTCTTCTGCCCACAACATTTCTTAATTTTAATAAGTTATAGGAGACCATGTCCTAACATGTGCTAGAAAAACCACACCAGGATCCAGGACATCTGTTGCTTTTCTTCTGTATAACGCCCATAAACTGTGTATGGAACAAAACCAGCTTGGCACAATTTGTTCTTAAGTAGGAGGTAAAAACTGTTTGATTACTTGCTTCAAAATTCTTCCAGGAGACAGAAGTCTAAATATCACCAGCTCCATTCTTCTCTGCCTCTTAAAAACATGTACTGTTTACCATTTTCCAGGCCAATCCTCCAGCTTCCCCAAAACAGGATGAAGGGGGTTTTTGTTCCCTCTTGCTTGTCATTTCACATTTCAGTTCTCAATTCTGCCCTTTTCCACACCTCCTACGCTTTTGTTTCCTCTGTGTAGTTTGATCCTGTCTCCTCTTCCTGTAGGTGCTATGGCACTCACTGGCCAAGGAGCAATGTGACCTAACAAGCTGTTCTTTCTACACTGGTCAATCTTCTGCTACATGAGGATAATTTCACTTGTGGTTTTCTACTAATCCTTTATGCAACTCTTTAAGGAAGCTCTCCTAAATAATTTTCTCCCTCACACTCGTTTGTCTTCTGGCTCTACCTGCCAGTCTGATAACTCACTGGTAAAAGAGAGGAGGGCTGACCTGAGATATGCTGGGCAGTGCAAAAACATTAAAGCATAAATGATCCCCTGAACAAATATTTTGACATTTTGGCAAAGATCAGTTTGTCAGAGACAATTTTTATGAAATGGTATCATTTCAACTGAACCCTGCCAAGGAAAGTTCACAATAACTGCAAATGACAGTAGAAGAATACACTTTTGTCCTGTGCCAATCGAGGTAGCACTCGTCCACTGAACCCTTCAAAGAAAAACAAGCATCTAGACTGCAAAATACTTCTTTCCTACTCATGGCATTAAAAACATCCTTCATGTTAATGGAATTGAATTCCCTTACTCTCATCAGCCAGTGCAAAACCATCAAAGAGGAACTCGTAACATTTTGCCCCTTCCAAACCAACTCCAGAATTCAAGTGAGCCTTTGCTTCTTTAAGCAGATTGTGTTTCTGGTAGGTATGCTAACGGATGCATCCTCTGCTGCTTAAGAACACCACACCTCCACTTTGTTTCATGAATTCTACTAAAAACGTCACCCTTCTCAAAGTGTGTCAGTATTCCAGTCTGTAACTCCCTCTGGCTATCGACTCTTTGGCTCCCCAGGCCTGAATATGTTCAAGTTCAAGTGAAGAGCAGATATTTCAGGTTCCAAATAGTCCAGGCTAACACCTCACAGCAATTATTTCTGAAACATCTAAAGTCTTCCCTCCCTTTCTGAAGGGTATTCAAGCCTGTTCAGTTGTTGTCTTCTCTCCCAAACCTTGCAGCGACTCACAAACTGATGTAATCTTTATATAATGCTGACACTAACCAAACACAGAAGACACTGGGTAGCCAGTCTTCTAAATTGAACTGCATCTCAGTCATGTACGTGTAATCTAAAAAACAACCATAGTTTTAAAAGTCATTCTACTCTGAGAAGTGATTATGCAGGATCACAGCCTTCTCCATCTGCCTGCTCATGTTTGTTCCAAAAAGTTTCCAATGAGGCCAAACCCTTGTTCAAGGGTGCAAGGTCCACCCTGCCTGAACTGATGAAGCTCTGCAGTTACCCCACCACCAGCACCTCTCTGGTCTATTCCCAGTTGGGCTGCGTACAGCATCACTTGAAGCAGTCCTACTGGAAAATTTCAGGTGGAAGAAAGATTTCTTTCCTGAATTGACAGGCAGCATCAGGTCCATTATGCAAGCACTAAAAAATAGGACCAAAGCAACCTAACAGAGTCTGTGCAGTCAAAATGAAAGCTTTATTTCATTTGCATGCTAATAATAGCCTGTTGTCAGCTGCCTGCTGTTTATTTAGGTTTTGTGGAGTTTTTTTTTTACACTTTGTTTCATAACAGAATTACACTCTCTGCAGGAGGAGAAGTAATTTGATAAACTGAGAAAAGTCTGACATAAAAAAGGGTAGAATTACTTCTCGCTTTCCTCCTGCTTGTGAGCAAAGAGCTGTTGACACTAGTTCACACTGGATCTTCACCACTACCTCTCTTTTGAGAAGGCAGGGAAACACTGAAGTCCCTTTGGACATTTCCAAATGTATTTTCACACAGGTCAGAAGCTTAAAGTTTCACAGAGAGCTACTAAAATACACATTATTTTAATACAAATTGATCTTACTGTGTGGTTCAATCGTGGACATCACTTCCTTTTCAGATATCACCAGCTGGCAGAAGTGATCTCCGATGTTGGCCAGGATATACTTTGCTGTGTCGAGATCGAGACCCACCACATTTTTTGATAAAGGCAGCCATAAGCTAATAGCCTCGGGGTCGTATTTATTGGGAGTTAAGAAGCCTTCCTCACGTAGTATGCCGTGCTTGTTAAACTGCAATCTGTGGAAAGAGGGGGAAAAGGAGAAAACAACATAATCTCAAATGTTTTATGAGTTTAGATTCATTCCAATGAGTCAATGCCTGAACTGTAAACACATGTAGTGTAAGTCAATGAGTTTAACACTTATTGCAACAGACATGGGTAAACACACTTGTCATTAGCATTAAGCATGCCTAATGTACTGCTCAGTTAAAAAAAAAAAAAAAAAAAGACAGACTCAAAACATCAGTTTTTTTGTAGCAAGGCAGATTTCCTGACTAAAGTCTTCTTTCTACTTACACAAAACCAACACAGGTTAACATAATTTTTAAAATGCACAGGTATTTAGGGTAACAGTAATTTAATCTAGAGCTATGTACAACTCACAAGAGACATCAGAAAAATCTTAACAATGCAATCTCTTTCAGTAACAATTAATTTGGAAGTCCAACAAAACTTAGGACTAAGATCACAGAAACAAACAAATCACAGAATACCAGGTTGAAAGGGACCTCAAGCATCATCTGGCCCAAGCTTTCTTCACAAAAGCACAGTCTAGACAAAACAGCCCAGCAGCCTGTTCAATCGAATCAGAGTGCCCGATTTGGGGGAAACCCAGCACTTCCCTGGGGAGATTATTCCAAAGGCTGATCGTTTCATTGTGAAAAAAATTCCTTGTGTCCAACCAGAATCTCCCCAGGAGTAACTTATACCCATGACCCCTCATCTTTTCCGTGTGACTCCTTGTAAAAAGGGAGTCTCCATCTTCTTTGTAGCCACCGTTTTAAATGCTGGAACATAGCAATAAGGTCTCCCCTAAGACCTCCTTTTCAAGGCCAAACAAATTGTGTTTTCTCAGCCTTCCCTCATGTTGCAGTCTTCCCAGACCTTTGATCATCTTTGTGCCTCTTCTCTGAATGCTCTCCAACCCATTCACATATTTTCTGTATAGCAAGGACCAAAACTGACCACAGTATTCCAGGTGTGGCCTGACAAGTGCTGAGCAGAGTGTGATAACGACTTATCTCTGCTGATGATGCTCTTGTTGATGCAACCCAGCATCCTGCTGGCTTTTTTTGCTGCAGCAGTGCACTGTTTGTTCATCCTGAGCTTGTCCACCATGACCCCCAGCTCCCTTTCCACAGAGCTGCTCCCCAACTACATAGAGCCCAGCCTGTGCTGCCCTCCTGGATTATGTTTTCCTAGGTGCAAGGCCTTGCAATTGTCTTTGCTGAACTTCATAAGGTTCTTGTTAGCCTGCTCTTCCAGCTCTTCCTGCAGGTGGGCTGTCTATTCCATCGCATCCAATTCTCCACTCAGTTTTGCACCATCAGCAAATTTTGTCAGATTGATCCCATCATCCAGCTGACTTATGAAGTCATTAAACAGAGTTGAGGCCAATATCAATTCCTGGGGGACTGCACTTGTGGCAGACGGCCAATTTCAAAAGGAGGTAGTGACCACCACCCTCCGGGTGCAGCCTGTCAGCCAATTCCCCACCCACTACACCAACGACTTGCCTAGACCATAACGCATTTCTAGGAGGAGGCGGTAGGAAACCATACGAAAAGCCTTGGAGAAATCCAGGTAGACAATGTCCACTGCTCACCCCACATCAACTGAGCCCATTACTTTGTCACAGAAGGCAATTGGGTTTGTCAAGCACAATTTGCCCTTGGTGAATCCATGCTGATTTTCCCTACGTGCTTCATTTGACTTGTGACAGCTCTCCAGAACAATCCATTCCATCGCTTTCCCAGGGACTGAAGTAAGACTGATGCGTCTAGAATTTTCTGGATCCTCCTTTAAGCCCTTCTTGAAGATGGGGATGACAAAAAAACACATGCTGGCAACTGATATCACCAAACTCCATCTTCAGACTTTGCAGATTTCATATTCAATAAAAAATGACAGTTGCATCAGCTTCAAGTTCTAAAGTGAAGGATTCAACTGCTTTGAACTGCACCGCAAGCCTAGATTTTTATGCTGAGAAAATGAATTAGCACAGTCTGTTGTCACTCTGGTCACAGACATTTTTGAACGTTTCAACGTCATATTATCCTGAGATTTACTACAGTAAAATCTCTAATCTGAGGTTAAATAACATATTAGTAACACATCTTCATGTTTTTAACCTTTAGCTACAAAATGCGCAAGCGGGACGGTGCTACAGTGGAATAAGAATAAACCTCAAGAAACAAACAGAACAGTGGGAAGGTTTTTTTCTCCAATCTTTTTCACTTTTCCCTCTGCAAAAAGTCTTCATGCCTACAGTTTCCTTTTATTCTACCTAGAGACTCAAAAGAAAGTAATTCCTCTGAAAATCAAAAGGAAAATGAGAATAAGAAAGCTTTCCATCTCCCTTGTGATAACTAGTACTTTCACTTTTCCTCTCTATGACAAGCATTACCTTCTTCCCATAAGACACAGTCCATGCCTCAAAGCTTAAATTAGTTGAGGGGGAAATGAAAAGCAGCATGCAACAACTGGACATGAGATAAAACAGTTCACGGAAAAAATCTATACAACTTGGAAACAAAGGAAAGGACACGCTAAAAACCAGCCAGGCACTGTAGTTTGGCAACATCCACCCCGAGCTTACAGCTAGGCTGTAAGCAACAGTTTAAAACTCTTTTTGAGAGGGTTCCTCATGGTATCAAAAGCTGAAGAGATAAAACATCAAAAGGCCTTGACTGTTCAACTCAAGAACCAGGTTCTGTGGGGTGTGGGTGGGGTGTAATGGAACTGAAGCTGAAGATCAGGTTTGGAAAAGCAACCACTGCTTCACAGTCTCCAGGTTTTCCTTAGAGTTGCCCTGCTGACCATTTGCCCTCCTGAAACTCAGTAAGTGTATGGATCAAACATTTCTACGGCAAGCTTAGACAGGAGGCACAGTAAAAAAAGAATGGAGCAACACAATGCAAATTACTATTTTGGCCATTGCTGTTCCAGGACTCCAGCTAAAAGCTCTGTGCCACTTACTGCAACCCTTCCACAGCTCCGGATATACATCTAACATTTCACGTGTTCACTTGCTAAACTTTGAGACGTGTACAGAACCTACCCTCTCACTACTATCTCCAGCAGTACTGAGCTGCAGCACTCAAACTTCACTCCTGTTATCTCCATGGCACTCAGCCCAGAACAGCTAAATAAAGAGCTCAAAGTCCTGCCAAAACGTTTTCTACTCAAATGAAGCAGTTATAAGATTTCTAAGGGCTAGAAAAACACAAGCAATCCCTCATTAGTCAGATTTATTAGCCTTACAACTTAGCAGCTACACAATGACATCTAGCAGTTTTGAACCAGAGACCTCAATGAGACCACTTCGACCAAAGAACTGTTCTCCTGTCTGTCCCAGAAGATCCACGTTACAGCTAACGGTGAGCACTCAACAGACCCCTCTTTTCAGAAAAGAAATACAGGTCCTACGCCCAACTCAGACATGGAGGTATGTTATTCACACTTAAAGAATATCAGGGTCTATAGAGAGTCAAAATTGTTCTTACCTTCTGAAGTGAAAGAACCGACAAAAGACAGTGGAGTCTCTTTGCTCTTTGTTCTTCCGATAACTGTCCAAACGGCATTCCCTGCATTTATGCAAGTGAGGTGCGATATTATTGCAGGAATCATCCTGTACAAATGCTTCTCCACTTTGCTGCAGCTTCTTCACTTTAGAAGCATCTGCTAAAACTGACTTGCGAACAATGACTGCAGGAAGAGCGGTGTAGATTAGAAAAGCTTCAGTTTCTCATATAAAGGTGCAAGCAAAGGTAACTGAGGGAAAGATTCATGTCAACTTTTCATATGTTTAACATTACAATGAAAGAATGTTATGCTAAAATAAATGTAGCTGGCAGAAACTTTTTTTCAGGTCAGTAGAAACTTTCTTAAGCTACAGTTCCACAGGAGTCACAGTCTGGGGACCAAAGTCTAACATTTCCTCTCACTCCTCCATAGGGGAATATTTTGAAAGAGTGTCTACTTTCAATGAAAGTTCTTCAGCCCCCAGGGCTGGAGTACCCGAGCACTGAGTAGACCAGGGCATGAAGTGCTCATGTTTCACAAGTAATGAAGGCAGTACAGCCTAGAAATCTTTCAGTCCTGTTTTCACCCATCATGATGCAACAGCTTTCAGCATCACACTGCAACAGATGCCAAACATCGCTCTTCCTCCCACACTGCAGGTGAGGCCTTGCAGGGCACAACAGTGACTGCATGGTTGGCTCTGTACCCCTGTTAATTATGGAACAGCACACAGTGATTCAAGACCAAGCAACATGGGACTGGAAAGAAGAGGTGGATGTGTAGGGGAATTCCCAGGACAAACAGCTGTATCACCTGATGCACAGCACAATGCATAACATCAGGAGTCCAGCTCATTCAGAAACTACAAGCCTTTCCCATTCTGCCACACAGAAAATCCGAGGAGCTCACCAAGCAGAACTGGGACAGAGAACATGGAAATAAGGTGGATTGTTTGGGGATTGAGGGGGGACTTCGTTTAATTTTGTTTTCAGAACAGTTATTAAAGTTCCTACTGAACAAAGCTCTGTTGAGAACAACTTTCACCACATCCATGGTTACAAAATTTAGGACCAATGCTAAAAAAGCCCAAAACACCCGCAGTCTCATCATACCCTCAGCATTTGTATTCCAAACAGGACCTTGGTTCTGTAACCCATTTTGCCATTCTCTTCTTGCACACATTTTGTAACAACTTATTTCTAGACATTAACGATTAATCCTTTCCTTTATCAGGAAAGAATGATTTCCCTCAAGTTTATTGCATTTGTCTTGTAAATGAAGCCACAAATGACTCAAATTCCAGATCGGTCACTCACAAAACTTAAATGACTAATTTTGCATATGTTGCAAAGCATCTGCTTGTATGCAGTTACACAGAAACTACAAGGACTTTCAAATGACAAGAAGTTTTTAAATACTTACTGTTATCCTGGACCTTGCCACTTCCCGTCCAAAAGCTTTCGTTTTCATTTCTGTCACAAAGAATGTCATTTGAATTTCTTCTAATAAAAAGTTCCATGCCCATAAGTTCATCAATCTTTCCTTTGTGGCTCTTCCGGCTATTGCAATTGCTTTGTGATTTAACTCCAGACTCGGTGAAAGAGAGAAGATGAGCGTCTGAGGTGGAGGGTTTACAATCTAAAGTCCGCTGCAGTTCAACAGTACTACTGCCTCTGGGTATTGCTATGGACGAGTTCAGATGTTGCAACTGTTTTACAGAAATGCACTCTTTTGGAAAGTTTGTTGTGGGCTTTTTAAGAGGTTCATTCATATTTTTCAGGTTGGTTTCTTTTTCATTAGCTGAATCAGTCGAACACGAAGATCTTGAGGTCGTCAAAGAGGTATAGTTACCATTTTGATCATTAAGATTTTGCGTTTGTTCTTTAGGTATAAACCTCACTTTAGGAAAGGCTATCAGATCTTCCTTCAATGGCTTAATTCCAGTATTAAGACAAGAAGGATGAGTTTCTGGTAAGCTTCGCCTACATGTGCTGAAACACACAAAACACAATAATTACACAAAGAAATAAGTGTCAAACAAACCAGGGCATCAGCTGATCAATCCAGCAGCATTTAAAACTTGAAGAAGAAATTTAATCACGTACTTAAAATCTTGGCATGTCAGAATTCAAAGTTCTGTGTGATGTTCATAGGTTTAAGGTTTTGAAGGGGGGGGTGTTTAGTATTTTGTTTAATTTTGGCGGGGGGGGCAGGGGGGGTGCTTTTTTAAGAATTGGGCAGAATGATAAAAACTGTGCACACATGTAGGCACACACAAATTTAGGTATTGCATTACTCCACTACTTCTCTCACATTTAACAGTTACTTTCTTATTTTCTCCATGCAGCAGCTGTAAAAATCAAATGCATTTGAAGATTCTGGTACTTCATGAACTTCTAGTTGGTACTACAAGCCCGCACTGGAGGCAGTAATATCTATCTATCTATCTATCTTGCAAGATAAATACACAAAACTGTCAAAATAAAACTATACCATGCCTTTGAAAGCTGAAACACAAAACTTGAGTTTTCAGTCACACTGATTCTACCATTTACATTTATTTTTGTGACAGAACTGGGGGCACAAGCACAATAAGCTAACCTTCTGAAGTTACGAAGGAGCTGTGATTTATACCTGGGAACACAGTTACATGGTACAGTACAGTTCCCATATTTGCTATGGTCAGAGAATTGAATAAAACATACCCTTCATCTCAGGCCCCTGACTGCCTTCCCTCCTCTCACAGCTGATGTAGAAGTTTGTACTTTGGAGACATCTATCTGATGGAACTCGACAATGTGACTTCTAGAGCTAGTTTTATAATGGAAATGCAGTATTAGATTAAATTTGTTCAAGGAAAGCCTGGGAAACTTGATGCTGGAAGGTTTTACACCCAGCTGGACATTTTCTACCCTCTGACAGGTAAAGAAGAAATATAAATCCACTTGTTTTCAACAGAAATATGAACTGAGGACCTGCACTTGATCTGTGAGAAGCCGGTACACAGAGCAACTGCCTGAGTGTGTTTTGTTTTTCCTGGGGGCAGGGGAGGAATGCCTCTGGCAAAAAGTAGGCACCACACCTATGTAAAATCCATCAGTTTACAGGTGGGTACAATGAACCAGTAACATTGGCTAGTGACACCGAAGGGCAACTACCTCAAAGATAAAAAAGGAAAAACGTAGCATAATTATATATCCAGGGCAATTAAATCTAACACTTTTCTGTGTGAATATTACAGAAAACTAATTATTACAGTTCTTTAAAATGACCTCCGAGTTTGTTTTGCTAAGAATTGAAGTTATTTTTGGAGGAAAGAAGTCTGCATATGCACAAACTGATTCCTTACCCCTGAGGAATTTCGGCACCAAGATTGGGTGGTGAATTCGCTGGCAGAGGCAGAGCTGGATGCCTTTGGTCTTTATTAGCAGGAGTACATCCTAGCAACGCTTCACCCAACACTGTTGGTACTGACTGCACGTGTCCCTGACTGGGAGAAACCTGTAAGAGATTTTAACTGTCAGGAAAAATCAGGGTAATAGAAATGCGGCTTTGGAGCGTTCCGCTTAAAAAGAAAAATACATTAATGCCCTTCCCCCATGTTTAATGAAGTTCACTGAAGGCCATTCCTCACTCAGTCTGTAATATGGAAAGACCTTAGAGTGTCCTTTTAAACCTTGCAGGTTCCATGAAAAACCATTCATGTTAATTCATTTTCACCCAGTCAACAAGACATTTTTTGGGGGGAGGAAGGTGTATTAAGAACTTGTAAAGGAAGATAAAATTTTGCTCTTCATAACTGCCAGTGCAATGAACTTTCTAAAATAATTGCAGTAATTGGAATTAAGAAATAGCTTCCAGAGCTCATCTGAAAATCTTGAAGAAAATTAAAACTGTGAAGTTAGTCTGACAAGACTACTAAAAAAATCTATATGTGAACTTCCATGTAGTGAGAAAATCTTTGTACCAGAATTCTAGAAAGCATTAAGCCAAGAAATCCTGTGCTGACTGACTCACCAGCCTTATAAATAAATCTACAATTCTTTTAGGAATACAACAAGCCTACTGAATTTGCAAGTGTCTTTAAAGACAGCAGTTTTCTGCAGGGCTCCTCCCTCAGCTCTAACATCCTCATTCCACTTCTAACATCCATATCCCACTCCCACGTGCTCAATTTACTCTGGAAGTTACCATCAACTCAAAAAATGCTTATTTTCCGCTTTGGTATAACACAGCTGTCAGGAAGCAAGACAAGCTCTCAAAAACCACTGGAATTAATTAGTTTCATATTGGAAATCAGAGAAATACCACGTACTAAATAAAACAAAACATACGGCTTCAGCTTATTGCTCCCATAAATACACATCCATCAAAATCTGAGAAACAAAAGAGCTCGTTTTCCTTATAAGAAAGTACATTCACTTGTAACCATTTTGAGAACAGTTGCAAGAGTACAAAACTGATACAGGATCCAGTCCTTCAAAGGAAGGCACACTAGAAAATGAGAACTAACTACTACTTCAAGGAAAAACCATGTTGAAACAAGCTACGAATTCAGATCACAGTAACTCTCCCCAGGACACCTGGTGCACAAAATAAAGGCCAGCTTTTCATGTACCAAGCAGGCTGCTCAATGGCTGAACACTCATAAAGCCAAAGACTGGCAAACTGAGCACTCAAAAGAGGCTAAAGGCACTCAAGCATGAGCTACAGGAACAACGTAAATTAAAGAAAAAACACGAAAAGCAAAGGTTATAAACTCCAGAACTGCTTTGCGTTTTCTCCCGCTACAGAGCACACGACCATGCAGGCTGACTCCTAAGCAGGAGGAGGGGGCAAAAAGCACAGTTATAAAAAACAACCTTCAAGGCTCAATAACTTTCTTCCTGATTACCACAAGACGTTTTATCCAGGCCTAGGCAAGTTTCAAAGAACTCAACACACCCTCCCAGTGATTATATTTATTATTCCACTTTCTTATCTAATTCTTATTTAAAACTGTTCTGACTGCGACATAAGCATTATACAACAGTCATATATAACATGGTAAGACATTACCTCAGGGGAAGATTTAATGTGCTTAGCATCAACACTTCCACTACTCTCAGATGACTTTCTTTTCATGCCCCTAATTCTATCAGATTTATCTGGAAGAGAAGGTGATCAAGATTAGTGTATTTATCACAAACATGCTGCTTACTGTTTGAAGGACAAACAACAATAGGTCTTACCACATCTTCCATCGTTGTCATATATGATTTCAACGTGAATTAACTCTGGATCAAGAGTTTTTAAAGCTGGAATCTTGGAATAAAAATACAGAAGCAGCCATTTAGAGAGGTGAAAGTTACTGTTTGAATATGTTTATCCTTGATGTTGTGCTATAGAATAAGCTTATACATTCAACTTCTGGGTTCTCTGAACACCGGGCTAATTTAATGATGCATTGTTACGTAGTGTCTGTGTACAAAAACACACAAATTGGTGCTTCAGAGCACTGTCCACACAGCACACAAAAGCAAAGAAACCAGGATCATATACCTGCCTGACTCTTAAAATAAAAATTCCAGGTCTCCCTCATTTTGCGTAGAAGGTCATTTGTTATTTAATCATTCTAACAGCAGCATACAGAAACACTTTGGGATAATAGGTTATTTTGCACTATATTGATCACCATTTTTTTAGCTTATAACAATACGGACAGAATCAAAAATGGGGTTGGTGGGGATGTAAATACAACTTTTCACCCATTCTCCGTCTCTTGTTTGTAAATCCACAGAAAGTGGTTCTTACCTCCTGACAGTTGACTTCTAGAGTTCTTGTCGCTGGATTTCCATTGACAACAACAGCTGTGAACCACTGAGTGGATGGATCCAGGCTATAAATCCTAATCTTTGAACCAATGATATTTTTTCCACCTTAAAAATTGAAAGAAAAAAAACAAAACCCAAACACAAGAAAATGGAGCTTAAGAAAAAGGGAGCATGAAGATCACTACAGTTACCAACATAAATTTGCCAACAGTCCAGCATGCAAGATGCAAGTAAGCAGAACAAACCAAGAATCTTGAGACAATGTCCACATAGCTACGGGTGAAAAAAAAAAAAAAAGCATGACAAAATGATATTACATCTACCTCCTTCCTGGAATAGTTCAATTGAGTAGCAAAGGCCAAACTGACCTCCAGATTTCAGAGAGTGAGGCAGATCAGTAGACACAAAAATGAAGATTTAATGATTAGATGTGAATTTTTCCTCTCTTTACAGTATTGGAAATCACAAGTCTAAGTTGCAATATTTACTTTTCCATAAAAGAAAGACATTTCTTGCATATACAAGCATATGACTACAATATGCTCATGTGAACCCAGTAATTAAGAATTTGAAGCTGGCAAATCTAAAAATAACAATTTTATCTTGACTAAAAAAGATGACTCTTTATAAAACTTTGAATGTTTTTGATCAACAAGCAGCAGACTGAAAAAAATAAAAAACAAGCTACTTGAAACAATAAACAACTCCAAGTAATTTCAGTGAGAATTGCTACAAATTTGATCTCTCTTTCACAAGTGTCAGGCTATCTGTGCCTAAATTTTATACTCTCTCACAAAAAAATTCCTGAAACTTAAGTCTCTAATCCTTCACATTTTGCATCACTGCTGTGAAAGAAGTGGGATCAGTATTTAAACAGATTACAGTAATTTACACCATCACTGCAAAGATTTTCCCTTTTCACAGTATTTATTGCCAGAGTTTTCCACTACAGAGTATGCTTGTACCTTGTACCAAGCGTGTTTCATCCAGGTGTTTCTTAACCAAGGCCTGAATTTCTTCATTAATATTTTGATCATCCTTAAGAGGAAGCCTGGAACTGCTCATATCCTATTTCAGAAAAAAAAAATGTAGAAGTTGGTATAAGGGATAACGCTTTTGATTAACAAAACCCCATAATATTTAGAAAGAAGACAGTGTCAATTCATACAAATCCAAGAAGTTTCTCATTCCTCTGTGTTTATTTCCTGACTGTTAACAAGTCAAAGTAGAACCAATGATGGCATTACTAGCAGTCTCAACATGGGACACCTATCACTAGTTCTATTTGGATTGTTTATAGATCTTGAAAGCAGTTTCCTGAAAAGGTTAAATCCTGTCTCATTAGCAGATACTACGCCTCAAAATGTGTGACCAGTCAGCCATGCAGGGCAGTTGTTCCAACCTGTCTCTAATTTTCACTAACAAACTTTCCTCCTGCTGCTCAATAAAGGGACTATAATCTAACAATCTCATTTACATCCCTGTTACATTCCTGTTTTGTTTAGGATTGGAAGCGATGTGTTTCTAACAAATAACAAGATTCATCCCAGACATCCCTGCAGCTCCTTTCATAGTAATGACAATTATGTCCACAAGAACAAAGGGAAACTGCTCCAGATTATCCCCACCGACATAAAGCAACCTGAGCTGAATAAGTGTCCCAGCACACTCCCTCATCCAACTCTCTTAAGCGACTGTGTCCTGAATCAGCTTCAAAAGGTTCTTAATCAACAGACACGTTACCTTCAGAACTGCTATTTATGAGTTATAGCAATAAACATCTACTCCAAGGTTTTACCCATCTAACGTTTGTATTTAGAATATATTAACTTGTCATATCGTAAGCACTGAGATAAAAGATTACTTCCATCTTTATCATGCCATACAAGGTTACCTGAATGGGTGTCAAAAGGTCTTCAGGAAGAAAAGCACATCTCTCTTCACCAAGATAGCGTATTGAAACCAGAGATCCCAAACCAGCCTTGTCCACTAAGGATTTGTATACCTAGAAAAGCCATAAACATTTTCGTAGAAACACGAGTAAGAAGAGCTCATTGTTCCTCATTTGCATTTTAAAAAACAGTTTAGTTTTGCATCTATTCCTCTGTGAAGATGCCACATCCACATGCAACTCCTGAAACAAAGCAAGCTTCTAATAAAACTTCCAAAACATGCCTAAAAAAATTAAATTAATTTCAAGTATAGTCCAGTAACTCCTTTATTAGAATGAGTTAGGAATTCGGTTTAGGTGGCTGTCATGAAAAAACAGTAATCATTCCTCTATTTACTAATATTAAGTGCTCTAATTGTGAATATGTTAATGAAAATCCCTCCTTATGGTAAACTGGGGGAATAAAAAGCAAATCAACGAAGGCCTGCTCCATGGCTTATATTAAAGCTCTCAAAGCTCGTGCAACACCGATAACATGCTGAAGCCACAGTTTAGGTGTGTATGATGACTTGGATGGCCTCATAGTTGTTTTATCACTGCAGCAGAACAATGAAGTTGTGTTCAGGTATACCAAAGACTTTAACAGACAAGAAACAAATCTCATTTAAAAGCTTCTGAACTCTTCCTAATATGTTCAAGGTTAAATGTAGTAACAGCTCTGAGTGGGTGGGCATCAGGAGCCTGGAACATCAGACGTGGCAAGCATAAGTCCTTCCGACGTGAAAGGTACGTTTGTGTCCCATTTAAAAGGAGAAAAAAAAAAAAAAAAGGAAACCCATTCTGATAGAGTATGTTTTTGTGATTGCAAAGAACTGATCGTCCCCTTTGTTGCTTTCACTTCAGTTAGGATGGCTTTGGCAAAGGGGCAGCATCGCCGTAAGAGGAACACGAATCCCTCCAGGAGTGACCAGAGTCCTACAAAGCTATTCCACGCGTCAGAAACATTCTCCCCTATACCTAATCCATAAGTTGTGATCAAGATTCAAATAGATTAATCCATACATCCCTTTTATGACTCCTTTCCTGTCTTGTGAGGGAGGAAGGGAAGGAAAAAGTCTCCTTTGTCCCAAGTGAAGCTCCACTAGTGTGCTTGACTTTATCCTACATCATTCCTCTGCTAGAGGAGCTTTTAAACACGTACAATGCATGAACTGACACTTCAAATGCATCACAAATGAAGCTTTGTGCATAATAACAAGTATCCAGTAAGAACCGTTCAGATACTTGGAAAAGGACAACATCTAAGTTCAAATAAGCAGGTTTTCAGAGCATTTTGTCATCAAAACCTCTTAATAGAAATGCTGATATTAATGCAGCGGTCAGGAAATAAAATTAAGGATTCATCTTCCCACTTCATCTCCCATCCTACTTGGCCCTACCTCAAATAAATATTCGCTTAGATTAGTTTTGCTCAAGAAAAACTTCAGCCAAAATGCAGCAGGCATGAATAACACTGCATACTTTATACATAGAGAAAAAGTATAGCCTGTGGACTACAGCTTCAGCATAATTTATGTTCAGTAAGTTTACATCTTCATTTATTTCTGCACTGCTTTTATGAGTACTGATATCCAAAGTAGTCAAGTAAAACTATACTGGCTGTACACATGAGGAAATGCTCCCTTGCTAATTTGCCTAACCAGCCACGCATGGGCAGTTACAGAAAACTCAGTTCTCTTGCTTGTGCAGCACAGCTCAGGTTTTTATAGGTACAAAATCCAGATCTCATATTATCTGTGGCAGGCAGGCATCACAGAAAAGTATTTCAAATAATTTTTGTCTCAGATACAGAATCACTGAAGAATTAAAGCAGAGTAAAGCAAGAATTTAGGACAAAAATACAGGCTATGCTTAAAAACCTACTATTTACCTTCTTTCTCTCTATTATGAACTGCAATTTCATCAAAGCATGAGACAAGAGGGAGATGGAATTAACATTGTACAAACCAGTGGTTTGAGAGGGAAGCAACGCTATTAAAATGTATCTCCAGGCACAACATACTGACTTCAACTGCTTACAAACTCTGCCTAGCTCTCACGTGCCGAGTTTTAGTCTCACTTCAGATCATATGAGTGAAACTGTACTCGAGAAATTCACACTTGTAACACCATCCCGAGAAGAGAACTGCAGAACCGAAGCGAGTTAGGCCAAGCATATACTTGCCATTGCAGGCCACTGGACGGGAGATGCAGCATTGGCTGGATATTTTCTTTCAGCCAGTACCAGCTTTTGCTCCACCAGGAACGCTTTCATTTCATGGCTGTAGACTTCTATCCATCTTCTTTTTTCCCATGGCTCTTCATCAAATTCGACACAAATCTGCAGAAAGAACACAAAGAGGAGTGACTAGCCATAAAGTTCTGACACAGACAACATGGAAAAGGATATGCAAATACCAGTTTCCTCAAAACCCCAAAATCATTACAAGCACTTATAATGCAAATATGATTATTGTCTTTCTGTCCCACAATCAAGCAATCACTAGAGCATCCCAGGTTGACCTAATATTTTTCAAGTGACAGTCAGCATTAACAGTTGTGTCATCATTACTGTTGCATAAACATTAATATTTTATTTAACTGCACAACCTTCTCATCTCAAAACCTCTTCTGCTGCTGAAGAACAGTTAAATGTGTTAACTCTGCCACCAGTGTTTACGATTGGGGAAAAAAAAAAGCAAAAATCACCGAAAAACTTTCAGGGACTGCACACCACACTGGCACCTGCATTTTCTACAAACTCTAGAGTCCCTAAACAAACAAGCTGTTTTTCCAGAAATATTTAAAGGTTAAGAGTCCCAAAGAATAACTTCAGTTAATTCACTGAAAGCACAAACGAGTGTAAGCCAGTAAAGGTGAACAAATAACAATGTGAAGAAGGTTATTTGCTGCCTGCTCTTCACTGGTGTTATCTGTATGAACCTCTGAAGCACCTACAGAAACTCTTCAGGAGTCAAGCCGTTGCCACTTCATGGCAAAAACATGGTGGCTCGACTGATTTTTGGGGATGATATTACCCTTCTTTCACATGGCAACACATGGAGATAGCAAAGGATTGGGAAAGACCACAAAACACAACTCTGCCTGAATACAGAAACTGGAATGTTTTAGTAGAGAACACTACTCTCAAAAATCACTCCTCCTTCCCACAAAACATAATCCTCCAATCTAAATACATTTAACTAATTTACCCTAATAGCAGAGAAACCTCAGTTGAGTGAATTTTGGAAACACTCCCTTGCGTTTAGCTTCCCTCTAAGGCGAAAGGCAAGTTAAAGCATGCACACAAACCAGCATTACGACAAACATTATTGGATGCAGAAACGAATTTAGTCATTTTGGAGATCATAGAGACAACGAAAGAGATACGTAAATAACACAAGTACCAGAACCAGAATGGCTTGTCTTGTCTGCAAGATCAACACTGCACAAACAGGAAAATACAGCTGAGAGAATACTTTCAGGGGTGGCTGGCAGTCCTTCTACTCTGTAGCTTTCTCCTGACACAAAAGGATTATATATTTGTATTCCTTTAGAGACTTTTTATTCCCCAAATCCATTACTATTTCGGGTATAACTATGCACCACTCTTCCACAGAGCTGTGAAAGAAGAAAGGAGATGCCATGAGTTTTGGTACAAAAGTGCCCTATGCCTTGATTGTCCACTTTTGAACTTCTTCAACACTTTCACTGGAGAACACATTAAGTCAATCGCTTCTGGCAGAACCTTACTGTGAGGCTTGTAACTGGTTAAAGTCCCCAACAGCAGCTGTTCCTTCTCCTCTGAAGTTCCACTGAAGGTCCTTAAGAAGAGCTTTCTGAAGCAACATCCTCCTCCTCCTCACTCCAAGTAAGGCACAGGCACAGCCCCACTGGCCAAAGATGGTGAAAGCTCCACCCCGACGCAAAGCCACAACAAGAAGCTCGGCCTATAACAACTCAGGACACTTCATAACAAAGTTTACACTTCCAGAAGAGTTAGAAACACATACTATTTCTTCTTATTAGCAAGGAGCAGGTGCTTCTTCAGTTAATCAGAGATCAAAAGGTTCTTCCCATTAAGGAAAAAAAAGGCAAGGAAACAATTTTAATTGAAAGATGGTGCTGTTCTTGCTGTCATAGAACAGCCTGCTACCAAAGTCCCTTGTAGAAAAAAAACAGGAAGACCATACAACAAAATGTTGTTACTGTAACGGAGTTTTGAACTCACCAAGTACTTTGTATACTATAGTAATGGCAGAGACATGGTTGAACAGCATCACTGACTACAGTTGCCAAATAAGAGCCTCACGGTCAAACTGTGAAAGTCACTTGACTTTCACTCAAACCAAATAGTTAACAAATTACACTAAGTTTACAATAACTGATTCTGTGTTTAAAAATCCCATTGGTAATCACTGAAAAGTGGTCGCCACGCAAGAAGAGTCCAAGAAGCCTCCACCACCATACACAGATCTGGAACACCTTTTAAGACAGTCGAAGTATTTGTTCATTACCAGCTACTTCAAAGAGCAAGAAAAAGTCACCAATCCCATCAACATTGTTGTGGTTTAACCTCTGCAAAAAAAATTCTTGACAACTGACAAGGTCTTAAATCCTGCTTAAGAAATAAGCAGAAATAAAACCTAAACACAGCAGGTGCAACAAAAAATGAAGTTTTCAAAACGCTGGTGGAAGAAAGCACATTTATAATAAGTTTGAGGCAATTTCTGGTATTAGTAGAAGCACACTGGGGGATTGGGCTAGGGGTGCACGTTTTCAATCACGTTAAGGAGGCCAGTTGGCCAAGATCACCTCCTTCCCCAACCCCAGTGTGAACATACACATTTGTGAATATACACACACCCACACAAACGCACGCACGCAGAGCTCCCAGGTCATAAAGTAGGCACCCTCGTCTCAGAAGCTCTCTTTAGGAGTTTCCAGTTACCTTCAGGTCCTGTTTGGATATATCCGTGTGCGAAACCGCCCGCACCTTGCCCGACTTCCAGGGCCATTCCAAGACGCGGTTGGTGTCCCAGGGCCCTTCCTCTTCCTCCGTCAGGCAGAGGAACTTCTTCCCCACCAGCAGCGACCAGCTGCCCTCCAGCCTCAGCACCATTTTAACTCATCTGGAGGCCTTCGGGAAGGAGAACGGGAGGGAAAGGAGAGAAAGAGCGGTGAACAACGCAGGGAGGCGCGGGGGCGGGAGCAATGCCGCTTCCTCCTTCCTCTCCCCGTCCTCCCCCCTCTTCTCCCACCCCCGCTCCGTCTCCAAGCCCTGACACCCACAGGAGGCTGCGCTGCCCGCGGCCTCCTTAAGCGTTCACTGAGCCATGGAACGGTTTGGGCTGGAAGGGACCTTAAAACCCCCTCCAGTCCCACCCCCCGCTATGGACAGGGACACCTCCCACTGGATCAGGTTCCTCCAAGCTTCATCCAACCTGGCCTCAGCTGCGGGGCAGCTCCCGGCGCTTCCCACCCCGGGAATGCCCCCCTGCCCCCCTCTCAGCCTCTTTGTTCCCTCCCTCAGGAAACGAAGGGGGGGAGGGATGGAGGCAGCTGAGGGGGCGCGGGCCAAACTCCTCCTCGCCTCACCAACACCCCCGCCCAGGCGGCCTCCAGCGTCGCCCTTGCCCTCACCTGCTTCCCCCTCCCCCGGTCCCTGCCCGGGCAGCGAGCAGCGGGCTCCGCCAACACCGCCTTTCCTTCCTTTCCCTCCCTTTCCGCCCCTTCCCCTTCGCCCACAACGCGCAGACCCCGGCCCCGCGCGCGCGCGCACGCCCCTCCCCCCCCCGCGCGCCCCGCCCCGCCCCGTCCCTCGATCCCATTGGCTCATCCTCGCTGAGGGGGCGGGGCTAGTGCCAAGCCTCCCGCTGCGATTGGCCTGGAGGGGCGGGACCCACCAGGCTTGGCCCCTCCCCGAAACCGTTGCTCAGCAGATGGCGGATTAAAAAAAATGGGTATCCTTCCGCAAAGCTGCGAGGAAAGGAGTCCGCCAGCCCACGCTCACGAAGAGGGCAAAGATGGGGCCAAATGGAAGAGCGAGGATGCTTTAGGCCATGGCGCACCTCGAGGCTTGTGTTTCGGCCTCAGGCAGGCTAAGCCCTAAGCGATAAGGGGCGCTTTTAGGGTGGGCGGAGGGATCTGAGGGAGGCGAGAGGCGTGAAGCGTCCAGTTATACGTGCGGCTTGCGGCGTACTCAGATATAGCACGGGGGGAGGGGGCGCCCGCAGGGCCGCTCGCGCATGCGCAGGCGGGCGCCGGGCACCCGCGGGGGCGCTGCAGGCGGGTCTGTGCGCATGCGGCGGGGGGGCGGCACGTGCGGGGCGGGGCGCGTGCGGCTGCGCAGGGCGGGGAGGAGGTGGCAAGGGCCGCCATCTTGTGCGGTGTCTTGGAGGCTGAGGGAGGGGGGGACGGTAGGGTTCTGCGTGGCAGGAGATGTTGCAAGAGGGGAAATAACGTGTGGTAGAGGTTCCTTGGGAGGATGGTCGGCTTTATAGAGACCCTGGTTGTAGGTGGAGTCCTCGAATAACACAATCATGGAATGGTTTGGGTGGAAGGGACCTCAAAGCCCATCCAGTCCCACCCCTGCCATGGGCAGGGACACCTCCCACTGGATCAGGGGGCTCCAAGCCCCATCCAACCTGGCCTTGAACACCTCCAGGGATGGGGCAGCCACCACTGCTCTGAGCAACCTGGGCCAGGGCCTCCCCACCCTCACAGCAAAACATTTCTCCCCAAGATCTCATCTTGATCTCCTCTCTTTCAGCTTCAAAATGTTCTCCCTCATCCTATCCCTGCTCTCTCTGATCAAGAGCCCCTCCCCAGCTTTCCTGGAGCCCCTTTCAGTGCTGGGAGGCTGCTCTAAGGCCTTCCCAGAGCCTTCTCCAGGCCAAAAACCCCAGCTCTCTCAGCCTGTCTTCATATAGGAGGTGCTCCAACCTTCTCATCATCTTCATAGCCTCCTCTGAACTCACTCCAACAGCTCCAGGTCCTTCCTGTTCTGAAGACTCGAGAACTGAACGCAGCACTCCAGGTGGGGTCTCACCAGAGCGAGAACACGGTCAGAATCCCCTCCCTCGACCTGCTGGTCACACTTGTTTTGTTGTAGCCCAGGACACCGTTGGCTGTCTGGGCTGCGGGTACACATTTCCAGCTCATGTTGATCTTCTCATCCACCAGCACCACTGAGTCCTTTTCAGGGCTACTCGCAATCCATTCTTTCCCCAGCCTGTAATTGTGCTTGGGATTGTCCTACTGAAAGGAAAATTAGGTACATTTGCTTCTCAGATTTAAGGATTTTCTGTATAGACCAGAGCAACAAAATGTAATTTGTGGTGAGATGTTGTACAAAGCAAGCTTCAGCCAAGTAACAAGTAATAGGATGAGAGGAAATGGCCTCAAGTTGCAACAGGGGAGATTTGGATTGGATATTGGGAAAAATGTCTTTACTGAAGGAGTGGTGAAGCATTGGAAGAGGCTGCCCAGGGAAGTGGTGAAGTCAGATTCCCTGGAGGTGTTCAAAAATTGTAGATGTGACACTTCAGGATATGGTCTGGTAGGCATGGTTGGACTTGATGGTCTTACAGGTCTTTTCCTGCCTTAACAGTTCTGCAATTCCATGATCCTGTATTTGAAACTACCAAATTACTTGCTGTGTGGTATTAGGCTCTTGCAACAACAGCTGTGCAATATGTACATCATACAATATAGGTGTTATATACCCTCCTTACTTAAAACCCTTAGTTTTTATGTATGCACAACACTTTGCCTCAAAAAGGGGCTGCTTAATACATACAGGGAGAGCAATGTTGGGCAATACAGAAGCAATATTAATTGACACAATAGATCAAACTCTTGGTAGTACTCCAGTTGCCTAATGGTATTCTTTTTCACTGGTACTAGAATAAAAGCTAGCTTTAAGGAGAGATTTGAAAGGCAATAGTGTGGGTTTTGTGAATGAGCAGCTCCCACATGCAAAGAGTAGCATGAAGATTGATTAAAGGTGTTTTAAAATGTAATAGTTTAAGTAGTAGTACTGCGTTCAGTTCCAGAGTCCTCAGCACAGGCAGGACATGGATCTGTTAGAACGAGTCCAGAGGAGGCCGCGTAGATGATCTGAGGGCTGGACCACCTCCCATATGAGGACAGGCTGAGAGAGTTGGACTTATTCAGCCTAGAGAAAAGAAGGCTCCAGGTAGACCTTTATAGCAGCCTCCCAAAGCTGAAAGGGGCTCCAGAAAAGCTGGAGATGTTCAAGGCCAGGCTGGATGAGGCTGTGAGCAACCTGATCCAGTGGGAGGTGTCCCTGCCCGTGGCAGAGGTGTTGGAACAGGGTAATCTTTAAAGTCCCTTCCAACTCAAACCATTCTATGATTCTTCGAAAGTGAAGCAAATTAGCAGAGACCAGAAGAGAGGACAGTGAAACAGAGTACGAGTCATCAGAAGCCTGGACAAAATTCAGCGTACAGACAAGCTTTCTTCCTGAAAGTGTAGAGGTATTCAAGACCCAAGGGCTGGAACTTAAAGCCAGGTAATTTAAGAATTTATTTATTTATTTTGAATCAGGGAAGATAATTTCGTTACTTGCTTCACTTCCCTGGGATTCTTTATTCCTTGAAGAAGTTAGATCAGGCCCAAACATCCTTTATAAGTTACCTGTTTTCTTTAAATATGGGGTAACCAGTGCAGTCCTAAGTCAAAAAGTCAAAGATATAAACTTTTAAATTGTGGCTATAAACATCTCTGAGTTTGTTGCATAGTTTTGGAATATGTTTCCCATTATTTTAACCATACAATAGAGGATAATAAATACTGATGGTTTTCTTACCTGATTATTTTATCAATACTCATTGTAGTCCCCTCAAAAACTAATGTCTCCTAGAAAAATTTATGCCCACCCTCATGCACAGAGTGTCAATGGAAATATCAAAATGTTGAGACTTTAAAACTAGAAGTATGATAATGGCAGAGATATAACTGTCTCACTCTGGATTATGCCCATCTCTTGCGAACAAAATGCCGTTGAAAATATCTGTGAAAAAAAATAGTGCAGAACTGATTATTCTACAGAGCAGCAGATTTCAGCCTGTTCTTCTGCCTGCAAGGAGTCTTGAACATAATTTTTTACGGCCAGCTCTGCCTACTGGATCAAACTGCTAATATGTAAACCTTTAACTCCTGGTTGAGAAAGCAGGAATCTCTGCAAACAGCTGCTCTTTAAACAGTAACTTCAGAATGCACTTGAATAAATTCTTCCTTCAGTCACCATTAAGCAACCACTTTTCTACGTGGTATCACTAAGAAAAGAGCATGAGAGGCGTTGGGTGAAGAGAAGTTTGGGTTTAACAATACAGGCAGAAAAACTCAATAGCCAATTTTATAACTATCAATGCCTAAAAAAATCCGTATTCAGGCAGTTTACCTACTTCTCTGCATATAAAATCTGGATGTGCTGTTCAAATATTTTGTGCTTGAGAACTGGTCTCCCACTATCTGAAAGTATTTGGTATCACGAGTCACAGACACTTTGTAAGAAAGGGACATTTTATTCAGAGGAGTAGGGCTGGTAGCTAGGGTTAACAGTCACGGCACTGTGTTCTTGGAAGAAGTTTTCTGTGATCTGTTCTTAGCCTGGAGAAGAGGAGGCTGAGGGGAGAACTCACCACTTTCTACAACTGCCTGCAAGGAGGTTGTGGTGAGGTGGGCGCTGATCTCTTCTCCCAAGTGACAGGAGATGGGATGAGAGGAAATGGCCTCAAGTTGTGCCAGGGGAGGTTCACATTAGACGTTAGGAAAAATTTCTTCACTGAGAGGGTTGTCAGGGAGGTGGTGGAATCACCATTCGTGGAGGTGTTTGAAAGATGGGTAGATGAAGTGCTGAGGGATCTGGTTTAGTAGTGGACAGGTACAGTTGGACCCAGTCTCAAAGGTCTTTCCCAACCAAGCGATTCTATGATTTTATGAGTGCAGGCTGATTGTTTTTCAGGGCTCTCCTCCTGCATTTTCAAGATAAGCCTACAAGTTTCTGTGCAGTTACAATGACCAATGGTCAATGCAATGTCTTAGGGATACTACTTTTTAAAATCTCTCCTATGGCAACATTTAAAGGTCTTTATTCTCAATGGAAGCCCCATTGGAGGCTGTACAAGCACAAAGGAAAAATCTAAAATGCTTTATCTCCTAATGATTTGTGATGAAGGTGTAAGGATGTGTAATTAAAGCTGAAAGTGCTTATGGTCAGACTACAAAAACACCAGCCTGTCACAGTTCAGCCCCTTACACTGCCGTACCAACTAGAAACAGGGCTTTGCAGATACCCAACAGTTTCATTTCTCCACTGTGTCTTGAGATACAGCGGTAAAGAATGCGTGGTGACAGACTACCAGAAGCTTTGTTATTCACTAGCACCCAGACTGATGTAGTTTAGTTACACCTTAAGCAGATGAAGTAGATGAGTTACTGCTCCCATTCAATCCAGCTCCAGTTGTAGCAGGAAAGATAAAAGCCCGTGTAAGCTCTTTTCTCAGGTGCAGTCATGTTACTTCAGCACACCTGACATGGATGAGCTTGGCAAGACCAGCAGGACTAGGTCTGTCTCTTTTTCCCATGACCATCTCTTTACCACGTGTTAAAATAAAATAAGCCATGTCCTACATCAGTTAATGTTGTCTCCTTGTCTGAAGCTAAAGGAAGGGCGCTATTTTGACACAAAGTACATTGTAATGCTGAGCAATTAAGTTATCTTACTGAAGGAAAAATTCCATAGGGAGTGCTAAAATTATTTTCCACCATCACATATACCCTACAGTGCTGATACATTTGCTTTTCTTTTCCCACCTAGGAGTTAGGAGGACTTAGATTTGCTGTTGCAACTATAGAAACAGTAAATTCTGAGAGAACTTTCAGGATAATGAATCAGGAATGACTGTTAAATTTTAATTGTCTATTAATTTATCAATTAATTATTTAATTGGATGTTAAGTATTGTCTGGAGATTGGGACTGGATATTAAATTTTTCAGGTTAATTTTGAAGTTGAACAGGTGTTTATAGGTAGAGTGGAGCAATAAGCTTTAAAGAATAACCATGAACAAACATTAAACACAAAGAGTATTTAGTAAGCATGTGCTGATTTTGTTTTTCCTTGACTCTCCAGATGAAGAAGGCCTCTTTTAGAAAGAAAAAGCCCTTTCCCTACAGGAGTTTGTTATTCAAAGGTTTCAGCACATTGTTCTTTAATAAAAGAGTGCAAATCAGTATTAGTTTGATGGATATGGCTAAATCAAGTCTCAGAGACCACCAGCACAGCAAGAGTGTCTCGGTTATGTTACTGTCTGTGTACAAAAAGAGCCACTGAAAGTTGGGGAAAGCTACACTGTGAACTTCGAGCAACATTATCTAATGAACTGAGGGAAATTGTTAATTAGCTTTACTTCCAGAAACCTCACAAAACCTGAAGGAACCTCATGTTATTTGTATTCTGCTACTTAATAATGTCCAGGCTCTTTTGTCCTTGAAAGAACATATAGTGGACTTGGCAAAGCCCGGTGGCCTTTACACCGCTCCCTGCCCACATCAGTGAGGTTCTTGATGTTTGTTACGAGTGCTTCCTGCTGTCTCATTTAGTTTTAAACAAATCTGTCTTGTAATTGAGCTTCTTCCCTTGGGAGAAAACTGACCACCTTTCTCTTGTGGATCTGACAAGAAATTTTGGCAGCTCCGGCTCCCGGGCACGTGTAGGTGCCAGAGCACTGAGTCCTCGACCAGGTGTCAGAAGTTTTTCTAACACTGAACCAGCCTGCTCTACGCTTTTCTAGACTCATTTGGGCAAAATTCACAGTGCTGCTTTTGATTTTTCACAACCAGCGTGCGTCCTCTTGAAAGTGTTTGGGACCCTTTCAACCTCAGTAACTTAATGTAGTTTTTGGCAAAACAGTGGACGTGGTTGTTGTGAGTTACAAACGTGTGCAATTTGGACAAGAGCTCTGGGTGCTCTTGAATGTGTATTTACTTAAGAAGAGGCTCAACCTTTTGACTTGGATGCGAAGAAAGCAGTCCAGAGTGATCTTGAGGGTAGGGTAGGTTGTACCTGAGTCTTACCCGGGCACTGCAAATCCTTCCAATCCTTTTACAGAACGCTGGCTTTCTTGAATCTAGTTCTGTTTTCCTGATCCTTACCAACTCTCCCTTGGGCTGAGGCCGTTGATATTTAGCAGAGAACATTGTGTATTTTACCTGCTAGTGTAGCAACTGTGATTCCAATAGGAAAGCATCTTGTCCATCTGAGAAATAACTGAGAAATGTATCTTTCTTGGGGGGCAGGGGAAGAGGAGTTCCAGGTGTGCTGATACAATGTTAACAGAGCTGAAGTAATGCTACCAGCCTTCCTGTGGCTGGAGCTAAAGAAAGAAAGAGAGGGAGGGAAAGGTGAAGATCCCAGATGCTGGTGAGTATAGAATTGGGGATTTTAAAAAATTGCATCTCGCTAACTGTGACCTAGTTGGGAAAGCACAGAACTGTGAGCTGGGTCTGGAATCTAACACTAAGTGTGTCATTAGGCAGATAATTTAATTCACCTCATTTCTCTGTAAGATGGGGATAACGCTAATCATTCTTATGAATTGCTTTGTGTTGTGCACCTGCAAGATGATGAGTCTTATAGCTGCTAATTAAACATTGTTTTAATCTTCAAATTTGCTTTTCCTTTTAAACTTTAATAAGTGTTTATGCTCAGTAATGCCAGGGAGGAAAAAGGCGTGATTGTGAAGCAGCTGCTAAGATTTTTTCCCGGAAGATATTTAATATTAAATTGAGATTGAGTCATCTGTTTCAGATAAAGGCAAGAAATAATATGCAAGAGTAGAGATTTTGAGTAAAATATATACAAAGCAAAATCAGAGCAACTGGCACATCTGTGCCTTCAAACTGCCTCCCACTGCCCTCTCAGTCCAGAAATGGAAAGCGGCATTGTGATTTCTCTGCGGCTTCACTTAAGAGAGCGAATGCAACTGCATCACTTGAAAAAAGAGGCACAGCTGTAAGGTACAGGTTGTTCTGATGCTCTGTGTCTCAGCTCTCCTGCCATGTGCTAAGGCCTCTTTCTCTGCACTGCCAGCCCGCCCAGCGCAGGGAGGACACTGGGACAGCACCTGGATTCCAACTGGGCAGTGATACTGGCATTGGGAATGGTGGTGTGTTTCACTGTATTTATCACTGTAGAGCACTTTGTAATGTCCTGCTCCTCTCTGTAAAGCTCCCCAGGTCAACTCCTTGTCAGTGGAACTTAGTCTTTTCCCTAACCTCTCTTCACAGACGCCACAGACTAACAGCTGTTCTCCAAATCCCAGACTTCATCAGCAGAGGTTTGTGCCTACAACTAAAACTTTACTTTTAAATCATATTCCTAACTCCAGTGAAACCAGGAATTTCAGCACTGATTTTTTAAGAGCTCTCCTCTCTCAGCGCTCCTAAAAAGCTTAAAAAGCCAAAATGGAACTTTTCTTGCTTCCCAATATCTAATGTTCTAAATACCATAATTACCTAACTGCAGTTGTCCAAAAAATAGGAATTACATTTTGCAGTTTCCTGCACAGAGGAACTTGTGCTGCAGCGTAGGTATCTAGTGCTGCTTCTTACTCTTGTTTATTGTGCAGAAATCATCACAGAATAAAATTTACAGCTGCAGTTTTCTAATGAGACATGTCCAAGTTACTCCAGACTCTTTCTGTTGTTCAACACACCTGGACATGTGAGCAATGAGGATTAAAACCTGTATGTCTGCCTTGGGATGGCTGCAGATGGATTTGTTTCAAAAGCAAGTTGGAAAATAATTCACAAAGCTGAAAGGGATTTTATAAATGCCATGTTGGAAAAAAATTAAGCAGAACATTGGAGGACTTTGAATTTTAGAAGACATGACTGTACGTCAGGCATTAGTTTCCCTGGCTCACACCACTGAGGATTAGCGTTACGCTTCTGGTTCCAGCAGAGGCAGGGTGTGTCTCACTTTGCATAACATGTAGGTCACAGACTGCCAACATAAAAAAATACGTTTAATGAACTTCATCCACCAGCAGGCATCTCGTTGTCTAGGCTATTCTGCAGGGAACCAAAAGAAGTGTCTCTAGAAGGAGATGCATAATAAAAAAGTTGTCTAGAATAAGTGGGACAAATTATTCCTCAGAGATGTCTGATCTTCCTAATTTGTTGTAGAGTTCTCTGGTTACTGACCGATGTTCCACCCTTTCTTTTAGAGTAAGTGCTGAACTAGATGCAGATGTACAGTGGGATGATCTGTGCTACTCTTTGGTTTACACATTGGTGCCCAAATTAGGTATTGAATTAATTTTTATTTTCCTTATCAAAAGCTACTGCAAGGGAATGTTGGCCTGAGCTAATTAGCGGTACAGTGTTTGTGTGGGGTTCGCAGGTTTCTGGTGGTACTAATCACCTTACGAACATGAGAAGAATAATGTCTACAGACAGGAATCACAAGAACTGGTTGTGGTCTTAAAGGGTCCTTTAAAGAGTGGGGAAAAAAAGAAAGCTTTGTTCTTCATTATTTTATCGGTGTGCTATTTTTTGTACACAAGGAATGCAAAATAGTTTATGAATGCAGGCTATAAAATACTCCAAGTAAGTTTAAAATGGTTCGGAGTGTTTGTGTGTGACTGTCCTGTAGCACAGTGTTAGGTGTGCTGCAGCCTGAAGGAAAGGATGATCCCTTTTCTAGGTTTGCCATTGTAACCTGTGTCTTTGCTCCCCTAGTATATTTTGTATAGACTTGTTCAAAGTTAACAAGTGAGTAGTGAAAATGGAGGCTGGAGTAGCAACGGAAATATTGCTTTATGAGCAAACCTTTTTGTTTAAGAAACCAGGATGTGCTGTAGTTGTTGGGGCTTTATGAGCAGGTCGATCAACTGATGGCTGAAGAAATGCTGTGTTGGAGCGTGGGTCTTGCTAATGCTTCACCGTGTGCAAATGGTGTTATTACTTCTTTGCACTTAACGTTTTCCTCTCTGGGATTATCAAATATTTACCCACCTTTAAAAAGTACCTTCTGTTCTTCAGAGAAGGGCTGAATAAATACAGAGCAGTATTACCATTATCATCAGATAATCCTGTTAATCTAACATGGATATGTTGAGTGTGTTCTGTACATGGAGTATTTTCTCTACCACTCCATCATTGTGGTTAGATTAACAAAGGATATTACAGGGATTAACTCTTAAGTAATGGGCACAGCTGCCCCCATGTGTATTTACTACAGCCCAAAACCAGAGTTGAAATCCTCTTGCCTATAGTGAATAGAAGGAACGCGCTTGACTTCTGCAGAACCAGTTTTCCATTCAAAAGTACAATGTCTTGGCCAGAAGGAGGTTTGTTAACACAACCTGTTGCACAGCGCTCTGATAGCTGCTGTGCTGCTGGCACCAGCGAAGACAACTTCAGGGCTCAGACAGCCTTGGGTCTCTGCCTACCACACCAGTTTTGCAGCACTGTTGTAAGGTTGAAACTGTCTCACGTCCCAGGCCGCTGTAACAGCCGCAGCTCACAGAGTCAAGTCTGCTTTATATAATATTAGCTGGAGACGAGGCCCTGCCCAGTGTAGTACAACTTTAGAGCTGGCTCTGCTTTGAGCTGGAGGTTGGTCTGAGTGACCTCCGTGGGCTGTTTGCAACCTGAATTATTCGGTTATTCTGTAAAGTCAGGTGTGGCCTCAGCAGTGTAGAGCTCAGCATGCATTGAAAATCACCCCCTGGACACTGAGGACTGTGTTACTTTAGCAACACCTTTACCTGTGCTCTGAGTGGTTTCAGGGTAGTTCTGGGGAGACTGTGATTTGCTGGCACACTTCTCGTGGGATGTAGGTGTACTTTCACAATCCTGCTGTTGGCAGTGCTGGTCACTGGCTTTATTTTGTCTATTTCATTTCAGTGGCCCTTGGTGAATCTCTGAGCTGTAACTGACATTGGAAATATTTCAGCAGAGGGTGGAGGGAGAAGAGAATACAGGGAACACTCCATTACCTGCATACGTTGCAGTTGGAGCATGGAGGGAGACAAAGGGAGAACGTGCTTGCAAATGTTTGTGTTAGCTCGAGAGGTGGGAACTCGCAGTTTTCCAGCTGGAGAAAAATACAGAAAATGGAGATCACGTAGAAAGGCTTCTTTCACCTCCCCACATCAGTTGGCTCTTGTCTTTTTTCCTCTTCGTTGCCTTTGTAGAGGAGTTTGTGATATTGAAGTACAGACTTCCAGGAGTCTGAATTTCCATTTTCAGCTGTAGCCTTTTGAAATCTTGCGCTAAGCATTTGGACCAGATCACTCTGTGTGGAGAATAACTAGTGCCGCTTTCCTCGGTCAGACATGCATCGTTCAGAAAGGTGTTCGAATATTATCACTCCCCAGTACCAAATGTTGGGAGGGCTCTATATGCTGTTCCCACACCACTCACTCTGACCTTTGTAAGTTGTAAGCAGATACCAGTCAAGAAACCATTATATGATCTCATTAATAGTGGCATTAAGGTGAGATATTGTAATTCTTCGAAAGGGAGCAGTGTTTATGAGATGGGGTCCAGTGTCAATAGCCTGTGGAAGGTAACTTGAAAATTCTTACCACAGTGGGTGTACTTTCCCTTTGTCTTTTTTCTGATGCCTCTAAGCTGTTTGTTTGGACTCATTTCAATTTTGGAGCTTAGCCTTTTTTGTCCCTGAGAAGACAATTAATTCTTGTTCTTGCTGCCACATACTGAGAGCAAGAAGGATCATACTGTAAGTTTTTCATATACCCTGACTGCAGAGAAAACATTGTTATGCACATTTTCCCTGACATTCTTTTTACATTTTCCAGAATTAAATGGGATTGGAACTGGCAGAATTTCGTGTTCATGGCTGTACGTTGTATGAGAGTCAATGTCATTAATATGCCCTGTGCTTTGACACTCAGCATTTCTCTTTGCATTTATAACTGAGGAGAAAGCAGTTATAAAGCAGTGGGTGGTTTATATACCTTGAGAGGAAAGGAACAGGGCACACATGAGAGAGGCCCGTGTATTGTGGTGTGTGGGAGGAGGAGGAGGAAAGCCTGGGTAGAAGTATGGGAAAACCCCAGGAGAAAGGAGTGCACTCACAGGGAGGTTGTTGCTCACCCGCAGGTACTTCTGAGCAGCTCCTCTGGGAAGGTATCTTTGCCAGGTTTGCCAGCGTAGCCAGTTTCCTTTTGCCTCCCTCAGGGCTCTGTATGAAACTGAAACCTGCAGTTGCCACATCCTGGTTTGTGCTGGGATTTAAGTTGATCCTGAAGGTCAATAGCAGCTTTTTATTAAAATTTACCATGAAGGAGCATTTTGCAGTTATTAAAGCATGTTTTTGCAAAGCCATGGTGCTTTGGTAATTGCTAAGTAATTCCACCTCTATACAGGATACTGCTAAGCAGAGCGCTGCCTGCCATGCCAAGTTGGGTGGTTAAAGGTGGTTTAGCAAAGCATGCAAAGAAGCCCACTTTGCTTTCCTCTCATTGCTTTCAGATTTTTTATTACATCAGTCTGTGAAGACAGCATGTCTCCAGAAACTGCCACAACCAGTCTGCAACGGTCCTTTAGCTTTCCTCTAACATAATTAGGGCTATCCATAGCCTCCCACGCATTCCTTCTCTGTTTCCTTGAAGGAAACCTTCTCTCCTCTTCTAAAATCATAGAATGGTTTGGGTTGGAAGGGACCTTAAAGCTCATCCAGTTCCAACTCCCCTGCCATGGGCAGGGACACCTCCCACCAGACCAGGCTGCTCAAGACGCCATCCAACCTGGCCTTGAACACCTCCAGGGATGGGGCAACCACCACTTCCCTGGACAACCTGTGCCAATGCCTCCCCACCCTCATCATGAAGTGTTTCTTCCTAATGTCGAATCTAAATCTTCCTCTTTCCAGTTTAAAGCTGTTTAAAGCCATCTTTGACTACATTTGCTGTTGTATTGTAGTCATCCTTAAACACCACACAGTAACAAAATTCAAACAAGCCCATCCTTCCAATACAATAATATAAGAACGGATATACTGGATACGACCAAAGCTCTGTGTGTCTCAGCATCTTTACCCTGCAGTAGCTGATAATTAGGGCTCAGAGAGGCATAGACCAGCACACTTAAGGAATAACTTTCCCCTAGCCTTGTCTCACATCATCGACAGCATTTTTCCTAGGAAGTGGCCCTTTTTCTTGACTTTTCAGAATGATTAAAGTGTCCTATTTTAAAGCTACAACAGGCTAAGTCTTCCTCCCCATTTTTGGTCTTGAGAGTATGCCCAATTATTAGAAGTCACTCTTGCAGTTCTGCTTTTAGAAGTCTCCTTGCCTTGACAGGGGGAATCTCTCTGTCGTGCTTGCCTTCTTGCTCCAACAGACATTCAGAGAAGTAGTGTTCATGAAGAAGAAAAGCTTCAAGAGGAGATGGTGAGGGTCTGAACCTGCTATGGGGACCCAAGCTGACCTTCTCCAAGCATCCTACCAGGATATCTGACCAGTGTATCTTCCTCTTTGTTTGCATTCTTTTTCAAATATGTAAGTTCTTGTCTGGCAGAGATGGGGAGAAGAGCTTAATTTTGCCTACAGGAAAGCTGGGGAGGGGCTGTTTATCAGACAATTCCTAGCTAGGTTGCCTGTTCTTCTCAAGAAGTTCTGAAATGCCTTGTGTAGGTTCGATCCATTAGAGGACATTTCTTCTTGATAACAATTGTCTGCGCTTGCTGCTTCCTGACCTTTCCTAGATTTGGTAGCAGAGTGCCCTGTGCTTATGTGTCAGTTACTCTTGTTCTAGGAAGTCTTGGCTTGGCAGTTGTTCAGCTGCGAGAGGCTGACATCCCTTTACGGTGGCACTGAAGAGGAATGAGTTTGATTATGATGGAGCTTTTTGAGGGGCTGACTTTTCCACCGCTGTGAGCTGCTCAGGAAAAGTAGTTGCTTGGAGAAGTCTGCATAGTATTGAGGGCAAGAGCGGTGGCTCTGCCTGCATTGGCAAAGCTGGTGTAGTTTGTTATTTGGGGAACAGAGATCAAACCATGTAATGGTGTGATCTCTGTACAATTTTTCAGTGCCTGACCTTTCACTGCTAAAGCTGTTCCAAAATGTCCCACTAGCGCTGGGTGGCTTCTCTGCTGAGCTGATTGTGTAAATTAATTCATATCTGTCCCTTCAGCCCTAACACTTCTTGTGTCTCTCCATTATTTCTTTATAGACCGGATCGCATAGTTCAATAGCAAAAAAAAAAGGGCTTTCTTCAAGCAAAGCCTCTTTCCAGGATGCACGGGATGTCATATGCCAAGTTTACAGTCACAGGCCTGTATGACACAGCCCATGAAGAGTAGGTAGGGGGCATTGTCACCCTTCCACTGGTGACTCAGTAGGGCTGAATTTCTCCCCTTCACCCTCTGTTTACCAAATAGCTATTTAAGTAAAGCTCCTCACATTCACTTTGACAGGTCTTCCATCCCCAGACTACCATGTTCACTGTCTATGTACATTTGAGGCTTAAAATCAGTCAGCAATCATCAGGTGGTGATTGTGTCAGTTGTGCACAAGGCAGCAATGCAAGAGGGGTCTGTTTCCTGCTTAGCCCTGTCAGAGAGAGCAGCCAAGCAGAATTAAAAATCTTGAAGCTTTCCAGAGTGTTGCTGCTCAGAAAAGAGAGCTGCGGGTGAGCAGAAATGGAGACCAGGAGGAGTTGCAGGGATCACGGTGAGCTGGAAGAAGCTGGAAAGAGCCAAGGAGGCCTAAGGCTGTATTACACTTCGGGCACTGAAATGTTTTCCTGCAGCTTTGAGTGCTGTCCTCTGTGTTATCTCTCTTTGAGATCTGGTATCTTCTCCTATTGGTCCATTTTTCTATTCTTGAAATATGCAGCAAGTACTAAGTGGCAAGTTCTGTGTCCCTGGTAATTACACAAATATTTGTGCAGAAGGATCTGTGCTTTATACTTGATAATGTCACATGATTAACTGTAATAATCTGGTGGAGGGGCTGCCAGCATGCAGTCTGAAATCTCACACTAAATAATCCTGATTCATGAAAGTCTTGGATAACAGATTTCCGAGTACTCATTTGGCCATGATACGTAGGCAAGGGAGGCACAATATGGTTCACTGCCTTACAGTTTGGGCTCGATGGCCTAATGGCTTCTTCTGGCAGTTCTTCCAGAGAGCAATCTTTTTTTGAGAAGACAGCTAATTTACAATTGCTAATTGCAACAGACCACCCAGTTCTGTCTTTCTGGCACTTGTAGAGCAGTCATAATGCTGCCTGTAGCGGTGCTGCCACTGTACGCCCTTGGAGTCCCTGGGGCAAGAGTGTTTGGTGGTGGCCCCGCACCTCCAGCTGTGGATCGCAGCCTGTCTGTAACCAGAAAATACTGGTGTTTGCAGCAGAAATGCTGCTGTAACCCAGGGAGGTGGGAGAGCAGGTAACACCTTGTTACACGTCACACTGTGAGGTGGAAGTTCCCTCTGGTGGAGGAACAGACCCACTACAGAGAGGAGCAGTGCGGTGAAGATAGTTTTTAGAAGTGCTGAACTTTAGCTACATGTATGTCTATACCTGCAGCTTTAGCTGAAGACTGTGGGTGCTCTTGGTTTTCTGGGGGCCACATCCAGACAGCCTACACAGTAAAAGATGATCCCATCATGAAGAACTTGCAGCTGAGCAGAAGAAAGGTGTTAAGTAAGGGATGGATATCATGTGACGATCACCTCCTGAGGAAATGGACAGGAGCGTGAGGATATCTGTGGCCACCTGAGACTGGAGAGAATCATAGAACTGTAGAATAGTTTGGGTTGGAATGGACACTTTAAGGTCATCCAGTCCAACTCCCTGCAGTGAGCAGGGACATATTCAACTATCTCAGGTTGCTCAGAGCCCAGTCCAACCGGATCTTGAATATTTTCAGGGATGGGGCATCCACCACCGCCTGTTCCAGTGTCTCACTGCCCTCACTGTATTTTTTTTTCCTTATATCTAGTTTAAGTTATCTCTTTTAGTCTAAAACCATTACCCCTTGTCCTATCTCAAGAGGCCCTGCTGAGAAGTCTGTCCCCATCTTTCTTATAAGCTCCCTTTAAATACTGAAACGCTGCTCTAAGATCTCCCTGGAGCCTTCTCTTCTCCAGTTTGAACAACCCCAACTCTCTCAGCCTGTCCTCGTATGAGAGGTGTTCCATACCTCTGATCATTTTTGTGGCCTCCTCTGGACACACTCCAACAGCTCCATGTCTTTCCTGTGCTGAGGATTCCAGAGCTGGACACAGCACTGCAGGTGGGCTCTCACGAGAGCAGAGCAGAGGGGCAGAGACCCCTCCCTTGCCCTGCTGGCCACGCTGCTTTGGATTCATCCCAGGACACGGTTGGTTTCTGGGCTGTGAGCACCTATTGCAGGATCATGTGGAGCTTCTTATCCACCACCACACCCAGGTCCTTCTCAGCAGGGCTGCTCTCAATCCCTTTTTCTCCCAGCCTGTACTGATACCACAGGTTACCCTGACCCAAGTGCAGGACCTTGCTCTTGGCTTTGCTGAACCTCATGAGGTTCATGTAGACCCAGTTCTCCAGCTTGTCCAGGTCCCTCTGGATGGCATCCTGTCCCTCAGACATGTCAACCACAATACTCAGCTTGATGTCATCAGCAAACTTGCTGAGGGTGCAGTCAGTCCCACTGTCTAGGTCATTGATGAAGATATTAAACAGTACTGGCCCGAATATGGACCCCTGAGGGACACCACCTGTCTCTG
The DNA here is from genome assembly GCA_033558235.1 of Neomorphus geoffroyi. Taxonomy (NCBI): domain Eukaryota; kingdom Metazoa; phylum Chordata; class Aves; order Cuculiformes; family Neomorphidae; genus Neomorphus; species Neomorphus geoffroyi. The sequence continues at coordinate 2,245,248 of JAUMJM010000092.1, read as the reverse complement.
ATCTGCACTGGGACATTGAGTCATTGACCACTACCCTCTGGATGTGACCATTCAACAGATTTCCTGTCCTCTGAACAGTCCACCCATCTGTATCTCTCCAATTTAGAAGGATATTTTGGGTACTGTGTCCTTAGAGAGGTTTGTGGTGGCTCCTAACTCTGCTACCTCTGATGTGAAGTGTTCAGTCTCCCACTAGAAGAGTTCCTCAGAGGTTACTCGGGGTACATTAGGGAATTTCAGGCTCTTCCAGCTGTGCTGTGTCAGAATCATGGGGAAAATTTGCTGCAGATGCACAGTCTTTGAAAAGAACCATGCGCTGGGCGTGGAGGCAGGGATCGTGCCGTGCAGCCAAGCTGGCCAGCGGCTCCATGGAGCAGCCTCCGAGTGAAACTTGCCCCTTGTCTCATGGTGGCAAGCTTAGGATCTGGGGACTGCACATCCTGGATTCCCACGGGCATATGTGCTTCCAAAAGAAGGGAAAAACCAAAGCAGTGGGAGATGATTTCTGACAATTTGATCATATTTTGCATGTGCCGATGTACTGAAGGGAAAGAACGCAAAGGAAGCTTAGGGAAGAACAAGCTGCAGGTCAAGCCCATGTCTGTTCTGTGTGGGTGCAAATGTTCCTCATGGAAATCGGACTTGATAGCCGTGAAGGCCGCTAATGAAAACGAACGAAGAGGAGAGATTGCTGACTGTCACCACTGGCAGTGGTGGGGATTCACTTGGATTGTGCGGCTGATACCCCTGTTGGCTGTGCTGGCAAACTTTGGGGTGTGGAGGGCATCTGTCTCTTCCCATAGAGACGAGAAGCCCATTGGCACCGTGCCGTAGCTTTGCCCTCACTTTGATGTGAACAGGGGACGGGGTTTACTTTGTGTCCTGCTCTGCTGCAGTGGTCAAGAAGTGCACAAAGCCTGGTTTGAGGATGGGACCCCAGCCCGATGCTGTGCCATGAAGATGGGATTCCTGCCTGATGCTGCAGTGCAGGGATGGGACACCTCCCTGATATCTGGCATGGGGACGTTACCCCTGCATGATGCTGCAGTGTGGCGATGGGACCCCTTCCCAATGTGTGGCACGAGGACAGGACCCCTGCCCGATGCATGGCATGCAGAAGGGACACCTGCCCCATGCCTGGTGCAGGGATGGGACCCTGCCCAATGCCTGGCATGGGGAGGGGACACCTGCCCGATGCCTGGTGGGGGAATGGAACTCTTGCCTGATGCTGTGGCTCAGGGATGGGACCCCAACCTGATGCCTGATCTGAGGTCAGGATCCCTGTCTGATACCTGGTATGGGGACCTTACCCCTGCCCGATACCTGGGCATGGGGACAGGACCCCTGCCCGGCTGGTGCACCTCACCGCCCTCTCTCATTCGTCCCCCGCCCGGGGGCTCCCGCTGGGGATGCCGGGGGGATCAGGGAGCGGCGGGGCGGCTCCTCCTCCTCCCCCCGCCCCGCAGCCGCTGCCCAATCCCGGTGCCGGTGCCCAATCCCGGCGCCGCTCCCGCCGTGCGGCTGCGCTGCGGGGCCGGATGGCCGAGCCGCTCCCTCGGGCGGCGCTGCGAGAGGAGACCGGGAGGGCGAACCTTCCGTGCCGGGAGAGCCGGCACCCGGCGCCATGGTCTCATGGATCATCTCCAGGCTCGTTGTGTGAGTAGCTGCGTGGGTCCGTTTGTCTGTCTGTCTGTCTGTCCGTCCATCCCTGCGTCTGTCCGTCCCTCCATCTGTCTGTGTGTCCATCCCTCCGCCTGTCCGTCTGTCTGTCCATCCGTTTGTCTGTCTGCCCATCCCTCCATCTGTCTGCCTGTCCCTCCGTTTGTCTGTCCATCCCTCTATCTCTCCGTCTGTCCGTCCCTCCATCCATCTTTCTGTCTGTCTTTCTCTCTGTCTGTCTGCCCATACCCCGTATCTCTCCGTCTGTCTGTCCATCCCTCCATCTCTTCGTCTGTTTGTCTGTTCATCCCCCCCCATCCGTCTTTCCGTTTATTTCTCTGTCCATCCGCCCATCCATCCGTCTGTCCGTCCGTGGTGTCCGTGCCTTTCCCCTGTCCCGCTCGCCCCTGCCCAGGAATCCGCGTTTGACTCAGCTCAAAATTCAGGCAGTTGTTGTTGGGGATGGTGTTTTCACCCGAGGGAGAAAAGAAACGGGGGAAACGGTGTTTTCCAGCGTGGGAAAAATTCCCAACGGGTGGAGGGCGAAACGCTGCGCAAGGTGACAGGGGAGAAGGATAGCGGGTGGCATCGCCCCTGCTCGAGGGTGAACGGGCTCGGGGTCAGGAAGGGGAATTTTGAGCATCAAGGGGTTGGAAAATGGATGTAGGGTTTGGGCAGCGGCGCTTTGTTGGGCTCCGCGCTGGGGCGGGGGCAGCGGCCGCGAGGTTTCCCAGCCGCTCTCTGCAGTCTTTGCTGTAGGAGAATTAGCAAAGATTTCTTTCCTCCTTGCAAGTTGCTGCTTTCCCTCTCAAAAGACGTTGTGGATTTCCCTTTAACCTGTCAGCTGGGAGGAGAAGCGCGTGGCTCCCTGCTCTCATCCTACAGCGTTTCCATGGCTGGAGGTGCTGTGGGTGGGAGTACACGGAGAGATTCCCAGGCTCCAGGGCTAAAGGGAGCGAGCTCGAGGTGTGTATTCATCTGCCCCACCTGGGAAGAGATTCAGGGAGAAGAAATCCATTTTTGGTGCTCCTGGGAAAACTGCTGGGTGTGGTGCGGGGAGTAGTTTATACTTAAGGTGGGGCAGCAGGATGGCTGCTCATGCCTCTCTTCTGGCACTGTGGCTGATCAAGGTTGGTGCACTGGATCAGATTAATCATTTGCTGCTTTTCTCTGTCCGGTACCCATAGCTGCAGACGCAGGAGGACATCTGTTGTGTTCTTGAGTTACTGAAGAGGGTCTGCAAGGGCCTGGCGATTTCTTTGTCTGCAAGAAGCATTGCCATGATGTTGCACCATCAGCATAGTTACAGAAAAGCAGTTTCAAGGTCTCCTGCCATGTGAGATGAAACATCAAAAGGAGAACTCATCTTTATCTTAGCTGTCTCTCTATATCACTGAGACATTGTGTGGCTGACAGATATGAAGGTTTTTGGGGTTCCAGAGTGGAATTTAGCCCCTGGAGGCGCATGGTCGGTATTCAGCTGCAGCCCTTGCTGGCTGTTATTTGGTTTGTGCTTCATTCTGGTAAAGCCTGTGAAATAGTGAAATGATTAATTTGAACAGTCTAACTGCAGATATCTCTGACAGGAACGTGTGAGATGTAGCACGTATTGTCCAAAGCTGCTGCTCTTTCCTCTCTACTAGACTAATTTCCACACTGAAAAAACCTGTCATCATGTGTTCCAGGCCAACCTTCAAGAACAAAGAATGTCTATAGAGAGGTGGTAGTTTAATTACTTGCCTTGGCACATGCACATACACACAGGTGATTTCATCTAAGACACATGGACTGGGTAAAATCTGGTGGGGGCAGGACACTGAGCAGTTGACATCTGCAGTCAGGTAATGAGCTGAACATACAACCCCTCCCATTCCTTTCATCTTTCTCCGAGTAGCAAGTCACTGTGTGAGATCAGCTGCGTAGAGGGCGGTACCAGTTATTTGTTATACTGGACTTACAGTAGAAAATAGTGATTTCAATATGCAGTGTAAATATTAATGATTTAATAATTGTAGTAATAATTAAAAATAATTTTGTAAGGGAACCTAGAGCAAACCAAGCTTGATCTCCACTGTCTTTGCGCTGCTGCTTAATATATATCTACCTTTTAAAAATGTTTTGCACCAGGAGGTGATGGTTTCTTATGATCCCAGCAAGAAACTCAAACTTTGTACAGTGTTGCCTAAAATGCCATTTATTAGGGCTAATGTTGTAAAGAAAAAAGGAGTGTATAAATGATCTCATAGCCCTTCAGATGCTGGGAGCCCCGAGCTGTGCAATGTGGAAGAGCCCTCCAGTCTGAGTGCAGCACACCGTGCAGATCTGTGCAAAGGTTATCTCACACCTCAAACCTTACAGGATTGTCTTTAAAAAGCAATTCTATTCATCATTTCTACTGCCAAATGGAAAAGATTTCCACAGGAGAACTTGTTGCCACACTTTTAGATGAAGACAAACATGGACAGGCAAGTGGTTTAATTGCCGAGAACCAGTGAGCTTCCTAAAGGCTCCTTCGTTAGCTGAATTGATCCTGGGATGCAGGATTGCACGATGCGAGCAAGCAGGCCAGGCTGCAACAGCACCCCCTCGGGTTAATGGTTAGGGGGATCGCTGACTCCTCCATGCACAGTGGGCTTCAGATTAGGATCATGAGAAAGATTTAATCTATCTAATCTGGTTTCCCCAGCTCATTATGAATTGCTAGTTGATCCATCAGTACAGAGAGCTGTGCTATAAGTAGAATGGCCACATGGTTGGGCTTTTTTTCCTCTGCTTGTGCCTTTTTAGTTGGGTTTTTTTCATGAAATCTTCCTAGCTGAAAAGGATTATGAGGAAAGAGGTATGGTTTAGTCACACTGAATATTGCTTTGTGCTCTTAGGACTTCTGCTGATCTCCACAGGGGTTATGTCTGGCATAACTCAGCTAACAGACAGAAGTCTACAACCAAAAGCAAACCTTTACTTTGGCTCTTGGGTGTTTTGTTGCTTCCACTATCCCTGATTTGGTTGTTGCTCTCTCTGTCCTGGAAATTTCTGTTTTTGAAATGTTGCTGAAGAAGAGTGTGAGCACTTCTAACCCACTTCAATGTGAAGTCAAGCAGTTTACTGCAACCCATCTCCTACCTCATTTCAGCTTCAGTGTCTGAACCCTGTGGTAGCTCTGATCTGGAGTGCTGGCTTGTTCTGTCCTGCCTGCAGAGTTGTGTGCTGGTTACCCCCAGAAAAGAAACTAACAGGAAATTCAGAACAGCATTCTATGCCGCCCTAGCTGTGTCTTGGTTACTGTCAGGATCTGCACTATTTACTACACAAGAGAGAAACAAAAAGATAATCCTGTACCTGGACATCTTTTTCCTTTAGGAATTCAGTTCTCATTCAGGTGAAGTCCAGGTAGCTTTTTCTCTTGCCTCAATGAGAAGAAAATCAAGGATGTTCTTGTTCTCAAGGTAGTAGGTTCAGGTGACTTTTCCACCAAGAGCTGTCTGGAATCACTGTCATTGTGATTGCTGCATCTTGGAGTTACTCATTGCTTTGTCTCTCACAATAACTGGAATGAGGTAGCATCATTATCCGTGGGTTAATTACAGCCCCCTTTTTATTCAACATCTCTGAGTACATCTCAAAGGACACCCTGGGACACCTGTATCTCAGTTCCCTCATCTGTGAAGTGTAATGAACTGTGCTGAATTTGTCTGCCTGAGACAGACCAGAAGGGATCAGTGGCATGTCTGACCATTTACAGTTCGTTGCTACTCATTTTGAAGGAGATTCTTCTTTGCTTGAAGTGATCCTTAGCAAAAGGGATCTGTCTTTGTTAGTGCAGTGCAGTTCAGCTACGGTGCATGGCACGGGCCATCCCAGGTGGTTACTGGTCTGCTTCACCTTTTGGCTGCTGTCTAAAAACATTTTGAAGGTAAAAGTGGTGTGTGTATGTAAATGCAGCCTGTTGTATTTGCCTGGAAATTCTATTCTTTTCCTAGAAATATGGAACTTTTTGTGCTTGGGATCGTGCAGAATAGAAATAGGGAGTTTGGCTCCAATTCTAAAAGTTGGGCACATCACGCTGCCTGTTGAAAGCCTTTCAATCTGGAGCACATGGCAGGGGAAGGAGATGTCAGTAGAACGGAGGCAGAATCAGATGGATTGATAGCTGAGGTGATACTGTGTGTTTTAGGCGTTTGAATTCCTGCTGTGAGAGATTAGCAGTTCATTGCAAATTATTATAAAATGGTTAAATATGTTCTTTGTGGTGAAAAATCACAGCCTTAGTACTACTTTTTTCCCCATTATTTATTTTCTTTTAAATCAAACTATCAGTAACGACCTCTCTGATCTCTTTTGGTTTGATGTGAAATAGGGTGGCAGCCTCAGATATGTTCACTGGGAATTCTCAGCCCTATGTGGAAGTAACAGGGATTTGGGGATTTATCAGAGGCATCCTCTTTTCTGGCTTTCACTGGAAATCGGAATGTCTGAACAAAACCAAAGGGGAGCCAAAGGGTTCTTTAATCTGATGAGTGAAATTTCCTTCCTTGTCACAGTTTCTCTGCATTCTCTTTTGCGGTTGCTGCAATGCCATTTTAGCAAGGGTGGGTGAGATCGACCACCCCCATTCTCAGCTGGTGTAAATCCATAGCGCTACTGAGTCAGACACTGATTTAACCAAAAGGCACTGCGTGCATCAGTAATGAGTTTCCGTTTTAGGGAAACTTAGCAGATCTTTCCTCCTCCTGTTTTTCATGCATATGGGAAGCCTGAAGACATTTATGAATGGAGGAAGAAAAAAATCATAATAGAGATTATAGGAGGGTAGAAGAGGATAACTTATATCCTTTTTACCAGAGGCAGGCAGAGACTCAAGTCTGCTCAAGTGAGCAAGACCTGTTCTCATGAAGGCTTTGCACAGCCCCTTGCTTTTGGTTACTGATGTGTCAGCATTTGCCTCTTGGCTGGTATAGAATCATCAGAGAATCACAGAATGGTTTGGGTTGGAAGGGACCTTAAGGATCATCCAGTTCCAACCCCCTTGCTGTGGGCAGGGACACCTCTCATTGGATCAGGGGGCTCAAGGCCTCATCCAACCATATCATGTGTGTGAAGGTCCTTCTTCCCAATCTGTTATTTACTTGGTGCTGACAGGTGATGTGAAAGATCCTGGTATTTATTGCTCTGTACAGGCTGCATCATCAGTGATGCCAAATTATGTGAAAATACAGCTATGGGCCTCACATGGCTTGGGCTCTCAGCTAAGGCTGTGGGATGAGCTTGCGGTGGACTCTTTACATGCTCAGAAGCTGGGAAGCAGCAAGGCCAGACCGCCTGCCATCCATGCATAATTCCCTAGGAAACATCACCTGTACATGAGATGGTGTCATCCCTCTGAAACAGACCTTGCAGCCTCGCACCGCTGCTCTCCCTTTCATGAAGTGCAAGTGTGACTCCCAGCTCAGCTCGGCCTCCACCACGTGCATCTCTGCCGCAGCCGTTACGCCTTTCCTGAGGGGACAGGACCTGTTGGTGACAGTAACTGGCAGAGGAGCACCCAGCACAGGTGCGACATTTGCTTTGCCCTTCGTGTGAAATGTGACCGTGCTGATGGCTCTGCAGGGGATAACGCTGCCTGCTGCTTCGGCAGCCGTGACCCAGATTTCCCTGCATGGGCACAGATGTGCTGGAAATGCTCTGAGCCCCAGTGGGGAAGGCTTTCTTGCCTGCACAGCGCAAATGTTGCTGGTCCTGGTTTGCTAAGGAAGGACGTTTCACCCAACTAGAAGTTATGGAATATAGCTAAGGGGCTTGGCTTTCGCGGCTGCCTTAGTGCAGTGTTTGCCTTTGTGGGTCCCTTTCCATTCCACTGTATTAAAGCAATTCAAAGCTTTAATTTACCAAGTGTTGTGTCACCAGAATGATTTTTACTGTTGTTTTACTGGTAAGAGCGCTGGGGCAAAGAGAGATCAAGTGATGCGTCCAGTATTTCACAAAAGACCTGTGGTAGCGGGTAATGTATTTCCCCTTCAAGCTCCTTGAACAATAGATTGAAGAAAGAGAATTTGATCAAGGGAATTGGGCATTGGGTTTATGGCTTGTTTTATGGATTTCTGATAGGTGTGGGAAGGGTAGAACAAGGCAACAGGCTTAAGTAGATGCTATCTGAAGCAGTCAAACAACCAAAGGCTTAAATATTGTGAATCATGACCTTTCAGTTCCTCAGTGCTGTCTCAGTGTCATGGGCAGCAGAGCGCAGCAGCCAGGCTCTAGTTGCAGTTAACAGAGGGAGACAGACACTAAGGAGATGCTAGTAAAGGTGCTGCCTTGCATAGAGAGCTGCTGGGTCAAGAGGAAGTGCTTGGTACAAAGAAGAAAAAGGGGGCTTTTCCAGACTAAACTCTCCTATGGTTTCAACCTTAAAGAGGGCTGATTTAGATTAGATATTAGGAAGAAATTTTTTACTGCAAGGATGGGAAGGTACTGGCCCAGGTTTCCCAGAGAAGTCATGGCTACCCTATCCCTGGCTGGGTTCAAAACCAAGTTGGGTGAGGCTTTGAGTGACCTGATCCGGTGTAAGTGTCCCTGCCCATTGCAGTGGGGTTGGAAGTGGATTGCATTTAAGGTCCTTTCCAATCCAACCCATCCTATGAGTCTATGATTCTGTAATTCTATAATCGTGCTCCTTATTGAGCAATTGCTGCTAGGCACTAAGCAGTGCATTTGCCTTTTTGCTTCCATGCTTTCAGCAGACAGGGATATCTTGGGAACTTTGAGTCTAGGTGAAAAGTGGAGTGCTGCAGAAATATTGGCCTGTTTGGATTGCTGGAGAACCTTTATATATCAACATTTCTTTTGTGTCCTCACTAGGCAGCTAGGATCCAAGTCTAGATTTCCTTTGTCTGACTCAGCACTTGACTTGATCGGGGCTGCTCAGCAGGTTTCGTTCAGATAGGCCTTGTGAGATGAAATGGCTCAGTGGAGAGATGCATCCATGTCATCCGGCTTTTTGCATGCAAAACTCTTACAGGGCAAAATCTCACTTAAATCATCTGTGTTCTTGAAGTTAATCATCACAGTATCACAGTATTGCAAGGCTGGAAAAGACCTTTGAGATCATCGAGTCCAGCCTATGACCCAACACCAACACCTACTCATCATCTAAACCATGGCATAAATCATATGCTGCTTTTTGCAGAGGAAGGTGTCCTGTAAAGGTCCCTTCCAACCCAAAGCATTCTATGATGATGTGATATTTTAGGTATCACTCGTATGCTATTTAGATTTTAAACTTTTGGGGCAGGAACTCTTCTTTAGCATTTTTGATTTTACAGCATTCTAGACAATGGGATTTAGTATCTGCTTGGTTCCTAAGCTCAGAGGTGATATAAAAATAAATAACGCATGAATAAATGCAACTTTGCCTTTTAGGTGAATCATTTATGAGGCTGATTCTGTGCTCTTTGGTAATTTCTTTTGACTCACTGGTACAGTATTCATGTTCTGTTTTGGCATTTCACATGCGTGTAGTAAGTCAGGATTCCTGCTCTGAGGAGCTCCTCATTTAGAGTGATGAAATACAGGCAAAACAGATGGTGAGCAGAGTGGAGAGAAGGAACTAGAAGAAGCAACTAAATGAAAACCGTGTTTTATCTTTCTGTGACATGTATGCTTCTGCAGAAGGGCTGAGATAACAGGACACACCTGCTCATTCCGTTGGCAGGACCCAGGAAGGCTCTGCGGGCCTGGAGCACCATGCCAGCACTAGAAACATGGGTGGGGCTTTCCCCAACTCCATACACAGAACCACTCCGTCTTTTCACCCGAACCTCAGAGCAGCACATCTCCTCAGAGGGGTACCCTGCTTTTTGCTGCTTGTAGGCACATTCTGGAGGATCTAGGAGGGGAGGATGGGGGTTTTAATTTGATGTGGCTGGTAAAGCAGTGGCCTGCAGGCTGGTAAAAGCTGCCAGACAGCCAGAAGGGCAAAGATGGTACCAAAGAAAGAGAGCAGTTGGTTGTACAGTAAGTAGAAATGAAGAGCAAGGTTTATGTTTCAGAAGGGACACATATTTTTATGGAGGCTTAGGGGTCAAGTTGGATATTGACTCTTGGGAGCAGCAGGGGCACAGCTGGGAATGCTGGCCTGGTGTCATGCTAAGGAAAGGTTTGTTTCTTCAGACGCTGCCTACTTGCTTGCTGTGTCCCTGACAGCCCATGCACTAATTGGTAATAAATAATCAATTCCAGAGAGAGAATCAATCAACCAGTCAATAAAGCTGCAGTCCCTCTTTCCCCCTCCTCTCTCATGGAGCCAACAGAGATCTCTTACTTTCCAAAATGACAAGTTTTACAGGACAACAAAAGCAGTATTGAAAACCTGTTTGTGAGGAGCTAGGAAGAATGCCACTCACCCTGCCTTGAGTCTACCAAGCAATTCAATGTTAGCAGCATCAAGTAACAGTTGCAGCTTCTGCTCAAGAGCACTTCTGTTCTCTTGAGTTCCCACTGTTGTTTCCTTTCATTCAGCTCAGTTGAGCTCATTTGTTCTAGTTCTTGTTTCCAGCCTCAAAATAAATGTTTTTAGAGGACAGCCAAAAACTGACAGACATTTCTTGCCTCATGTTTTGGAGATAGGCTTATGACCAATAACAAGCCTTGTATGAGGGAGGAGGGAAGGACTTGTTCTGCAGGTTTTATATGAGAATACCAAGAGCCTGGATTCAGTGGTGCTGCAGACTCCCTGTGGGAAGGGAGAAATTATTTATTCTTTCTTAATTTGATACCTTTAAAATAGGTTTATTGTTAACTTCTGCAATCTAAACCATCAGTTCTGCTTTATACATCTTAGAGCCTGGTGTGGGCATGAGGAACACTCTCCAGAGTATCACAGAATTGTAGAATCCCCTAGCTGGAAAAGACCTTTGAGATCATCGAGTCCAACCATACCTGTCCACTACTAAACCAGATCACTGAGAAACTTGTTTACCTGTCTGTTAAACTCCTCCAGGGATGGGAACCCCATCCCCTCCCTGGGCAGCTGTGCCAGTGCCCGAGAACCCTTCAGTGAAGACATTTTTCCTAACGTTTAGTCAAACATCCCTTGGCACAACTTGGCCAAATTGTAGAACTGAAGGGGCAATGTAAATACGAATTTTGAGTTGAAATTTCCAGGCCAGTGGTTCAGGGGTGCTCTGGAATGTTTTGCATAGACCGGCCTCTTCCATGGCAGAGTTCTCCTGGCTGTCAGTCCCTGAGCAGCACTCATGGAGGGATGAAATCCGGAATGGCATTTTGTGAGGAATACCCTTTTAGGAAGGATAGATGGGGAAGCACTTGCTCAAGATCAAGAGCAGAGCAGTCGCAGAAAGATGACCTTCTCCTGTCATCACAACATTTCATGGCTACCTTTGTCTTGATGTCTTTGGCACAAATGCCCCAACACTTGCTGTGAGTGTGTGGGGAGAGCAGCTCGTGGAGGCTGCAGATCGTGTTAAATACCCATAGTGGTAAGGTCGCTGTTCTGCCTCCGGCACTTCCCACAGGGTTGCTCGGGGCCATGCTCTGCCTTGGGCTTTTTCCTAGACAAGCAGTTCAAAGCTCTTGAGCCTCATCCCGCTCATAAAATGGTCCTGCTTGTCCTGCTGTCTCTTCTGGTGGGGATTGGGAGGACATGTGTCTGTGCATGTCCATGACCTATGAACCGCTGATATTATGTGACCCACAAGAAACTATCCCATATTAGATCAGCCTGAGTGGCACCATCTGGATCCTAATATCTACCTGCAGAATTCATGGTGACACTCGAAGGAGAAAGGTGGATGCTGGAGCTGCTCTGAGGTTTCATGGCTTTGGGTTTAGGGATATATTTCATGGGAAAGGATGGAATGGTTTCACTGGGCTTGCATGGCTGGAGAATGAGGGCAAGACTGGTGACTCTATGGAAACAAATTGATGGTTGGTATTTAGATTCCACTGAATGTCTGCCTCTGCAAAACCCCCACTGCCCTAGCTGGTATTTTTTGCTGGAAATCCCAGCAGAGGGACAGGGGACATAATGGACACAGGCACTGAATGACACTTTCTCCCTTCCAGATGATCCGCTTAGCTCTGAGTGGAAGCATATTGCCAGGGCAGCTTTGAGGCTGTTTGCATCTCCTCTGGTTTAACTGCACCTCTTTTGCAGCTGAACAAAGGATTCTACTTTCCAGGTTTATTGTCTTGACTCTGTTTATAAGGGATTTCATTCAAAACAGAAAGATGTTGCTATTTAGAAAGAATATTAATAATTAAGTTGAGGTACTCGGGGGAATAGACCCTGTAGGGCTGGATTTGTTGAATTTAAGTAGATCATAATAATTTCCATGGCAACACACTCTGCTGTCCTATATACAGAAAGGATCTTTCTTGTAGGATCAAATGCAGAGGAAACTGTTATTTAAAACAGATACCTTAAAACAGACGATGAAATAATAATAAATAGTTGCCTGCATAAATGTTGTTGGAATTTTCTCGTGTTTGTTGTATTATGCTCACCTCTTTTCATAGCTGTCAGAATGCAATCAATCAAACCGATCCCCTGCTGACTGTCATGATTTAGGGAGAAACTGTGACTTAATGATCCTTTCTCACATTATCATCTCTCTCTCATAGCTACATCCCTATCTGTAGATGTGTGTAGTTGTAACTGTCACGTATCCATAACACAGGCCACCGGGGGTAGTTCTGAACAGGTCTGCTCACATCTCTGTGCGTTACTGTCCCTGCGTCTGTGCCTGTGGTCTCCCATCTCACAGAGTCACACAAAGCTTGTTTCATCAATATTTGGGTAGCAATTGAGATCCTTGTATGTGGTGTAACGACTGGCTGTCAGATGGGAGTTTGTAGTGACGGTGTAGCACCTGAACTCTTAGACATAACTGGGTAACCACACGTTCACTTTGAAGATTGCAGGGAGACCTTAGAGCAGCCTTCCAATACTTAAAGGGGGCTCCAGGAAAGCTGGGGAGGGGCTCTTGATCAGGGAGTGCAGGGATAGGACGAGGGGAATGGTTTGAGCTGAAAGAGGGGAGATTGAGATGAGATCTTAGAGAGAAATGTTTTCCTGTGAGGGTGGAGAGACCCTGGCCCAGGTTGCCCAGAGCAGTGGTGGCTGCCCCATCCCTGGAGGTGTTCAAGGCCAGGTTGGATGGGGCTTGATCCAGTGGGAGGTGTCCCTTCCAGGGATCCAACAGGAACTGCACCACCTCTTTTCCTCTAATTTAGCAATCAAATAAGTCTATCATTTTATACGCTTAAAATACCTTACAGGCACATGATCAGAGTTAGAGAGTTCTTGTGAAATGAAAAGTGAGCAACCAAACAGAAAAGTTGGAATTTAATAGAGAAATTCTCAGTGTAACCTTCTAACAAGAGAAAGGCATTATATGAGGGGAAAAAAAATCAATTCCTATCTGGGATAATTGCGGTTTCTCTGTTTTGTCAGTGGAAGCAGACAAAGTGGTGCATTGCCAAATTTTAGCAGCAACAGCCACAAAAATTCGAAGTCCTTGCTTGTGGTAAATCTGAAGGATCAAGGGTGGATGTTCTGCGGGCAGAGGGATTAACTAGCTGGGAAATGCTGATTCAATGCAACCTTCAATCATTTTCTCATCCCTAAGAAAATAAGAGGGCTTCCAGTTGTGTTAACTGGTGCAGCTTTGCTGAAGTCGGTGAGTGGTGTAAATCCTCCCAGGTCAGAATCCCCAGGCTGTGTTTGTACCTCAGAATGGTGAAGGCTTTGTTGAGGGTTCCAGCTGGATCCCAGAAAACTGAATATTATAGGGCAGAAATAGACCAGTTCAAGATAACACAGGACTTCTGTTCCTTATGAACCTCAAGTTAACCTGTCCTTTGAGTGGTGACAGATGGAGGATAGAGGGCTGCCAAAGGCACAATACTGTCAGGACAGTTATTTTATCCTTTCTTTCATTTTAGTGTTGGGAATTTCATCACTAGGTTGGCACATGGCTTTGCCTGCCATTCAGCACCCAAAGCCCATCCAGTGGGCTCTCCCAAAGCCTGGCATTGAGATATCTCTGGCCTCAGATCTGGAGTTCTCAGTTGAGCTTCGCTATTGAGCTGCTCTCCAGTGAGCATGAATACCCACCGACAGCTGCGAATGAAGAGCATGACTACCTTCTCTTTAGATCCGGTCTAAAGAACCTTAATGCCTTATTGCAGACCACCCAAGCGTGTATATATTAAAATCTACTTTAATTGTGTCAGACAGAGGAACTGTGTGGTCTCTCATGCTTTGTGCTCATGCCCTTATGTGAAGATCTGCTACAGAGGGTGCTGGACGTTGCATCCTGCTAGCTAAGCACGGCCTGCTGCTGTTAGCTCTTAGCTTGCATCCCTGGTTCTGGTTATCCTAAATCCCTTTCAGTGCTGCTTTGCAGACTTCCCTGAGCTGGGAATCCCAAAGGCTCCCTGATCGCTGTTTCCAAGGCCCCAGGGGATGTGACATACATGGCTGATAATGCAGACACTGCGTATCTCCACAGGTTATTCCTAGATCACTGCAGAGTGAGCAGAGCTGGTTAAGAGGCTGCATGCAGCCAGGGTGAAAGATCTTGCCTGCTGCCCACGATGCAGCACATGCATTTTAAATACATAAATATTATGCCAGATTTTGCACAGTCCTGGAAACTGAACCGGTCTGCTTTCCTTGCGGTTTGTGTATGATTCATACTTAATCTCATGTAAACCTGCTCTAAAATATCTCGCGCTGGTTTTTTCCCTTCTTTTCCCTTCTCTCTCTAGGATTTACTGATAGATTAGATATTTCTCCTCTCTTTGCTAGAGCGTGTCTTGAGGATTTTGTACTCAGATGCTAAACAGCCACTGGAATATCTCAGCATTCTTTTTCAATTATTATTCTGCTGAGGTCTGCAGATACTTGACTGTGACAAATCAGATCCCTATTCAAACACTGTTGTGCTTTAGGTATATTCTTGAAACCAAGAAACCTCACTCTGGGCTGTCACTCCCGAAGTGGATGAAGTCTGTGAAGACACAATTCTCATGGCACATTTTATACAGCTACATATTGTGTTTGAGACAATTGACTGGTTGATTTCAAAATAGCAATGCTTTGTTTCTGGTGAGTGGCACTTGCAGTGCTGTCATCTTTCTGTGTGAATCTTCTTGCCTGGGAAGGAGAACAAGTGCTGGTCTGTGACATTTAAACCAGCAGTGTTGCAGGGAATAAGAAGTGATGGGAAAGCATACATAAGATAGCAGCAGCGAGGGCGTTCCCACAAAAAGTACAAGCTGCCTTCTCAAGCAGCTGCTTGCTTAGAAATCTCTGTAATGGACTTGGAAGCACTGGCTGTCTTTCCCTTTGCTTTCTTCTAAAGTTACGTCTGTGATGTCTCCATCTGGCTCCTAAGCCTCAGTTTATATTTCATTTTATATAGTGAGTAGCTGCCAGCTGCAAGGTTTATGTGTGTGAGAGAGGGTGGGAAGGGAAAAGAGGTGAGATTGCTAAGCCAAAAGAAAGAAAAGGGGCAAAGCCTTTACTGTTTCAAGTTTTACAATGCACTGGCTCTTTATCCAAACTCTAAACAAAGAGGTATTCCTCACGGTGTAAGAATGGAGCTCTGCCTGTGTCGCAGGCTTTGATCTAAGCGCATTTGTGTTTGGGGAAATGCAAAATAGCAGAGTGGCATTGCTTATCCCTTTTACTCCCTAATGCTTTCAGTTGAAGCCTGAAAATCAGAAAAATATGAGAAGCCTGGGAGAGATAAAAATTGAATGCAAATGGGAATGTGGCATCTTGTGTCAGAATGAAGATTGAGTGTCTGGGTAGCAATATTGCTGTCTGAAGCATTAAAATCGTTCCACCTCTTTACCAAGTCATGAGACAGGATTTGAAGTTCTGCCTGTTATAATATGCACATATATATATACACACACACACATATATGTTTGTGCATCAGATCCTTTCATTTGTACTCTGAACCTGCAAGATTATAGAATTGTAAGGTTGGAAGAGACCTCTGAGCTCATCGAATCCAGCCGTGCCTGTCTCCCTACTAAACCCTGTCCCTAAGAAACTCATCTACCTGTCTTTTAAACACCTAAACAAGATGGTTTGTGTGCTCCTGTCTGAGAATCCATTGAGTCTGAGAATTTATTTTGAACTGAGATGTTCTGTAATCACTTCCAAGAAATCACCTGATGAGAATAAATGAAGAAATGAGAGAATTGGCAGCACTGCAATACTAAGCTGGGCTCACAGAGTGCCATCATCAAAGTGTAAAGATGTAGGTGATAAATGCTAGCACAGAAGCACAGCCTGGAAATTGTGACTTCTCTTTCCAGACCTCACATTGACTCTACCTGGGCTGTGACCAAGCTGCTGATTTCTAGTGGTGAAAACCATTTAATTTCCAGCGTGGTCAATGCAACCTGTAGGTATTTGTCATCTCTGAAAACCACCCATTGTCGCAGGCTTCTCTAAAGATTTTTACCCTAGAAGCTCTCTATCCAAAATCTGTGGTTTCCATCCAGCTGACGTCATGAAGCTCTCGGTAGGAAATGCTGTGCCCTGAGATGCTTCAGTAGGTACCTGATCCTTGCTATTGAGTTTCTCCTGTAGTTTAGGTAATAGCTGGTTGTTAAAAACTGTGATGCAGATGAATAGTAGTTGTGCTCTGAAAATTGGTGGAAACTAAAAGAAACTCCTTTCTCTGCCTTGTCTTTAGTTTAAGACTTGAAGTTCACTGTCTAAAACACTAAGGTACTGTGATTTGAACTCCTTGGTGTAACAGCAAAATGTTTAACCTGCTAAGCTTCAAGAGAAGTTAAGGTAAGATAGGAAACCACCAGAAATTAAACAGAGAAATTCAATGTTGGTCAAGAAAGAGAACTACGGAGATATTCAAAGAGACAAAGTGATTTGGGAGGAGCAGGGAAAGAATTGTCTTTTTGTAGCAGAAGAATACTCAGTTATGGAATGAACTGTGATGTAGGGAAGGTAAAGATAGAAAATAGATGTAAATAGATTGCAGAGTTCAGAAGAGAAGCCTTGCATTTTAGAAAACATCCCAGCGTGCTGAGGAAATGTGTCTGAATTCCAATATTTCTGTCTTGATGTGTAGATTTGTGCATATAAGCTCTTTGTTGAGCAAAGAACAAAGATATTTAGAATCCTGTGCAAACTATATGAGTTATGTCTGTCCCCTGCGCCTGCAAGCCAGAAATGTTTAACTTGGGTTGTGGTTCAGGGCAACGCACGAGTGTTACTGAGGGAATGGCATGAATTTTAGAGGCAACGCAACTGTGTCTCCTCCTGAGAGTGCATTAGTGCAGCCACACTGGGTGCTGGTAGGCTCCAAGCCAGAAGCACTGGCAGCATCCTGCCCAGCCCGAGCGAGTTAAAGGCACAACAGATGCAGCTTTTGTGTGTCAACACTGCGCGATGAATGTCCAACCAGGGGCTTACTCAGCTGGGTCTATGCAAAACCAATCTATAAAATGGGGATACAGGAATGTAACTATTTCCCAGTGGCTTGTGGAGAACTAATTGGGCATGGTAAGGCTTAGAGACGCTGATGCTTCTGTGCCAAGGGTCCTTCTATGCACTCAGTTATACTCAGAGAATCACAGAGTGGTTTGGGTTGGAAGGAACCTCAAAGTTCATCCAGTCCGACCCCTGCCATGGGCAGGGACATCTCCCACTGGATCAGGGGGCTCCAAGACCCATCCAACCTGGCCTTGAACCCCTCCAGGGATGGGGCAGCCACCACTGCTCTGGGCAACCTGTGCCAGGGCCTCCCCACCCTCATTGTGAAGAATTTCTTCCTGATGTCTAATCTAAATCTTCTCCCTTCCAGTTTAAAGCCTCTTAGAATGAATAGGTCAGAGAAATTCCTGAATCCTGGGATGTGTATTAGTCCTGTTACTGACAGAACTGAACCTTCTGGAAATACTGAATATAAGCCTTCTTTGAATCACTTTCATTTAATCTTTCTTCATTTAACCTGAAAATATAACTCTCCAGCTGCTAGAAGATGAATTTGGGTACCGTGGTGGAGTCTGTCATTTAAGGGAGACCTTTAAATAAGTTTTAGCTCAATCAAGGCTTTGCTGGACCTTGCAGCCCGTTATCTTTTCTTAAATGATCATAGCATGACTATTAGCCATGTGTATGGGTAGTTTATTTTCTCCAGCTCCAGCCAAACAAAAAATGTGTCATTTTATCTCCAGATATGTACCATAGGCTATGGTATTTGGCAGAGAAATAAATAAGCTGATAATGACCTCCCTGCTAGGTTTTCTGTAAAAATAGATCCTGCAACAGCATTACCATAAACCCATTATATTTTGCAGCACCACTGCACAGTTAATGACACAAAGGCTGATGCTGTGAATATGTGGCAGTAGAGATAAGGGATATCTCACTGTTTTTCTCGCTCACCAAAAATGGTTAAGCAAGAGAATCAAAGCAATACATGTTTGTATATATTCATTTCCCCTCCCTCGCCACTTTCTTTTAAAGCTGTAATGGAAACGGCGACTCGGTCCGTTTTAGGTCCCACAGTTAAGACAATGGTGCTGTTCCTCACATATTTCCCTTGGCAGTCACATTTTGGGTTGCAGGTGGCTACGTGAGGTTTGTGATACCGCAACAGCTCATTTGGAGTAGGCTAAAAGGAGCATTTTCAAAGTTTTGCTATAACATGATATCTATCATTGTCGTATCGTGACCCCAGTTTAGCTCCTCGGGGAGGGCACTACTTGCAAAGGAAAGGGTGTGGTGTTGCTGAGCAAGAAGGTTCTCCAAGCAGCAAGGAAAAGTCTCCTCCTCATTCAGGGAGGAAGTCCCTGGCTCTTCTGCACCTCTGGTGATGGGGAGGGTGCAGAGCTGTTCTGCAGATCATAGAATGGTTTGGGTTGGAAGGGACCTCAAAGCCCATCCAGTTCCGACCCCTTGCCATGGGCAGGGACACCTCCCACTGGGTCAGGGGGCTCCAAGCCCCATCCAGCCTGGCCTTGAACACCTCCAGGGATGGGGCAGCCACAGCTTCCCTGGACAACCTGGGCCAGGGCCTCCCCACCCTCACAGGAAAACGTTTCTACCCAAGATGTCATCTCAATCTCCCCTCTTTCAGCTCAAAACTGTTCCCCCTCATCCTGTCACTCCAGACCCTTGTAAAAAGCCCCTCCCCATCTTTCCTGGAGCCCTTTCAGTACTGGGAGGCTGCTCTAAGGTCTTCCCGTAGCCTTCTCCTCTCCAGGCTGGACAACCCCAACTCTCCCAGCCTGTCTTCATAGCAGAGGTGCTCCAGCCATTGGATCATCTCCGTGTCCTCCTCTGGACCCGCTCCGACAGATCCATGTCCATGTGCTGAGGCTGTCAGTATAGGGTTAGTTTAGTAAGAGGGTTAGCAGCAGGCTGAGGGCAGTGATTGTTCCCCTCTGCGTGGCAAGTGTGAGGCAGTGTCTGGCTGGAGTAGCGTGTCCTGGGTGGGTCTCCCTAGGATAAGGAGGGCAAAGTGCGGTGAGTCCACATGGTGCACGAGAAGAGATAAATGGGTTGAGTTTGTTCGACCTGAACAAGAAACGGTGAAGCAGAGATCTTAGTGCTGTCTTTAAAAACATGATGGGTTGTTACAGAGAAGATAGAGCCATGCTTTTTGTGGAGTCACACGGTGACAAAGCAAGAGGCAATGGATGCAAGCTTCAGCAAAGGAAATTCTGGTTAGATATGAAGAAAAACTCTTTAAAAGCAAGAATAAGCAAACACTGGAACAGGGGCATGGAGGTAAAGATACTGACAGGGCCTGGAGCAACCTGGTATGAATTCGAAGTTGATTCTGGTTTGGATTAAAGAGTTGTAAAGGTGTCTTCCAACCTAATTTACTCTGTGATTCTAGTTGAAAGGACACATTTCTGGGTTTTATAATACATTTGCCATGTTTCCACTTGAACAGTTTCCAGTAGCATGCTAAATGGGATCTGTCACGTAGATTTTGCTCTTTCTCTCCTCAGGTGGGAGAGTGTGGGGAGGAACCGTGTTTACGATGGTTTGGTTTAGTGTTGATGGGCTTTTTTAATATCTAAGTTGCTGTTTGTTGATATGGGGGAAAATGGACTGAAGATTTATGTCTCTCAGGGGATCAGTGCTGCTCCTTAGGTGCTGGGAGGAGTCAGCCTTGGAGGAAATTCTCTTATTCTCCAAGGAGCTGTAGTGATGAGGCTGCTTGGCACAGAAACCAAAGCATTGGCTGCCTGCTTTGTTCCTCAGGAGAACTTCAGGGTATTATTTAGTCTTCCATCCCTGCTGGGTTTTATCACTTATCCTAGCACTGTGATTTAGGATTATCCACTACATGGTCATTTTTCTTCTAACTTATTTCAATTAGAGACAAATAATTTTACTGGTAGTTGAAACTGAATTCAGAGGTGTAGCCAGAGGCTCTAGTTGTTCATTAGTGACCTGAGGCTGGCGTCCTTCTCATTTCCCCTCCTGTATGTCCAGGTCAGGCTGGAGGCTGCTGTGTATCAGTTCAGCTCCAGCTGGAGATCTCTCCCTCCTTGTTTATCTCAGTTGTACTATGCATTTCATTAAGATGCTGTTATTACCCATATGAAGTGGAAGAATTAAAAAGGATGAATAAAATGAGAAGAGACCCTAGAGGAAGGAACTCTATTAACTAGAAATCCTTGTCAAATGCATATAAGAAAAAAACAGAAGTCTGTCTTTTTCATGCTGTGTGACAGTGTCTCATTTTCCTTTCTTTCCTTTTTTAAAAGAAAATACACAGGTCCTGGTAAATAAAGCAGGTGCCCAGCCGCTTCCTAAAATGTTGTTAAAGTACCCAGAAGAAATACCAGTGTGTGTCTGTGGGCCATAAAGAGAAATGTGGTTTGCATTGCCTGTGAACTCCCTGCAATGTGGTAGCTGTTATATATAGCACGTGGCATTCTGATGCCTGGGCTAACGAAAGCATTCAGATGGTCGGGAAAGTCTGAAATTACCTGTACAATCATCTTGCATTGGTTTTCCTGCACTCTTGCTTTAAAACTGGAGCTGCAAACTGGGTACCATTCATGTCTCTGACATGAGCTCCCTGTGTTATTTCAACTGGGTCTCGCTGTTCTTATTTAAAATCGAGATAAAGCACTAATGAAAACCAATCAGGAATCAATGGAAGTGCAGTCAGCTTTGATACTCAGGTCACTAGTATTTGCACTTCTCTTTTAAATCCCTCTTTGAAATGTCTTGTCAAAATGAGGAGAGATGTTTTAGAGACGGGTTTGGTGTTTTATTTGGGGTTTTTTTCTCATTTAACTAGAAGTTAGACACCAGCTCTGGAACACAGAGCTTACGACTGAGTTGAGTCCCACGTGTTTTCGAAGTGACTGGTCCCTCCAAAGTTTGGTGTTCTAGTTTGTCAGGTTTGATGGTGAAAGGCTTCTGTGACCTGAACTGAGTTTTAGGATACACGGAGTGTAGGATTATGTTCTAAAATGGGACTCCTGAACGTGTTTATGCACGTAGCATCAGTTAAAATAACTCCAAAATAATAATGGCACCATGATTGTTGTGGGTTTGTATGAAAATAATGCAGAGCTGCTTTGTTGATACGCAGTCCGTATTTTATACCTTTTATAGTCTAGAAATTAGTTTGGTCAGGTTATATGTCTCTTTCTGTTCCTTTTTGTATCACGAGCCTACCATAAACTATAAACTAACTCACAATACAGATTTTAAACCATCTGTCATCTCTGGAACATAATGTCAGTGCTTCTAAAAAAGCCCTTTTCCACATAAACATGCCCCTCTCCAGAGTCAGGAAAAGCAGCCCTTCCTATCTCAAACATACCAATTAGTTTTTAAATTGCCATTTATTTGGCTTGGAAAAATACAGGGTTCTCAAAGCAGGAACAGTATGGTTTGTACTGGACAGGGAAGACACTGGGGGCACACAGATGCCTTTTTGGCAGATACCCTGACTTTTTGGAGCAGTGAAACTGGGTGAAGATCTGACCCAGTCATAGCAGAGAATGTTTTCTTCTCTAAAAGGACAGATTTTATTTCCCCTTAGTATCACACTTTGATGAATTATTTCTTCTCCCCAGAAAGAGACTGAATGAAGCGATGGGCTGTGCCAGCACTGGGAGAAAGCTCAGTGCTGTGGGCTGTGGTCCTGAAGCACAGAGAAGTGGGAACAGCAACAGGACAGATGCCTCTGATGAGGCCCACGAAACACTATCTCTCACCAGCAGCTGCTCGGAGCCTTGTGGCGTATGCTGGGCGCAGCGTTCCTATCGACCCGCAGCTTCTCGCCGATGGGTGGGGACCCCACACAAATTCTTCGTGTAAGCCCCTTCCTTTAAAGCGTTGCCTCAGAGGCAAACAAATTCCCCTTGCTCATCGGCAGCACATCTCCACTGCGCTGGGCACCTCCACTGGACGTAGTGTGAAGTAGAACAGACCAGCTTATTAAACCATCTACCTGCAATAGACGGGCTTCCAAAAATAGCTGCAGAGCCATGGGGTATTTTTTTACACAAGCCTTTTCTGTTCTGGAGGACTGTAAAGAAAACTTGGAAGCATTAACTTGGTGTAAACTGATGCATTTCTGCCTGAGTTTGAAAACAGAGCCTGGAACAGTAGCCCTGGAAAGGGTGAAGTACCTGCTTAACCTCTTTTGGGCTTTAACTACAATATTCAAGGATGCCAGGGTAAATACCAGCCCTGGGAGACCCTTCAGTGCTTGTAGGTTTAGTAGAAACATTAGGTTTTAGTAGTCATCATGTCCATCATCCTAATGATCCTAATATTTTACAAGGTCTCTCCATCAGTTGTGTCGTTATTTTAGCATTTCCACCTTCTGCCTGGGGAAAAGGAAACAGTACTTGCTGCCTTTAGAAAGGCCTGGATGTAGGATCTCATCCTTGAGCAAATGTAGCAGTTGTGTGGTAGCTCTGGGCTGGCCAGGGTCACTTCCTCCACTCGTCCCCCTTGCGGTGTCTCTTTGTGCCTGGCCGTGTTCCAGCTCCCATGTGAGGAGCGCCCTGGCTGCTGAGAAAAAGGTGGTGTCAACTGGAGAGGAATATGTGCTGCTTTGGGAGGATCAAGGCTGCTTAAATTAGAAGCACCAAGGACAGCCCTTGCTCTTGCTATTTCAGCTGGAAGGACAGCCGGGCGTCCCTTTACCCCATAGTTTCACCAGGAGAAGTGATGAGGTTTCACCAGCTATTGGGTTACGTTAACCAAGACAAAGCCTGCAGTTTGCCTGTGGCTGAGAAGTCAGAGGTGGATTTGGATGGGAGGCGTCTTTGTGTTAGAGGCTGAGTTGCCCTGGGCCTGCCTCTGTTTCTTTCAGTCCTTGCTTCAAAACTGCTCATGGGGACAAGTTCTCAGCCGGTCAGAAGAACGAGGCAAGGCCACCAGCCGAGGAGGTGGGGAGGAATGTCTCCTAAAGCAGAGGGACATGCTGGGTGACTCTTCCAGTGGAGCTTGACACCTTGTCACTGCCCACAAAGGCAGGGTGAGTGGCCGGGTGACATGGGCACAGCTGTACGATTGTCCTTAGCAGCACTGAACCAACCAAGTGAGGATGCTTGGTTCCAGTTGCAAATGGAGTTTGAAGTGAGCCTGATCCGTCTCAGGGCTGTCAGGGCCCAGCACTTTCTCTAGGAGATGTTTTTGTCACCAAGGCTCTGTGCACCTTTGGTATTCTCCAAGCGTACTGGGGTGTGAGGCTGGCATGGTTGGGTATCCACATCTCTTGGTGCCCAGGGTGGGGATGGGCAGTTGAATGGACAAGTTCCTGGCTGCCCTGGAGCCACCGTGCAGGACCTGTCTGGCTGGAAAAAGACCACAAAGAATCTGTAGGAACCATCTCCCAGGGAAGATAAGCCTGGAGCCCCGTCTTCTGCATCTGGTGCACCTTCCAGCCCAGTCCCTTCTGGAATAGCAGGCATTAGACCTGTCAAGGGGCTCCTGTTAACCCTTTCCTTGACCTTGTGCACTGCTTATTTTCACTTCCACAGCTGTCGGATTTAAACTGGGAACTTTGGTACAAAGGCTGTACCATTTATTTTTAATTTGTGGCACAGTGTGAATGTTAATCAGGACTGATCATAAGGAACACAAACCTACTGGCACCCTTCTTGGTGATTTCAGTGTGAGGAATGCTGGCGCGGTGACAGCTCAGCTGCTGCTTCGTGCGTAAGAAGCGTGCATTCACCAGTGAACATGTTGAGGAAATAGGAAATATTTCAGTGATTCCTAAACGTGTCCATCTCTGTGTTTGAGCAGAAGTTTGCCATCTTGGCTGCTGTTTCAATGATATGGAAACATTTGCTGTTTATGGGCGAAATAAGGGCTGTTCTATTTTTGTTGCAGTAATAAAGCATTCTAAATGTTAGGGCAGCCCAAGCATCGCTGGTGGAATGGTAACTGGGTGAGCAAAAACTTGGATGGCTGGGGATGTAGACAGCACTGTGCTGGTGTACTTGTAACATAGAAGCATGGAATGGTTTGGGTTGGAAGGGACCTTAAAGCTCACCAGTTCCAACCCCTCTGCCACGGGCAGGGACACCTCCCACTGGATCAGGGGCTCCAAGGCCTTGAACACCTCCAGAGATGGGGCAGCCACTGCTCTGGGCAACCTGTGCTAGGGCCTCCCCACCCTCACAGTAAACAATTTCTTCCTAATGTCATCTATCTCCCGTATTTCAGCTTAAACCTGTTCCCCTTTGTCCTATCCCTGCACTCCCGGACCAAGAGCCCCTCCCCAGCTTTCCTGGAGCCCTCGTTAAGGACTGGGAGGCTGCTCTAAGGTCTCCCTGGAGCCTTCTTTTCTCTAGGGTGAACAACCCCAACTCTCAGCCTGTCCTTGTATAGGAGGTGCTCCAGTCCTTTGATTATCTTTGTGGCCTCCTCTAGACTCACTCCAATAGGTTCATGTCCTTTCTGTGTTGAGGACCTCAGAAATGAACACGTTATTCCAGATGAGGTGTCACCAGAGCGGGATAGAGAGGCAGAATCCCCTCCCTCGCCCTGCTTCCTCACCCACATTTCTTTGGATATGGCCCAGGACACGGTTGGCTTTCTGGGCTGCGAGCACACGTTGCTGGCTTGTGTTGAGTTTCTCATCCATCAGCACCCCAAGTCCTTCTCTTCAGAGCTACTCTCAAGCCATTCTCCACCCAGCCTACATTTGTGCTTGGGATTGCCCCGATCCAGGTGTTTAACAGTGGATTACCATCCAAAAAATACCTGTGTGGTTGAAAATGCTCCAGAGAATGGATATGCGGGCATTTCTGGAGGTCATCCGAGTCCTGGCCAGTACTCCTGAGAATTACTGAGATCCTTTCCATTTGTTTCAGTGGCTGCTGTAAGGAATGTGAGAGTTAATTTTACAGGTAAATGGCTGTAAGACCAGGCCCCTCATGAGGAAAATGGCATCACTAAGGCTTCAGAACTTGAGACATCATGTGGGGCCCCCTCAGGTCCCCATACCAGCTCTGATCCCGATCCGCAGGATATAATCTAGTTGCTGGTAGGAATATTGTCACATCTGGGTTAACTTTGTGATGGTCAGGCCATTGCGCTAGCAGATCTGGACAAGGAATAGAAGGATAGAGTAGCTGGGGGGGCTGTGGCTGTGCTGGTAAGTGGAGACCAGGAGGTTTGGTGGTGGTGAAGCTTCTCCCCTGGAATATGACAGAGATTGCTAAAGAGGAGCCAACAGTTCAGTTCAATATGTTCAGTTGAACATCCCCTTATGCTGCATCAGGAGTAGGAGGGAATAGCCTCTACTATTTGTCTTTGCAAAAGAAACATTTGAGGCATTTACAGTCGCTCTTATGGATCTTCCCCAGCTCTTCCCTGCACTTCCGTTGCCTTTCTCTTCTCCCCTTTTGCCTTCACCGTGTGCCTTTTGACAAAGAATGACCAGAAGCACTCGTAGCAGTCCAGACTGGGAGTTGCTGCTGCTGCTGCGCCTAATAGGATTATAAGATTTTCAGCATTAATCCTTATCCTTTCCTTTAGGAAGACTAACCTTTAACGTAGGTTTTTGCCTCCTGTTGCACAATTAGTTGACTCTTCAGTGATTTATTTACAGCTGCTCTTTTGTCCTTTTCCAAGGCTGTTGTAATTGATAAAGACCTCCAGCATGGAGCAGTGCAAGACTTGTTTGGCTGTTGTGGTTGATTATTTAGTGCTGCAAATGAGCTTTTCCTAACTTGCTGATTAATCTCCCTGCTTCCTTGCCTTTCCCTGTACCCTGAGGGTATGTATTTCTTCAGCCCAGACTGAAGGAACACCTCTCTGTAGCTTTAAACATAGCAACTACGACATTGAACTGTGGGAGTCCCCAGTCTGCTGATCAGGATGTCTGCTGCTGCCTTCGCACAGAGGTTAAAGGAGCCAAGGCTTTCCAGGGTACAAAGCTCATTCAAAGGAACTTTAAAAGATGGAAATGGGTGGGGAGTGGGTTGACTCTGTATTTGTAGCCTGGTTTCCTAAGGAAATGAGGCTGAAGCAATCTGTTTTTCCACTGCTGCTGTTGGATCAGCGAAGTGATTGTGGCCAGAATAGATGGGTCAGAGAGGTCTCAAATTTTAAGTATCTACATTATTCATAAGAATTAGCTGGTGGGTAGGAGGTTGTCTCCTAGCGGTGTCCGCCAGGAGGTGGAAGCTGCAGTGTTATCCCCATAGGTAGGTCGTTAGATCGGTTTGCCAGCTGGCAGGAACCAGGCAGGCAGTGCTTGTACCAAGAAGCATACGTGATTCCCAGGTCAGCTGGCGGCTGCGGGAGGGAACTGAGGGTCTGTGTTGCAATTCCCAGGATGTGTGAAAAAAGCTGAAGGTCCCATGGTGTGGTTTAGAGACTGTCAGGTAGAACTGGAGTGCTGCCGAAGAAGATAAAAGAGATGAGGAGGAACTGGGGAAGGCCATGGTTGGAATTTGCGTGGCTTGGGCTGCTGCCTCTCAGGCTGGGCTGTGAGGAGGAGCGTCAGGGAACAACTTGTTTTAGAGGCTGATGTACAATGGAGGGGGGGGGGGGCGGGGGAGCGAGGAGCACGGGAGCTCCAAGGTGTGGGAAAAGGTGTAGAAGGAACAGCGAAGGAAGAAGGTGGTGGCACTATGGTTGTTACAGGAGAGAAGAGGCTGAGGTGGAATGTGAGAAAAGACCAAAGCAATAGTAGTTAGGAGCAACATTTTGAGGCATGAAAAGCAAAGATGGAGCTTGGTAGGTAAGGTGAGGGCAGGGAGGGAGAGGTTTAAACATAGATGCACCCAGGTGGGGTAGAAACCACACAAAGGAGGCTGGAAAGGAGGTTTAGGCAAGGGATGACTTAGTGGCTTGGGCACAGGGACAAACCGTCAGCCTTAGTTTTGTATACAGTGTGTGGAAGGAGTGATTAGTCAACAGTCTGAGCATGGGGTGATGGAAGGCAGGAGTCAAAGATAACTTCAATTACACAGGAAGCTTGGATGAGGGGGAAGAAACAAGTGTTGTGTTCAGCAGGGGAAAGGAACTGAGGGAAGAGATAGAGGATTGATGTGTATGTTTGAATTAAATCAAATTAAATCCGTCACACTTGAACCTGATCCAAAGCCCAGTGAAGACAGTAACTTCAAGAGACTTTTTGGAATACGCTGACGTGCAGGTGTTGGTCTCCAAACCACTAATACGCTTTACAGAAATGCCTGAACATCTTTTGTCTTCCCTTTGTAGGGTGTACCCAAAGGTTAAGTGACTCCAAACCACACAGGAAAGCCCCAGCAGTGACAAGACTGTGATCCAACATTCCTTAAAACAGTTTTCAGGCTGGGAAACCACAGCAGTAATAAATGTCCATATATGCACACAGCACATTGCAAGGCAAATCAGTGAAACTTCCAATCTCCAATTTAGGGAGAGCACATCATCACCTTGTTGACTGTCCCTTACTCTGCAAGTATGGCACAGTTTCTTGCCTTCACAGGAGGCACTTGTTTTTCAAGTGTTTATTGTTTGAAACTGATTCTTTTCTAGCGATCCTGTAAACTATTTGCTTCTTCAGCATCCAGTTACTCTCTGTTAGCAGCACAAACTGAGGAAATGAATATCAATCATTTAATGATTATTTGCAGGAAATAAAAGCATGAGATAGCAGCCAGCCCAGGCCAAGAAGGAAAGACAGAAATGCGGTACTTTTTGTAAGCAGAGCCAAAAATATTATTCATGTGCTCAGCTGTTTGTTACTGAATATCGTGGAGCTTTCTTCCTTTCGTGAGCTCTGCCTTCTTTGGATTAGGTCACGCTACAGCTGAACTCAGAGGGAGTATTTATTAGCTGCAGTGAGAACAGGATCAAGCTGTAGTCTGTATGTTCTTCCTTGCTTTAACCAGTGTTGCTGTTTGTTAAGATATTGCAAGGTTCAAAAATGCTTTTGGTTTCCCAGAATCTCTCAGAGCGTTTGGATCTCATCCCTGCACACAGCACAGCCCCTCTGGGGGAAGTAGGTTCAGAGCTGGATGTTGCCATCAAAGCTCTTTGCAGCCATTCTGAAGTCTGCATTGTGCTTCAGGTTTTGCTAAGCTATGCTACAGTAAGCACGGTGAATACAGGCAAATTGTCTTCGGTCAGTGCTTTGGAAATCAAGATGTGTGCTGGCTCACCCCATTCCTTCATAAATGTCTTCTTGAACTATGGGACGTACAATGAGAAACCATCTCCCAGAGTGTTAATTTTTAATGTCTTACGCACGTAATGGACTGTGCTGTAATTACGAGTTCCATGGCACACAATCGCTACTGGCAGGATGGAAAAGACGACTGCGGATCCACGTGGTTCCGCAGTTAGGGATTGAAACATTGATCATTTCCATTCCCAAGAGCAATGGAAACAGCAGTATGAATTTAAAGCAAAAGCTCCAGTGAAAAGAGGGGTGGTTGCAAGCCAATAAACATTCCCCTGCAATCTATTAAATTCAGATTTTGCAGCATCATCCTACGGCATTGAGTAAAACCCACTAAAACCTGGGCAGGGCAAAGTGATTTTGACAAGCCTATGCTTATGTCTGGAAGAATTGAAGTGAATAAGCAGCCAGGCAGTGATGCAGAGAGAAGTTAGTATAAAAAAATCTCGCTGTTTTTTTCTCAGCGGGGTTATTTTTAACTTACAGATCCATATTTCTTTCTTACATGAAATCTTGAAGCTGACAGCATCCTTTTCAGACTTGAAAATTAAAGGAAACTATCTGAAAAAACTGTAAACCTGGGATTTTTAGGCCTAATCCTGTTGGCATATCTTGGTGGGCAAATTCTTCCTCCTTTGAGCCCAAATCAGCTTTATTGAACAGTGCTGGGCTCTTCTCTTTGGCAGATGTAGGGTAGGGCAAGGCCCTAGCATTATAACCCTTGCACCTGTAGGACTGGGATGCGGCTTTATCCTCTGCCAGCTTTTCAAGGTGTTGAATAGAGGTGGAAGGGATTTTAGACAAATGATTCTCCCTTTGCCCTGCTGCGGAAAGCAGGGCTCCTCTATTCCTGGTTTCACAGTAGATTATTTTGAAATTTTTGATTTCCTTTTAAAAATGTGGTGGATTTGTTTGGTTTCGGTTGGGTTTTTTGTTTGTTTTGGGTGTAACTCGTAAGGTACAGCTGTGGAAACCACTGCTGAAGGCAAGTCAACCTGAATCCCTGTTCTGCATCCGTGTCACTGCCAATAGTTTCTCTGAATTCGTTGATGCAAATAACTTCTGTGCTGTGCTTAGTGTACTCGAGCTTAAATCAAATCCTAACACTTTTTTACTAGTGCAAGAAACACATTTAAGAGACGAGAAGAGAAAAATCAATGTAATCCATTTGTTATTTGTTTTTTTTTTTTCCAGGCTTATATTTGGCACTCTTTACCCTGCATATTATTCTTACAAAGCCGTGAAATCAAAGGACATCAAAGAATATGTGAGTAATGAGGTCTGTGGCTGTGCTGCAGGGTTTGTTTTCTAAGATCGCTCCTCACCGCATTGTGAAGATGTTGCCTGTTTTCTGGGAAAGCTCATAAACCAGCACGAGGGGAGGTCTGGCCTGAAGGTGGACCCGCTGATTGCTGGGCACAGGGCTCACCTAAGGAGACTTGGGTTTGTGCTCCTGGCTCCTCTGCAGAGCCAGAGTGCTCTCTGACAAACGTGTGCTGTTCCTCTGGAGGTACGAGCTATACAAGGCCAACTTAAAAGGTGTTTGGCATCCAGAGCTTTGCGTGTTTTCCTTTGTTTGTGAAGAGCAGCATAAATCAAAGCCTTTTCAAAAAGTCTGGAAGCTTCAGCTGCTCTTTCAAAACAAGGATCAGAGGAGGCAACTGGAAGCGCATAGGAGTGAATCCTCAGATAGAAACCTCCTTCCTTGTGGAGCGACCTGTTTACAGGCAGGTCTGGCAGCTGGGGGGGCTGGGGCTGTCTTGTCTCTCTGTGGAAAAATCTTCCGTGGCCCCAGTTTCTAAAGGCACACGGGGCCATCAGAGAGAGTGAAATGAGAAGCAAAACCACTTGGATGCTGTTGGCGTCCTGTAGGATTTGTAGCACCCTTCACATCCTCAGCTCTGTTAACTTCACTGAACCCAGCTGAGCCTTCAGAGCTTGACTGTCCAATCCTCTCAAGATCTGAGGGATAACAAGCCCGTTTTCCCCTCTGGTGACAGCATAGGTGGCTGAGCCACTGAGTCCTCAGTGCAAGCTCAAACTGGGACTCCCTGTGGCTGCTGAGATTTTTCCTTTCTGTCAGTCCCCTCCTTCAGACAATGGTTTTGAGTATTTCAAGAATC
This sequence comes from Neomorphus geoffroyi, assembly GCA_033558235.1. NCBI lineage: Eukaryota > Metazoa > Chordata > Aves > Cuculiformes > Neomorphidae > Neomorphus > Neomorphus geoffroyi. The sequence goes on along the minus strand of JAUMJM010000092.1, from coordinate 2,214,779 downwards.
ATAAATGTTACAGAACACATCAGATACTTAAGGCAAAACATCGCTGCAGCCCCTGCTCAGCTCTGCTTCTGAAAGTTTGTACACCCTTTGCTTGGAAATGCTGGAGACGTGCTGGCATCCCTAGGCATCGTCTGCCACTCATACTTAACGTTTCCGCAGTCCCTTTCTGGAAAATATTTTGTTGAAGGGTCAAATACCTGTTGGAAATGCAATTGCAAAAGAGGAACTCGCGTCAGACAGATGGGGTCATGACCCAAATGTGGGAACAGCTGATCTAAGACCTGCTCTGCACTTCCAGTTGTTCTTGCAGTTTAACACCCGATATGGCAAAGTGTCCATTAGGGGTCTGACTGGAGAAAACCAAAAGAAGTAGTAGTTTACACTGACATGGTACAAACCTTTATTTACTACTCAAAACTTGTATCACTGTAGTTTATTTTTATTTTGCTTGGTAACAGTCATTTTTGGTAAATGGTGGTTTTGGCTGATCCAAGATTTTGATTTGTGCTGAAAGGTTCTGCTGGCAGTGATGTCCAGCTGACAGAACCGTGCTGGCGCTGAACTTGGAGGGACTCACAGTTATGTAAAAAGTCTGGCAGAAGCTGCCCTGGGAAGACAATGTTCTCAGGCATTTGGCAGTGCCATTCTACTGCTGCAGCGCTAAATATAAATATACACACATATAAATATACATATAAACATACATATGAATCCCAGAGGAGCTGTTATCTAGCTGGGTGACAAGCACTTGGGTAATTTCAGTGCCTGCAGGGAGATGGAGAGAGACTACAGTTACTGTCCCCGCTCCATCAGCCATTTCAGAGCTGTTGAGATCCAGATTTATTGCCACCTCGGTCCTCCCTTCCCCAGAGCAGCACCTGGTGAAGGTGATCTCTTGCACTGCCTTCTTTCCAGCCTTCTCTTATTCTATTGCAATTATTCCAGTCTTAGGTAGCAAGGTCCAACTCTCTAATTCATCGGGTTTTATGGTTTTTACTTCCCTTAAACTTTCTAACATTCCAGGAAAGCTGCTTAGGATCTCTATTTTCAAATATAGCCAATTAGACAACAATTTTCCTTCAAATTTACAACTTATGTCTTATCATCTGTTTTCCTTTGGAGAGACAGATTCTTAAAGCTCTTTGAACTTTTAAGTTTTATAATTTTACAAGAGAAAAAAGAATATTGAGAGAAGGAATAAAAGGTCTCTCTCTCATCTCTAGTACTTGGAAACAATTCCTTACATCATCTCTGTGGTGACAGTGCCGTGGAAGAGGAGCACCACATCACTTGATAAAAATCACTGGGAGTGCTGACGGCATGTGGCAAATGCCTTGTTTCTTTCCAGCCCAAGAAGTAGCCCACACTGCACACATCAGAATAGTTTAGCTCTATTTTTAAAGGCTCGGTGTCAGAAGTCTCCAGATTCCTGAATTAATAGAGATATTACAGTTTCCTTGACCAAGTCACAGTCCCCAAAGCCTTTCTGTGTCTGTCGCTGTGTTCACAGAGGAGATCATCCATAAGTCACCCGCCAAGCAGTCCAGTCCACCCCACAGTGCAGTTACCATAGTTGAGCACAGTGACAGCACAGCACAACCTCTTGCTACCAATATGAGGTAAAATGCTGTCACTTAAGCCCTGGGTAAGGGATTGAACCTAATGGACTTGACCTTATCGCTGCAATGAGCTCCGGGTGCGAGTGTGAGGAGTCACCGTCACTCGGCTGATGCACGTTAATTCAATAAAGCTGCCTTGAGTTCATTTTGCTCATGAGCCCTGGATTGTGGGATGGGCAGTTACCTCCCTCCCTCTTCCTGCCTAGTTTCCCCTGCCTGTAGATATTATGTAAGTCATTGCATTTTGTCTAAATTGCAGTTTGACCAACACCCTGGTATTAACCTTTGCTATTAAGATGAGCCAAGTGAGATTTTTAATGCCCTGTGATAGGGCTGAGGTCCTGCACTGGCCAGTAGAGCTTCCTCTGCCGGGACAGAGTCAGACTGTTCTTCTTTTCATAAGACAAATCCTAAAGGGCACAATCTTCTTTCCCAAGGGCTCCTGTGGAATCTGACATGTGTTATGTACTGAGATGGGGGAGCTCTGGCATCTTAAAGTGCATAGCAATTGTTAAATACACAAAGAAGAGGGAGCCTTTTTTTCTATGAGAGGTATTCCGTGCACTTATGCCTGTGTGAGATAGTTTGAGGCCCATGGTGAAAAATGACCCACCTGCTGTTTTTGTTTCCCAGGTCAAATGGATGATGTACTGGATTATATTTGCGCTTTTCACGACAGCAGAGACATTCACAGACATCTTTCTTTGCTGGTGAGCACCTGATGGGACAGGGTCTTTGGCATCAGATGGAAAGCAAATGGAAATATTTACAAAGGGAAAAAGGCGGCACAAAGATGCCCTGATGAGGCTGCTGCTAGCTGGCCAGCCTTGAGCTCTAAGCTTTGCTCTCCAGGAAAGAGTCTAGATAATCTAAACTCAAGAAGTCCCTGGCTTATTGTTACAGCTAAAAGCATGTCTTGTTGTTAGCTCATGTCCTGCATATTTTGCAGTGCTACCTGAAAGCCACAGTGTTGGTCTGCACCTTTATATTGCATGATGCTCAGACAACAAACTTGCTTTTATTTCAATTTCAGTCAGATAAGTTTTATCTTAAAAGCAGAAAAACAGAGAGATTAAAGGTGCATAAATACGTTGATGCAATACTGATTTGTTGGTTTGCTCTTTGCTCTCTGATAGTGACTGGGGTGCTGTGAAGGCAGCATCTGTGCTCTTCGCATGTAGAAAGCTCCTCTTGTCACACTGCAAAGTCTCTTGCAGATCATTAAATAATAGCCCTGATACCTGAGTAAAGATTTACCCACATGCCTTGATGAGATGTGTGCAAAGATGAGTGAATGTGTTTGGTCCTTGAATTCTTTGATGAGCAAAAGCTGCCCTAAGCTGGGCTGGCCAGTCCCTTCCTGAGCTTCCCTTCCCAACATTAGGCAGAAATTCTTCATGATGAGGGTGGTGAGGCCTTGGCCCAGGTTGTCCAGGGAAGGTCTGGCTGCCCCATCCCTGGAGGTGTTCAAGGCCAGATTGGATGGGGCCTTGAGCAGCCTGGTCTGGTGGGAGGTGTCCCTGCCCATGGCAGGGGGTTGGAACTGGATGATCTTTAAGGTCACTTCAAATCCAAACCAGTCTGTGATTCTGTGATCTCTAATTAAGGGCAGTAGTTAAACTGAGACATTAACAGCTCTTTTTCTTCTAGGTTTCCATTCTACTATGAACTCAAAATAGCTTTTGTAGCTTGGCTGCTGTCTCCGTACACAAAAGGCTCCAGTCTCCTGTACAGGAAATTTGTTCATCCAACGCTATCTTCAAAAGAAAAGGTAATCCCAGGTGCCTGGGTCCTCTCTGGGTGGAGCAGACCTACAGTGTGTTTATTCCAGTCTTTGTATGGCTCATTTCATTGAAGGACTGAGAGTTGCTGATTCTTTTCCTCTACTGCTTTATCATCTCATATTCGTTGGTATTTTTGTTCTTTGTAGTTGTTGTGTTTTTAAAGACTGACATCTGTTGAGTGCTCTCACATGTATTAACTCGTCTTTGTGCACTTGAGATGCTGGGGGGGAGTGGGATAAAAATACCTCCTGAGCTGCTTTGCATGTACAGACTGAATACAGCTGGAGTGCGATGTTGTGGCTGGGTATCACAATTACAGAAACAGGGTCTGGCAGCCAGGACTCCGTAACTTTGCTCCCAGCCGTGCCTAAAACACTGTATGGCAGTGAGACAAACAGCCAAGGCTGTCTGAAAGGGGTTTAGTGAGCACTTGCCTGGCTGGGAGGCACAGAGCATGCTGAGGTCCTGAGCTGGGAAGTGTCTTGTTGAAATTCATGGTGCCAGTTTGGGGGGAGATGTTACAGCTTGGATCATTTGCCTGCCTAGGAGATTCCTGTGGCTGTGAGTGGGACATGAGCAGGATCCATTTGGCTCGTGTACATAATATGGGCCAAGAGTAGCTGTCAGTCACACATCAGCATAGGGACTACTAAGTGAGTAACTTTCCCACATGGGCAACTCTGGAAGTGAAAGATCTCTCTTTAGTGCTGGCAGTGCATGAGCAGTTGTATCTCAGTCCTGTTCAAGAAGGACAGTGGGGACTGGTGCTCTGTCTCTGTTTCCTGGGAACTTCTGCTTACCCTTTTCACAAGCAGTGCCTTTCTGGGTAAGCCCCCTCTTTTCTACTAGGAACAGGGATGGTAGCACTGAACAGCAGCAGCTTCCTGCAGTCTCCAGTCCCTACTAACCCAGCAAATCCAGTACTGGACATCATTGCCATCCATTATCACATAGGCCCTTGTGTCTTGAGGGAGGGAGGGTGAGGGCAGGGATTTTCATAACCATTCCACTGCATATTGAGCAGCATCGAAGCCCAGGAGCTCTGTACCTGCTGATTTCATGGGCAAGTTGGTGCTGGATGCTGCAGTGATGTGCAGAGATACCTCAGATACTTCCAAGACCACAAGTCCTGGACTCAGGACAGTACAACTGCAGCTGCCCAGTGTCATAGTGTGATTCTTTTAACTATGGGACAATCCAATTTGTCTTTAGAGTCCGTAGGTTACAAACAGCTCCTGACACACCCTCGTCCATTCTGCCCAGGCAGATGTGTCTGTCTTGATTCCAGGATCTCTTGGTGGTGTTTGCTCTGTGCGAGTGTATCCCAGCTTTGGGTCCCAATCTTCCATTCACAGAATAGAGTTACCGAAGTGTTCGATGGGAGTTAGTGCTCCCCTGCCTGCAGACATTGGCTGTGAACTTCTCTCCAGCCAAGGTGGAGGAAACAGAAGATATTTGCCTCCATAAACAATGACCTGGCCCTGCCAAGAGTTTGAGGCTAGGAGTGCTCTGAACTTGTCCTTCTTGTGCTTTTTGTTTTGTTGTCTGCTGTGACAGGAGATTGATGACTGCCTTGTCCAGGCAAAAGATCGGAGCTACGATGCCCTTGTGCACTTTGGGAAGCGGGGACTGAACGTTGCGGCCACAGCAGCCGTCATGGCAGCTTCAAAGGTAAAGGTGCGGGTCAGGATGGTGACGTGAGCATCTCATCTGCATCTGTCACCACCAGCAGCCACCGTGTGGAGGGGGGAGGTGGTGAGGGTAGGAATTCTCTCACTGATTTTGATCTTGCTTTCCAATTTCCCATTCACTGGCCACACAAGTGCCTCCTGGGATGAACGCAGAAAGCTTGGTGCCTTGTGAACCTGTAGGAGGTTGGAAAAGAAAGATTAAGACTAGAGTGTGCCCCAGGCCTCTGTTGAATTCCATGTTTCCCATCAGTACCCAGGTGACAACATTAACAATTCTGTTCATCAGAGCCTGTGCTCTTCATTTTCACTGTCAGAATAGGAGCAGGCTTCCATGAAAGGTGCTGATGATGGGTGAACATAGTTAATACCCTGGCAGGGAAATATTTGGTTTGGGACGGCACCTTCTGCAGTGAAGCAGAAGCCAGCTGGTTTTCAGTTTTTCAATTGTTATGCTGAATTATTGAGAAGTCTGAAGGATCTGGAAACCTATGATTTGGGTACCGACAGAAAGCAGATGTGGTCTGAGGTTTGTGAAGGCTAAAGGTTCATCTGCAAGGCTGACATGTAACGTACCCAGTGTGTAATTCTCTGGAGATGTATCCATGTAAGAGTGAATGGGAAGTGGCATTAGTTGCTTTTGGAGAACGAGTAGATGTTGGATAATGAGTGGTCTCATCTGAGGAGGTGTACCCTGCACTCTGCTCCTGGCTTACAGCCAGAACCAGAAAATAGCTGTTATCTCTGTTTCTTTGCTTGCATAAAAGCTGCAAGCATGTGATAACTACATCTTGTCCTGCTCTCTGGCCATGGATTATCACGGCTTAGGGTAGATGTGCGCGGTGACTGTACCGTTGTGTTTGGGACAAGGCTTGTCTAAAAGATCTGGCTTTTGTGCAGTCAGATACAACACCTCTGGCAAAGGCACAGTGGAAATGTGAGCAAGGTGGGTACCAGTATTAGGAAATATGTGTGAATGGGAGTTGGAGGATATTGTTTTCCTCTGTCAAATGCTTTTCCTATGACCTTGGGCACATCCTTGTAGTGTGTCTTATGCACTGTTACAGAAAGTAAGGCCAGGACATCCTTAGGAGGCCAAATAGCATTAAGTCTGTAAAGCTTGTTGAACACAAGGTATTATAGAAGTGGGGAGCCCCTGGGGTGTACCATGCACATGCAGGATCACAAGGAAATGCAAAAGCTATATCCCGTTCCAAAGAAAAACCACAAATTGCCTCCCTTTGCCCTACAAAGCCCTGTGCAGACCATGGCTCTCCTCAGCCTCCTCAGTGGGGAGGCTCTGCTAACCCAGGGACTGCTGGCTGATCCAACTGAAACATGGGATAAACATGGAGCTAAGGCAAAGCTGTGTGTTCCATGCCCAACAAAACAACATTTGTGTGATGCCTCCATGACACTTGACACCTTTACTGCTGCTGTGTAACCCTGTAGAAGTTGCACCATGGACATAAATAGGCTCTGGGAATGCCTGTTTTGCAGCACTGGCCTTGCTCTGAGCCCCTTCCTACAAAATGCTGCAGACTCCCTGTGTTAGACTTGCTTTTGGGATGAAGTGAGAAACTATATGTGAATCCTGAAGAAACTTTGACTCCCGTTTGAGTAGCTCCCGAGTGTGAAAAGCTCAGCAGTAGCCCAGACTCTCAGTGCCAACCTGTTCACGTCAGGACTTCAACAGTTTGTCAGCCCTTCAACCCAAATAAACAGTCAGTCAGCACCACAGTTTTTCTTCCCACTGTTCTGCTTTTCTGGTGTGTTTTCTGAAGAAACTCACTGCCTCGAAATGTGGCTCCAGTGGCAGTGGGAAGCTGGGTAGAAGAGTCTCCAGGTTACAAGGAAGGCTTTGTTTTCACGACTTAATGGAGCTTCCCATTCAGTGCTGGAAGAAAGCAAATCTGTGACTTGTGTGGGATTGTATGGAACATCTGCCAGCAAACAGTTGAGATATTGCAACCTGTAAATGGACCTGTGTCTTCCCTGCAGGGTGCTTTGGGAAGGCAGAAAATCTTCTATTGCTAAGATGGAGAGGTTGTCATTGGATCGATTGGTTGATTTTTATAACAAAGGAAGGACTGTTCCTGTCTTTGCCTCATCCTTGATGTGTAAATTGCTATGAATATGTGAGGAAAATAGGACTCCTGGCTTCCTTCATGGCTTCAGCATGTGGCCTCCAGCAAGCTGCTTGCTTCCGTGTGCCTCAGGGTGCGAGCTGATCTGACAGCTCTCATGCTCCTGCTCCTAGTGGGTTACTGTGCAGCAGCTCTTTGGACCTCCTCAGGTTATCTCTAATCTATCAAAAAGCTAATCCAGAAAGAAAGAAAAGGAATACATTCTTTTGAGCCCACAAACGTGTCTTGAATGCCTGAGCCAGCACAAGGGATGGAACTGCATTGTGGGGAGTATGGCCAGAGGAAAGGAAAGCGAGATCTTCCCTTCCTGGTGGTGGGAAGCAGACAGGTTAGCTCTGCTGCTCCTGGGACTACACCTTTAACACATTTATGCTCTTCATGGTGCAATAGTCAAGAGTGGTTGAAGCAGCTTGAGTCCCTGCCCCTCATGGACTTAATTTGCTGTCTTTTGGACAGAGAGAGTTGAACAACAGCCTGGTGTGTTGCAGTACGGAAGTGCTGAGTTGGGATTCCTTGGGTATTCAAGATGTGAAGTGTGATGGGCTGGGTGTGGATGTGTGTCCATTTCACTGTCCTTGCTGCTGTGAGGGGAGCTGTTTCCAAGAGAAGAGCGATACCAGTAGGTACAGGTGGTAACAGCTGCTGTTGCCCTGGTTTTCAGCTGCTGGTAAATGTATTGTCAACACCCTTACTTGCTCACTTGAGAAGGAGGTATAACAGAGCTAGATTATCCTGCATGAGAGAAGTTTAAGTGACTAATTATATGGAAAACACTCAGAGCTGACAGATGCCAGACGAGATCTCAGTGCTGCCCTTGCAGGGAAGTTTCCAGGGAGGAAGGAAAGAGAATATTATTGCTGAGGCTTATCCTGACCTTCCCAATGTCAAGGTTTAAGGGCATCTGGCCAGCCTGCGGTGTGTTGAGTGTGGGTGGGGAAGTGAGCCCTGAACCTGTCCATTGGGTTTCAGCCTTTAACAGATTGTTTTAAAATTTGAACCTGTAGAGATGACCATAAATTCGGAAGCACCGAGTGCCTGCAGCACCCATGGAAAATGGGGCTTTTAGCCGCAGGTGAATATGAGGATCTGTATTATTTCCTGCTTCACTTGGATTAATAGGCCAGGAGAAGATTTTTTTTATTAAGAAATGGACCCTCATAGAATTACCCAAGTTGGAAGGGACCCAAAAGGATCATCAAGACCTTCAGAGTTTGCAAGTCAGCATCTTCTGGTGGCAAATACACAGGGAGATGCCAGGCTGAAAGTGCTCTCTCTACAGACCTGTTTTCAGTAAACCAGTTAAATCTAAAGGCTCCTGTACTTTGAGACATGTCTCCCGCTGGCCATAGCCCTGTCCTCTCCTTTCTCTCTGAGCTGTGGTAGCTGATCTTGTGCTTTACAGGATCCCTCATGGACTTTTGTCTTTCTCGATAAAATCTTTGGCCAAGGTCTGTTTCTTCTTTCTACCCGTGGGGCAGCACCGGTTGCCATTTCTGTGTTGCAGGCTGCTGCTCACATTTACCACAGGCTAAGATGCTGCGAGCTGTGTGCAGCCAACCCTTCCTTATGCCGGATCCCCTGGCCCTTTTCCCCTTTCTGTATTAACCTACCATTTTAGTTAGCCAAGTGCACCCTTCCCCTTCCTCCTGCTCCCTTCCCCTGCTCTGTTGTGTTTTGAAGCCACAATAGTGCTAACACTGGCACAAACCCGTGCCAATTCATTTCACAGGCTGAGGAGCTGTCAGTGCCCCAAGCTGGCTCGCCTGGGTGTTTTCTCTCTCCAGAGAGTCTATTTTTGATGCTCCCTAAGCACAGTATTGGGTATCTGCTCTTACTACCCCTGCTAGATGCTCAACACAGATCTCTTCCCTGCCCCCAGAAGCTCGTGTCCCCACCAAGGAGCATAATCTCGTTTGGGGCTCTATAATCCTGTCCTCGTCGCTTGGTCATTCTGTCACACACTGTGACTTCAAGTGGGTCAGTCCTAAGTGGTGGGATTAGATAACCAAACAGTAAATCCTGCTGCTCTTTGTGTGTTTTCAATTAGTTCCAACTTGTTCAGCCATTCCTGCTCCTGAAGGGCCCTGAGCACTGACCGCCACCTTCTTTCCAGCTCACCTGGTGAGAGGAGAGGACAAGCAGAAAAGAAAGCAGCAGCAGGAGAGCAGCACCAAGGCTTTTATGACCCTGGTGGTGGGGCAGGCGCAGGGTGTTGGCAGAGGAGCTGTCAGATGGAGGCCTGGGCAGAACTGGGCTGTTGGTGGGCACCTGTCAGATTTCTAACGTAAGCAGCTGGGACTTGTGTGTGGCTGCACTGAAGAGAGGTATCAGTGATGGCCTGGAGGCGGCACCAGTCTCCTCCAGCTCACTCATACATGTCACCATGCTCCCAGCACTATCTTATCCTCCTCCTGTCACCCTGGGCCTCCCACCACCTGTTGCCTTCCTCTGTCCCCAACCTCCAAACATTATACTCTTTGCTTCCTTTCCCAAGCTGCAGCCCAGCCCTGCCTCCTCTGTCTCTACAACCCTCCCACCTCCAGTTTCACACTGTCCCCCAGCTCTTGGAGAGTCTCCAAGCCCCTGGATTTCTGGGATCCTCTTTGTGTGTATCCTTATTCCTCACCCTGAACAAACCAATTCTGCCAAACAGGCCAACGTCTTTCCTCACCCCCAAGACAAATCCTGCTCCCAACCACGTGACCATCCCTAAGCTGGAGCCTTAGCTCACCTCTTCAAACGAGAGCTGCAGAGAACACCTCACCGGTTCATTGTAGAATCACAGAATGCTTTGGGTTGGAAGGGTCCTTAAAGCCCATCCATTTCCCTCCCCCCCTGCTGTGGGTAGGGACATCTCCCAGTGGGTCAGGGTGCTACCCAGAGGTTTGAACCCTAGGTTGTAATGCAGAGGTTTCTGATAATGTGTCTTTCTCTGCCCTCCTGTGTGTGGGCTGTTTGGTGCTGCCTGTCTTTAGGGAGTGGAGTGGGGCACAGGACGCTGCTGGCCGTGGGCACAGTGCCTTGGCAGGAGATGATGAATGAGGTGGAGGGAGCAGGCACGCATGATTGGTGTTGAAGAAAAGCCCATTTGTGCCTCATTAGTCTGAGAAAGAGTCCAGGAGCCTTTCATGCGTGGGGAAATACAGCTTGTGGTGCTGCCAGAGCGAGCAGTCACCCTGGTTGTTGGTTAAAAGGACCAGACACGCAGACAAAAGCGAGAGGGTTTCAGTCTGTGCATGCACCTCCTTAACGCTCAGGAGAGCAGTGTCAGCAGTTCGCAGACGGCTTTGGCTCGCAACCACCTGGCTGGCCCAGCATCATTACCTCCATTTCCACCTTTGGGCCCACCACCCCCCGTGGGGGTGTCAGCTGTGAGACACTGTGTGCCCTGCTCTGGGATAACCCAAGAGTGGCAGAAGTCAGGAGTGTTTTAGAATAAGCAGTTTGAGAAGTCTTTGGGGACCCATTAGTGTTCTCCAGAAGGGCTGAGCATGGTGTTATTGAAAGGGGCTTCCTTTAAAGAGTCTCCCTTGGGGATCCAAAATCAAAGATCTCATGGCTGAGCCATGTCACACCAATAGAGGAACAACAAATGGCTTTTTGAAACATATGGTACCACTGATCACAGTATTTTGTGAACTGTTGCTGTGATGGTTTGATCTGTCTTTCATTCTTAAGTCTTTGAGAATCTGTTTTTCCCCAATCAATTAAAAACCAACAGTGTTTGAGCTATAATCCAGGTAGCTGTTCCCAGTTTCTCTCTCTTGTCGTCCCATTTGTTGATGTCTCCAAGAATCAGACAATGGCCAGTGAATGCACAGGACAGCAGAACCAAACAAATTCATACAGAGAGACTGGGCCGGGAGAGACGATAATAAACAGTTCCCAGGAGAGGAAATGAATTGCACAAACAAAAAGGGTGGATGAAATTAAATTTCCACCATCGACATTAACGTCAGCTGGTTTCCCTTTCAGTCTGACATCTCCAACGCGGGTGGCTGTTCCAGGCTGGGCACGGCACACAGGCCCTGGCCATGAGGATATTGCTTGTAGGATATTTGTGTTCATATGGTGGCAGAAGCAATTTCCTCCTTCACTCAGGCCTGTGTTCAGAGCATAAAGGCGATGGGTTTGCTCTTACCAGGGCCTGTCTGCAGCCAGACGTGGCAACACGACTGTGTGCCAACTCCTTCTCGTTGCCATGAGTAATTCCCCAGTGTTACCCTACTTCTCGGAAGACCTATCAGTCACTAGGACTGAAGCGACTGCTGTGTCCCTCACCTTATCCTGTGCCTAAATTGGTCATAAGTGCACCATCTTCTTACTGATACTAAGCCTGGATTACAGAGGCGACCAGGCGCTGGGGGGAACTATCCAGTGGGAACCATCGATCAAGTGCAAGGAGCAGAGTGGCAGCCCATTGTGTTTATATTTTGCTTTACTCTTTAAACACACTTGCTAGGTAACACCCTGTCAGCTGGGGTTATGGAGCGGTTTCTCCATCTCTCTGGGGAAGCTGAGGAAGGGAGAACCTACATTCACAGGTGTAGTCCACAGGTGGGTGTCCCTGCTTTTTGTGTGTGTGTGAGTCCCTGCACATGGTGCCAAAGTGTCATGCTCATGTCTTGCCTTGATTACTTATGCTTCAAATTGACTTATTCTCAAAGCTTTTACGTGTGTTGCCACAATGGCTCTCTTTTTTCCCTTGTTAGGTCTCTCAGCTACTTCATTTACACTGGTATTTGGACCAGAAAAAAGGGCAGGTAATCTGCTGAGTGCTTGTACTAACCCCCTGACTGAGGCTGCCTCCCGTCACACTGGTTTGAACCGTGTTCAGCTGAGATTGGTCTGAGGCCAGAGGCTGCTAAAGCGTGACAGCTCTGCTTGCAGTGGGGAGATAGATCCTGCCTGCTGAGCTTTGAAAGCCTATCTTTGATCTCATCAGCAAAATGCCTTCCAAGTCCTGTGCTGGCAGTCAGAGAGACTCCAGCAGCCAGGCAGGCAGCTTTGTATGTGAAAAGCCCATCTAACTCAGATTGTTGCTACTGCACCAGCCGGGCTGCTGTGTTTGCTGTTGGTTTCTTGCTGCCAGCTAAGAGCCTTTCTCCCCCTGCCGTGGTCCCGTTAGGCTGGGACCTAGTGAGGCAAGGACGTGGCTCGGAAGAGGAGATGCATCTCTGCAAGCGTTTTCTGATAGGTGTGTGTGGAGAGGTCCTGCTGACACTGTCACGGTAGCTGACAGCCTAGGAAGGTGCACTACACCTTGTAGTGAGTGGTGCAGGGTGGAGGCTGTAACACGCATGCAGGTGTGTCTGCCGCACAGAGGAGAGCTGCTGGCCAAAGTTACAGCAGGAAGAGAGAACAGCCACCGGTTTCGCATTGTGCTGGAGGTGTGGGGAGTGTGATTTAGTGTTCCCTTGCCTGTCCACTAACTGCTGATCCAGAGATGCAAAAGGCCAGAAGGTGCCATCCTGTATTAACACTGACTGTATTAAAAGCTTCTCTTCTATGAGTTGGCATTTTTTGATTCCTAATTTGTATCACTTCACCACGCTGTGGTACAGCTTGCACAGCTACAAAATGGAGTTTGTAGGTATTAGAGGAGTTTTGAAGTCTGGATTTTGTCTGCTGAGTTCTTTCATATTGTCAGACTGAACATAAGATAAAATATAGATGCTGTTATTTATTTATCTTTAAATCATGCTTAATGGGACTTTGTTATATAAATTGCAGATTTTTAAATTATGTGCCTAATTTTATTTACCTAGAGCCTGTGTAAAGCTTCCTACATATATGGAGTGTTTTTAATGAATAATTCCATTGGATGTAAACCCATTTTTTCCAGACTCCTAAAATCATCTCTCTCTCTCTCTAAAAAATTTTAATTCAAATGTCAATGCAGAGATTAATTTTAGAGAGGCAAAGCAACGAAGACAATTTGGCTCTTTCTGATGGAGTGCCTTTTAGAGTGCCTGACACAATAATGACTTCAGATTTTGGAAAGGATCAAGATTTCTGATCCTTCCAAGCAAATACTGCACCAGAGTTCGTGCTCTGGGCCCACAGAGATTACTGTGTTGGTGGAGATGATGTCTGCAGCATTTAGAGGAAGGCAACGTGCAGGTTAGCTGGCTGTGAAAGTATTAACAGCATCAGGATACTGGTACTGTTTTGTCCAAACCTTTAAAGCAAAAATAAGCAGAGAATATGCTGGATGTGGGGAGGAAAGGTAAGGCAATACTACAGCTGCAGTTCTGACTGAGGCAGGTAGGGATGTGCCTAAATTAGTTGTAGATTAATCACTGTGCCACGCAGATGGGAGCTTTAACGTCCCTTCGAATCACAAACGAGCTTCTGCAGCTTAAATGTCCAGGTCTTGATGGGCAATGCCCTGATGTGTTGGTGGTGTCTGAATCTAAATAAGGGTGATACCAAGTGGTAGCAGTTACCATGTCTTTTTTAGTGTTCATTTTGTCCTGTTCAGTACCTCTGCGCCCTGCCCCAGCCTGGCCCTTCCCTGCCCCAGCCTGGCCCTTCCCTGCCCCCCTAAAGTGACAACTGTCCCCTGTAGGATCTGGTGAGGTTGGTGGGGCCTGGGAGAAGAGGTGAAGGAAACCTGAAGAAGTCTGCTTTCAGCTTGTGCTGTACCTTCACCTGTAGGGTGAACCTTCCTGGGGACAGAAAATCAGATGAATGCAGCAGCAAGTACGTAGTGAGCAGGGAGCAGACAGAAACCTGCTCCCATTTGGTGCCACCAAAACCTCACCGTCTACTAAATCAGTGTCTGCTGTCTGCAGGATCAGAAGTGCCATGCTTACAGGGACAGCCTGTGTCCTGAGGGAACACGGGTGAGGTAGAAGTTGAATTTAGGCAGTCAGTCTTATGCCCAGTCTTCCAGCACCACTTCATACATGTGTCTGGTCTCTTCCAGGGAATGAAGTCCACAAAATACAGGTCCCACGCTGCCAGCACAATCATCCTGATTGGGTGGTTGGAGAAAGAGAGAGGAGCTGTCATTCACACTCCCACAGCCCTTCCAGTCCCCATTTTCCCTGTTTTGCTTATGACCCAGTGAAATGCTGTTACCACCGCTGCTGTTGCGATATTGCTCTCTAGGATAAAGCTATCCCAGAGGTGTGTGGGCAGGCTGCAAAGATGCCTCTGTCCTGCAGTGTAGACACAGCTTCAGGACCTGGATCCTCTCTGGGCAGATGCACGGTGTGCTGAAATTCCTAGGACATCTCCCATGTCTGTAGCAGTTGGAAAAGCATCTGTATAATGAGGACCGAGACAGTGCACATAAATCCCCCAAACAGCTGCTCTTCTTCCACATCATTGTTTTAACCAAACCCAGCCCAAAATGTGAGCTGTGCTAAATCTACTCAGTTGTGAAATAAAGCTCTTAACTTGTATTTTGTTTTTGTTGATAAATGGTAAGTCTTATTGTGGAATAATAAGCATTACAGCTGGATAAAGTCTTTATCTGTCTATTGCTAGAACATACAACTACAGCAGTGCAAACCCTCACTGTTGGCTTTCCAAGTGTGTTTGATTTCATACACAGCAGCTGCTTGTCTGATGGGGAAATCAAGATTGGTAATAACGTTTTCCATTTTACTCTGAAACTGTCCTGATTCTGCTGTAATCATAATTTCTGTCACGTTTCTATTTAGGGTCAGGTAGAAACGTGGCAACTGGGAAAGAATTGTGTTATGTTACGCTCTACAAACAATTAAATCGAGTCTATCCCTACAAAGACCAAAGGTGTAGAAATTTGAAAGAAAATAAATGGAAGGAAAGCCATCAGGTGTTGGTGTGTGTTCACTGCCCTCACTCAGCCCGAGCCTTTGCTGTTCCTGCCATTTCTGAGATTGGGATAAACTGTTCCATGGAATGGTAGTGACGGTGATATTTTGCTACTTGTGAGGTGAGCAAACTTCATCTTTGCTCTTATAAACTCAGGTGGAATTAAAGCAAAGATCAAGAACAGACAATTTTTTTCCCCTGGATAAAGTGAAAACTGTTCAGCAGAGCTGCCTGACGGTTGGAGGCTGTGGTTGTAGGTCCTGTGCGCTGACAGACCCGTGGGTGACAGGCGCATACCAGGCCCTTGTTGGTTTGAAGCTGTGTCACTATATCACAAGTTGCAGTGCAAGAATATTAACAGATCTTCTTCATTTTCAATGCGAAGAGATGCGTTAGTGTCGTCTTCCCTGCCAGGTTGGTCTGTCACATGGATCTCGTCTCTAACCTGACTCATATCCACGTGCAGAAATCACTGAATGAAGTGGTGCTCGGGTTTGCTGCTGAGCAGGGCGGCTCGGAGGAGGTTAAAAGCTTGACCAGTGCTGACACTTGAGCTGGTGCCGCAGGAGGAATGCAGCGCTCAGGTTACAGCAGCTCCTCAGTTCCCAACCCTCTGGCTTTGCAAGTCCAGTCCTGCTGCAACGGCAACGTATTTAGCCATCCCGTGTCTCTCTATCTGTTGTGGGCAGACTGTGGGTAGGATGGCTTGTTTTAGCTTCAAACCAGTTGCTGAGAATAGGGTGGCAGTCAGGAATTCAGTGCAAGCTCCAACACCCACCCAGAACTGTGCTGCACGGGGTTCTGGGCAGCTGAGCTCACCCCCAGCTCAGCAGCCGTGCAGGGAGGTTTCAGAGTCACAGCCGCAGACTGCACAGTAGATGTATCTGACATTGGCCTAAGAGGAATAACTCAAGATGCCTCTTGGACTGAGAACAGACAGAATCCAGAAAAAGGTTCTCATAGTCAACCTTTTTCTGTGATGTAGTTTTCATGTCTTTTAACCAGCCCATCGTTTACAAAGAACAGCTACATTCCTTTCACCAAGGAATATGTTTGTTGCTTGACTGGGAGGTAACCTGAAAAGAAAGGAAAATATTGCGTTAGGTTATTTCTTCCTTAAGCTGCCTGTAAAAGCACTGGAGTATTTATTTACATTTAACAACAGCTTTTTATTCTTTAAAATTTCAAATTTTCTGTGCTCTGGAAAGTCTGTGTAGGACTGAGGACAGCTGGGTGAATACCATCACAGGTGATTAACTTTAAAAGGGAATTATTGTGATGAAGGCTATTTAATTGTGTTTCTGAAGCCAAGCACTTATTTGACTCAGATCCTAGCGAAGAAAAGTACCTATTAGAGGGATAAAACACCATCCTACTCCTTCAGATGTGGCTGAGGCTGCTCTGAGCTCAAATGACTGCACTGAAGAATCAGAGATGCTCACTGTCAAAAGTTTGAATGACTTTGTGCATAGAACCTCTCCGAAAGGAAGAGCAAAGACAGGAAAATTATGCTTTTACCAGCTCATTTCCTTTCTAGGTTCCTGGACCAGGCAATTTTTACTCCTCCTATTGCCCTGATGGATTTCAGTGAGCTGGGCAGGAGGAAGGCTCAAAATGCTGAACCACTGATGTTCAACAAGGCCACGTGCGAGGTCCTACACCTGGGTCAGGGGAATCCACAGTTTCAGTAGAGGCTGAGGGACAACGTGATTGAAAGCAGCCCTGCAGAGAAGGACTTGGGGGTGCTGATTGATGAGACCCTTGATAGGAGCCGGCAATGTTACTCGCAGCCCAGAGGGCCAAGGGTGTCCTGGGCTGCACCCAAAGCAGCGCAGCCAGCAGGGCCAGGGAGGGGATTCTGCCTCTCTGCTCCACTCTGGGAGACCCCACCTGGAGTGCTGTGTCCAGCTCTGGAATCCCCAACATCAGAAGGAGATGGAACTGTTGGAGCGGGTCCAGAAGAGGCTGCAAAGATGATCCAAGGGCTGGAGCCCCTCTGCTGTGAGGACAGACTGGGAAAGTTGGGTTGTTCAGCCTGGAGAAGGCTCCAGGGGGACCTCATAGCAGCCTCCAAGTACCTGAAGGGGCTCCAAGAAAGCTACAGAGGGACTTTTTACAAGGGTCTGTAGGGATAGGATGAGGAGGAATGGCTTTAGATTGGAAGGGGGAAGATTTAGATTAGAAGAAATGTTTTCCTGTGAATGGTGAGGCCTTGGCCCAGGTCGTCCAGGGAAGCTGTGGCTGCCCCGTCCCTGGAGGTGCTCCAGGCCAGGTTGGATGGGGTCTTGAGCAGCCTGGTCTGGTGGGAGGTGTCCCTGCCCATGGCAGGGGGTTTGGAACTGGATGGGCTTTAAGGTCCCTTCGAACCCAAACCATTCTATGAACCTGCACTATGGAATCTAACGTGTGTGTGTGTTATTTGCTTGCTTGTTTAACCAGGGACAGGGGGCCCTGTCTGAGAGACTAAGGAGCTTCAGCATGCAGGATCTCTCTACAATTCGCGGAGACAGCAGCAGCACTGTTCCTCCCTCGGTCACTGTACGAACAAGTAGCAAACAGAGCCAGCCAAAAACATCCAGAAGTGCATCGGAAGGCACTGGCAGCTCAGGTAAGTGCCAGCGTTATTTTCAGTGTTGTGTTGTCTGGGATGTCACACAGCAGAATGAAGTCGTACAGCTGGCAGGAATATATAGAAACAGACACTGCAGGCAGCACATTCCAGAATTCACAGGACACAGACACGCTCTTGAGTCTCTTGGCACTTAAGAGAGCAAACATTATCATCGTGTGATGGTTGCTATTCCTGGCTGGTACTAAGGACAGGACTTGAGCATGCAAGACAACCAGCACCCATCTTTGCCACTCGAGCTGGAACATCAGGCTCCGGGCTGAGGGGTGCAGGCTGGGGGCGTGGTTCTATGAGAGAGTGGCTAATGGGAATGCAAAAAGGGGGATAAGGATGCAATAGTGGGCAAGGGCCATTATTATCATCAAAGCACTCCTCTCCTATGTCATTGAAACGTAAGTGAGAGTTCTAGTGCATATCTGGTTTGAATTAGGTCCACTTGTACTCCTTCTGTACTGTAGCTGTTACAACCTTTGACAGTTTAGTTCCAGGGCTTTATCACTGTTGAAGCCTTAGCGAGAAATAAAACCCATATAAAGCACTCCTAGGAGCTCCAAGATCTGACAGCTGTTTACGATGTCAAGGCTGTCTGCATAAGCACTGATAGGTAAAACAAGTCTCTCTGAAGGGCAAGGGTTTGTTTTCAAATTCTGAAAGGACAAAGGGCATAAGCATCATGGTGGATTCAGTTACAAAAATTTATATCAACTTGGTTAAAGAAATCTTTGTGAACCCAGATCCAAAAGATTTAATTGGAGACAGCTTTGCAAATTATATCTCAGATATAGAGACATGGAGACTTATTCCAAGCAGGGAATTCCGGATGGCTTCTGGAATTCCCCAAACCCACCAAAGATCATGCAACTCGACTGCTGTGGTGAGAAGCCACAGAAGGTTGCACTTGGTGACTTCTGAAACATGTACTGCCAAGGCTGACATTTAGCAGTTTCAGCTTGCAGATGTTGAGGTCGTTGCAAGGTCTGTGCGAACATTCACTGTGTTTCAAGCCTGGGTAAATTGCTACCCCTTTGCTTTAGTTTTGGAATGTATTAGAAATTAGAGTATCAAGCTCTTTACAAATTCTGACAATTATAGCTCACAGGCTTCTCTACTTATTTTATTAACATCAGCTGTTGAATGAATTCTCTGAAGGTAAACTGAGATGTTGGTGCACAGTGGTTTTATTCTGGTGTTTATGGAAGGCCTTGTATACATGCGCTCTGTCTGTCCCATCTCAGTGCTTTCATCGAGGTCCATAATCTCCTGCAGACGGTACGGAGAGGCACCTCCAGCAGGAGATTTCACTCACAGCCGATGGCATCGTGCCGTGTGGAAGACTATGGCCACAGTTTTGCTCTCACTTTTGATCAGATGAAGTGAAAGATGTGATCCTGGTCTCTCCGGTCTGTGTGCTGGTTTGTGTGGGCACAATTATGTGTGTAGTCAGAACATCTACAGGCACCAATTGGTGAGAGTCATAACTCTCACGCGCGTGTGTAAGGATGTGATCTATCAGCCAGACTATATCATATCACTTCAGAGTGAGCTGACACTGCTCTAGACACACCAAGCCCAGACATGGGTCTGTTGCTCCACCTTCCGTATCTGTTTAGTTTGGATGTTGCCCATAAGCAAGAGGCAGTCAGAATTTACTGCTGCCCGTTGGTGTGCTGTGTGTGTGTGTAATATATACCTAGAGGAGGGTGTGCACGAGCAGTGACTACGGAACAGCTGCCACACGGCTCTTTTTCCTGTCCCAAAGCCCTCAGATAACACCAATGTTCTTGTCAGCAGTCCCCACTGTCTCACAGAAACGTGAGACTTCTCTTTAAATTCCTGCTTTAGCAGTAATGAAACTCAGTCGGTCTGACACCAGAGGGAGTCGGCAAAAATACCCCAGGCTGTTCGACATGAGGGTGACTCAGCCAGAGACCTCACCTTTCTTTTGTCTTTCCAACGTTTCTAACCAGCTGCCAGAAAGCCTGACAGCAGGAGCTGGGGTACACACGACAACTTCAAGATTGTTAATGGAGAGCCTGGCTGGGGCTGCCAACATTGTGCCCTTGGTCACAGTAGAAATCCTGCTTTAGGGAGACTTTTAGGGAAGGCTTGAAGGAACTGGTCTTGTGTTGGGCATGGAATATTCTGTTGGTCAGCTTGCAGTCACCTGTCTTGTCTGCACTTCCCTGAAGGTGCAGCCTTTTTTTGCCAGGTCGAGAATGGCCTTGGTTACCAGGGGACTGAGTGTAAACACTGGCCTTTCTGCATCCCTGTGTCCCATCTTAGCACTTCCAGAGAGAAAACTGTCTGAAAAACCACACAGCTTTCAGAAGATGAGTTACTTTAGACTAAGGCCGAGCCACAATCAGTCACTCCAATTAACTGAAACCATCACAAGGGGTCCCAGTCTTTGATGCAGGAGTGCATGCACAGGTTGCCTAAGGAATTGCTTTCGTAGCTCCCTTTATTTGTCTCATGGCTGTTACGGATGCATAAAGACTGAGCAATGAGTTTACCATCTAGCATAGGCTCTCAATTTCAGACAACATATCAAAGAGAGGATGGTAGCCTTATGATTACAAGATGTCCAGTGCTGCCCTCAGGTGATGGAACAGCCTGATGGAACAGTCTGATGTGACTCCCGGAACAGTCACTCAAGCTGTCAAGCAGTGAAGGGCTGCGTACTTGGGAGAAATCCTGAAAATGATGTAGCTGTGCTCCTGGGGCAGCAAACCCACCCTGGAGAAGTGAGTTCTTTTCTCATGCTGCCAGGATTTCACAGGAACACCTGCTGGTGCCTGGGGAACTGCACTTGGTCTCAGGCTGTTGCAGTCCCCAAGCTGTGGATTGGTGCACGGTGGGAGTGTGTCCCAGGGAAGTTCTCCTATTGCTTGCCCTCTTATTGTACCCTGCCCTCCATCACTGCTGCCAGGACAGATGATAGATCTGACCAGACCTTTCATTGGATCAGGCACTGCTGTTCTGAACTTCTTGAGTGTTCACTTTTATATCCACATGCTTATATTTTTTTCTCATTGGTTAAATTGGCTTAAGGAGACTTATGGGATCTCCAGTAAATTAGAGTTTGATCCTGATTAAAAATACTTTCTTTTACTGTATCTGAGAAATTATCTTGAACTCAGACCAAATTCCTGATCCATCTTTCTGGGATCCTCCAAAATAACTGTTTTGGGAGACCTTTGGGGAGGTATTTTATGAGATCAAGTGGCCAGGAACTGGAAGCTCCTCAGACCAGCTTTGCTACTGAACAAATAGTGCATGGAAGCACACTCTTGCCTGCAACAGTGAGGCAAAGACAAGAGATGGCCCTTTAGGTCAAGGATACAGGAGTTTAGGTGTGTCCTATTCCCTGTGCAATGAAAACATGAGAAGATCTGGTGTGGAACTCCATGTTGGTCTTTTCCAATCCTGTTGCCTGCATTTAAAAGCAGACACAATACCTGAAAGAAAGTGATTTATAAAGATGAGGGATGGACAGAGGTCTGCTCTCTTCTCTATACTGGTGAGACTGCAGAAACTCAGGTTTGTTGGGCTGAAACCCTGCACTCCCCCTGCGAGCACCGGGAGCGGTTCCGGTTCTGGTTTCACATCTCTCGGGCTTGTCTTCAAGCCCACTGAAACCCAGGGAATGATTCTGACACCAGTGAGCTTTGGCTCTGCCCAAAAGCTGGCTGCTGGACCATGCTGTACTGAGACTGTGCTAAACAAGCACTCAGCTCGTTTCATTTCCATGGTTGTTATTTTCCTCATGTGCTGGTTAGATGGATTAGTGACTCTCTGAATCCCCTCTTGACCGCACACACCGTGTGAAGCTCTTGGCATTTAGTTACCAGCGACCACATGCACACACAACAGAGGTTTATTTTTGACTGCTGAGGAGTGTCTTACAAGGCCAAGAAACAGAATATGCAGGAGTTGCCTTTGAGATAAGGGGAATTACTCCTTCTTTTCCTCCACCTTTTGCTGTCTTTGCTACCTTTCAGGAGTGCCTGCTTTACGCCGAACAGTCCCCCTCACATGGATGGCCATCAACACAAGCAGGACTGCTCAGCGTATGGCAGGCTCCAGGTGTATTCACACCCACAGAAGGACTCTTTTCCTCCTCCTCACACCCTGTCAAAAGCCACCCACAGATGACACGAAAGCAAAGGCTGGTTTTGCCATGATCTGTGTGTGGCTGCTGACCTGCACACAACACATTACGTGAGGCGTTGCTGCTGCTCCTGTGCACACCTTGCTTCGACACGAGGAAACACGATGACTGCCCTTCGTGCCCGTCTCAGCCCTACAACCTGTCCTCTTTATCTGCTCTTAATTCAGCATTTCTTGATTTAGTGTCCTGGCGCCCTGATGACCTGTGATATTTTAGCTTCGATGCCTGTTCCAACCTGTGCTTCTTCCACAGGCAGAACTGTCCCTTCCCTCTGGGAACTGTAAATGTCACGTGGCTGCTCATTGTTACAGAAAACTGGAAGTTCCAGAGCAACATTCCCAAATCTTTTTCAAGGCAGTCCTGTTCTTCTGGCAAATGTCCAGTAACAATCCACACCCAGATGTGTTTTTATTAGCAGTGGGGGGCTTTTGCACT